>CM062816.1:56817356-58017356 GCA_031772625.1 Pinus tabuliformis
AGTATTTCATCGTTTAATTTTTACGAGTCCGACGGAGG
Organism: Pinus tabuliformis; assembly: GCA_031772625.1. Lineage (NCBI taxonomy): Eukaryota > Viridiplantae > Streptophyta > Pinopsida > Pinales > Pinaceae > Pinus > Pinus tabuliformis. The sequence continues at coordinate 56,817,395 of CM062816.1, forward strand.
AATAACTTGGTATCTTTTTCATATTTAGAGAGTTTGAAAAAGAGACGAAAAATAAAATTCCATCATGTCCCTTTTTGTAATTTATCTCTTGAACCTGAAAACGTAGAAAACAATATTTGAGAGAACCTCTTGACCATGTTGACCAAGGTGTGCCTTTTTCGTAAATAGTCAAACTCGTCCTGAAAAAGGGGTAAATGTATACTGAGATGATGTCAATTCATTTAATTTAACGAGTTCAAAAAGACAAGTACTCAACGATCTTTTCATATTTCAAGAGTCAGAAAAGAGCTTAAAGATGACTCCAGGGGGGTTCCTTTTTCGTTTATCTTTAACGAGTCTAAAAAAAAAGATAAAACAAAAAACTCATTGAATCAGTTACAAATGATCACTGTAACCATCGAAAAGAACCTGTAACTGCACAATGACAACCACACATCACTGATATTGCAAGAAATAATAAAATATTGGCAAAAATGTAATTAAAAACTTATAAATAGACCAAAAGTAAAAACACGTTTACCATTTCACTTGGAGTAAATTGGAGAGTGCAGTTTACCCTATTATCCTTGATTCTTCAGGCAAGCAGTGTGGGATATCCAGGGCACCATTTCACGAACCGTCAGCTGCAGGTAAAATCTCTTCCTTTTCTCATGTTTTTCATTCTAATTTCATGTCATTTCAAGGGATTTTTGTTGGTTAAAAGGGGGAATTTTATTTTTTAAAGTCGGTGGTGACCAGCCCAAGTCTGCTTATTGGATTCACATTGATTGCCCTTGACCCCAAAAGGCTCTCGCGCTATCAGTGCAAAAATAATTAAAACAGACGCGTTGGTCGTAGGGCAGAGAAAATAGAGAAAAGTCCTCTCTTTTGATTGATTTTCAGAGTTTTTTTGTCCATGAAAAGGAATTTAATCAATGTGAATGGTTTGTTTGCAGGAGACTTCGACAACATGGTCATTGAATGGAAGGAAAGGGGCCATGAGGAAGAAGATCACCAGGCTTCCCAAAGTGTTGAATGTGTCAACGCTTTGAGGGACTGTGGGTTATTGAAATTCTTTTGAACCTCAGGACTCAGAGCACAAAATAAGTTGCTACATTATTTGATCAGTATATGGGGTATTGATCGGTAGATCTTCATCATATGAGACCAAGAACTAGAGCTGGAAGTAGCTGATATCTACTTCATTACCAGATTTTCTAGAAGAGGGGAAAGAGTCTAACTCTTTAGATCATGTTGTCACTCATTGCATTGTGGGCTTCAATTAGTCAGGTTTGCCCAAGAGCAATGAATTTTGGAGCCACTATCCCAGGCCACAGAAGATCTCAAATCTTTATCATCCCCCCTCAAGTTCCTAGTGTTCAGAAAGAGATTTCCAATGGTACATAGAAGTCCAAAAAAGGACTCATGGATCAAAAGTTAGAGCATGTTGAAGATTGACTTGGAAAGCCTCGAAAACTAAGAAAATGGCTAAGTATGAGGGCAATCCCACATCCCACAAATCGACTGTCACAGCAGCCCCATGGTAAACTAAATCTCCAAAAGTTGCGGGGGTTGATCTTGCGATACAATGAGAAATCGTCGGGGGAGGGCCGAAAAGGGTTAACAAAGGAAAACATGAAGAAACCAAGGCAAGTGTCCCCCTTTCTCTCTCCTCCAAGTGGTGCAATCCCACACTCACGCAATCTCACATCATGGCGACCACGCAGTCCTGCGGCTCGGCATATAGGTGGATCAGCGGGTTCTAAACTTAACAGACCTTACGGGGGGTCGATTTTGCAGTATAATGTAACATCATCATGGGAGGACTGAAAAGTTTAACAAAGGAAAGGCAGACAAAATAGGAGTGGCCAGCACCCCCTCTCTCTCCTCCATGTGGCAATTTCCCATAGGCCGACGACCCCACAGTCCTGCATCTCAGTAGTCCCGTGACGCCGCAAAATAGGCGTATCAGCAGTTTCTGAAACTTCAAAGACCTTGCATGGAATATTTGCAATATAGTGTTGTACCATTGGGGGAGGGATAAAATGAATCAACAAAGGAAAGTGGAACAAAACAGGAGCTAGACGCCCCCCCTTCTCTCTCCTCCATGTGGCGCATTCTCACATCCCGCATCACAACAGTCTCACAACTCGGCATATCAGCGGGATTTTGGCTTAATAGAACTTTGTGGGGTTCAATTTTGCGATACAATGCAAAAGTCCCTGGAAAGGCCGAAATTCATTAACAAAGGAAATGCCTGCAAAACCAAGGCAGATGCCCCATTTCTCTCTCCTCCATGTCGCAGTATAGTGAGTGACGCAGTAGTACGAAGAGTGACATGGCCATACTGGGGACACATGTCACCTAGTTTCAACATTTTCAAGGGTGAGATGGGGCCATTTCTAGGTGCCACATGTCACCACTCATAGGGTGACACATGGCAGTGATGACGTCACGTGCAGATCGGCGATTGCAACTCTTAAGGGGAAAAGCTAAAGGTATGAGGTTATCAAGCACCGAGATGTGGGTTTCCAAGTAATAAAGGAAAAAGTCCCCCTTCCGGATGCGATAAATTATTAAGGCATGGTCTATAAGGATATCACGTTAGGATTGTCAGCCCGCACTAAGGAAAAAGGTAAAGGGTTCCCCTCTCCAACAGTGTGATTGTGATATTCGGGAAACCCTCCAGGATGTGATATGTTTAGTGATTTTTCCTCATAAGGATCTCGCGTCCGGACTGTCAGCCCACACTATGGAAAAAGGTAAGGCATGGTAAAGTATGTTAAAGCGTCGATATGTGGGATTTTGGAGATACAAAGGAAAAGGCTCCCAGACACGGGTCTAAAGGCCTTAGCACCTCAGGGGTAAGACCTTGGTTCCAATCTTCAGTCATATGAGGAGAGCCACATGAGGGGATATAATAAATGGGGTTAAGGGGGAAATAAAAAATGCTCGTTTGGCCTATTTTAGAGGAAAAATGCCCGCGCCTGCGAGACTGCGTTGTTACACTGGAACGCATATCACCCACTACCTCAAGGCACTGATAGTGCAGTACAGAGGTTTAATGGGCAGATGGGCCGACAGCTAGAAGACTTAAATTGAGCATGGCACAACAATTGAGTAGTACATGGGAATCAGGAAGATTAATGGCTTAGCATGGAACCCCATCCCTCTACATAGAAAAGGCCACCAAGATAGGCACTTACAGTTAACCCAACCCCCACTTCACAAAACAAGGCATCCTAGCAGTAAAGGCAAAAGCAACGGGGTCAGTTGAGTAGCACAAGATGCCATACCGTGTAAAAATTGCAGCCTAAGGCAGAGGCGTTCCCAGGATGGGCACAAAGACTTTCATTTACTTTTCTTTCCGGTTATTTACTTAGTTTTTTCCTGTAACATGCCTTCCTTCCAAGGAGACATTTAATTCTGTAATATTTTTGGGTCACAGATCCATTCATGATTGATACAGCTAGTCGACCTGATAGCTGAATCTAGAGCATAGATCTTTTTTTTGTAATGTAGGTTCTTGCTCCCCTCTCCAGATAAATAGGGGAAAGAAAGACTTAGAAAAAGTTCAGAAATTCTAGAGAAAACACTACATGCTATTTTCAGACTGTAACTCTTTTTAATACAGATCTTTTCAGAATATCAAGGAAATAGTGGTGATTCCCTCTTCAAGTATTACAATGTGTTCCCCATGTCAAACTCATTTTTATGTTCATGCTTCTTCCCTGAATTCATGCAATTATAGTTGCTAGATGTATTTCAAGCTCCCTCACAGATTCATTAGTATCTACATGTTAATGCAAATGTCTGTAACAATTTCACAGAGTCATTTGTCTCATCATTATTTATGTATATTCCTGTGTGGACTATTGAAATTAGATCTTTAAATCTGCAACACATGAATCATAACTTTCAGCTCCTCTTTCATTTATAATTTCTCCATGTAACTAAAATAAGTATAGAAATCCTTAATTCCTCAAGCTCTATGTGTTAAGCGCAGAATGCTTGAAGCCTTATGCTCTATGTGATGAGTTGCCCATTCCCTTGGTCCTCTCTCATCTTCTCTATAAAATCTTATTAAGGTGTAAGACATTGAAACACTCGACCTCCACTATTCTTATGCCTATTTCTGAGCCTATGAAGAAGTACCAGAAATCCATGTCTTGTTTATCTGGATAAATGAACCAATCCATTTCCTATATGTATGTATGTATCTATAGAACATAAGTGATGTCTCCAATTTCCTATAAATCATTTGAGACACACCAATCTAGATGTTCCCAGGCACTGGTCTTGATCTGAGGCTGTCTCTGGGAGCTACAACATCTTTTGGCGTCGTTGTCGGGGAACGTACTAAAGGATTTTTCCCCTGGGATACGACAAGTTAAACACTCTTTGTTTAGGTGAGCGAAGTCTGTTCTAATTGCATTCAAATCACCTTGGCGACTCCACACACCCCTCATTATCATTCATAACCCTAGATTTTAAAAGGCCTAATACTCGCTCAAATACATCCCAGCAGAAAGCCCCATTTGTATCTGACCCAAAAAGGTTGCTTTTCAAGAAAGTATGGAAAGAGAAAACTCCCCCAGACTGTGCTACCATATCACCAGCCTTTGAAGTTCCCTCCAGTTCCCAGCCTGTTGCTGCTCATTATTCAGGACTTACTCCCAAGGCCTTGACATACCCTCCTTCCCCTGTAACCCCTGTGATCTTGACCCGAGTTCCTCAAGCAAATCTTAATCCGCCCCCCCCCAAATCTAGAGGGTTCTTCCAGGATTTTTGCTAAATAAATATACACCTCTTAATTTACCTCAGCCTCTGATTAAAATGCCCCAATATTACCTAAAGCTTCTGCCTAGATTCAATGGGAAAGATGACAACACAACATAGAGACACGTAGAGACTTTTTGTGCCTTTGATGAGAACCTGAATGTGGAACAGCTAGATGTGGTCATGAGACTTTTTGTAAAAAGTCTTGATGGAGAAGCCAGAAGTTGGTTCAAAGGCCTACCAAATGCCATTATCACTACCTCGGAGGAGCTGGAAAATTCTTTCACCCATAAATGGGGAGAAAAGAGGAATAATGAGTACCTCCTCACTGAGTTTAATGCCATAAGAAAAAATATAAAGGAGGATACTTAAGAATTTATCAAAAGATTCAATAAGCAGTTCAATAACCTTCCAGCCAACATAAAGCCTCCCCCGGTTGCAGCTCGTCTTGTTTTCCCGGGAGCCTTTGACTCTGACGTTGGCTTTACCCTAAGAGTAAGGAAGTCTACCACTCTAGACCAACTTCAGATCGATGCTCTCGAAGTGGAAGCAAATCTGGCCTTGGCAGGGAAGTCGAGGGCAAAGCAAGAACCTACTAAACCCAAAAGAGGAAAAGAAGAGGTATCCTCCTCTGTTCGAGATGGAGAGTCATCAGACCCTAAGTTAGAGGATCTGGACAAACTCATCAAGAGTTTATCACAAAATGTTGGAAAGCTCAAAATCGAGAACAAGAACCTCTCCAGGTAGAATTCTCAAGTCAACAACCGGGGCTATAACCTGCAATATAGAAGGCCTCCACCGCAACTACTTCCAAGGGAAAGAAAGGAGCAGCTTGATCAGATCCCTCATCCCTTATACTTGGAAGATGGTCCTGACGAATAATCGTCAGATACACAGGAGATGTAGGGAAATATATATGCAATTTTTGCTTAAGAAGAACATGAGAATATGGCTCACCAGGAGGCTAGTCATCATAGAGAAGCAACAACAAAGGAGGAAGATATGGATTATTATTGCAAACAGTTTTCAGAGTTCATGCAAACACAACCACAACGTAAGTATAATCTAAGATCTTCAAAGAAGAGGACAAGAAAACCAAAACAACAAGGGGAAGTTGCTCCCCAAGTGGTTCCTCCAACACTAGATAAAGGGAAAGGTAAGCTCCATCTTGACCCACCCAAGACAGGAGTCTCTATGAATAAGGAGAGAAATGGTCCTAAGGGGCACACAGAAAGGGAGGCACTTGTTCTGCTAACAACTGCCAGTGGGAAGGGAGAAAGAACAGAGCCAGGGGATACAGAAAATTCCCAACATACATTCAATCTCCAGAAGGAGTTGGAAAAGGTAAAAAATCCATGTCCCTCTGACTAAGCTTCTAAAGCAGCCTCATTACAAATATCAAGTATCTCAATTCATGCATCCAACCACCTCTACACCATCCCATGATAGTTTGAACCTTCAAGAGGAGAGGCCCATGGTTGTTTTCAGGCCACATGTGGAAGCATTGGACGCCTCTACTGCGCCTTTATGTGTGAAATTGGTGATCCATGACCTTTTGTTACATAATTTAATGCTGGATCCAGGGCCTCACGCAACCTCATGCCACTATCAGTAATGGAACAGCTAGGTTTAGAGATCACCAAACCATAAAAGTACATGTACTCCTTTTACTTCAATTGAGTCAAGTGATTAGGCATCATAAAAGATATGGTGGTAAATCTGGCTTAGATCTAGGTGAAAAGTGTGGTAATAGAGATAGTGGTGGCTGATATACCTCCTCGCTTTGGAATGCTCTTATCCAGATCTTTGGGTTCTAAGGTGGGTGGCTCTATCAAGCTAGATCTGAATTATACCACCATTCCCACTTTTGGAGGTGAGCAAAGGAGGTTGTACAGAGAATCCCAGTTTGTGAAAACCGTGACCCCAGCTAAAGGCTCAGAGAACTCCCTAGTGCAAGGGAAATATAGCGATGTCTCCTGTCTGTTCCTAGATGAGGATGATACCATCCTAGAGGAAACATCAATACACCTGACAGGGCAGTCAGAGAACTTGTGAGCAAATGAAAACGAAGTATGTGTTATAGCACCATTTACCACTCTTGGTATATATGATGCTTTGTTTATGGCCTAGGGCAACCCCTCCTTCCAGACTTGGTCCAAATATATAAAAAACAATGTTTTATTCCCTGTATGCTACTTTTCCCTGAGCTAAAAGCGTGTACACGCAGGTCAGTCAATACATGTTGGGTTGTGTTATGTTCTTTCCACGACTAACCCACGTAGTTAACCGAGGGGTTAGAAGGGGGGCGGAGCCCCCCCTTCGTTGCGCCAATTAAGTAGCGGGGGGAGTCACATGGGGTTTGAGGGGTGCAGGTAATCCCACTTTATGGGTCCCCCGGAAATTTTTTGTTTTGGAACCTATGTTAGGTTGGGTGGACCCACCTATGGTTTTGTGCATGATTTTCGCACATGTTTTTGGACGCGATAGTTGTCGGTCCATGGTATTGGACACGATGGTTTTCGGTCCATAGTATTAAATGCTTTAGCACGTATAAATATGTATTATAACATTGAAAGGAAAATATTGAAAAATCAAGCTAGTAGTCCTGGTTTTGGGATCCAGGGGAAAATCTCTGTGTATATGTGTTTTATGTGTCATGCTCTCGCATTGTTTATTTTATGTGTTTTAGAATTCGTATGCAGGTAATTTATGTACGGGGTTAAAACCTACAATACCCAACCCGCATATATGTATTAAAATACTTACAAAATTAAATTTCCTTAATTTTGGGCGGAGTTCACGGGTTTTACCTGTTGATTACCTCCTATTGCCCGTGGCCCAACTGTTTCCCAACTAAAAAACCAATTGGGAGAGGTATAAATAGACCTCTATGGGAAGGTCTTAAGGGGAGGAGAAGAGATAGAGTTATTATACTGAGATTATCCTTGACTGAGTCTGATGAATCCCTGTGCCTCATGCACTTCCCCAAGCTTCAGGAAACCCTTGTTTCCTTGATTATAGATATCCTTCCTTTTGCTTGAGATATCATGGTGTTGGTGATGGAAGAAGATTGTTGAAGGTTGGGATAAGACAAATCCAGGATTGTTCCGCTTGGAGCCAAAGAAAGACTCAGGTGAATTCTCTCCATGTTATTTATAGCTTACTGCAATAAAAGAAATGTTGTCTTGTTTCCGAAATTAACTATGTCTATGCATCAAATTATGTTTTAATTCATATATGAATGTCATTTTGATGTATGATCAATCATTTTTTTATATGATATAAAGTCAATTTCGTGAATATGATTTACTTCTATACTGCTATGTATGTTTGAATTGAATGATTTTCAGGTTTGAAGAACATCGGCAGTTGCAGAGGGTCTGAACCCTGCGGAATTGTTGTGGCCAGCAACAACCCCCCTTCTTATTTTAGTTTTGACATCAATACTAAATTAGTGGGGACCCTTCATCTAGAAATCATAAACTTAGGAGAATATACGCAAAAATCCAAAAAGACTTAAGTTTATGATGAGTTCGAATAAAATCTTTCTCTTAATAAAAAGCATCGCATCGCAAAATGGAAATAATGACATCATATAAGCACTCCTACAAATGCGAAATCACGATGCGAGATCACACACCGAAGGAACTCATCGCATCGCAATTTTCATATGCTTCAAACGTCACTTAAGGTGAAATGCTTCAAAGCTGGTGATACGCAATAACAAGTCTCGCAAATTGCATTTTGTAGAAATGCATGGTAATGAATGAATGTTGAAACATAACGGATTAGCGATATTGCGATCTGCGATATTGCGAAGCAAATCGCAAAATCGCATTATCGCAGATCTGTAGGGCACGTCGTTCTAAAAAGGTTTTTCATAATCTGATGTCAAGTCATGCGCATTAATGTTAATTTAATAAGTTAGTTGATGATCATTAATGACATAAGGTTTCGATCTGATCAAGAAGTCAGTTCACGTAGGGTGATATATTTTATATGATTTCAAACATTTAAAGCTTTCCCGTCACCTTATTCATATCATTACTCTTTCCTGATTTCGTAAATTGCAGGAGCGGAAAACAGAAAGGTATACGTAGCAGTGTAATGGGAAAAGAAGGAGAAAATCCAAATTCCGAATGCATCTAACAAAACGCGCAAGAGGAAAAAAATGGAACCAAGGAAGTCCGGATCAAGAAACGGAGGCAGTTTTCAATGCGCAATACCCCTTGAGAAGGAAAGCCTCTGAATGCTCAATTGCCAGAAAGTCCGAAAAATTGCAGGAAAAATTGCTAAAGGCTAAAAAACAAAACTCGAGTTCTAAAAACAATGGGATATATTTAAATGGTATGTAAATTTCTCCCAAATGCACAACATTTACAGGGCAGCTGGAGGCAAAAGGCTGAAGAAAGAGCAGAATCCATCAATAGGTTAACCAAGTTGAATTGGGATTCTTACTAGCAATACTTGGTTAAACCACACAGTCAATGCATGACTCTCAAATGCCTCACTAACTCTGCCGAGAAGATAGTGCCAGTGCTTGCCGATTTTGTTTTTGTAGGACAACTAAAGTCAGAAGTCGGCCAACCAACTCTCCTCAAGCCGATGTTGAATGCTTGCAACCACAGAGAACAGATACATAGATAGTAATTTTCAGATTCAGTTTTAGTTTTAGTTTTAGTTTTTCCTTAGATGAGGACGATCATTTAAACCGCCTCCTATATTTTTGTAATAGACTATTTTTAGGATTTAGCTAGTAGTATTTCAACCCTTCTCATGCATTTAGAGAAGGGTCCTGAAATTTGTCAAAAACGTTTCCTCAGAACATGCACTTCTGCACCCTCAGAGGAGGTTTTGATGAATGAATGGAACAAGGTTTATTGATATCTGTGTTTAATATTTGCTACTGAAATCGTGCTTTTGTACTCTTAGTAGATGTTGAACTAAGAAGAGATAGATCATTATTGTTGAAGCTCATGAGTAGAACTTGTTATCAATGGTACTTTTATCTCTTAACGATTTCTGCTTATATGTTTAAGTGATACTCATGTTTAGTTATTTATATGTGAACACCTGAATACTTGAGTTATCATTTGGCACTATTGTACGGTGATGGCTATTCTATTTGTGCTTAATATATGAATTACTTATTATGCAATATGTCTTTCACAACTATTCGGCTAACTTTTTATACGAAACAGATCATCTTTATTAAATTCTTTTCTTATAGCAATTGAATGATGTTTATTACCAATTGTTGTAGAAACAATTTTAGATTGCATAATTGAAAGATTAAATCCCAGGTTAGTTTAGAATTAGATATTTCTGTTCATTAGAATACAATTTGCATATTGTTAGATTAGATTTAGAATAAAAGCATTTTACTTAGAAATTATTAGAAATGAAATATCAATTCTCAACACACACACACATATATTGGGAAACTGGTCCCATATCCCCAGTCGGACCCACCATCCCAAACGGAAAAGGAGCTGCTTACCAAGGTCTAGACTGGGTGGGTATCCCCCTTGTTGTAGACTCGATTTTCAGGGCTTCAACATATTTGGCGCTAGAAGGAGGGCCCGAACTATGAATGGCTAGTAAATCTAAATCCAAATACCATTATGAGAGTAAATCGCCCTCAACATCTCCCCCGACTTCTCCATCGCACTTAGAACCTTTAAATCTTGAGCGAGAAGTCAAGAAAACAACAGCCACTGCCACAAACCCGAACATTTCAGAGAAGTCGACTATTGAACCTCCTGAAGTTGAATCTTTGATCCATAAACTTCAACGATTTTCTATATCGCCCCAAAAATCTGAAATATCTCAAGGTAGTGTGACTTCACATTATAATCCTTCTCATCCTCTTACCCGATTGCAGAGTGAAAAGTTTGGTATCGAACCAACTAAATTACCTCTACCTAAAAGGAAGAGAGCAAGGAAATCACCTAAAGGGTCTGATAGCGAGACTCTTTCATCATCATCATCCATCTCAACCTCTCCACTGCGAAGTCAACCATCCACTCCTCCACTTCAAATTATTGTCCAACATACTACTGGAACTTCAACATCTCCTTCACAATCTCCTGGAACTATAATATCTTCATCTTCTCAATCGCAAGGAACATATTCTATGCTTTCTTCTATTAGTAGTTCAACGATGGCCCAAAATCCATGGAATAACCCAGGGGTAGTTTTAATGCCTGCACCCTTGAGTCAATTACCGGCCCATCCTGAAAAATGGTTGCCTAAGTTTAATCCTGAAGCAGGCATGCTAGCAGAAGAACACATCAACAACTTCATGTTATCTATAAATCTCAATGGAGTCACTAATGAAGATGTTGTTGTCCGACTCTTTCCTTATACTTTACAAGGAGTAGCCAGATCCTTGTTGAGAATGCAACAAGATGATGGAGCTTAGTGGAAAGGAGTTGCCTTCACTAAGTGGGCCCGCAGGCAAATTAGGGCGCAAAGTCTATTTTTAGACTATGTCTATTTTTAGACATATGGATCATGGTCTATGAGTTGCAGTATGTTATTTGTGGATGATTGGTCATGTTGATAAAAAAAAATGGACTTCTATTTTTAGACATATGGGCAGGTTTCTATTTTTAGACTGCCAGGCTAAAAATAGAAAAGTCAAATATTATTGTCTCATAATAATATTTAGACTATAAACATTATCTTATCCTCTTGGAGCACTTCAGCTTGAGCTACAGATGTGGCACATGCAGCTGTCAGAAGGAAATATGCTTTCTTTGTGAGTCAGTTGAGCTATTGCATGCAGGACATCAGTTAGAACTCATGTGGTTGAGTTTGGTGGAGTTGATGGAGTTGTGTTCAGTTTGACTTGGTTGAACTAGTTGTACTTAGTACAACTGCAAATAGACTAATGATGAGTGATGTGAATTAACTGTTAAATTAATTCACTAGTTATTAACTCATAAAGCAACTGAAGAATACATTAGTTAACTCAGTGCATGTACAGTTCAGTGGAGACAGGTGTTAGAGGTTGAGATTGCTATCAGTTGTGACTATAGTTGTGCATGAGATCTTGCACAATCAATGGGATTGAGTTATGCCAATGAGGACTGCGCAGTGTGGGCCAATACCAGGGAATTATAGCCTGTGATCACGTGATTTTCACTTGGCATTGTGCAGTGGAGGCAGGCAAAGCAGCGGAGGAGATTTGAACCTGTGACTTGTTCGGCTATGAGCTAGTTTTGTGTGTAACAGGTGGAGATAGTACTGAGTACTTGCGAGGAGTATTGTACTATGTATTGTTACATGTTCTCAATCATTATAATATACAGATAGTGTGGGGTTTTCAGCTGTATGCCTTCCCCGGGTTACATACTGTGTTAATGTGTGCATGCGATTGATGTTTCATTGTTTCTAATGCTGCTAAATTGATGATCAATGTAGAGGAGGTTATGTATTGTGCATGTATTCCGCAATAGTGTATAATCGAGATAATCTCTGTGAATAAGTGTTTATTATTCAAAATTTCTACATGGTATCAGAGCTGTTGATCATCAGATCTATTATTCAGAAAGTGTTTACATCTTATTTCTTCAGGAAGAGTCTGTAATCGGGCCAGGTAGCCTCTGGATTCATCCTTCCTTTGGAAGGTGAGATATCTGGTAAAATCCCTTACAGTCAATCTCTGTACGAGAAATACTTTGTTCTCACAAATTCTAGATCAGAGGCAGTTGAGTTTGGAGCTGGTGGAATTCGAATTTGCAGCAGTGTTTTCTTGGTATCAACGTGGCAATTTCTTTCAACGGATTGCGATTGGAGTATGCTCTTGAGGGCAGCTCGAACTATATTGCATGGAAGGACAGGATGGAGGCAGTGCTAGATGATAACGGTCTGAAGGATTTCATAGAGGCTGAGGTCCCAAATCCTACTAATACTGCGCAAGTTAATGCTTGGCAAAAGAAGACATCAAAGTGTTGAAGGATTCTGTTGGAGGGCGTGAAGGATCACATTGTGTCCAGCCTGCATGGAAAGGCTTCTCCATACTTGATGTGGAAAGAGTTGACAGACCTATTGCAAAGAAAGAGCGATCAGAGGAAGCTGGCGCTCAAGGATAAACTCATAAACATCAAATGTGAGAAGGGAGACAATATGCCCAAGTATCTCACGAAGTTCACTCAGTGCAGAGATGAGCTGGGAGTGTGGGGGTGACTGTCGATGATGAGGACTTGGTGAGCTTGGCTCTCCTTGGTCTTCCGAAGAGTTGGCATTCCTATCAAGACTCTATCAATGGTCGGGAGAAATTGCCAGGATGGGAGAGACTTTGGTCAGATCTTGTGCAGGAGGAGATCAGGCGGAATACCAGGGACAGATATTCATCAAAGGGAATTGATGAAGAAAATTGTTCTTTGGCTACCAAAGCAAAGAAGGGGAAGAGCAAGAAATATTTTCAGTCTGGTGCGAAAGGTAAGAAGCAGGACATGTCCAAGGTGAAGTGCTTTCACTGTCACCAGCATGGACACTATGCCACAAATTGTCCGCAGAAGAAGAAGAACAAGCAAGCTGCTGGATCTGCAGCAGGAGAGGCTCTAGCCTCGCAGTTTGAGCTTGATTTTTCATTGATCGCATGCTTGGTTTCAAGTGTGATGGGATCGGTGTGGTTCTTGGACAGTGGTGAGTCTTTTCACATGACAGGAGATCGAGATTTGTTTTCTGATCTAGAGGAGAAAGATTTTGGAGTGCACATCGAGATGGGCGATGATGGTAGATACAGTGCGACAGGTATCAGTACCATTTCCTTTGAGAGGGAGTCTAGTAAACCCTTTGTATTGAAGGAAGTGATGCATGTTCCAAGATTGAAGAAGAACCTTATCTCTGTGGCGATGTTAGAAGACAAGGGATATGATGTTGTTTTTAGCGATGGAAAGGATTTCCTACGCAGCAAGACAACTGGAGAAACCCAAAAGATAGGGGTTCGAGTGAGGAACCTTTATCAGTTGCATGTAGATGGCTGCGCAGCAATGGCATGCAAGGCAGAAGGATTGGTGAGCTGGGATGATGGCGAGCTGTGGCACAGGAGATTGTGTCACCTTCACCATGGAGCCTTAAAGATACTACAACAGATCACTACAGGGCTTCTTAAAGGTACTCTTGCGTAGTCAGATCAGTGCAAGGGGTGTACTTTGGGAAAGTTTGTGAAAGCCACCTTTCATGAGAAGGATAGTCACGCTATGACGATCCTTGAGAGAATTCACACAGATGTGTGTGGACCTTTCTCAGTAGCTTCGACAACAAAACACAGGTATTATGTGATTTTTGTTGATGATTTCTCTCGAAAGTGCTGGATCTTCTTCATGCAGAAGAAGAGCAAGACATACTCAAAGTTCTGTGAGTTCAAAGCACTGGTTGAGAAGGAGTTGGGGAAGAAGGTGAAGGCTCTTAGGAGCGATAATGGTGGTGAATACATCTCTGGCGAGTTCAAGGATTTCTGCAGTGTAGAAGGGATTCGAAGAGAGCTCATAGCTCCCCATAACCCACAACAAAACGGGGTTGCTGAGTGGAAGAACAGAACGATTGTGGGTGCTGCACGGGCGATGTTGCATGATCAGGGCCTACCCCTTCACTTGTGGGCGGAAGCATGCAATACTGCAGCATATGTGTAGAACCGTTGTCCTCACAAGATACTTGGCATGAGTACACCCGAGGAAGATTATTCTGGTAAGAGGCCTGATATTTCTCATTTGAGGACTTTTGGTGCTAACGTTTACATGCATGTGACGAAGGATGCCAGGAAGAAGTTGGAGCCGACCGCAGAGGTTGGGATATGTTATGAAACCAGCTCAAGAAAAGATAGATCAACGCCTTAGAATTCAGCCTCTTCGAGGGGGCAACCTCCTTTACATTACATAAATGAGCAATTCTTGGATGATTCAAATGACAAAACCTCCTTTCTATATATAGGAGTCTAAGGAGTCACAATATAACCCAGCCGACCTAACAATAATAATATAAAGCCACAAAAATAACAATAGAGGGATTCTATGGGGCACAGTAATAACAATATGGGGGAAATAGGGGCACAACAATATTAATAAGGGGTATAACTACAATAGTAATGGGGTAATCACTAGTATTATAGGGACCCAACATGCCCCTCTCCTTCAAAAAAGTGTTGTCCTCAACGCTTGAGTAGTTCTGGATACTTATGTATAAAATTCTCATCCTCCCATGTGGAATCTTCAGCGGATAAGTTCATCCACTTGATAAGATACTCCGAAATTGATCGATTTTGTAGCTGTCAAGTTCTTGTTTCTATGACTACTTCCGGTTCCAATATATTTTTTCCTTCCTCGTCAAGTTCTGGCAATATTGTTTGAACTGGGAGCTTGTCGCCTATAACCTTCTTTACACATGAAACATGGAAAACTGGGTGCAATCGAGAAGCTGCAGGAAGCTCCAATTTGTATGTCATAGTACCAATCTTTTGCAACACCTTGTACGGACCATAATACTTTGGTGATAATTTATTATCCTTCTTAGCTTGCTTGAGGGACATTTGCTTATATGGTTGTAGCCGTAGGAATACCCAATCACCTACATCAAAACTTATTTCACTGCGATGTTGATCTGCCTGTTGTTTCATTCTATTCTGTGCCAACACGAGGTTATCCTTTAAGAGTTGGAGGACTTGTTGTTGATGTTCGATGTGATGTTCCACTGCTTGAACCTTAGAATTTTCTCTTAATGTTAAGATTAGGTATGTTCTATGCTAGAGCAATTTATTTAAATTTTCACAGTTAGCAATCACATCAGCATTACTATAAACTGTAGATAGAACATAAATATAATATGCAGAAGACAAGCGAAGACAAGAGGACACAAGATATGGCGCAAGCCAGGGACAAACCCCACAATGTGTGGGGAAACCCTTGATCAATTCTTCTTTTATCTTCAAAGTTCAGCAGAGAGAGAGATGGTACAAATACATTTGAAGTCAACACTTTGACTTGCCAAAATAAGAGATCAGACATCAGAGATATTTCATCATGAAGATGACAGGATAGTTCTGATGACAAGGACTACAGATCTGAACTCAGGTGAAGGCACACTTCTCAGTCCTCATACTTCAACTGATTCACCATGCTGCGTCCATCACTATGCTTATCCATGCCTTAGAACATCAGTATTTAACACGTTGTTACAACGATTTCCATGCTTCTCCTTTACATCGATCTTCTCCTTGTGACTATTTTTCCTTTAAGATCGAGATCATAACTATGCTTAGATCATTACTGTACCTTGAAATATGTCAAGACAGTATATGCTATACCGAGACCATAATTGAGATCTTGACTGCATCTGGAGGTATGCCAAGATAGAGTGTTCTCTGTTGGATAACATCATTACATATATACTGAGACCATGACTGTGTTTTCTTCCTACACCGAGATCTTCATGAGATCATTCATTATGCCAAGACAAAGATCATTGAGAGGCTTTATTTCTGAGTTACCCATCCGAGAAATATAGGACCACTGTACTCATCCGAAGTATTGAACCACTACACTTGTCCAAAGTCCTGAACCACTGTAATTTCCTCTGAAGAATATCAAATGAATCCTAGTTCTGTGTGATTGTAATTACCCCAAAGTTTCAGAGATATTCGAGATTCTTGTACTACTGTACTTGTTATGATTATGCCAAGAATGTATACCGAGACTGCTACAGGAATATCTGCATCAAAGATATGTCGAGACCAAAGTTATGCTTGGAGAGAATGTCGAGGTTACTAGAGGCAAATCCAAACCCTTATCCGCGGTTTCTTCTGAGATTGAATACCCTTCATTGTAATGTCGAGGTTGTCATGATTATGCTGAGAATGTATACCGAGACTGCTATAGGAATATCACCTAAATCTACTTATGCCAATACAGTATTCTTATCCGAGATCTGTCTCATCGATCCGAGTTTTGTGCCTTCAATTCATAGGTATCCCAAGGTGAGATCTCTGCTCCAGAACTTAGATCAATTTTGCGTCATTATTAATGCATCAAGATCTGGCCATGACTATGCCGAGAGTATCTATCCCAAAACGCATGTCAATACTGTATCTATATCCGAAGGTTTCTCTGCTCTACCCATTTGATAACTTCACCTTCAAATCACAGGTATGCTGAGTGTATATTAGCTTGGGTTCTTCTGCTCCTTATACCCATCCGAGGTAGCAGTTGAACCCTAGATTTATTTCTCCATTTATGCAGATCTCTGCTCCTTCAATCACCTGAAAATTCAGAGAGGAATGCGAGTTTTTCCTTATCTTCTTAAGCTACGTCAACAAGTCTCTATGTACAGTGTATAAGGTCTCCTCCTGAACAACGTATAAGTAATTGGCATCATCTGCAACTAGGGCTCCTTCTTAGGCCAGCGTATTCTTTTGGTTCTCTCCTTCTCCAAAAACCTAGACGTGGAGAGGAGATCACCTCAAGAATACGTGTGTGCAAATGATATCAGATCCTCATCTATTTATACCAAAATGAGGATGATGAATAGACACGTCGGTTGGGCTTCTAGAGCCTACATAAGAGCTGGTCGGCTTGACTATAATTACACAAACAAAATAAATTCATATCTCCATAAATACTTATCGGAATCGGATGATCTTTGGATCAATCCTACACCTCTCGACGAGAGGGATCCAATAAAAATATCAGCTGCCATAAATAAGCCGACCCACATGGAGTTTGGCCCTAGTTTCCAATTTAACATATGATGTGATGGATGGTGATTGATACCCATAAAGTGTCATAAATGGGGTCATTTTTGTTGCTGTATGGAAGGAAGTGTTATACCACCATTCAACCAGAGGAAACCATTTCACCCATTGTGTCTGTTTATCAGATACAAAGCAATGAAGATATCCTTCCAAACATTTGTTTGCTGTCTCAGTTTGCCCATCAGATTGAGGATGATAAGATGAACTATGAGCTAACTGAGTACCAAGACAAGAAAATAATTCTGTCCAAAAATTTCCAGTGAAAATGGGATCTCTGTCACTTACACTAATCTTTGGGTTTCTTTTGAATTGTTTCCATAAATGCAGAAGAAACTGTACTGGCTTTAAATGGATGTGATAATGCACAAAAGTGTGCATACTTGGTAAGTCTATCAACTACCACCATGATGACACTCTTTCCCTCAGACTTGGGTAAACCTGTTATAAAATCCATTGAAACCTCCTCTCAACGTTGGCTTGGAATGGATAAAGGTTGTAATAGACCCGGTGTCTTAATTGTTTCAACTTTATTTTGTTGGCAAACCAAACATTCCGCCACAAACTTTTGAATATCTGATTTAAGGCCATCCAAAAAAAATTCCTTCTTAACCCTGTGGTAAGTTTTTAAAAATCCTGAGTGCCCTCCTAAGGGAGAAGTGTGCAATTCCATAAGAATCTTTTGTTTTAGCTAGGAATTCTTACAGAGGTATAAGCGATCTTTGTACCATAACGAATCATTTTTCCAGCTAAATGTATCAGACGTACTGGAATCTTGTTGTAACTTTCGAATAAGTGCCCACACTTCTTCGTCATTCTTCCATTCCTCCCTTGCTTCGTTTATCCAATCTGGTTGGATAATAGAAATGGCGCACAACAATGCTTCCACATCCTCATCCTTTCTTGAGAGTGCATCTGCCACCACATTTTGCTTCCCTTTTTTGTAGATGATTTCAAAGTCATAACCCAACATCTTTGTGACCCACTTTTGTTGCTCCTCAGAGGATAATCTTTGTTCTAAAAAGTATTTAAGGCTATCATGATCCATTTTACCTTGAAGTGTCTTCCCATTAGGTAGGTCGCCATTTCTTAAGTGCATGGAGTATTGCAAACATTCCTTCTCAAAAATAGCTTTGCTTAAAAACTTTCCCTTGATTGGACGACTTTCAAAAGCAATGGGTCTTTCATCTTGCATTAGAACAACACCAATTCCATTTCCTGAAGCATCACATTCCACAATAAAGGTTTTTGTGAAGTCCGGTGTAGCTAAGACCGGTGCTTGGCACATTGCCTCTTTAAGATATTCAAAGGCCTTTGTTGCTTCCGGAGTCCATGAAAATGCATCTTTCTTTAATAATGTTGTTAGAGGTGCTGCTATTCTCCCATAATTCTTAACAAACTTGCGATAATACCCTGTCAACCCGAGAAATCCTCGCAGATGATTTATGGATGTGGGGATTTTCCATTCCTTAATGGCTTTAATTTTGCTAGGGTCTACCTTAACTCCTTCATGAGATACAATATGACCCAGATATTCCACCTCCTGGACTCCAAAGAAACATTTGGATCTTTTTGCATATAATTGTTTCTCCTCCAATAGTTGTAGCACCCTGTCAACATGTTCAACATGATCCTTCCAAGACTTGCTGTAGATTAGTATATCATCAAAAAATACTAACACAAATTTTCTATGGAATGGTTTGAAAATTGAATTCATCAAACCTTGAAATGTTGAAGGTGCATTGGTAAGGCCAAAAGGCATGACCAAAAATTCATAATGACCCTCATGAGTTCTAAATGTTGTTTTCGGAATGTCTTCAGTCTTCATTCTAATTTTATGATATCGTGAACGAAGATCCAACTTGGTGAAATAAATTCATCCATGCAATCCATCTAGTAATTCATCAATGACAGGAATGGGGAACTTATCTTTAATAGTGAGCTTGTTGAGCTCCCTATAATCCGGACACATGTGCCATGATCCATCCTTCTTGTGCACCAATACCACTGGAGAAAAGAAAGAACTTTGACTCGGTTGAATTACACCAACCTCTAGCATTTCTGCAACCATACGTTCAATTTCACTCTTTTGGACATAGGGATATCTGTATGGCCTGATGTTTGGAGGAACACTTCCTGGAATCAGATGAATAGCATGATCATGATAATGCATAGGTGGGAGACCTTTAGGAGTCTCAAATACCTTGGAATTATTGTCCATGACTTTTTGGAGATCTGGAGAAATAGATGATTCCGATGTGGAAACATCTAGCAAACATAATTGTGCAATTACACCTCTTTGTTTCTTTTTTAGAAGCTTTGTCATACCATTAGAGCTGATTATCTTTCCTGGTTTCCCTACAATACCTCTTAATTCAACTTCCTTTCCTTCCGTAGAAAATTTGATGAAAAGTTCTTGAAAATTAAAAGCTATTGTACCCAAGGATTGTAGCCATTGGACTCCTAATACAACATCAGCACCTCCCATTGGAATGGAAAGCATTGGGCTAGTCAATACATATTCTCCCATGGATAGCTTGATATTATGGCACTTTCCAGAGCAATTTATTGTTCCTCCATTTGCAATCATCACTTGACACTCTGGTGCTGGATATAGGAAGCAATTCAATTCTTTTGCTACCTTACAATGAATAAAATTGTAGGTGCTTCCTGAATCAATCAACAATATTACCTTTTTCTTCTTGATTTGTCCTTCTATCTTGATGGTTTGAGGAGTGGTAATTCCCGCTAATGCATTACAAGATATGGTCGGATTTATTTGTTCTTCATCTAGGCTTTGTTCCTGGAGTATATCCTCTTCTTTTGACCTTTCTTGCTCCTTTTCTTCTTCCTCTTCACAATCTATGTAGAATAATTTCTTCTCAGCACACTTATAACCTTTAGTGTATTTGCTATCACAACTGTAACAAAGCCCTTTTGCTCTTTTTTCTTCCAATTGTTGTGGTGTCAACCTTATAGGTTGTGGAAGACTAGGGGAAACAACACTTCCGTCTTTATAGTTGTGAGTGGTATGCTTCCTGGTTGCCATAATTTTGCTTTCCATTTTTCTTTCTAACCTGAATGCCTTCTCTAATGAATCAGGTTCCCAAAGGCGAACATCATGTTGGAACTTAGGATTCTATGAAACTAGCTCAAGACAAGATAGAAAAGATAGATCAATGCCTTAGAATTTAGCCTCTTTGAGGGGGAAACCTCCCTTACATTACATAAATGAACAATTCTTGGATATTATCCTTTAAAGGCCTTATGAACACATCAACCCTATGCTCCTCTGGAATATCTTTTACCCTTATGTTCGATTTTTGGAACTCCTCAATGTGCTCCATTATTGAACCCTTTTGTTTGAGACTTATCAATTGGCTAAAAAAAGTGTTGCTTTTTGTATCCTCATAATGTGCTATCGATTCTTCCGTAAAAATTGCCCAAGTGATAAATTGTTTACGAGAGCAAAGCCATTGATACCATACAAACTGATTTGGTTCCAAATATAAAGTTGCCATACGTACCTTTTGTGTGTTTTTCACATTATTGAGATTGAAGAATTGCTCCATTTGTAATATCCATGTGGCGGGATCCTTGCCATCAAAATTCCTCATATCGATTTTTGGAATATGGTGAGTCTTCGATCCAACATTAGAGTCTATGGAATCATGATTAACATTTCTTTTGTTCTCATCATGAGTTTCCTTTAGTACCCTTTCACCATTAGTGACCATTTCTTGTAGCAACTTATTCATATTTATCTTCAATTCTTCCAACTTATCATCTATGCCATCAATTTTAGCGTCCATGCCATTCACCTTAGCTTCCATGCCATCCATCTTAGCTTCTACGCCTTTCTTTAAACAATCCATCTTAGCTTCTACACCTTTCTTTAAACCATCCATCTTAGCTTCTACATCTTTCCTTAAACCATCCATCTTAGATTCTATTGCTTTTTGTGCAAGTGACACTTGTTGCACTTGTTCTTGTAATTTTGATATATCATATAGCATTTCTTCTTCTTCTTCATGAGTCATGCTAGAGCTTTCAGGTTCCTTACTAGGTGTTTGCATTTTCTTTCCTCGGGGCATCAGTTACCGATAATAATACTCTACTAGCCCTTTGAATTCCTTCAAAATAAATTTTCAAACCACTCTTAAGCAAAAATTTAAAAGAATCTACACACCTTTTTTTTCACTTTGTAGGAGCTTGATATTGCCTCTAATGTACCTCTGTACTTTCAAATCATCAAGTTCTGAAATTGCAACCTGTAGTAGCCCTCTGTGTCCTCTTTCCAATGCCACTAGTCTGATCCAATTTGGATTCTCCAAGGAAGAGTTATGCGAAATCTCCCACAGTGACCTGATTATAGACTAGTTCAGTAGAGCGAACTTGTACGACGTGCCACGAGTCACTGTTTCGTCCTTTGGCTCTGAAAAATATATACAAGAAACTACAATCTGTCCTCTTTCTGCACCGTCTTACGTAATTTTAATCCAATGCTCAGGGAAAAAGTTATGATGATTTTCCCCAGGTCACCTGTTTGGAATGTAATTCAAGAGTCTGCAAAAAGACCAACTTCCTCAAATCATATCTCCTCAAATATAGCGTAAAAATCCCTGAAATTCGGACCCGAGGTTCAGAGCGATTTCTTCTCAAATGGGTTTTTTTTTTCAACTTCTGAAACGTTTCTGAAAAAAAGTTATAGCGAAAATTCCATGATGACCTGTTTGGAGCAGCGAAACCCTAGAATCCAAAGCTTTGACACCAAATGTTATGAAACCAGCTCAATAAAAGATAGAAAAGATAGATCAATGCCTTAGAATTCAGCCTCTTTGAGGGGGCAACCTCCTTTACATTACATAAATGAGCAATTCTTGGATGATTCAAATGACAAAACCTCCTTTCTATATATAGAAGTCTAAGGAGTCACAATATAACCCAGCCAACCTAACAATAATAATATAAAGCCACAAAAATAACAATAGAGGGATTCTATGGGGCACAATAATAACAATATGGGGGCAATAGGGGCACAACAATATTAATAAGGGGTATAACTACAATAGTAATGGGGTAATCAATAGTATTATAGAGACCCAACAGGATATTTTTGGGGTACACTGATACGCCCCACAACTATCGTGTGTATTTGCCAGACAGTGGTAATACTGTTGTGCGACGTGATATGAAATTTCAGGAGGAGAAAGCCATGAAGTGTTCGCTTGAGAGGGAGCCACACTTGCATGCAGATGAGGAGATATTAGTTCCTAGAGATGAGCTTCAGGATGTGGATTAGCCACAGGACGAAGTTCATGGAGTGGAAGAGACCACTCATGCAGCGCCAACCATCAGAGGGCGAAAGAACTTGACAGAAGCTGAGCGACTGGCTCAAGATGCAAAGAAAGTTGTAGGACCACCTACAACCCAACACAGGCAGAGACAATCACCTGATTGGTACACTGGATACATGGCTCTTGTGAGCAAATGTGTTGTGACTGAGCCATCCTCTTTCGAGGAAGCTGTGGAGGATCCCGCATGGGTAGACGCCATGGTGGAAGAGTATGATTCGATTGTCAGAAACAGTGCATGGGAGATTGTTCCTAGACCGGAAGGGAAATCAGTGGTGGGTTCGTGTTGGGTCCCTATAATACTAGTGATTACCCCATTACTATTGTAGTTATACCCCTTATTAATATTGTTGTGCCCCTATTGCCCCCATATTGTTACTACTGTGCCCCATAGAATCCCTCTATTGTTATTTTTGTGGCTTTATATTATTAATGTTAGGTCGGTTGGATTATATTGTGACTCCTTAGACTCCTATATATAGAAAGGAGGTTTTGTCATTTGAATCATCCAAGAATTGTTCATTTATGTAACGTAAAGGAGGTTGCCCCCTTGAAGAGGCTGAATTCTAAGGCGTTATCTATCTTTTCTTGAGTTGGTTTCATAACATTTGGTATCAGAGCTTTGGATTCTAGGGTTTCGCTGCTCCGAACAGGTCATCGTGGCATTTTCGCTATAACTTTTTTCTGCGATGTTTCATAAGCTAAAAAAAAAACCCATTTGAGAAGAAATCGCATTGAATCTCGGGTCTGAATTTTAGATATTTTCACACTATATTTGTGGAGATATGATCTGAGGAAGTTGGTCTTTTTGCAGACTCCTGAATTACATTCCAAACAGGTGACCTGGGGAAAATCGTCATAACTTTCTCTCTGAGCATCGGATTGAAATTTCATAAGAAGGTACAGAAAGAGGATAGACTTTAGTTTCTTTTATATTTTTTTTCAGAGCCAAAGGTCGAAACAGGGACACATGGCACGTCATACAAGTTCGCTCTAATGAACTAGTGAATCCAATTGGGATCAAACTGGTGGCATTGGAAAGAGGACATAGAAGGCTACTATAGGTCACAATTTCAGAATTGGATGATCCAAAATTACAAAGATACATCAGAGGCAATATCGAGCTCCTACAAAGTGAAAAAAGGTGTGTAGATTTTCTTAAATTTTTGCTTAAGTTTGATTTGAAAATTTATTTTGAAGGAATTCAAAGGGCATAGTAGAGCATTATTATCGATAACTGATGCCCCGAGGAAAGAAAATGCAAACACCTAGTAAGGAACCTGAAAGCTCTAGCATGACTCATGAAGAAGAGGAAGAAATGCAACATGATATATCAAAATTACAAGACCAAGTGCAACAACTATCCCTTGCACAAAAAGGAACAGAATCTAAGATGGATGGTTTAAAGAAAGATGTAGAAGCTAAGATGGATGGTTTAAAGAAAGGTGTAGAAGCTAAGATGGACTATTTAAAGAAAGGCGTAGAAGCTAAGATGATTGACGTAGAAGCTAAGAAGGATAATAAATTATCACCAAAGTATTATGGTCCATACAAGGTGTTGCAAAAGATTGGTACTATGGCATACAAATTGGAGCTTCCAGCAGCTTCTCGATTGCACCCAGTTTTCCATGTTTCATGTTTAAAGAAGGTTATAGGCGACAAGCTCCCAGTTCAAACAATATTGCCAGAACTTGACGAGGAAGGAAAGATTATATTGGAACCGGAAGCAGTCATAGAAACAAGAACTCGACAGCTACGAAATCGTTCAATTTCAGAGTATCTTATCAAGTGGAAGAACTTATCCGCTGAAGATTCCACATGGGAGGATGAGAATTTTATGCAGAAGTATCCAAAACTACTCAAGTGTTGAGGACAACACTTTTTTGAAGGAGAGGGGCATGTTGGGTCCCTATAATACTAGTGATTACCCCATTACTATTGTAGTTATACCCCTTATTAATATTTTTGTGCCCCCATTGCCCCCATATTGTTACTACTGTGCCCCATAGAATCCCTCTATTATTATTTTTGTGGCTTTATATTATCATTGTTAGGTCGGTTGGATTATATTGTGACTCCTTAGACTCCTATATATAGAAAGGAGGTTTTGTCATTTGAATCATCCAAGAATTGTTCATTTATGTAATGTAAAGAAGGTTTCCCCCTCGAAGAGGCTGAATTCTAAGGCGTTCATCTATTTTTTCTATTTTTTCTTGAGTTGGTTTCATAACAGTTCGAGATGGATCTACAAAGTTAAGTAGGCAGCTGACGGGAGTGTAGAGAAGTACAAGGCAAGATTTGTTTCCCGAGGCTTTTCACAGATAGAGAGGATCGATTATGAGGAGACCTTTGCACATGTCGCAAGGTATTCTTCCATACGGATGATTCTTGCTGTCTCAGCACAGATGGGATGGCCCATTCATCAGATGGATGTGAAGACTACGTTCCTCAACGGAGTCATTGAGGAGGAGGTGTACATTGAGCAGCCCGAAGGTTTCGAGATCTTCAGCAGCGAGTCACATGTGTGCAGGCTCAAGCGAGCGCTGTATGGGTTGAAACAAGCACCACGTGCTTGGTACACACAGATAGGCAACTATTTCACCGAACTTGGATTCTCCAAGAGTGAGGCGGATCCTAACCTATACCAGATTGTGGTGGAGGTTAAGTTGCTTATCATTGTACTTTATGTAGATGATTTGATTCTAACAGGTGATGAGATGTTGATACTTTCTTGCAAGGATGATCTTGCTAAGGAGTTTGAGATGAAGGACTTCGGCCTCCTTCATTATTTCCTGGGATTGGAAATTTGGCAGCGCAGTGATGGACTATTTGTTTCTCAGGGTAAGTATGCTTGGGAGATACTGGAGAAGTTCAACATGCATGGCTGCAAGCCTGTTGATACTCCTCTTACTGGAGGTTGGAGGAAGGAGGATGCCACTTCAGCAGAAGAAGTGGATGCCACTATTTATTGACAGTTGGTGGGGTCGCTTATGTATCTGGTCAATACACGACCCGATATATGATATGCTGTTAACCAACTTTCACAAGCTATGGTTAAGCCAAACAAGCTCTTCTGGAAGGCAAGCAAGCATGTATTGCGTTATTTGAGAGGCACATCGGGATATGGATTGTGGTACAGACAAGAGGATGAGGTGAAGCTATGTGGCTTCACGAATGCAGATTGGGCAGGGAGCCCAACGGACGGAAAGAGCACATCAGGAGGGGTCTTCAGTATCAGGTCGACAGCAGTTTCTTGGTACAACAGGAAGCAGAGATCCGCAACACTCACTTCAGCAAAGGCCGAGTATATGGCAGCAAGTTTGGCTGCATGAAAGGCTATATGGATGAGGAAGATTCTGGTCGGTTTGTTCAGTTCTTACTTGGAGCCTACTGTGATTTACTGTGATAACCAGAGTTGCATTAAAATCTCGGCTAATCCTGTATTTCATGATATATCTAAGCACATTGACATTAGGTACCATCATATCAGAGATTGTGTGCAGCGGAGAATCATGTTACTTTCATACATTCCAACGGAGGATCGGGATGCTGATATCTTGATGAAGGCGCTCACCAGGAGAAAATTCGAATACCACTGAGGCAGGATAGGGGTTGCTGATAATCCATATATTGTTGAGAGGGAGTGTTGAGAATGCAACAAGATAATGGAGCTTAGTGGAAAGGAGTCGCCTTCACTAAGTGGGCCCGCAGGCAAATTATGGCGCAAAGTCTATTTTTAGACTATGTCTATTTTTAGACATATGGATCATGGTCTATGAGTTGCAGTATGTTACTTGTGGATGGTTGGTCATGTTGGTAAAAATAGATGGACTTCTATTTTTAGACATATGGGCAGGTTTCTATTTTTAGACTGCCATGCTAAAAATAGAAAAGTCAAATATTATTGTCTCATAATAATATTTAGACTATAAACATTATCTTATCCTCCTGGAGCACTTCAGTTTGAGCTACAGATGTGGCACATGCAGCTATCAGAAGGAAATATGCTTTCTGTGTGAGTCAGTTGAGCTATTGCATGCAGGACATCCATTAGAACTCATGTGGTTTAGTTTGGTGGAGTTGATTGTGGAGTTGATGGAGTTGTGTTCAGTTTGACTTAGTTGAACTAGTTGTACTTAGTCTAACTGCAAATAGACTAGTGATGAGTGATGTGAATTAACTGTTAAATTAATTCACTAGTTATTAACTCATAAAGCAACTGAAGAATACATCAGTTAACTCAGTGCATGTACAATTCAGTGGAGACAGGTGTTAGAGGTTGAGATTGCTATCAGTTGTGACTATAGTTGTGCATGAGATCTTGCACAATAAATGGGATTGAGTTATGCTAATGCGGACTGCGCAGTGTGGGCCAATACCAGGGAATTATATCCTGTGCTCACGTGATTTTCACTTGGCATTGTGCAGTGGAGGCAGGCAAAGCAGCAGAGGAGATTTGAACTTGTGACTTGTTCAGATCTCAGCTAGTTTTGTGTGTAACAGGTGGAGATAGTACTGAGTACTTGCGAGGAGTATTGTACTATGCATTGTTACATGTTATCAATCATTATAATATACAGATAGTGTGGGGTTTTCAGCTGTATGATTTCCTCGGGTTACATACTGTGTTAATGTGTGCATGCGATTGATGTTTCATTGTTTTTAATGATGCTAAATTGATGATCAACGTAGAGGAGGTTATGTATTGTGCATGTATTCCGCAATAGTGTATAATCAAGATAATCTCTGTGAATAAGTGTTTATTATTCAAAATTTGTACAATCCTGGTATTTTTCATTACCATCTGGATCTATCACTAGTTGGGATATTTTCCAAGAACAATTCTTGACTAAGTTTGGTGATGATAGGTCTACTGCGACATTGATCAATGACCTGTCGAATCTTAAGACCGAAACAAGAGAACCCATCAAAGATTTTAACTCACGTTTCAACAAACTTTTGAATAAAATTCCTGCCGCTTCCAAGCCTAGCGAAGAAGTTAGAAGTGAATGGTACATATCATCTCTACCATCAAACATAGCGATCTTTGTTGATAGGGCTGCCAAAACAACTTTGGCTGAGAATATGAAAGAAGCAATAGCAGTAGAAAAACATATCATAGCCCTAGAAAAGAAAAACGTTGTTGATGAACGTAAGTCAAAGAAGGTCACATTCAAAGAAGATCCCAAGAAAAAACAACCAAAGGACCCATTCGATTTAGAAGGATTGCAGAAAGTTTTGAAAACCATGTCTAACGAGATGGTCGACATCAAGAAACAAGTAGCAGAAACGTCTTCTAAAAAGCCTTACAGGCCTTATAGAAGAAATCCTTCAACTGATTCAAAGCCTCCCAATGCTATTACAAATGCAGAATCAGAAGAAGAAGAAGAGGAAGTTTCCAATGAAGAGCCCACTGAAGAAGAAGTTGTAGAAGTGCAGGGAATGTGGGACTTCATTCTCCCTGACAAAGAGGATCAAGAGGCATCACCGGTAAGTACCAGAAGCAGAAATCAACTAGATCCTCCACAACCAACTCCTAAACAGAAGAGCGCAAGCTCAATATCTAAGGATAAAGTCACAGGTAAGAAAACGTCACCCAAAGCGACTCAAACAAGCCCAGTCCAATCCGATTCACCAACTCCATCCAAAACATTGATAGTTTCTGATGAAATGGAGTATAATATCGTAGAAGACATGAAGAAGACTAGGGCTAATATTACCTTTCATGAATTGAGCAAGTTAAAACATCAACAAAAGCTCCTTTTGAAAGAATTACACGCAATACCAGTTGCGCCTCTACCCGCAACTGTAATCTCACAAGCTTCCCATGAAATGGGAAGACCTCCAACTAATGTGAATAATAAAGTTGATCCAAACGATACAGCTTTAATTGGAGGGAGGTCCAAATCTCATACTCCCCCATTTCTTCTTACTTATGAAGTTTTCAACAAAAACTTTCATAATTGTTTAGTAGATTCAGGAGCTTCATCTAATATCCTGCCTAAATCAATATGTGCAAAGTTGAACGTTCAGCTGCAAAAGTCTGCAGTACGTATAGTTCAGCTACACCAGTCGTAGGTTGAAGTCATCGGTGAACTAAATCAAGTTACCATAAGGCTGTTATCGAATCCAAAGGTATGTCAAGTTATTGATATCCTAGTTGCAAACATTCTAGAATTTTATGGTTTAATTCTTAGTAGGGATTGGTCTGAAAAGCTTCATGGATACTTTGCTACCGATTGGTCACATATGTGGCTCCCTTATAATGGTAAACCAAATCAGATAAAGGTTGAGCAAGAAAGACATCAAAAATACATAGTAACAGAATTGGAAGGGGAGAATGAACCTGTAGCATACAACAACAATATAATTGGCAACTATTCTGTTGATTCTTTCTTAGGAAATTTTAATGCTCATACTTCACCTTACTTAGAACATTCTGTTTTATCTCAAGTAGAAAACTTTTCCCAAACAGATAGTTCTAAATGTGTTAATTTTATAGATAGTCCTGTAAATAAATCTTTATTTTGGAAGTTATTTTTTGACGGTTCAAAGTCTAATGATGGAGCAGGAGCAAGATGCATGTTAGTTAGTCCAGAGGGAAACAAAACTATGCTAACTTGTAGACTCGAATTCGATTGCACCAATAACACTGCAGAATATGAGGCCTTAGTCCAAGGATTATACAAGGCAATCAGATTAAACGTCAAGTATCTACAAGTCTTCAGAGATTCTGAAATTGTGATTAGACAAGTACGAAATACTATACATTGCCTATCAAGTCATTTAAAGCATTACCAATCTTTAGTGCAAGATCTGACTGAACATTTTATAGCATTCAATATTTCATCAATTCCTAGAATCCAAAATGCTAGTGCTGACCTCTTGGCAAACGTAGATTCCAAACTCATTCCCTCAGAAGACTATAACCCAGACATATTTTCAATCGAATTAATCTTTAGACCCTTAATTCCTGACAATGTTACAAACTAGAGAATTTTCAACAATGATCCTAATATTGTAAGCTTCCTCACATTAGAAGGGTCTTACACTAATCAGATAATTGACGAGGACCAACATGACGAACAGTTGCAACAAGAAAGCCCTAATAATGCTATGCCAAAATCAGTAGTCAAGTTGGAAGACCTATATGATTTAAAAGATCAATTCAAGAGATCTACCAACTCAAAACTTCAGAGTTCAACTCTGAACTATGAATTAGTAAATCTAGGAACTGATACCAAGCCGCAGAATATCAACTTAGGTCTTGGCCTAACCAAAGAAGAGAGATTAGCTTATATCCATCTCTTGAAACAATACAAAAGTGTCTTTGCCTGGAACTACAATGATTTAAAGACTTATGACACTTCTATCATCCAGCATACTATCCCAATGATAACCGATGAAAAACCCGTCCAGCAAAAGCTGAGGAAGATCCATCCTAATCTGGAAAGCCAGATTAAGTCTGAGCTCAACAAATTATTGAAAGCCAAAATTATTTTTCCCGTTCGACATTCTAGATGGGTTTCTAATTTAGTTCCCATCAGAAAGAAAAACGGAGATATTAGAATTTGCATTGACTTTTGAAATCTAAACAAAGCCTACCAAAAGGATAATTTTCCCATGCCTCCCATGGAGCAAATTTTGCAAGTGTCACAGGATGAGAATTAATGTCCTTTTTGGATGTTTTCTCCAGCTACAACCAAGTTTTAGTCCATCCGACGATCAATTAAA
This sequence comes from Pinus tabuliformis, assembly GCA_031772625.1. Taxonomy (NCBI): domain Eukaryota; kingdom Viridiplantae; phylum Streptophyta; class Pinopsida; order Pinales; family Pinaceae; genus Pinus; species Pinus tabuliformis. Next base: position 56,847,992 of record CM062816.1, read on the forward strand.
AACTACATTCAGAACCAAATGGGGCACTTACGCATATCAAAAGATGCCTTTTAGTCTGATCAATGATGGCGCCACATTTTAGAGGGCCATGGACATCGCATTTAAGGGGCTAGTAAACAAATCAGTAGTAATCTACTTGGATGATATAACTGTATACTCTAAGAAACGTGGTAATCATCTCAAAGACTTAAAGCAAATCTTCCAATGTTGCCAAAGGTATGGGAATTCACTTAATCCAAAAAAGTCCTTTTTTGCATTAAGTGAAGGAAAACTTCTTTTATTTATAGTGTCAAAATCTAGAATCCATATTGATTGCGACAGAATTAAGGAGATTTCCGAAATACCCTTGCCTCACAACAAGAAAGCCATGCAATCCTTCCTTGGCCAAATTAACTTTGTTAAGAGATTTGTTCCTAAGTTCTCAAGGATTGTATATCCCTTACAAGCAATGATTAAAAATAATTAAATCTTCAAATGGTGCCAAGAGGAATATGAAGCATTCAATCTGATTAAGCAAGCAATTGTAAACGCCCCATCTTTAGCAACTCCAAATTTCTCCGATCCTTTCATTTTGTATACATTTGCCTCTGATAGATCATATGCCGTGATACTCACTCAAGCAAATCAAGATAAGGCAGAAGCCCCAATTTCCTTTTTCAGTTCTTTTAGGGCCTAAATCTACCTCAGGCTGAGAAAGGTAGGATCTAGAGTAACATCAAACCACGCTTAACCTGGTAGCTAGCCTTACCAGGTCGGGAGAGGGCTCTCTCCTTGTCACTCTCAGCAAAATATGATCAATGAGGGCTTGAGATGACTAATATGAATACTGGTCTTAGACTAGGTATGTGTGCAAAAGATCTTGATTGAATATAATGATGTTTTGTTGGCTCAAATGGAAAAGCAGATTTTGGGTCTTGGGAATGAGGCTCAGTTTTGCAGAGGTCTTAATGGGGCAAGGTAGGCAAGTGATTTGATACTTCAAATTGAATGAAATGGAGAGATTTAGACAGGTGATGAGTTGAAGAGGGTAAGAAAACCTCAAGGATCCTCTTCAAACAGCTGAAAACATCAATAACTAAGAAAACCCTAGGTAGAGCACTGCAATTTCAATGGATTATACCTTTATCCTTGTTTGTTTTAGTTAAGAAGAAACAAGAGAGATAATGGCATACATAAAACACATATAAACTTAAAATTACAGAAGAAAATACAATATCGAAGCAAGATTCCACATGAATCCCATAGAGTGCTGCAAAACCTGGTCTATTCCTTAGCCAAAACTGCTGAGAAATGTATACAATGAAGCTCCAAGCTTTCTCAAAAGTCCAACCATGCTAATGACTGAAAAATCACAAGATATAGGCAAACAACAACTCATCCTAGCCTCTAGGGGTCGATCTCATGAGTTTAGGAGCTGTTCCAACTAATTATAAACTGAGAACTACAAATTAGGCAGTGGAACAACTTGCCTCTAGAAACTAGGGAACTGATTCATTCAGTTGCAAACTACTTTTTGATAGATGAATCTACCTCCATGAGTGAAAATTTGACATAATTACATCAAGATCCATCAATTTACATTAAATTACATCATGAGTTTGACATTAAGAAGGAGAAAAGTCAAACTGTCAAGAAACTAGGTGAAAAACAGAGTATACTTGGTCAAACTGAGCAAAATTTCCCCAATGCGCCGCGCTGATTTCTCTATGCGTAGCGCCTGTTTGTAGCCACTTTTGGAGGCCTTACCGGTGTCCAAATTTTCTCCAAGTGTGCTTGTTGGAAAGGTCTGCCTGTCTTCTTTCTAGAAATAGTGGAATTTTTTAATTTGGCCTCAATTTGCCACTCCAAAACTGAGTTATCCCAACACTGCTTCTTTTAAGGCCTAAATCTACCTCAGACTAAGAAAGGTAGGATCTAGGGTAACATCAAACCATGCTTAACTTGGTAGCTAGCCCTACCAGGTCGGGAGAGGGCTCTCTCCTTGTCACTCTCAGAAAAATATGATCAATGAGGGCTTGAGATGACTAATATGAATACTGATCTTAGGCTAGGTATGTGTGCAAAAGAGCTTGATTGAATATAATGATGTTTTGTTGGCTCAAATGGAAAGGCAGATTTTGGGTCTTGGGAATGAGGCTCAGTTTTGCAGAGGTCTCAATGGGGCAAGGTAGGCAAGTGATTTGATACTTCAAATTGAATGAAATGGAGAGATTTAGACAGGTGAGGAGTTGAAGAGGGTAAAAAAACCTTAGGGATCCTCTTCAAACAGTTGAAAACATCAATAACTAAGAAAACCCTAGGTAGAGCACTACGATTTCAATGGATTCTACCTTTATCCTTGTTTGTTTTAGTTAAGAAGAAACAAGAGAGATAATGGCATACATAAAACACATATAAACTTACAATTATAGAAGGAAACACAATATCAAAGCAAGATGCCACATGAATCCCATAGAGTGTTGCAAACCCTGGTCTATTCCTTAGCCAAAACTGCTGAGAAATGTATACAATGAAGCTCCAAGCTTTCTCAAAAGTCCAACCATGCTAATGACTGAAAAATCACAAAATATAGGCAAACAACAACTCATCCTAGCCTCTAGGGGTCGAGCTCATGAGTTTAGGAGTTGTTCCAACTAATTCTAAACTAAAAACTACAAATTAGGCAGTGGAACAGCTTGCCTCTAGAAACTAGGAAACTGATTCATTCAGTTGCAAACTACTTTTTGATAGATGAATCTACCTCCATGAGTGAAAATTTGACATAATTAAATCAAGATCCATCAATTTACATTAAATTACATCATGAGTTTGACATTAAGAAGGAGAAAAGTCAAACTCTCAAGAAACTAGGCGAAAAACAGAGTATACTTGGTCAAACTGAGCAAAATTTCCCCAATGTGCCGCGCTAATTTCTCTATGCGTAGCACCTGTTTGTAGCCACTTTTGGAGGCCTTCCCGGTGTCCAAATTTTCTCCAAGTGTGCTTGTTGGAAATTTCTACCTGTCTACTTTCCAGAACAAGTAGAATTTTTGAATTTGGCCTCCATTTGCCCCTCCAAAACTGAGTTCTCCCAACACTGCTTCCTGTGTGTCAAAATAGGGGCAATAAGGTCATTTTTTGGGTGTTTTTGACCTTTTTGGGGGCTCAAAACCTGTCAAAATTTCTTGGCCATTGGTAGGCATGCATATTTTTCCAAGAAAAATCCAAATATGCTGAGTTTTTTTCATTTGGAGGCCTCCATCAAAAGCAAGCGCCAGGTGGCGCGGCGCATTGGGCAGAAAATTCTGTGTTTTAGCCCAAAAATTTCAAAAATGCAAAAAGTGTCCCAAATTTTTTGAAATTTGGGCTGAGTGTTCTCCATCAAGTGTTGTGTTGGGCCAAGGAAGCCTTAGCCAAGATCTGAAGTTTATCTTGCGCTTTTTGCCTCCTCGATCTCTTCTTCAACTTGGCCTTCAAGTTCCTGATTCTAGCTTGGCACACCATATTCCTTGACAAGTAGTGCTATGCCATGTTTCTCAACATATTTTTCTCGTTGATGGCCTTCTATAGCATCCTCTCCAAGTGGATATTAGTCCTCTCCAACCAAGACTCACGATCAACATTGATTTCTTGCTCAAGTGTTGTGAACTTGACTTTCCTCCTTTTGGCAGCTTGTCAGTTTTCTCATATGTTTCTTAGCTCCATTATGGTTCTTTGATCCTCTAGTTGCTTGTTTCTTTGCTCCAGGTAATTTATTATCCACTCGGCTCTTTCCAAGTTGGGGGACAAAGCATTGATGTGCGCCTATTGCTCTTGGATGACCTCCTTGAGCTTTGAGCTTTGTGGGCCCAAATCAGTGTCATCGTCCTGAATGAGAATGAAATCGGTCTCCTGCTCACCTGAAGGCCCCTCATCATGTAGTGGCCTCTTGCCCTTCTTCGGTACCTGTTGTGCTGAAGAAGGAAGCGAGACCCCTTCCACCCCGGGTGGAGATAATACTCGCTTTACTGCTGTAAACAACCGTCTAGTGCCCTTTTGATAGGTGACAAACACCGGCACACTAGCAGTATGTGTCTCATGACCCTCCTGTTGATGAGAAGGTCCACCTGTCTCTTGAAAAGTCTCTGGGGGTACCTGAGGAGTTGTGAAGAACTCATGAGAAATGAAATCCTCCCATGAGATGCCCTGCAAACCAAGCTGATGCATGACCACAATTTTGATGAGTGCAAAATGATATATATTTTTAAACTGCTGCTGAGGAGTCTTCTGTTTTACTAGGGTGGTCATCTTCTCAATATTTCGGCACATGAAGTAGGGGAGATTCATCATTCTCACCCTGGTAAAGTGCATCAACAATATGATATGATAAGCATATAGGCGAGAAAACCGGCCCTCACAGCTGAAATACTTTATTATGAATTTCATCAAGGGAGCATATGAGTCTTTCAAGTACCGAAAGGGAAAAACTTTGTTGAGTTGTCTCAAATAATCAGGCCTGATGTATGGCTCATAATGTCCCCTGTCAATCTGCTGCCTTTTATTCCACTACTCTCTGACATTAGGAATGCCATTTGCTAGAGAAATAAACTCCAGTGTCAAGGTGAAAGCCACACCAACTAGAGTGGCTTAGCCAGTATGTAGATGAAGCACAAACAACTGGGCTAACTCATGATGATACTGGACTCTAGCAACCATCTCACAGAACTGATAACAAGATTGGTGTTGGAAGCATGTGATAGCAAGAGGGCAGGCCTGCAACTCGGCAAGTGAAGTAGGCTCCTCTCGTATATGTTTGCCACCCTTGTGAGGTCTCCTTGGTGCATGCATTTCTGTAGGAGAGTCACTGTGTGTCTCTTCATCTCAGTCATATGAAGGATCAGATTCCATGCTTGCTAATGTGTGAGTTTTCTTGATGAGTATGAAGAGATTTATGGTGATTTTAGTTTTTTGCCACCAAGGGTAAGAATGTATGAGGGACTGTGAAGGGAGAGGGTATGAGGGGTTTTGGGAATATTATGACAAGTTTTTTGGGAAATAGGGGGTTTAGGGAATAGTGTGTAAGCTTAGGGACAACAATTAGGGTTTAGGGATTTTGGAATTAGGATTTGGGAAAATGAGATTTGGGGATAGGGGTGAATGATTTTTTAGGAATATGGGAGTTAGGGAGTGAGTGGATGAACTGGAAAATAAATGGAGGAGTCAAAGAGCAAGGGAGTGGTGGAGTGGACTTGGCAGCAAAATGACAAATGCAAACCCTAGGCAATCGTTTTTTGAGAAATTGCAAGGGAGTAGGGTTTGAGTTTTTTTTTACACAACCACCATAAATTTTTAAGAAAAACTCTTTCACTAGCAAGGAAAAGGGCTTGACTTACTTGCACACTAGAAGACAAGCAATTTTGGCAATTTGAGGGAGTTTATGATGAAATCGGGCTTGGCAGCTCTATGCACCGCGCCACAAACCCAACGTGTCGCGTCTCTTGTATGCGCCGGTCAAGTATAAATTTAACACTGTGGAGGGTGGTCCAATGCGCCGCGCCACTTGTATGCACCGCGCCTCTCACCCAATGCGCCGCGCCACTTGTATGCACCGCGCCTCTCACCCAATGCGCCGCGCCTCCAAAACCTGAACTCTTTGCTGCGATTTTGCTTCTTTCTCCAATCACGACCTTCACTTTGCTCAATCTTTCTTCTTTGAGTGCCAATGAGCTTTTTGAATTGTAAAAATGATTTATATACAAGAGCTTTTGATTTTTCCTTCATAAAACCCACTTTTATAATGTTTGCAATGTGACTTACTTTTTCAACTCTGTTTTTGGGTAGTTTATTTTATTTGTGCCTTTGATGAACTGAATGACTTGATTTTTTGTTTGCCTTGCAGGGGATGGAGCTACTGAAGCTTGGAAAGGTGACCAGGGTTGCCACTGAAGTAATTTACATATAAGAGAACTGAAATTACATGAATTTATACAACAAAAACCTAAAATACTCTGTTTTTCCTCAAAACAGGGTTTTGAGGAAAAATACATTTCTGAGCATGAGATTGTGAAATTTATTGGTACTGGAACTTTATTCAACCTCCTCATGCACCTGCTGACCGTTATTGGACATTTTGAAGACCTTTTTTATGAAACCCTAGACCTAATGAAACTGAAACCCTAGAAATGACTCTTGCAAATTTAAAGACAAAAAGTGACTGCAGATGATCTTGATGAATGGAAATGGGCCAGCAGGTAAAGGACATGAGGGAAAATGTACAACAAGCCACTACCGTCAGATGATCCATGCTCCTAATGGAATGCAGCTGACTAAGCGAGACACCTAATATGCAATGCAACAAGAGAATTTGATCTCTGACGAAGGGATGAAGATACCGACACTAACAAGTTCAAATCTACAAGGGGCCGAATTAAATTATTCTGACGTAGAAAAACAAGTGTATGTTGTTTTCAAAGTGATCAAGCACTTCAGACCTTTTCTACTTAAAACCCATACAAATATCATAGTACCATTTCCAGCGGTAAGAAATCTCTTAGTACAGAAAGATGTGGGTGAGAAAAGAGCAAATTGGGTTACCGCCTTACAAGAATACGACGCTGAAATTAAACCGACAAATATTGTAAAAGGAAAAGGCTTTTTCAAAATGCTAGCTGGAGCATCACTTATTTCCGAAATACCATCTTCAGAAGTACAAATGTATGAGGTAAGCCTAAACGATGTTGAGTCATTATACGTTGATATCATATTTTATCTTAAGAATGGATATGCTCCTTCAAACCTAGATTATACAAAGAAAAGAGCTCTAAGATTGAAGGCTAAGCAATATCAACTTGTAAACGATGTACTCTTTAGGATGAATTATGATTCTGTTCTCCTTCGATGTCTTGAGAAATCTGAAGCTGAAAAAGTGTTGCAGGAACTCCATGATGGACCGGCAGGTGGACATTATGTTGGAGATGCTACAACACATAAGATCTTACGTGCAGGGTACTATTGGCCTACACTATTTAAAGATGTGCATAGCTATGTAAGGAAATGTCAAGTGTGTCAAACTGCTGCCGGAAGACAAAAGAAACCGTCATTGCCTTTACAACCAGTCAATATCGATCAACCCTTTGATCAATGGGGACTGGATATAATCGGTGAGATCGTTCCTCACTCTTCTAAATAGCATAGGTATATCCTTACAGCTACAGATTATTTTACTAAATGGGTAGAAGCCGTTCCTCTTAAGACAGCTAATGCTGAACAAATCATCGATTTCATAGATCAGTTCATAATCACCAGGTTTGGTTTACCCTCTGCTTTAATGTTTGATAATGCATCGTACTTTTCTGGCAATGCTATGACTGAATTTGCACTCAAAAGAGGTTTTAAACTCAAATACTCTGCCAATTATTACCCACAGGGGAATGGATTAGCTGAATCAACAAATAAAAATTTAATCAGAATCATTAAGCGAACCATTGACCAAAATCATAAGAATTGGCACAAAGCTTTGACGTATGCTTTATGGGCAAATCGAATAACACAGAAAGCCTCCATTGGCACTTCTCCCTTTAATTTGGTTTATGGGAAAGAAGTGGTTCTCCCAACTCATCTAGCAATTCCCTCTTTGGCCTTAGTTCAATTTATTGACGAAACACCAACTTCATCCTTGCAACTAAGACAACTGCAAATTCTTAAGCTAGAAGAACAACAAGAAAAGGCTAAAATAACTCATGCTCATCATCAAGCATTAGTAAAAGCTTCTTTTGATTCAAACATGGTATCCAGAAAGGACTTTCAAATTGGAGATTTAGTTTTAAAATGGGATAAGGCTCACAAAGAAAAAGGCAAACATACGAAGTTCCAACGAATGTGGCTTGGCCCATTCCAAATTGCAGAAATCATAGGTCCATCCACTTTTATGTTGCAGGATTTAGCAGGGAAAAGAGAATCTTTACCTGTTAACAGGCAGATCCTTAAAAAATATTTTCCATAGAAGATTATTTTCTTATTTTTGTAGATTAGTTTTTCCTTTGATTTAGATAATAAAACCAGTTGTAAATGGTTACGTTTGGAATTCATCAAAAGGACTAGCATTTCTTCTTCTTTTTTTCTTTTTTTTTTCGCTTGTATAAATAGAATTGATTTGGAAAATTGGTCATTACTATTGAAAGCTACAGTCAAAGGCTATAAGCTTGGAAATGACACTAGTTTCAACTTTGTGAATTTTGATAAAAAAGAAACCTTTAGTGGGAATTTGTTTTATATCACTCAATGAAAAGCATCAATAATAAAAAAAAAATGTTTCTCGGTAGAAAAGCTCTTTCCAAAAACTCTATAATTGTCGTCCAGAGCTATTCTTAAGGAACCAATGACTCCCTCCCTACCTAGAGAATTACGATCTTCAAGGAATAATCCAATGATACACTTTAAACTTAAAGAATAAGAGGTCTCATCATGAGCCGACTTATCATGATCATAGATATTATAGCTTGCTGACTTTGCCAAAACTGCATACCAAAACAGGGCAATGACTCAAGATTGTTGCAATCAAAAGACAAGGGGTCTCATCACGAGCCAGCTTGTTCAGCAAAGTTATAAATCAAGTGAGTGGCACTGTCATAATTTGGCTACCAAACCAAGACATTTTTCTTTAAGAATTAAAAGAAAATAAAAGCAATAAGTGTGGATATGGATTTCTCTTTGAAAATTGTATATTTCTCCAAGTAGGATACAAGATCATTGTTGGGTAACAGGTAACCCTGTCGAGGCTATGAATGCCTACTGGCAGCAGAGGCTCTACCTACGACAAATGAGCATATTTAAAACTGATTTACAGAGGAGACTATGTTTTTATCTTTACAAACTAAGTAGTGGCTGATGTAAATACAATGACTAGCTTTAGGAAGTAAATAATCAAAGTTAACATAGAAGAAACAAACTAGCATTAACAGCTGAAAGCATGATATACTTTATCTTTCTATAATAAAGTTTGATTTTCCAAAAATCCCTTCTGTTTTGGAAGTTTAGAAAATTCAAAAGAAAATCAGAGATAACTGGTTCTTCCAAGTGAATCGCCAATTGTTGTGGCCAGCAACAACCCCCCTTCTTATTTTAGTTTTGACATCAATACTAAATAAGTGGGGACCCTTCATCTAGAAAATAATGATAAATTAGAACTTGTATTTCCTTTTTGAATAAATCTTACTATCATAAACTTAGGAGAATATACGCAAAAATCCAAAAAGACTTAAGTTTATGATGAGTTCGAATAAAATCTCTCTTAATAAAAAGCATCACATTGCAAAAGGGAATAACGACATCATATAAGCAAACTCCTACAAATGCGAAATCGCGATGCAAGATCGCACACCGAAGGAACTCATCGCATCGCAGTTTTCATATGCTTCAAACGTCACTTAAGGTGAAATGCTTCAAAGCTGGCGATATGCGATAACAAGTCTCGCAAATCGCATTTCGCAGAAATGCATGGTAATGAATGAATGTCGAAACATAACGGATTTGCGATATTGCGAAGCAAATCGCAAAATTGCATTATCGCAGATTTGTAGGGCACGTCGTTCTAAAAAGGTTTTTCGTAATCCGATGTCAAGTCATGTGCATTAATGTTAATTTAATAAGTTAGTTGATGATCATTAATGACATAAGGTTTTGATCTTATCAAGAAGTTAGTTCACGTAGGGTGATATATTTTATATGATTTCAAACATTTAAAGCTTTCCCATCACCTTATTCATATCATTACTCTTTCCTGATTTTGTAAATTGCAGGAGTGGAAAACAAAAAGGTATACGTAGCAGTGTAATGGGAAAAAAAGGAGAAAATCCAAATTCCTAAGGCATCTAACAAAGCGTGCAAGAGGCGAAAACTGGCACCAGGTAATTCTAGATCAAGAAACAGAGGCAGTTTTCGATGTGAGATTAGTGCAAAACCCCTTGAGAAGAAAATCCTCTGAATGCTTAATCGCCAGAAAGCCCGAAAAATCGCAGGAAAAAGTGCTAAAGGCTAAAAAACAAAACTCGAGTTCTAAAAACAATGGGATATATTTAAATGGTATGTAAATTTCTCCCAAATGCATAGCATTTACAGGGCAGCTGGAGGAAAAAGGCTGAAGAAAGAGCAGAATCCATCAATAGGTTAACCAAGTTGAATTAGGATTCTTACTGGCAGTACTTGGTTAAACCACACAGTCAATGCATGACTCTCAAATGCCTCACTAACTCTGCCGAGAAGATAGCGCCAGTGCTTGCCGATTCTATTTTTGCAGGACAACTAAAGTCGGAAGTCGGCCAACCAACTCTCCTCAAGCCGATGTTGAATGCTTGCGACCACAGAGAACAGATACATAGATAGTAATTTTCAGATTCAGTTTTAGTTTTAGTTTTAGTTTTAGTTTTAGTTTTATTTTTGCCTTAGATGAGGACGGTCATTTAAACCGCCTCCTATATTTTTGTAATAGACTATTTTTAGGATTTAGCTAGTAGTATTTCAACCCTTCTCATGCATTTAGAGAAAGGTCCTGAAATTTGTCAAAAACGTTTCCTCAGAACATGCACTTCTGCACCCTCAGAGGAGGTTTTGATGAATGAATGGAACAAGGTTTATTGATATCTATGTTTAATATCTGCTACTGAAATTGCACTTTTGTACTCTTAGTAGATGTTGAACTAAGAAGAGATAGATCATTATTGTTGAAGCTCACGAGTAGAACTTGTTATCAATGGTACTTCTTAACGATTTCTGCTTATATGTTTAAGTGATATTCATGTTTAGTTATTTATATGTGAACGCCTAAATGCTTGAGTTATCATTTGGCACTTTTGTACGGTGATGGCTATTCTATTTGTGCTTAATATATGAATGACTTATTATGTGATATGTTTTTCACAACTGTTCGGCTAACTTTTTATACGAAACAGTTCATCTTTATTGAATTCTTTTCTTATAGCAATTGAATGATCTTTATTACCAATTGTTGTAGAAACTATTTTAGATCACATAATTGAAAGATTAAATCCTGGGTTAGTTTAGAATTAGATATTTCTGTTCATTAGAATACAATTTGCATATTGTTAGATTAGATTTAGAATAAAAGCATTTTACTTAGAAATTATTAGAAAGGAAATATCAATTCTCAACACACACACACATAAATTGGGAAACTGGTCCCATATCCCCAATCGGACCCACCATCCCAAACGGAAAAGGAGCTGCTTACCAAGGTCTGAACCGGGTGGGTATCCCCCTTATTGTAGACCCGATTTTCGGGGCTTCAACAGGGACCTACTCGAACGAATAAAATCTGGGTACGATCACTCTTACGTAGTTTGATAATATAAGCATCTTTCCTGAGTTGTTTGAGTATTTCTTGTTATAGTTTGCTTCTGCTCTTTTGGGGTTCTAACCCAAAGCCTTAGGGTGCTTTCACCTGAAACAAAATTGGCCACTCCACTGGGGATAACAATATTATTATTCTTAGTTTGGGTTGTTCATTCTCAATCACGGCTCAGCCTTTGGTTTGCTTGCGGTTACAGTCTTATTTGGTCTACTAGAGTCCCAGGCCTCAAGTCTGATCTTTTGGATCAGACTTTGTTTTTTATTTTTTCTTGCAAAGCTTTGTATACACTCTTTACTTTGTTTACAGTCGTGTATACACGCTTTTTTCTGTAAAGTGAACTCGTGTATACGTGATTTTCCTGTGTCAGGAGCGCATGTGCATGCCTCTGTGTTTGCACACAGTTGCGTATGCAAATTTTTGCATTGTTTTTTCAAATCTTTCAACCCAGATAGATTTGTTGCCTGGTATTTTCAATCTCTATGTGGTCAATTGTTGTCTGAAGAATTTAATTATTTTGCAAGCTTACTGTTTCGAAGTCTCTTCCTCATTGAAAAGATTTGGCCTAGGTTTGCTTCTTTAGCGAGTTTGTAATTTGTGTTTTGGCACACAAGACTTCGTCTTAAAGTTATTGATTGTTTTGGTCCTCCAGAACACGAGATTGTTTTCAGTTTCAGTGTCAAGCCCAGATTTCAAATCTACTTGCTTTGCTCTCCTTTGTTTTGTGGCCTCATAGCTTTTCTTGCTTTTTGAAAGTCTTTTTGACAAATTTGAAAGTATTTCTTTCCTGGCTTCTTGGTCAGTTTGTCAAACGCTTTGCTGCTATTTGGGTCGTTTTGTACAAGTTGAAGTCTTTTTTCTCAATTTTTCGTTCATTTTCGAGTTTGTAACTTGCAAAGACTCCTTGTGCTCTTTTTTCGATCTTTTGAGTTTTAGTAGCATTTTGGTGATTTCAAAAAGTTGTTTTGGTTGCTTCTTTAAAAAAGAAAAGATCTCAAAAAACTTTGTTTTTGTTTTTGTTTTGCCAAGTTTGGTTTATGGTTTCTTTTTGTTGTTGAAAGCGAATTGCGATCTTTTACAATTTGTCCTTCTTGTTTGGAGAGAATTTTGTGTTCAAAATTTGTATCCTCTTCAATACTTAAGTTGGCTCATTGTTAGTTATAAACAATTGCTTTTGCTTTTTGAGTGTTATTTAGGATCTTGCATCTCCATTATATCTTGCATTAGGGTAGTTTGCATTGTTAAAGCATTCGTAGTCTTTTAGTTTTTGGGTGTGTGAAGTGTGTTTCAAGAAAAGAAGAGAAAAAGTACTTTTCTTTGTAGAAGTTTCGTAGAACCCGTATAGAGATCTCTTTTCATCGAAGAAAAAATGACTGCATTCATGTAGTTAGTTTTTCATTGATTTATGTTGCGTCATACAAACATCATTGGTTTCACTCCCATCTTTACCCTTGACTTAAAGAACAGCCATTAAAATCAAGCGATTAATTAAAATAAACTAGAACTTTTATGTTGTCATCAGAATACACCAACAAGTTTAGGTTTATTAGGGCCTTGGATTAGGCGAGAGGAGAGTTAACTCTCCAAGGCCGCTCAAAATTACAAAACATAGAAGTTTGATTAATGAGTGAAATCCAATAGCGTTAGGGAGACCAGGAAAGATCTGTAATTGGGAGTAAAGCACGAGGGAGAGTGAAGATAAGGACGAGAGATACCCCCTCTCTTACTTGTCGGATCCCACCTCACGACTGTTCCGCCCGGCTTCTGATACGAGTTGGTGACCATAGTTGCCTATCCTAGGGATCACACAGGTGGCTACGAAGGGGAATCCTGTGGCACCTGAGGCTGACGTTGTATCACGTTCAGCAATACTTCTGGAGGGTACCCTTGCGAAGCTTGGGTGCTTGCACCAGCAAAGGTTGTTGTCTGGAGGTCGGCGTAACTACCTCTGATACCTTCTCTAGTAGCCTTGTGGTGTAATTACCCCAGTCTATTTTCAGAAAGCCCTTGTTATTAACTTTCTTGTATTTTGGTGTCTAGTCCTAATCACCCAGAGCGGAAATACTCAAGAGTTGTTTGATTACTGATAACTTTAGGGACTTTTTAGTGAGTGTTATTTGCTTCTAGTCTGCCTAGCTTTATAATTTTTTGAATCTTTAAGTAGATATTTTAAATAATTCAAAGTGGCTAATCAACCATTTCGACGGTCTAGGAGACTTCGTGGGCTATCACCTACGAGTCCTGAGCCTTCTCCTAGAAGGAGTAGGAGCAATTCTGCCAATGGTTTTCAACCAATGACAGCAGGCACATCGAAGATTGATCCTCCGCTTGGGGTCATTAATTCACAAGATAGACCTGGCACTAGTAGAGAGTTAGAGAGGAGCACACTAGTTCTTTCTCGAGTACTTTTCAGTCGGAAGATAATATCGAAGTTGAAGAGCTTTCAGAGTCGGTTGTGGCTCTGAATTATCTTCTTCCTCCTAATCATACAGACGTTCTATTGTACGTTGGAACCCCGAATCATAGGCCTTCGAGCCCAGGTTTACACCCATCTATTCCTTCGATGACCACCGTTGGAAGCATGGCATCTACGACGAGTGTTAAGAGTGTGCAGACTCCCATATTTGTACTAGGAGGATGAACTATTTCCATCTCTTCTATTACTCCCAGCACAGCTATATTTGGGGCTACTTCCATTCCGTCAATGAGTGGAAGTTCTCAGGCTACTACAGCCGGTTTTGGATTTATTCCTTACAGAATGTCGTCTCACAGGATTCCTTCAGTTCCTTTGAACATACCATCGACCGCCTCCACATCCATGATGAGTGGATCGACTTATTTTTAGGTTTTCCCATTTGGAAGTGGTCATATACCACACTCCAATCCAACAGTAGGGTCAATGCCTTTTTCCTTTACAGGTCAAGGTAATAACCCATTCCAAAGTTGGACAAACCCTACAGTTAGTGGGATAGGAGCTGAGAATCAATTTTAATCTGTCCAACAAGGGAATGTGTCGTATTCTTCAGTCAATTAGTTTCAAAATTTTCCACCCTTTGCTAATGCATGGAATCCTTATCAGGGGATAACAGCTCCTTTTAACACTTCGTTAAGGGGTAACTTCACTGGTTACGAAGGATTTTCGGTAAGATTTGGTCAAAATCCAAATTTTACTAGACCACAAGGAGAACCTTTTGGTTTGGTAGGCCCTACGAGTTACTTCGGGCAAACTGGTGTTTTTCAAAATCCAGGTCATTCTTTTCAGACGTTTGGGAACCCCGCTTGCACTGGATGGAATTCCCAAGGTCCGCCACAACTCCCTTTTCTAGCCACGTTGAACTTGCCAGACTTAACTAAATTGACAAATGATCCAATTCGGTACAATCCGGCTTGGCCTCCGGTCCCAACTAAACTTCCCTCGAGTATCCAAAAATTCAAAGCAAAGAGTGGTGAAGATACGGGAGACCACGTAACCACATTTCACTTATGGTGTTCATCAAACTCCCTGATATATGATTCGATCAGGTTGAGGTTATTTCAGCGCACCCTAACCGGAAATGTGGCCAAATGGTATATAGAGTTGTCAGGGGGCACCTATACTTCTTTTTGTGATTTGGATAATGTCTTTTTGAACCATTTTCAGTTGCCTGTCCGATATGAAGCTGGAACTGAACTTCTAGCTAACTTTCAGCAAGACACCGCAACTCACATTTCGGATCACATCCAGGAATGGAGGAGGAAAAGGCTTATCAAAGCTGAAATCCCGCTAGAGTTCCTTCTCGAATGGTTTCTCAAATCATTACAACCTGAGATCTCAAAGGATGTGTCTCTCTCCGGTGTTTATATGGAAGAGCAGACCATTTTCAAAGCCCAGCAATTGGAACTAATATATTCTCAGTCTGGGGTTCTTCAGAAAATTCTACCTAATGCTCCTACATCTAAGGTCAATTTAGCCAAACAGAAACTAGGTCCCCATGCCGATGGTATAGTCGAATAGATTGATGTTAACGTGGTGAACCTATTGAATCAATTACAGCAGTTGTCTCTACGAACTGCTTCTTCTACCCAGGCAGCACCATCTGTACCTACACCTTCCCAACCTACCTATATAAACGTCGTCCAAACCACTAACCTCAAAGGAAATCAACAACCTGATGATAAGAGGAAGGGACAAGGAAAGAAGAAGAACGAGGAAGGAAAAGGCAATGCAAACAAACCTGGCAATGATGCCAGAGAGGGTAGGAAAGAGTCCAAGAAAAAGGTAAAATTTCCATGCAAGTTATGCAATGGAAATCATTTGACTCACCTCTACCCTAAGATGCAAGACGCTCCGCTCTTATTAGTATAGCAAGGGTCCTCTAGCTCCCAAGCTGTTATAACTAACCCTTTTCCCTAAGGGCAGCAATTACTTTCTGGCGTGAATTCTAATGCTGGTACCTCTGTCGGGGGCAACCAGGAAGGGGAAAATTCATCAAATGTTTATATGATGAGCTCTCATATCAACGTCGCTATGCGAGCATGTGATTATGGTGAATCGGAAACATCTAAGGCTAAATCTGTTCCCGAAGCCACAGAACCACTTCATATTGAGTGGCCCTCTGTTGAGTCTATACCTCGGATACCAAAAGGCTCCGCAAAGCGCTCGACTATTAACCCTAATGCTAGGGCAGCCCAAAACTACTCAATTATAGAAGATCTGGCTCAAAGTCCTTGTGCTATGTCAGCATTGGAGGTACTCCAGTCGTGCCCTGCTCAAAGAAGTGCTTTGCTTTTGGAAATCGGCACAGTAGACCCAAAGAATTATTTAGTGCTCACTTTTGATATGTTGAATGTCAAAAAGAGACTTCCTCACCATATGGCTTTCCAGATAAAGTCCACATACCGAAAGACCAATATTTTTCGGACTGTTATAGATGAGGGAGCTTCCACATGCGTGATGTCTATGTCATGTTGGAAGGCCATTGGATCACCTTTAGTTGTTCCTTCACTGACTCTTTTGACAGCATTTGATGGACATTCTCATAGGTCGCACGGGATTATCCCGACCTTTCCTATCTATGTTGGGGGAAAGGTAGTGAATATTGAGGTAGAAATCATCGATGCGAACCTGGATTATAACCTCCTCTTAGGCAGGAATTGGATTTATGAGATGGATGCCATAGTTTCATCATTATTCCGCATCCTCTGTTTTCCTCATGAGGGGAGGATTGTTAGAGTTGATCAGTTAGATTATTCTCCAGGTGACTCTCACACAACTTCGGATTCTACCGTTCCATTGGTGGACAATCCCCGTCAACCTATTGAGAATTTAGGAGTTGGGATGTACTCTTCGTTAATGGG
This sequence comes from Pinus tabuliformis, assembly GCA_031772625.1. Lineage (NCBI taxonomy): Eukaryota > Viridiplantae > Streptophyta > Pinopsida > Pinales > Pinaceae > Pinus > Pinus tabuliformis. The sequence continues at coordinate 56,864,649 of CM062816.1, forward strand.
TATATTCGACCTCCCTGCTCCTACAACTAGAATTAATGCGATTTCATCCTCTAGGGGACCTTCTCGAAAAGAGTTCTTTCGAACTTGTTATTTTTCGGACCCTTGGCCCTTACCTTCATCTACCACCACATTAGATGGAGAGCAGGTAGGTGGAATGGCATTTCCCATGTCTACAGCGTAACTTGCTTATCAATCTATCGTTAACCCTGCAGACAACCATCCCACTCCTTTTTCACTACAGGTGTTAGATGTTGATGTGGCTCTGGCTTGGACCTCAATTCTACTTCAGCTCTAGATTGCTTGGATACCGTCTTACCATCTGAAGAATCAATTTTGGAAGCAATGATGGGTGTGGATCGACCATGGGATGATTTACATCATCGTTCGTATTTTCTCCCTACATTGCGTGAATTTGAATCTATTTTGTTCAATCTGTCTACTAGTGATGTTTATACAGTTTCAAACCCTTTGGCTCCAGCACAATTTTCTGCCGAAGGTAACATGTCGGTTATCTCACGAACTATACCTATGAACATCTCTAGGAATCCTAACGTAATCAAAAATGTCTTCATCGGAGCTGATTGTTCCCCTGAAGAAATTCAAATCTACACCGATCTCTTCAAAGAATTTCGAGATGTGTTTGCTTGGTCTTATGAGGAAATGCCTGGAATTGATCCATCTATAGTCTAGCATGAGATCAAGACATACGAAAACGCCAAACCTATTCATCAAAAACTTCGACTAGTCAATCCTCGGAAAGCAACAACTATTAAAGCTGAAGTTGAAAAGCTGCTTAAGGCGGGTTTCATATACCCCGTTCCTCTAACTGAGTGGGTTTCCAACCTAGTCCCAGTAGATGAGAAGCAAGGAACGATCTGAATATGTATCGACTTTAGGGATTTAAATAAAGCTTGTCCAAAAGGCAATTACCTCACGCCTTTCATTGATCAAATTATTGATGAATGTGCGGGTAATGAAATTTTTTTGTTCATGGACGGATTCTCTAGTTACAATCAAATTACTATTCGTCCAAAGGATCAGCACAAGACAACCTTTATTTTTCCTTGGGGCATGTTTGCATACAAGAAAATGCCTTTTGGCCTTAAAAATGTTGGAGCTACTTTTCAGCGGGCCATGTCTTATGCTTTCCACGACATCAAACATGTTATCGAAGCATACATGGATGACTTAGCTGCTCGTTCTCACAAGAAAATTGATCATCCCAAGCACCTTCGGTTAGTCTTTGAGAGATGTCGTTTTTATAAAATCCGGTTGAATCCGAATAAGTGTGTTTTTGCGGTCACATCCGGTCAACTATTAGGATTCATTGTATCAACTGAAGGGATTCGAGTTGATTCTTTCAAGGTTGAGGCAATAATTCAGTTTCCTCCCCCGTCTTCCATTCATCAACTTCAAAGTCTGCAAGTAAAGGAAAATTCCTTGAGGATATTTATAACAAATTACGCCGAGATTACCAAAGGATTTATGCGTTTGATTAAGAGTTCCATTTTAATGGGACGATTTCGCGCAACGATCTTTTGATGCTTTGAAAAATGCATTAACCTCTGCTCCATTATTGAGTCCACCAGATTATGGCAGAGATTTCCTTTTGTATCTCACTACGACATAATCAACCATCGGTATGGTTCTGGTTCAAGAGGATGATGCTCTCAGTGAGCATGTAATCTACTACTTGAGTCGAGACTTAGTAGGACCTGAGCTACGCTATTCTCTCATCGAGAAATTGGCCTTGGCGGCTGTCCATGTTGTTCAGTGGCTTTGTCATTACATTCTCCTTCGCAAAACGTTCAGCTTAGCGGCTGTCAATCCTTTTCAATTTGTCCTCAGTAGGCGAGTGATTGGGGGCAAGTATAATCGATGGATTGTTATTTTGAAAGAGTTCGATCTCGAATTCTTGTCAGCTAAATCTAAGAAGCCATTAGTTTTTGTAGAATTGATTTCGGAGCTACCTTGTGAGGAAGCTTTGTTTATGAGGAAAATTTTCCCGACGAACATTTATTCCTCATTTCTTCACAGGATCCTTGGTACGGAGATATCATTATATATATCCAGGCTTCAAAGTTTCCACCTGCTTTCTCCAAAAATGAGCGTTGAAAGTTATGTCACCTTGCCAAAAACTGTTATTATTGGTGATACATTATATCGTAGAGGGGTTGACTCAATCCTTAGGTGTTGCTTAACTTTGAAAGAAGTCGAATCAATACTTAATAATTGCCACAGTGGAGCTTGTGGCGGTCATCTATCAGGGCTTGCAACAGGCCAGAAAATTTTGCAAGCAGGCTACTTTTGGCCTTCAATTTTCAAAGATTGTATTGAAGTGGTCAATCGTTTCCATCATTGTCAAGTTTATACTCGAAAAATGGGCACGCATCCAGCTCCACTTTTTCGTGTTATCATTGTCGGTCCATTTACAAAATGGGGCATTGATTTTACTACTTGTAATTTGCCTTCGGTAGGGAATCACAAGTACATCATTGTGGCCGTAGACTACTTTACGAAGTGGGATGAGGCCATGCCTACTTTCAAAAACGATAGTGGGACAACAGCCTTATTTCTCTTCAACCATGTTATTTCACGATTTGGTATCCCAAGAGATATTGTCACTGACCATGGCAGTCACTTCCAAAATCAATTGATGACCGAATTGGCTCTCAAGTTGGGCTTCCAGCAAGAGCATTCATCTCCATATTATCCTCAGGCCAATGGGTAGGTTGAAGCCGTGAATAAGTCCCTTAAGACCATCCTACAAAGGACAATTGATAAAACTCGATCCAATTGGCACATCATGTTGTATGCGCCACTTTGGGCATACCGAAACTTAGTTAATAGTGCCACTGGTTTTACTCCTTTTCAACTAGTTTACGAGTTGGAATCTATCTTCCCTATTGAATGTGAAATTTTGTCCCTTAAGCTAGCTATAGAACTTCTTCTGGAGACATCTAGTCTCGAAGAAAACCTCATTCATTTGGAACATCTTGATGAGCAGCGTCGAGATGCATCCATAATAAACGAAGCCCATAAGAAGAGGATTAAAACTCAATATGATAAATTTGTCCGTCCTCAGGTTTTTTCTGAAGGCGGCCTTGTCTTAGTCTATGACCAAGACAAAGACGCCCTGGGGGCATGCAAGTTCAAATCTGTGGTATGGTCCCTTTATAGTCAAGCGTGTTTTGGAAAAAGGGGCTTATGAATTAATTGACTTTGAAGGGAACAAGCTGGCGGAGCCCAGAAATGGGCTCTACCTTAAGAAGTATTTTGCTTAGGCTTTGGCCGAGCAATTGCTTGTTTGTATATATTGTATCTTTGTACATATCTGTCTGGCATTTTTTGATATTGATATTTTTTTATCTGCTTTGGCAGGTATTGATGGATGATTCGATATATTTCGGATTCGTCGATGGTGCAAGTAGACACACTCAGAATCTTGCTTCCGCAGCTTGGGTGATTTATTATCCATCTGGCCAGTTGATGGTGTCGAGGGGAGTATGTATTGGCCCTGCTTCGAATAACATTGCCAAATATACTGTCATTCTTAATTTACTATCCGAAGCAATATCTTATGGGATTGATTCATTGGTAGTTTATCTAGACTCACAACTGGTGGTGTCGTAGTTAAATAACACTTATCGGGTTCGCGATCCTTATTTATATCGCCAATTTTTGAGAGTGAGAGTGTTGCAACGATCATTTATTTATATCACATATGTTCACATTCCACGATCTGAGAATTCATTAGTAGACTCTATTGCTAATAAAGCATTAGATTGGCACATTAATCATTCATTAAATTAAATAACATCAAAAAAATTGAATCCATATATATATCATAAAATCGCCTGTATATAGATAGAGTGTTCAAAAATAATATACAAAATTGGGACAGGATTCCCTCAAAATTTGTGCTTATGCCCATAATCATGTCCAGTCATACATATCTATCTATCGAGCTGGCTCAGGATGAGCAGTTAAAAAGTTAATCACAACATTGGCTACATGCCGAAGTATCTGGACCCAGTCTCGTGGTGCCCCTACCACACAGTGCTGCATCTCCTCAGACAGATCCTCTACAGCTATCATAGGTACCTGGTAAGTTAGTTTCACCAAGATTCTCTGAACAGCATAAAGGACTCTCTGTGTCTCGGCTGCCATCTCTTTGGCTCCTCTTCTACGACGTATGTGCCTCAGAAATCCATCAGGTCTCACTGGACCCAAATCTGGAACATGGTCATTATATTTTGTCAGTATTTTGTCTCATCAAAAATAATTTTTTTTTTTTAAGTTTATATCATATCAAAAAATCCAACAAAAAAAAATTAAAAACTCACAAAAACTTAAAAATTGTTACCTATGTCTCCCCATGCAGCATTTGATGGTAACACTAAGTCTGGATCTCCTCGGAAATCCATTACGGCATATGGGTAGTCATCGACTACGATGATCTATTGATCCCACCAGGTGAAAAGCTCATCATCAAAGGTCATTCTAGGCACGTCATCGCCCCCAAGGAGCTTCATCAGGTCTGCCCATCTACCCATTCGTGGATCTATATGGTTGTTGATGGACACTGATACTTTGGGACGTAGCACAGGTACCTTCTCAAAGAAGAATGAACACAATATGGTTCCATATCTAAAATTCTTCGTTTGACCCTTCTGTATAGAGGTCAATTGACTCTTCATGTTAGTCAGAAGAGGTGTGCACCAGTCAAATATTGTGGTAAGACATTCCACTGCCAGGCTCATAGATACTCGTGACGCCTGATGCAGGGAAGCTGACCCATTTACCCGTGCAATGGTAAATAGAAAAATCCTCAAGGATGGACTTTCCAAATGTTTGATTACAATTTGATTCCCAATCTTCTCTGGATGTCCAGGACAATATATATGGACATAGTCTTCCACCAAAAGACTACCTCTCGTCCTGCATGTCGAGTGCACGACCTCCCCTCTTCAAGAGAGACCGGTAATGAAATAGATATCTTCGACCTCAATCCATAGAGGCATTTGGTCAATCATGAAAGCATCGTCCTCTGCGCTCTAGTAGTGGATCAAAAGTTCTAGCAAGCGTGTATTGGCTTTCATATTTGGCATTTTGAAGAATTTGAGTAAGCCACAGCCTCTCAGAGCATCCAATGCATTTTGATCATTCATTACCTCATTATCTATGGCGGTATGCTCTCTTTCCCTCCAAGTGATAGTCATCCTACAAAAAATTGAAGTTTCAACCATTAATTTATATGTTAAAACTTTAACTCGCGTACACGCGGGTTCCCTTTACACACAGTCGTGTATAGGGCCATTGTATACACGGGTTACTCACATCCAACCCACGTGTACGCAAAGTTGAATTTTTGGGCATAGTTTCCCACGGTCAAAACTTTGAAAAAACTTTTAAAAACTATCATAAAGCATTACAAGTAGGATTTGAGGATTACCTGGAGACTTTGGGGTGATTCAAATGGTCCGATTGTTCAGAGAAAAGCTTGCTTAGTTTTGCTCCACAACTCTTTGCTCCAAACATAAATGAAAAAACTGTGAGTCCAAAAGTCATTATATACCTTTGAAATTGCAAAATATTTTTCAAAAATTGGTTTTTGTCTCATGGATTTTTTGACCTGTGGGCTTGGATTGTCGAGAGTGGGTTGTTTTCACAGGAAATTCTGGAGACTTCTTCGAGATGTTGTTTCGGTCCCATGACTGCTGACTCGTCATGGTATTGTTCTCTTATTGACATTTAGGTTAGGGAAAACCATTTTCCGTTGCATCTTGCATACTAGCCTCCATTCAGTGATACATTAGCCATAGGGTCGATCCCATTGTATCTTGGTCAGCAAACCATTTTCACTCGCCGTTTTTTTTTAAATCATGATGTGATGGTAGAGCCATCCTTTACATGGGAATTTTAATTAGATCCTCACTGACATTGGTTGCCCATGCTGCTATACTGAGTAGGCTCGGGAGTCCTCTTTAGTCCCACCATGACTTATGCGTTGAAGACACATTCTCCTTTCTTCCACGCTAATTTTTGGCCTTATACCCTAGAGGCTCCTTTGTGTTGAGTTGTACTGTTGCATTGCATTTTGACTATTTGCACCTTTTGGTCTTGAAACGGCTTCACCTGGACTCATCTTTAAGCCACTTATTTGACCATGTCTTCTGCAAAGTCAACCATGCACTCACTTAGCTTCTGCAACTTGACGCATCCTTTTACCCGTGGAAAGAGCATCCCTTTGAGTGTCCTTAACCAATTTCGCCTCCCTGCATTGAGCATAGGAATGTTCCCCTCCCAGGAACTAGATCATTTGTTTCTCTGACACTCGTTCTTTCCACTGTACTATAGCATTCTTTTATTCTTTTTCTAGCTTAAAGAAAAAGACCCAAAAAATGATATATTCCAAAAAGAGTAGGAATGGGACAACATTTCCATATTTTGTTGGCAGCTAGAGTCAGTCGTGTCGCACTTGAACAAGCACTCAAAAGAAATTCTTTCCTCCATTGGTGTGGGATTTAGTTTGACTTAGGGGCACCTTAACCTTGTTATTGAGTCAGTACTCCTCCGATTGGTTACCTCTTCCAATCATATGGAGAGTTTGCTTATGCCTCTTGCATGACAAACTTATAGAGAGTTATCATATGCTGCCATGTAGTCATCATTGAGTCGTTCTTTTGTTCAAGGGAAGTAAACCTAAGTCGGCCTCTCTACTGTGTCTCTTGACCTATTTTTCAGTCAGCCATCCCTGGTTGTCAGTGTCGTGTTTGTCATCACATCAATTATATTGGTCCTTTGCTCGTGCCGGTTTGAGAAGGTCTCCATTGACTTCTTGCTAGCAGGTCTTGTCCTTATCGACTACGACAAATTGCTCTGAGGGCAGATCTAGAGCCACAACCTGGCCTTATTTTCAATATTGATAGGTCACCTTGTGCTTAGCATCGATCAGTATCATGGGTCTTTGACTGAGTGGTTTCCCATGTGTTTGACATCAGCTTTCATTATCACACATTGGAATTCGTGCAATGCCTTGGTTTCCATTTGACCCTATTGGTGGATTCCTCGCCTCTGTGTCAACTTTCATTATTGGTTGGTTCAGAGTGTTTCTATCATGCGCTAGCTACATCTTGTGTACGCCAGAAATGTGATTCGATTGGGTTACTACATCTTTTTTGTCCAATTCCTTCCACCTTATTTGCCTACGGGTTACACTCGCGCTAGATTGATGAAGGATGCCTTAATGCCTTCCTTCTAGCAAATCTTTTCCTATCAACTACAGCTCATTCGCTTTGGGAAAAAGATCTAGAGTCCATTTGGCATTACCTTGGGTTTTTCAGTCATCAGTGGTAGATTCCTTCGCTATCGACAGTGGGAAACCATCATTGTCTCCTGATTGATAGATTCTTTCAAGTGTTCGACTTCAGCTCATTCATTCGCACTTGTTAGATTGTACTGGGTACCTTGACTCTCATTATCATTATCGGTGAGTAGTCTCGCATTTGTTAATGGTATACATCAATGACCAGTAATCAAATGATTTCTCACGTGGTCGACCTCAGATCATTCATTCCCATTATGTAGAAATGTATCGCGATGGTCAGTGAAGACCTCGGGTTGCATCAGCATGTTTTGGTTCACTTGTCAGTTGCTCCTATTGCTGCTAGTTGACACCATCCACCTTATATGTTGCAGTTCTTCACAACGACATCTTATATGCTGGCATCCAAGTTGCGATGTAGTATCATTTTATTCCATCATGTTAATTTGGTACTATTGGGATCAGTTTTTGACATCAGTGATCAACTTCATACTTCAACATCATTGATCATCTTCTTATATGTGATATTCAGACATGTACTTTTTCGATCACGATCAGATGATCCATTATGTATTTTTAGTTCCTTTATACTAGTATACATATTGGATCCGCTTGTACTTGATATGTGTACATGCTTTACTTTCTCTAAGCATGGGTATGCCCACCTCAGGCAGCAGTTTCTTTATGATTTCTTTTGATGGCTTGGTAGGCTAAATTCTGGTGAAGTCCTTCTCAGTCTCAACATGATTCTTTCCATACACTTAATACATTTCGGCCATCATGTACCCCTGTTGACCTCATATATTAGGGGGCATCTGTTATAGCACCATTTACCACTCTTGGTATATATGATGCTTTGTTTATGGCCTAGGGCAACCCCTCCTTCCAGACTTCATCCAAATATATAAAAAACAGTGTTTTATTCGTTGTACGCTACTTTGCCCTGAGCTAAAAGCATGTACACGTAGGTCAGTCAATACCCAACCCGCATATATGTATTAAAACACTTACAAAATTAAATTTCATTAATTTTAAGTGGAGTTCACAGGTTTTACATATTGATTACCTCCTATTTCCCGTGGCCCAACTGTTTCCCAACTAAAAAACAAATTGGGAGAGGTATAAATAGACCTCTATGAGAAGGCTTTTGGGGGAGGAGAAGAGATAGAGTTATTATACTGAGATTATCCTTGACTGAGTCTGATGAATCCCTGTGCCTCATGCACTTCCCCAAGCTTCAGAAAACCCTTGTTTCCTTGATTATAGATATCCTTCCTTTTGCTTGAGATATCATGGTGTTGGTGACAGAAGAAGATTGTTGAAGGTTGGAATAGGACGAATTCAGAGGACAGTTCCACTTGGAGCTAGAGAAAGACTCAAGTGAATTCTCTCCATGTTATTTATAGCTTACTGCAATAAAAGGAATGATGTCTTGTTTCCTAAATTAACTATGTCTATGCATCAAATTATGTTTTAATTCATTTATGAATGTCATTTTGATGTATGATCAGTAGTTTGATTATATGATATAAAGTCAATTTCGTGAATATGCTTTACTTCTATAGTTCTATGTATGTTCAAATTGAATGATTTTCAGGTTTGAAGAAAATCGGGAATTGCAGAGAGTCTGAACCCTACAGGACCTACTCGAACGAAGAAAATTCGGGTACGGTCACTCTTACGTAGTTTGATAATATAAGCATCTTGCCTGAGCTGTTTGAGTATTTCTTGTTGTAGTTTGCTTCTACTCTGTTGGGGTTATAACCCAAAGCCCTAGGGTGCTTTCACCCGAAACAGTATGGAAATTATACTTCGATGGAGCAAACTCAAAAGATTGGAATGGCGTTGGAATATTGTTGGTATCTCTGGAAGGCAGCATGATACCTCTCTCTTTCAATCTCAAATTTGAGGCGACCAGCAATGTGGGGGAGTACGAAGCATTGCTCCTGGGGTTACAAACGACAAGAAATATGAACATTGAATGCCTATCGGTCTACAGAGACTCTGAGCTAGTTGTAAGGCAAATCCAAGGCCAATGTCAAGCCAAACACCCCAGGTTGAGGACGTAACGAAATGAAGTGTGGGACTTAATCGACAATTTATTCCTAGCCTTTAACATCCAGTTTTTGCCTACGGAAGAAAACAGGATGGCTGACACTCTTGCGGTAGCTGCAAGCACTTTCAGGCCCCCACATAATCCACTCCTCATATATGAGATAGAAATAAAAAATGGGCCTTCAATACCTAATAATGTCAAACACTAGCAGGTATTCAAAGATGACGAGTAGGTAAAAATATTCATAGAAGTCGTTGGGGAGTTTTCCACTCCACCATTGATCAAGAAGAAGAATAAGTAGAACAAGAAGCCACTTCGTGGAAAGACACAGTGGTTGGGCAAAAGAATTTGCAACTAAAAGGGAACACCATCCCTTGTGGACTTGTTCCACTAGAAAGACTATTCAATAAAGACGACATAACGTCCATACAAATGGCCCTAGAGAAGGTTGAGCAAGTATAAGGCTGCAACATCGGATCATAGGAGGAACCCCAGACAGAGGAATCCCCTTGCAATACAGACAGAGGTATTTAGATCTATTCAAAACTTACAAAGATGTATTTGCTTGGTCTTATGATGATTTGAAATTGTTTGATACAAATATTATTCAGCATAAGATTCCTTTGAAGAGTGGGATAAAGCCATGCAAACAGAAACTCAAACAAATAAACCCACTCTTACTCCCCTCCATTAAAAAGGACGTAATGAAGTTGCCGCAGGCGAAGATCATAGTCCCTTTAAGATACTTTGAGTGGGTAGCTAATCTGGGCCATGTCCACAAAACGAACAGAAAGATAAGGCTATGTGTGGACTTCCAGAATTTAAATAGGGTGTCTCTAAAAGATAACTACCCTCTGCCAAAGATGGATAATATATTGCAGAAGGTAGTGGGTGCAGCCAGAACATCCATGATGGATGGATTCTCCGGATATAACCAAGTGGTTGTCCACCCCGAAGACCAGAAAAAGACTGCTTTAACCACCACGTGCGAAACCTTCATGTACGCCCGCATGCCATTCGGATTGATAAATGCAAAATACACATTCTAGAGAGCTATAGACATAGCTTTCATGAGTGAGCAAGATAAATTCGTGGTAGTCTACTTAGATGACATCACAATATTTTCTAAGACTGATGAAGAGCATATCCTCCATTTAAATCTCACCTTCGAGAAGTGCAGGAGGTATGGCCCAGTGTGGAAAAATTCTGCAAAAAATCCCAATTTAATCCTAAAAATGCGATTTTTTGAACTAAACGATTTAATCCCCCGACTTTTTGGTGACTTTTTCACAAAGGAAAAAATCGCGATTTTTTCCTTATACTCCCAATTTAATCGGGAGTCGACCCAAAAAGTCTTCCTCCCTTCCCAGGCCACGGATAAAGAGGCCGCAAAGGTGAAAAAACTGTAAATTGAAGCTTTCATCCATGCATTTTCAAGTTATTGCATTGTATTGTTTGTCATACTTCTTGCGAGCATAGCAGTCTCATTTGTAATCTGTTAGTTTTGAGGTTAAGATATGTTTTTGTTTTCCAAGGAAAAACAAATCTTTATACTTTATATTTCTAGTTAGAAAGCAAAGTATACATTGGCTAAGCCTCCAGGCTTTCAGTGATCTAGACTCTAACAGCAACTGCCCCTTCAAAAGATTACAAAAGTACCAAAAGGACATGCATACAACAGTCTTCTGTAGAAAGAACCCCACACCACCAAAAACATTGTTACAGTTGTTGAATGCTTCTAGAAGAAACAACAAAGAGGAGGTAATGAAGATCAAATAGCAACAACCTGTCCAAAAAAAACAAAACCAATGCCTCAAAAAAGAACCCATTTTTCAGACAGGAACAAAGTACCTGTGAAATCTTGTGACAGCAAAGATCCTTCCTGCAATGAGAGCATGTTTTGAAAGGGAATCTTCTTTAGTGGTGAATTCCCTGTAAATGTGGGGAAAGGTTATGTATCAGAAGTGGATTTTACCTCCAACAATTTTTGAATAATAGATGCCAAGGCTAGGTTAATAATCTGACATCTACTGTTTTCTCAAAAAATAAGCAACTTGGATTCACCAAGCATTAATTTTCACATCTACTGTGATACTCACTGTTAATTTTCATTGGACCTACCACCTGACACCTTATTACCCAAGCAGATTACAATCTACTGAATAAAATGCATGACTTATTTTTTAATACAATTAGCAGAAACAAAAATTAAAAGGGGAAGAGGATCTCAGTGACTGATTACTTGATGACTTTTAGATGACTCATGATATACATTTATTATATTTTTTGTTGATATTTTGACTCTTGAGAGTTGAGACTCGAACAAGACTCAAAATTCAGGAGTTGATTCACTATTTTGATATGTGATGTAGCATTAGATTTCATATACATATTATATATTAGCTTTCTTTACATGTTTATGCGGAAATGCATTTATTTGATGTTGTGGATACTCTAGATGTTAAAAAATAAAATAAAAAAATGAATAATTTTGTGTTTTTTTAATTTTGCTGACTTTTTGCCGACTTTTTCAAAAAACTCCCGACTTTGACGAGTTTTTCAACTTTTGGACCCTTGCCAAATTAATCCCGACTTCGAATTTTTCCACATTGGTATGGCCTCTCTTTGAATCCTAAGAAATCTCAGTTCACTCTGAGTGAGGCGAAGCTGCTTGGACACATAGTAGCACAGGAATGAGTAAATATTGGTCCTGAACGAGTCAAAGCCATCAACCTTATTCCCTTGCCCAAAAACAAGAAATAAGTCCAAGCCTTTTTGGGGAGGATAAATTTCTTAAGGTGATTCATACCCAACTATGCTGAGATAGTCAAAGGTATCACAGACATGCTCAAGAAGGAGAATGAAGTTAAGTGGAGCTCTGTCCCCCGTGATTCTTTCACTAGGATCAAAGAAGCTTTGGTTGAGGCCCCAGTGCTAGTCAGCCCCGACTATTCAGTGCCTTTCTACATCTTTTCTTTCGCCTCTCCACATACTATTGTTTTTGTGTTGTTACAGAAAAATAAAGAAGGTTATGAGCAGCCCATTGCCTTTTTTAGCCAAGTCCTAAGGGACGTTGAGTTGAAATATAATATATTGGAGAAACATGCCTATGCACTGGTGAAGGCGCTGAAGTCATTTTGTATATATGTGCTGCAATCAAGAATCACAACATTCGTCCCAACCACTGCAATCAAGACATTCTGGTGCAGGGAGACAGCGAAGGAAAGAGGGGCAATCAGATAGCTAAAATACAATAATATGAGCTAGAAATAAAGCCTACCAAGCTCATCAAAAGCCAGGGGTTGGCCAAGATTTTATCTGAATCCAACTGCTAAGCTCTAGGGATAATCTTGATCACAAAGGAAGGCAGTCAAGAGGATGAACAGGGCAGAATTAAAACAACTGAGTAGAAGATCTATGCCAAATATGAGGGATCACCCAGGTATAAGAACATTGTTCATTACCTCTTATTCCTAAGATGCTTGTTGGGACTCGATAGATCTAAATACCGGAGTCTGAGATTGCAGGCACAGAAATACATTATATCCAACAGACTACTCTATTGGAAGGAGCCGATGGGAGTATTACTGTTATGTTTGGTTGAGGGAGAAACCCATGAAGGATCGAGGATTTCCATGTGTGAGTCTATGGAGGACACTACAGTTGGAAGGCAACGGCACACAAAATCCTTAAAGCAAGATTCTACTGCCCCACGCTGTTTGGAGATGTTTATTCTCAGGTCAGGTCATGCCAGAAAATCCAATTGCTTTTTGAAAGACACAAGTTTGCTCCTCCCCCCCTAATTCATGTGCATGTAGAGGAGCCTTTTAGATAGTGGGGATTGGACTTCATTAGAGAAATAAACCCCCCATCTAGTGGACAACACAAATGGATTTTAAGAGCCACCGACTATTTCACAAAGTGGGTAGAGGCTATCCCAGCTAGAAATGCTACTGACTCAGTGGTGATAAAATTCATGGAGGAGAACATATTATCCCGCTTTGGGTGTCCTTTTAAAATCATCACTAATAATGCACAGGTTTTCAAATCTTCCAAGTCACCAACTTTTGCTACAAATTCAACATAATTATTGGACACTCCAATACATACTACCCTCAAGGGAATGGCTTGGCTGAGTCTTATAATAAAATTGTGGTGACAGTTATAAAGAGACCATCACTAAAATTAAAGGAACTGAGACTCTCAACTGAAGTTTTCTCTGTGGACTAACCTTGTAACGCCCAAATGATCCACTGGGAAATCACCTTTTGAGCTAGTATATGGCAAGGTTGTTGTCTTCCTGATCCAATTAGCAATTCCAATAGCTAAGTTTCTACAAGAAGTCAAGGAAGAGCCTAGCAGCTTGACTAGAAGGATAAATAAGCTGGTGGAGCTTCACAAGAACAGAGAGCAGGTGGGGACCAAACTGTTAAACTACCAACAAAGGATGAAATCTCTATTTGACAAGAAGGCTAAGGACAAACCTCTTTAGCAAGGAGATCTAGTTCTTAGGTGGGATGTCACATGAGAAGACAAATGCAAACATGGAAGTTTGATTTGCTATGGTTCAACCCCTTCAAGCTTGCAGAAGAAAGGGGAAATAACACTTACATGCTCGAAAACTTGGATGGTGAACTGTTGGAACTGCCTGTAAATGGTCAGTTCCTAAAATTTTGTTTACAAAATTAGAGATATTTGTCTCCTGCTCATTGTAAATATCTAGTGTGTGTGTTGAAATCGTTATTTGGTTTTTTCAGTTTATTGTAAAAAAAGTCATTTTTTACAGAATTATATTTTGTTTAAGAATAACTCCATGCCCAATGGAAGGAAAGGCTACTGGTCCTCAGCACCTTGCTAGCAAGGCATTATCCCCACCTAGAGGCAATGTTGTCACTCATTGCATTGTGGGCTTCAATTGGTCATGGTTTCCCAAGAATAGTGAAGTTTGGAGCCATTGTCTCAGACCACAAAAGATCTCAGAGCTTGATCAGTCCCCCTCCAATGCCTAGTGCTCAGAAAGAGATTTCCAATGGTACATAGAAGTCCAAAAAAGGACTCCTGGATCAGAAGTTAGAGCATGTTGAATATTACCTTGGAAAGCCTTGAAAACTAAGAAAATGGCTAAGTATGAGGGAAATCCCGCATCCCGCATCCCACAAATCGGTTGTCACAGCAGCCCCACGGTAACATAAAACTCCAAAACATGGGGGGGCCAATCTTGCGATATAATGAGAAATAATCGAGGGAGGGCTGAAAAGGGTTAATAAAGGAAAACATGAAAAAACCAAGGCAGGCAGCCCCCTTTCTCTCTCCTCCACGTGGTGCAATTTCGCATCCCAGCGACCCCGCAGTCCCACAACTCATCATATCGGTAGATCGACAGGTTCTAAACTTAAAAGACCTTGCGGGGGACTAATTTTGTGGTACAATGTAACATCGTTGGGGGAGGGACGAAAATTTTAACAAAGGAAAGGAGGACAAAACAAGAATGGGAGGCCCCCTTCTATCTCCTCCACGTGGCAACTTCCTGCATCCAAGCGACCCCACAGTCCCGCATCTCAGCAGTCTCACGACCCCACAAGATAGGCGTATTGGTGCGTTCTAAAACTTTAAAGACCTTGCGAAGGCAATTTGTGATATACTATTGTATCGTCGGGGGAGGTCTTAAATTATTTAAAAAGGGAAAGCGAAACAAAACAGGAGTTGGTCGCCCCCCCCCCCCCCCCACCCTTCTCTCTCCTCCACGTGGCGCAATCCCGCATCCCACATCGCAGCAGGAGCGCAGTTCGGCATATCAGTGGGGTTCTGGCTTAATAGACCTTTGCAGGGGCCGATTCTGTGATACAATGCAAAAGTCCCAGGAAAGGCCAAAATTCATTAACAAAGGAAATGCCTGCAAAACCAAGGCGGACGACCCCCTTTCTCTCTCCTCCACGTAGCAGTATGACAAGTGACGCAGCAGTACAAAGGATGACGTGGCCGTATGGGGGACACATGTCACCCAGTTTCAGAATTTTCAGGGGTGAGATGGGGCCATTCCCGAGTGCCACGTCTCACCACTCAGAGGGTGATACATGGCAATGATGACTTCACCCCACAGATCGACGATGGAAATTGTTAAGGGGAAAAGCTAAAGGTATGAGGTTGTCAAGCGTCGAGATGTGGGATTCCAAGTAATAAAGGAAAAAAGCCCCCCTCCCTATGTGATAAATTATCAAGGCATGGTCTATAAGGATCTCACGTCCGAACTGTCGTACCGCACTAAGGAAAAGGGTAAAGGGTTCCCCTGTCCAGCAGTGTGATTGCGATATGCGGGAAACCCTCCCAAATGTGATAAGTTTAGTGATTTTTCCTCATAAGGATCTCACGTCCAGACTATCGGCCTATGCTATGGAAAAACATAAGGCATGGTAAAGTATGTTAAAGTGAAAATATGCGGGATTTTGGTGATACAAAGGAAAAGGCTCCCAGACTCGGGTCTGAAGGCCTTAGCGCTTGAGGGTTAAGCCCTTGGTTTCAACCCCTAGTCATATGTGGAAAGCAACATGAGGGGTTATAATAGAGGGTGCTAAGGGGCAAATAAAAAATGTTTGTTTCGCCTGTTTTAGAGGAAAAAAACCCGTGCCTGCGAGACTGCATTGTTACACTAGAATGCATATCACCCACTACCTCAAGGCACCGATACTGCAGTACAGAGGTTTAATGGGCATATGGGTCGACAGCTGGAAGACTTAAATGGAGCATGGCGCAGCATTGGAGCAGTACATGGGACTCAGGAAGATTAATGGCTCAACATGGAACCCAATCCCTCTACACAGCAAAAGACCGCCAAGATAGCCACTTACAGTTGACCCAACCCCCACTTCACAGAACAAGGAATCCTAGCAGTAAAGGCAGAAGCAACGGGGTCAGTTGAGCAACATAGGAGGCCATACCATGAACAAATTGCATCCTGAGGCAGAGGCGATCACAGGATGGGCACAAAGGCTTTCATTTACTTTTCTATTTGGTTATTTACTTAGTTTTGTCCTGTAACATGCCTTCCTTCCAAGGAGGCATTTAATTCTGTGATATTTTTGGGTCACAGAGCCATTCATGACTGATACAGCTAGTCGACCTAACAATTGTATCTAGACCATAGATATTTTTGTTGTAATGTAGGTTCTTGCTCCCCTCTCCAGATAAATAGGGGAAAGAAAAACTTAGAAAAGGTTCAGAAATTCTAGAGAAAACACTATATGCTATTTTTAGACTGCAACTCTTTGTAATACAGATCTTTTTAGAATATCAAGGAAATAGTGGTGATTCCCTCTTCAAGTATTACAGTATGTGTTCCCCTTGTCAAACTCATTTTTATGTTCATCCTTCTTCCCTGAATTCATGCAATTATAGTTGCTAGATGTATAGCTGGGGTGTTGCATGGGGAGCTTGGAAGCTGGATGGATGGGATAAGAACCGGGGATTGCCTTTTATAACTTGCTTGCTAGATTAACACAGGCTGGGAGAAGAAAGAACCAGGGCTTGTTCACAGATTCATTAGTATCTACATGTTAATGCAAATGCTTGTAATAGTTTCATAGATTTATTTGTCTCAACATTGTTTATGTATATGCCTGTGTGGACTATTGAAATTAGATCATTAAATCTGCAACACATGAATCATAGCTTTCAACTCCTCTTTCATTTACCATTTCTCCTTGTAACTCAAATAAGTATAGAAATACTTAATGCCTCAAGCTCTATGTGTTAAGTGTAGAATGATTGAAGCTCTATGTGTTAAGTGTAGAATGATTGAAGCCTTATGCTCTATGTGATGAGTTGCTCCTTCTCTTGGTCCTCTCTCATCTGCTCTGCAAAATCTTATTAAGTTAGATATCATTTTGGGATTCAACTGCGTTAAGTAAGTCATTCATGTATGACCATTTCCATGAGAGGTAGTCGTAACTGACTAATTTCTCATGATTTTTGAATAGTTCACTTAGCACTCATTGCATCGGGTGATGCTCACAGGGGTGAAGAAGTGGGATTGAAACTAGTGAAATGAATCACATAGCATCAATCATCACTTCCGGGCTTGCACCCGGTAACCAGGACTTCCCACGAGGTCACCCATCCCAGAACTCCTCTGGCTCAAGCGCGCTTAACTGTGGAGTTTTCCCCACAATCAGGCGCACTTAGCTTGCTACCCCATTTGCAAAACCTTAGCAAGTATTGTGTCTCATGAACCATTCAAGTAGAGATCCCTTGACTCTTTTTGAATTTAAGTATGGGGGTTTACGCAGTGCATTATATTAGATATCATTTTGGGATTCAACTGCGTTAAGTAAGTCATTCATGTATGACCATTTCCATGAGAGGTAGTCGTAACTGACTAATTTCTCATGATTTTTGAATAGTTCACTTAGCACTCATTGCATAGGGTGATGCTCACAGGGGTGAAGAAGTGGGATTGAAACTAGTGAAATGAATCACATAGCATCAATCATCACTTCCGGGCTTGCACCCGGTAACCAGGACTTCCCAGGAGGTCACCCATCCCAGAACTCCTCTGACTCAAGCGCGCTTAACTGTGGAGTTTTGCCCATCTTATTAAGTTGTAAGACCTTGAAACACTCGGCCTCCACTATGAAGATCTGGACCTATGAAGAAGTACCAAAAATCCATGTCTTATTTCTTCGAATAAATGAACCAATCCATTTCCTATATGTATATATGTATCTATAGAACATAAGTGATGTCTCAAGTTTCCTATAAATCATTTAGACACACCAATCTAGATGTGTTGAGGCACTTGTCTTGTAAGCAATCTGAGGTTGTCTCTGGGAGCTACAACAGATCCCATGCTGGAGGTGAGAGCACCAATACCTTAATCAGAAGGCATTGCCCAGGTGTAGAGATAATTGTGAGCGGGAAGGTGAAGATAGCAACCATCAGCAATCTTCCCTTGAGGACAATTCTACACACCATAGCCCGTATAGTTGGGGCACAAGCTTTGCGTGAGGTCTCAAAATCACAATTCCAGTATGTAATGGATTTCCTCACTCCAAAAGTGTTCAACTGGTGTGAGGGGCTATTGGTCAACATGAAGAGGCAACTGACTAAAGGCAAGCAAGAAACTTGAAGCAATTCGACTATGGTTCGATTTTGGTCGCTTTCTTTTTGGAGCGTGTGCCCCTATTTCGGTACTAGTGGGTAGAGGTGGAGGATCCAGCTCCACAAGATCTGAGGTTGCTCAGATGGAGTGAGATTATGCCTCGTGGGGGAGGGGGACAATGGATGCATTTCCCTCCACCATTTTTTAGTTGGTTGTGCCAACAACAGATCGTTGTGGATGACTATGCCTATGTAGGCACGAATTTCAGAGGAGACCCAGATCTACCTCTACCACCGGGTGAACAGTGGACTGATGCAGGTAAAACTTGTTTTTGGATTTTCAAGTTTTATGAGTTTTTTTTGTTACAGTGTATCTGAGAGTTCACTTGTGATAAATGTGCAGATGTGGGACCAGAAAGGCATCCTCGCATGTCGCCAATAGCACGGCAAGTAGCACATCAGATAAAATATGTTCCATACGAGGAAGGATTAGATCCTATGGTAGAAATGGAATGAAATCTGGAGGTTATCACCTGAGGGATTCCAGAATATGCGACTATAGATGACGTTCCACTACGATACCAAAGGCATACAGTAGGAGTGTCTGCGAGACTACGTTGGTTGTTAGGCCGAGTGATCAGAGCGGTCTCATGTTATCACGAGCATCATGTGGGAAAATAGCCTTTTCCAATCGAATTTTTTGTATTGTTGTAGGCATTGATGGCCATGTGTCCTAGAACACTTATTTTTCGAGGTTTTGATGAACAAACTTTGAAAAACACGATATATATATATATATATATATATATATATATATATGTGTGTGTTTTTATTTTATACTTATGTGTTCATATATCCTGATGATGTGATCAATTTTATAAGTTATGCAAATTTCTATCAAGAACATAAATTGCTAATGTGTCTGTTAGTGTATTCAAATTTTGTGGAATGTGCTGATATGTGATATAATCAAAATTTCTTTCCAATAATCAAACATGTAGATACATACACAAAATTTATGGATTTCCTACTCAGTAATGACTATTCAATTGTAACACAACGAGTTATGAATCTAGTTTGACAACTAAATCTCTAATGCCAAGAGTAACTTCTTCTGATAATAGTTCAATAACAACACTGTACTCAGAAATATTGTTAGTTGTTCGTCCCAAGCAAATACCTTGTAAATAAATCAACTCGCCTTCAAGAGAAAAGAGTGCCCAAGCTGCGGAAGATAAGTTTTGTGTGATACAGCAAGCACCGTCAGCAAACCAACATAATGGTTAGACGACATCTGCAAACCAAGTGGAACACAAGGTAAGAAGAAGGAAACATGTCTTCAAATCAAACAATCACGCCAAAAAATCAAAGTTGAACACCAATGAATCTACACACTAATGTACAAAAGTAAAAAAGTTCATATGGAGCTCATTTTTGGACTCGGGCAATCGATCAACAAAGAAAGAAACCGAAGTTTCATCGTTGGCATGACATGTAAGCATCAACTCGGTCAAATAGTGGAATAACCCACATAAATGACAATGCCCCCATGCCCCCAGGGCGAGTGAGGGTTACGAGTCCAGGATGAATACCCCATTGCGATAATGGGCGAATGGTAAAGACTCAGTGAGAAGAGATCACAATGGGATGTGTGAAAATCTTAATCTCATAGTGAGAAAAAGATGCCTCGAGTTGAAATATTTTGACAATTTCAGGTTGGACCAAAATGTCAATAGGAAATGTTGCAGTAAGATTTCCCATATTACCTTTGGATAAAATTTCGTGCACCAGAATAGGTGTTTGAAGTGGATGCATTGGGTGATGAGAAACAAAAGCTTCGAGACACGAAGGAATCGCACTTCAGCTTGGAAGAAACGAGGAACGATGATGGGCATCATCCCAAGGGGTTTCGTCAAGAGACATAACCTCAACAGTACTCTCGTCGGTGGGCAATATCTTGTTCAAAGGATCCGGAGAATCCCAAGAACAAAGCCAAGGAGATTGTGAATAATCCTCTAGTTGCATACTGAGAACAACATGGCTTTCTGAAGCAGTCACTAAAGCCAAGACAATTTCTTGATAGGATTTCTCTAAGGGACTTGCGGTATAGCATCACCCATTGAATCAACCTGATCCAAAGAAGGAATAATCCATGGGTCGGTAGAAATAGAGATCATGTTGATCGAGGCGACATATGGAGGTGGGAGAGAAAAATTTCCCACTAAGGTAGAATCCTTGAAAAGGCCTGCTCCCACACTCTCATATGGAATATCGGTATTTCCCACATATGGGACGTTGCCATTTGAAGCACCAGAAGAGAAAAAGGACAATTGATCGACGGTGACAATTTTTCCTTCATGAGGAAAACGAAGCACCTGGAACAAAGAGGAAACCACATAAAACATAGCATGGGTCCAACTGTGCCCAAGTAGAATGTTTTAATTCAGATTCGCGTCTACAACTTCTACTTCTAACTCGACAGTCTTCCCTTCCAAAGTGATAGGAAAACTTTTGAGAATACCATAACGATGGGAGCCTCTACCATCAAAGGCCTCCAAGGTGTTTGGGGACTGGTTGAGAGGTGGAGAGCTAAGGGATTTCCAAGACGAAACAGACATGATACAAGTGGAAGCACCTTCATTGATGACAGTCCAATGGATCGTCTTTCCTTTTATAATGACTTGAATCAAAAAATCAATTTGATGAGGAAGACGAGGAACATGGTTTTCAAGGTCGAAGGTAATCAAGTTTGAATCATCAGGATCGATACCTCTTATAGAAGGCAATAATTATTTCCGCTACATTGGACAAGTTTGGAGAACTTCCAAAGCAAACATCATTGAAGGTGCTTGAGCTAAATCTTTGACAATACTTTAATGTTGAGCAGCCCTAGCATTCAGATTATAAGATGATTTCCAAAGCACACCTTTGGGAGGCAGTCGGATGACGGATTCATTATTGAATCTCTCAATATGGAGAGGACTAGAATTGGGTGGAGCGGAAGTAAAAGGTATATTAGTGGCTTTCTTTTCCACCGCCTGCTTTTGAGGGGTTTGATAATCTTTCGATCAAGTGGCTACAGAGATAGGCAATGAACCCATCATCATGTAAACTTGAGAACCAGATGAGGCAGAGGATTTTGGTTGGTCTACCAGCTGAGTCTATGGAGATGGAAATGCCTCTTTCAACACAGTCAGGGTTCCTTTCAATAAACGACTAACTTCTGCGCGTCAGAGACAATCCTTTGTGTAATGATATTCCTCACAAATGAGGCAAGGATATTTCAGATTTCGTTTGGAAGCATCATCAGCAGATGTCTTAGGAGGATCATGTTTCGGGGTATCGGATTTTGCTTTACCTTTACCCTTCTTCTTACCTTTCGAGGCTTTGTCTGTCGTGGTAGACTGGATGACATTGACCTCAGAGATTTTACTAGGATTCGATGGGTTTTTCGAAGGAGGAATAGAACCAGTATTCGAAACAGATTTTTACTTCGAAGAAGCTTTAGTAGAAGTTTGAGATATTGATCCAATTATACCATCAACAGGTGGTACATCTGGAGAATTCGAAGATGCGGGGTCCGAAGATGGCCTCAAAGTGTTAGGCAAAATTTCATATAGCTTGCTAGATTGGGAATAAACCAAATCCAAATATCGGGCATGGGAAATAACTTGATCCTCAGTAACGCAACCTCCCATTGCTATATCTTTAGCGATTTTTTTTACGAATGACTTGGTGAACCATTCGGTCAACATCTCATCTGGAACTTTGAATTTGATGAGGCGACGTCGATGTCTCCATTCATGGATATGATCGGAGATATGGATCATGGTATCCTGTTTTAAAGATGTGAGCAAGTGGGTACCAGTTTCATAGCGAACTAGTTACTGGAAGTGGGTGAGGAAGGCCATGGCCAATGAGTTGAAGTTTGCATAGGTACCTCGGGGAAACTAGATGTTCCACTTTGCTGCAACACCTATCAAGGTTCGTTGAAAGAGGTGAAGACGAACAGAATCGTCAACGTAAGAATTGGAAGAACACCATAAGTGATATGTCATCACATGGGCCTGAGGGTCCTCTTTAACTTTTCCGTCAAATTTGGGGCAATCGCTTAGAATTTTAGTGGGAACTAGAGGCCAATAAGTCGAATGAACAATTGGATCATTAGTAAGCCTCGAGACAACGGGAAATTCCAATGTCGCTAAAAATGGAAATTGCAAGTTAAAAGGCATATAGGGCCTTTGAGAAGGCCCAATCTGTGGGGTCCAACTTTGTTGGTAAGGATTTTTCCCCCAAAATGGAGGATTTTGACCATAAGGGACTTGATTTTTCCCCCACTGAGGGGTACCTTGATTATAAGGTGGATTTTGTCCAGGGTAGGGTTGATATTGACCTGCCATAAGCTGTTGATAACCATAAAGAGGATAAACATTATGTGTGGCATATGGATTGTCAGGTTGTTGCACCTGCTAACCCTGGTAATAAAGTTGTTGACCCTGTTGTTGCAGGGGTTGCCCTTGTGTTTGAAAGGTTTGACCTTCTTGATAAACAGGTTGAACTTTTTGTTGCAAAGATTGACCTTGCTACTGCAATGGTTGACTTTGTGGATACAAAGGTTGGTTGGGTTGTTGGACAAACTGTGTTTGTTGTTGCAAAGGTTGTTGAAACTGCTGCAAAGGTTTCCCATGCTGCTGCAAAGGTTTCCCTTGCTGCAATAAATGTTGTTGAACAGTTCCTTGAAGGATTCCTTGTTGGTACTAATAAGTTCCAATTGGGATTTGACCATATGCACTAAAAATAGGATTTTGACCAAGCTGCACATGAGGTCCTGCTTGTGGAATATAAGGCGGATTTTGCAGTGCTTGTGAACCATATGGAACATAACAGTTGGAGAGGTATCTGGGCCATGTAAGGCTGTTGATACCGGATATTACCTGCCCTAGATGGATCAACAGGATTAGGAATACCACTAGGATTAGGTTGATTCACTCCAACCATGTGAGGTTGTGATCCACTCACATGGGTTCCACCTGAAACAAGAGGGATATTTGGATTTTTCCCCCTAGACGGCGAATGAGGTGGTGCTATATTTGGTCCACTTGATGTGGGGATTGAGGAACTTACAGACGCATAAACCGAAACTGTCGGTTGCACTCGAATGGAAGGTTAAAATGACGATAATGATTGTGACGGAATAGTAAGCTAAATCGGAACTGAAGTAGCGGCAGTTTGTACAGGTTATAAATAAAAAAACCAGAGGTAGGCATAGCATTTAATGACCTAATTGGATTTTGGGACAATGAAGAGGCATTGGGAGTTCCTGAAACTAATTGAGCCAAGGTTTTATAACCATGAGGTAGCATAGGCCCATTGTTTTCAAGACGGGTTTGAGATGGAACTCTTCCTACATAAGGAAATCCTTCCGGGGGAAAGTCACAGTCGAAGTCTTCATTGACACTAGGAGTGTGAGTAGAGGAAACTTCCTACAGACCTCGAGGAGAGGTTGGGATCTCACCTTCTGAAGGGAGAGGTTGGGATCTCACCTTCTGAAGCCAGGAATCTGAGATGGACAAGGAGATAACTCCAAAGGAACACCAGATCGATCGTATGGACTATAAGGATGTTGTGGAGATATCACAAAAGAATCGTAAAGTGGATTCAGAGGATATAAAACAAGCCTATGTGGCCTCTCAAGGGTTTCTGTATCAGAATCCTTAGATGAAGATGAGTCTCGAGGTGGTGGACGAGAAGCAAGGGGTTGGATGCTTGGGACAATTCCAAGTTCAAAGCCTTGAGCTTCAAGTGACTGCGAAATTTCAGGATGAACTCCTTGTGAAGACCCTTTAGTATCCGATAATGAAGGGGAACTGTGAGGTGAACCCACTGTTTTCAGGATGGGGTTGAGATGGAACTCTTCCTAAATAAGGAAATCCTTCCGGAGGAAATTCATAGTCGAAGTCTTCATTGACATCGGGAGTGTGAGTATTGGAAACTTCCGGAGGACCTCGAGGAGAGTTTAGGATCTCACCTTCTAAAGCCATAGGTGGAAATAATTGGTGAGGAGGAATCCGAGATGGATGAGGAGATAACTCCAAAGTAACATTAGGTCGATCGTATGGACTATAAGGATGTTGTGGAGATATCACAAAAGGATTGTAAAGCGGATTTGGAGGATGTAAAACAATCCTTTGTGGACTCTTAGGGGTTCTGGATCAGAATCTTGTGATGACGATGAGTCTCAAGGTGGTGGACTAGAAGCAAGGGGTTGGATGATTGGGACAATTCCAAGTTCAAAGCCTTGAGCTTCAAGTGATTGTGAAAGTTCAGGATGAGCTCTTTGTGAAAACCCTTCAGTATCTGACAATGAAGGGGAACTATGAGGTGAACCCAATGGTTCAAACACGATGACTTTCTCTCAAGAACAGAAGGAGAAGAGATGATTTCATTGAGGGCTGATGAAAATTAAAATTTACAAGGATTTACTCAATGTGAGGCCAAGAATCAACTGCATGGGTTCGACATATTATCATCCATAGTTAAGTTTATGACACGAAACAATAAATAAATCAAAACGGGTAATGCTAGGCAAGAGGGTTTACCAAGTATATGTGAACCGTTATCTACACCTTAGCAAAAAACAAGGACTTGATGTACGATAGTCGATCTCCCCGAATGTTTTGTTCAATGTATCACGTTTACAAGGAAGCTAACTCAGTTACCTCTGGCTAAAAGATAGCAACCTAGTGGGGTCTCCCAATATATACTCGATGGTACGGGAAGCACAAGTCCATGTTAACATTGTCTAATGCATAATCGTTCGATGAGAGAGTCCATATATACTTTCCATACTGAAGTGCCTCCTATATACTCGAAAGTACTGGAGAACCTTCGATACACTTCCGTACTGGGACGAGACACAATTCTGGCAGTTAACGAAAAATGCTATGTTTAAAGACGTCAGAACACGTCTCTAGCTTAGACCTCTAGATATTTGTGTTAGGTTACAAATTCTCATTAGGTTGATTGAGGTAAATTTTAAGTTTATCTTCAATTAAGTTTCAATTTGATGGCTCAACAATGTCACCTGAATCCCCATGATGCAAGTCAATGATAAAAATGAAATATTTTCATTCGATGAAGGCTAAACTAACGAAGGAAGAGAGACAACCAAATAATGCATCAATCAAACAAAATTCATTAAAACACAACTCTTTATCTTTCCAATGCAAAATGTAAAAATGAAATCTAATCTTTCACTTTGACTAACAAATGCAATGCCAAAATGCAATCCTATGAGAGACAAAAATCAAATTCCTTTCACTAACATGCACTAATATTTTTTCCTTTTCCTTTTACTTTAATTCAACAATGCAAACTAATGCAATGAGCGAAGGAAAAATGCAATCTAAAACAACTAAAATGAAAATTTCATTCACTTATGGTTTTGAATGCAAATTGTTTCAAAAATACTTAAATGAAAAAGCATTCACTTTTCTTTTCGAAACAAAGAAATCAAAACAAGCATCCACTTTCAGTCATACCAATGCCAACAACTGTAGTCTATATTTGGCAATGGATCAATATCAATTTCCAAAGTACCAAAACAATCCAACACTAATGAAAATAGCTTCACAAGCATAAACCGAAAGCAACTTGCAAAAGGTGTCCTAATTTCATCAAGACTCTTAAATGGAAGGAATCAATCTCAGAGACAGACCAAGCAATGAGCAAAGGGTGACCTAGAAATCCTGGAAACCCTAGAAGGAAATCAAGCTCCAAACACACATCAACAAAGTCAAGGGACAATTGCAATCACACAAGGACAACAATCAAGACAAAGACACAGTAATTACACTAGAAAATCACTCGCAGAGGTTGAAAACCACTGAGAATGAGAAGAAACCCTAATTTTCTTTAATCCTCTAGGATAAGCACGTATGTTAAAGGAAAAAAGGCGATTAAAGGCAGATCAACGCAACTGTGATTTGAAAATCAGCATTGTCAGCACTTCTGTCAAAGCAGAAAACGCATTGGGCAAGAAAAATAAGGCAAAAATAAAATTCTTCAAGATCAAAGCAGACTTAACATCCTTAGGCAATAACCAATGACTACAAATAGCTACAGTGATGCACACAATCCAATAAATCGACCATTGGTCAAACTCATCAAAGAATCTAATCGAAGGAATGGATGGAAAGGGTTATAACTTCCCCAGTGGATTTGTCAATTTGTTGTCTAGGTAAATCCTCTCTACAAACAGAGACGATCCCTCTAGCCCAATAAGTGGGACTAGCAACCTGTGTGACAATCTACAAGACACTTTCCTAAACTACAATCGAAATGACACACTCCTTTGTTGAAGACCTCGAATCGCTTGCTCCTCGGGATCATCGCTATTTTTCGTAGCGTTCAAATACCTACACAAGAGATCAAAGACACAACAAAGATGCAAGTACAACAAGCATAATCAATAGTAATCCACTTAACACATCAAGAAGCATTAAGATAAATGATGCATTAACACAAACATTTATGGAAAGTGAACCAACAGTTGTATATATTAATGAAATAAAGGAGGAAGCATACAACCAATCCTTGATGTCAATAGTCTCTCCATGAATGAATGTCCAAGTCCAAGATCAAGTTCTCCAAGCACTCCTCCAAGCCAAATGAGTAGCATGTAGGCACAATATCAACATAAGGGTGCAAATAATTAGAGACCAACCATTTGGGAATGAGAGAGGATGAATATATAAGCAAAGAAATGGAGTTAGGATCTCTCCAAATATAGATGAAGGCCCTCATCTCAAGGAGGTAGCTCATAGGGATAAGATCGAAGAGCAATATTGGGAAAATTTGACCTCATCAAACCAAACAACATCGGCTCATCGTTCTGGAAGCCTCTAGATCACGAAGCTTCTTGTCTTTTAGGGATCAACGTGAGTATCCAAGTAAAAAGTGCGCTGGCAGCACGAGGCTAGTATAGTGCAACTCATCATCATCACTAGTTTCCAGTGTCAAGGTCGCATTGGTCCTGAAATTAGGGTTTTAGAGCTTACTTCTTCAAGGAAGTATCAAGGCATGTTTCCATCAGTGTTTCAGGGAGGATCTGAACTGCATATCAGGATGTGTATATTGTATGATTGCCAATTTTTGGGCACTTAGGGGTATGACACAAGGAAGTGCAAGACACGTGACAAAACACTGTATAACACCGCCTTGCCACCCTGAAGTATTCTCAAGCCCCAACCTGAAGGAGACTTTAATCTCCACCTTGCACCACTTTGCCATGTGAAAGTTAGAAGATAAAATAATAAGATAGATCACATTGGTTACACTTATCATCCACTGCACTGATGGCTCTAATCACTGCCCAACCACTATTGTCAATAACCCTGGTGTCTCACATATCAATACCACTATTACATTATCATTGCACTGTCTACGCTTGTCATTATATTGTTTGTTATATACACTTGTCACAATATTGTTGTCATCAACGTGTCATTCATGGCGTTGCTCATCAAAAACATTCTCTTATAGCAAACTTCATGAATATTCTACTCAATTGAATCAATTACTACAGATTTCATGGATAGACAACTTTTACCAGTTCAACCCTAAATAGGGTAACCTCTCACATTGGCATATAACACACCAACAATGCTCAACACACACAAGGCTCATACCATAAACCCTAGCAGCTTATACATCCATGCATAGTATATTCACTCAACACATTAGCATCAACAAACCAACCTTTGAAACCCTAACATCATCAATGAATAATCAATAACCAATCTAAGATAGATCCATTGCTCAACACCACAAGTATCTAAGATAAAATCATTGTACCAATAACATCCAATAAGATAAACTAGTTACCATACCAAACCAAATCGTACTAATCTCAGCAACTTCAACTATAAACCTCGGTATTAGCACTTAGTCTTCTTATTAGCAGCATGCGACTACTTCAAAACACTGGCTTGCCACAACATACATCAGTAGAAGTACACAAACTCAGTCACACCAACTCAGTCATATAACATTATTAACCATGTGCATTAGTATGACATAGTAAATGTTTCAACACTAACTCAATTATAGTATTTGTTAGACAGGCAATATCACTGATTAAGGTTGAATGGCAACAAGTTGGTCTTTTTATTACCCTTAATGCAATATCATTATTACTAATTTTCAACCAATAACACAACAAAATATAATCATCATCAACAATGTCACGCATTCACATCAATAATATCTGCATACAAACTATAAAATCTTCCTTTTAATTCTCTCTTGACCGTGGCTTAACCATAGCCCTAATTAGTTCTCTAATAGTTTCTTAAATAGGCCTTGATACAAGCCTTACATAGGTTTGGTCTTAGTCCTTAATTGTGGCCAAAAACACTTCTTACTTCTGCTTTAGATTTGTATTAGGATTGCACTTCTAATCAGCCCTTCAATATGCATTTTAAACTAGCCCTCAACATGACCAAACAGGCCTTTAAACAACCCTTCTAATGCTTCAACTTGTGGCCTATATTTGTCCTCTTCAGCAGCCTAAGGAAATCCATTTTTTATTTTAAAAATATACCTAGGCTAAGCCTTAACCCTTCTTTTACAGTGGTTGTTACACACGTAATTCAACCCTTATATGTGCCCAAAACAAATATGATCACAGTGAATAATTATGGCCTGGAAACTCCCCTCTTTGTGCACAAAACAAATACAAAAATGTTCTCTTAATCTACCTCAAACTTGGCCTAAATACAGCCTCAGGAAAGTCTTCAAAGGAGTTTGAAACCGTACCTCAAGGAGGCTAAGAATTAGCTCAGAGATGACATAAATTTTCCTTAGAAGTGGGCCTCAGACAAGTTGAAATTGCACCTCTGATTAGGTCTTCGAAGTGATGAACCTTGGCCTCAAAGATAGTCGAATTTGCCTCAAGAGAAGGATCGAAAATATGCCTCATATTGACTTCTAAAATGTGTCAAAATCTACCTCAGAATCACGATTTTAGCCCAGTGAAAATCCCACAAACAAATAAAACAATCAAAACCTTGACAACTCAGCGTTTAACTATTGATATTCATGACTACCTTGGCCTCAAAAATTTCAGAGAGAATAGCTTAATATAAGCATGATAATTTATCCCTTTAGGAGAGAAAACAATGCCCTATATGTACAAGATGAAGGGATGTGATAGGGGGGCCAACTTGCCCTAAAACCCCTTAAACTTAGAGTCGACCTAATTTATAAGCAAGAATAAATTTCACTTTTCTTGTGGGGCCAACTTCCTTTTGCAACAATATACATAATGTTTTGAGGCATGACATCAATCCTTTTGATATCAAATGAAAATCATTTTTAAGGGTGACTAAGTTAACTTAAGGCCCACATCAATTATTCAAGATTTTCTCAATTATTAATGCCACAATTTGACCAATCATAAAGTTATTCATTATCGTCCATTTTTGGCTCCATTACCACTCATATGGGGCTTCATCTTGGAGAAGTCATATCTCCTCAACTATGAGGAGTTACGTGGCATGCCACCTACCAATAGAAACAACATGAAAAAAGCAATGAGAAGATGATGGTCTTGCTAGCAAATTCACTTTTATAATCTATCAATTTACCTCATCAAATGTGGGTCACCTTGATCACACCATAAGGGCTTCTAAACTTGTGGGTTTCCTTCTCTTCTGGGACTTCTTTTCCATTGGAATTTCCAATTAATGCAATCCACTAATATATATTAAAAGTGTTCAAAGATTGATTTTTACATCAATGACAACACCATTCAACAGCGTCTCCCCTATGAAATGTTAATTTTCATAGTGTTTTATGTTATGATAATCACTTAAAATAATTTCATCCAATTTCATTCACCCCAGTAAAAGTTAAGCATTTAGAGATAAAATAGTAAATAGTATATGCACAATAAAAGATAGCTCAGCACAATGAGATACAAATATTTTTGTCAAGGCATTACAAAATATTAGTTGTATTATTATGACAAAAAGGAAAGTACAACCTTCGCCTTAGTGTTGCAGGTTTCCTTCGATGGGTTCGGATCCCAAGCATCATTCTAGCATCTCCTCAAACACATCAATCATGGGAGTTTAAGGTCTCTTTCTCCTTGTTCACACCAAAAGATTCTACAAGCTATTCTCCCTTTAACAAGATCTTAACAAGCATAAACTAAGAGCTAATACTAGCAAGCTCTCCAATATTCCAAGCGGAATCCAAGCTACATCCATAAGGGGGAAAAGCCAAAATCAATTTTTTTTCTTCTATTACTTAATCAATGTTCAACATGAGATACATAGTCCAATAGTACATCCATAAACCAGTCAAAATCAAATCTTTGACTTTCTAATTCAACCAATCCAAGACCAATCAAATGAGAGAGAAAAGTCAACTTTGGTCAAATATCACAGTTTGCAACAGAAGGCCAAACTTCACCCTGCAACTTTCGCAAAAAATCTTGGTCAAATCATAGTAAAAGTTTGCAGTCAAAGAGTTAATCAACACCAAGAACTTCGATAGACACAGAAAATATACTATAGAATATTCAACCCTTCTTAACTCAAAATTTCAATCAAAACAGAGTCAAACAGTCCTACAATTCTTCGGTCAAAAGAGAGTTCAATGTGGATCAACCTTAGTCAAAGAGCCCAAAACAAGGATGAATATATGGTCAACTCAAAGTCAAAGTCTCCTAAAAAGCTTGATCTCCAAGACAATACAAAAACTCAGTGAAAACCAAAACCAAATAACCCAATTCAATGCAAGTCAACTTTGGTTAAAAGATAGAGAAAACGCAGAACGTAAAAGATACTCCTTCGCACATGTGAAAGGTCCTCTACAATTTCATATCAAACTGTTTGGTTGATGTGATGCCAAATGAGCTTCAATGATTGGCTATTTATATGTGGTTTAGGAGGGTCGATTTCCTCTTGTGGGGTTGACTTGAAGACTTAGGGACAACTTGGTCATATGTGCAAATGTGACTTTTCTCAATGGTTTGTAAATCATTTTGATGGTGAAATTTGGACCATAGCTGCCAATTTTCAAATCTCTCAGTTACGGAGGAATTTTTGTCTGCACCATAAGTATCATCTTGGATGTACATGTCTCAACGTAAGAGAAGTTCATCTTGCCTCGTCTCATCTCATTTCATCTCAACTAAACAATGATGATTTGATCCATAGAAGAAGAAGAATGACCCACATGACAATAGGGGAGATCAATTTACCACAACCAAGTCCATGGCAGTGATAAATGACCTCGGTAAAGATCACATGCGACCTATGTCCATTAGCTAACCCTCACCCAACTTGATCCTCAGTAATCAAATGGTAGAACACTTTCATCTAATACTTAAGGAGATCAATTTACCTTAATTAAGTCCATGGTAGTCAAGTCTGAATTTAGTAAAAATCACACACACCTAAGTCTTCTCACCCACTAGCCAGATGGGTGGTAATCTCAACAAGCTTAACCAACTCCATGGCCCTTGGTCAATAAAGACGCAAGGTGACTTGTGGATAAGATGCATATTGGAGCATTGTACTCAACCAAGTCCATGGCTCTAAAGATTACTCTCACACCTAGGAGCCCCACTACTCATCCCCCCTCACCAAGTCCATGGCTTTTCAAAAGACTAGGAGAGAGCATATGGTCAGTGTTCTAGATCAGCAGTGTTCACTCGTGTGGAGGGATATGTTCTCCTACACTCCAAGTCTCTCTCTAAAGGATAAGAAGCCTCTTGGTGAGAATGTATGCAACCTATCTGTCGAGATGTGTTGAGGCCTCACCGCTCCTCTCTATACCATATCTTTGATATAGTGGTAATTTATCTCAATGTGCTTTGACCTGTCATGGAACACTGGATTCTCTGAAAGTTTGATCTGGCACAGGTTCAAAATACTCTGCAAAGAGCTTTCGTAACCACATTGCCTCATAGTTAGCCACACTAACTGCAATATACTCTACCTTCATTGTACTAAGAGCGACAAATTTCTGCTTCCTGCTCATTCAGGAAATCATGGTAGATCCCAAGCTAAAACAACACTCTAATGTGTTCTTCCTTGTCAATAACGCTCCTAACCTAATCTACATCTATTTATCCATGCAGTCTCAAATCGTCACTAGAGGTATATCACAATCCATAATTCATCATCCCATGAAGATATCTCACATGTTTTGTGACCACCCAAGGAGCATGCAAAGGTTCCACCATGAACTAGTTCAATATGTATAGCAAAACATATAACCAGTCTTGTGTTGACCATAAACATCACAACCCAATCAAATGCTAGTACAAAAAAGGATTCGCTAGATTTGGTCCTGTGGCTTCACCACATAACTTTTTGAAATTTGCTGCCATAGGTGTCGTCATGAAATTGCATTCCACCATCCCAAATCTCATCAAGATTTTGACAACATATTTGCCTTTGCTAAGGAAAACATCTTTAGGTCTTTGTCACACCTCTAAGCCCAAGAAATAATGCATCAACCCAAGATATTTCATCTCGAATTCGGAGCCAATCTCCCTCTTGCACTGGATGATCAGAAGCTCCACTCCTGTCAAGGGCAAGTCATCAACATTTAAAACCAAAATTAAAGGCATACCCTGGAAAACCATGAAGTAGAGGTTCAGATCGACATTTCTTTTGTTGAATCCAAGCTTCATCAGGTATCCATCGATCCAAGCATACCAAGCCTTGGGGGCTTAGTTCAATCCATAGAGAGATTTCTTCAATCTAAATATATGGGTTTCCTTGTCATGTTCCTCAAAACCTTGTGGTTGTTCTAGTTACACCTCTTCCTTAAGTATGCCATGACGAAAGGCAGTCTTCACATCCATTTTGTGAGGACCATACCCAGACTGTATACCTTTTTTTTTTTTTTTTTACAGCAAATACAACCAGAAAGAAACGCATTGAGATTCAAATTTATTTAGCACACACATTCCTACCACTCATTTCAGGAACATACCATAACATTTTCATACCTTTAACTAAGATCAATAGTAATGAAATACATATGTATCGTTCACCAGAAGGCGAGACTCCGCTTGCTCTGCTGTCGCTGGTATTCCCTTGTAGCTGGTCACCTCCGCGAGTGAATGATGACGCACTTGATCCGAATGCGAAGACTCACCGGTTAACCTCCCAGCCTACTCCTTGGGTACTCTTCTTCCCCGCGGACCCCCGAGCTGCAATGGGGTTGTACAATGGAGACAAGCACTAGCTGGTAGAGGAGAGCACACCTTGGCTCAAGAGTCCCCTCTCTAAATCCTCTACCTCACCAAACTCACTATAGCTTCGTAATCACTGCTCTCACAACATCTCATCCATCCAACAATAGGGTTCCCAAAAAGTCCCTTCTCCCATGGCTTGCCCCTTCTTTTATAGGAGTCCTCATAGGTGACACTTGTCATGTCATGCATAATTAATTATTATTTTTATAATTCAATAGCTTGATTATTCACCCACCCATGTGTCATTCTCACATCAAGGGTATCCCAAAATTATTTACTTAAATTTTTATTTAAAACTAATATTTTCCTCACCTCAACAAGATTCCTATTTCTTCTCCTAGTTGTCTCTTTATTCCCCCCTTTTATTCCTTAATTTGTGTTCATTACTTGAAGTCAATTAATGAGTCAAGATTTTATCCCCAATCTACTCCCTAATTTAACTCAGGTTATCTCCTAGATGGATATTCTTATGTTGGTTGTTGACACATGGAGCTTCTCTACATTTCTCTAAATTTAATTTATTATTCTCATTTTAATTCACCTTCCTCTTTTCTTAATTAGTTTAGGATTAACCATTATGTTTGTCTTTCCCCTTTTTCCTAATTAAACCACATAATCTTCCTAGTATTTTCCAAAATGGGAAGGGTAGAGTTTTTAAGGTACTTTATTTTAATTCTTCCTATGATCCTCCTTATTCCAAGTTTTATTTTCGATTTAATTACATTGGTTTCTAATCATCATTTACCCTTGATGTAAATTTACCTAGTTTTCATTCCTTGCTTATATTTATTTATTATTATTTATTTTTAATGATTCCAAGGATGCCAAGTTTGGTTGTGCCCTTCAAGAACTTCCCTAGAAGTTCCAAGGGTGCCACACCTAATAGCTTATTTGTGATGTCAAGGGTGCCAATTTGGTTGTGCCCTTCAAGAACTTCCCTAGAAGTTCCAAGGGTGCCACACCTAATAGTTTATTTGTGATGCCAAGGGTGCCAAGTTGGTCGTGCCCTTCAAGAAATCCCCTGAAGTTCCAAGGGTGCCACACCACTTGCCCTTCAAGCATCCAGTGATTACGAGGGGAAAGTATAGTGCAACGTCATAGACCACTGTCATCTCTTATGTTGCCTGCTATAGTGAAACTAATGGTGTCGGGGATCAAGGAATCCGCCTTGATGCGCGCCCCCCGGTAAAGTCCTCATGAGCGAACCAACTTTGGAACCTGCCCTCATGGCATCGTGATCTTCAAGGCGAAGGTGCTTCAACCCTTCCAGCCCAAGTCACGGCAGGAGTGCTAGTGGGTGGGATCAGGGACTCTGTCCCACCCCTCCCATGTAGTTCCATCCACTTGTACAACCCCATCACCCATATGTGAGTCATTCGGTCAAGCAACTAATCTGTGCCTGCAACCATTAATATATCATCAGAATATAGTTAAACATATATGGCAGATTCCAAGATCGACTTAGACTTTCAAAGATAA
Source organism: Pinus tabuliformis (assembly GCA_031772625.1). Classification (NCBI taxonomy): domain Eukaryota; kingdom Viridiplantae; phylum Streptophyta; class Pinopsida; order Pinales; family Pinaceae; genus Pinus; species Pinus tabuliformis. The sequence continues at coordinate 56,899,884 of CM062816.1, forward strand.
AGTAATATAAATTTTCATCAAACCAGGTGTCATCGACATTTCATATGCGAGTGCCTCTGATGGTTTCCTGCCATACTCAATAATCATCAGTAACACGGTTTCTCAATGTTATTCAATTATCATAATAACACCATTAACAATTCCTGGTCATTCACATCATTGTCCATTGTAAGTCTGAACTAAAGGAAGTAGGTAACATAGGGGACACATCCCTCATGGCTATTATCAATAATCATTAGTGGAAACATACATATTTATTAAGCTATCACATCGTAACATCGTATAAATATACCTATCCATAAAATTTATCCTCATTATGCTTTTAGTAGAGCACATACATATTCTTAACTACCCTCATCATAATTTCAAATAGAGACCAACTTAACTATTAATATTACAATCATCAAAATACTGATAGATAAGGTACATAACCATTCCTGCTACCATAATATCAATGGAAAGCATTCATAAACATCACAACCATGAATATCTCAATCGCTAATAATAGTGTCATGGGTCCAGATCCTCAATCTGAGGTCCTCGAAGAATAGAGTGTCTAAGATAATGTCGTATCCGGGTCAGGAAACTAGAGTGGGCACTACATACACCCCCTCTTAACAATGGACTTCGTCCCGAAGTCCTTAGAACGTAAAGGAGAAACGGCGACACATAATCTTAGGAACCCTTCCTGAAACTCTTGCCAACCTTCTGGTGGGCAGGTTAAAATTTTCCCAAGGTATCTATAACACGAATTCCGTTATAACTGAAGGACTATATCTAGGGAACATTGCAACTCACTTTTTGTATAAATGTACAAAACATACATTATAGATATTATTAAAATTAATAGTTAAAGGAAGCGTCATACATAAACTTTTCCAACAAAATCATCATAATCAAAATCACAACTAATTAAAGCAACAATTAATAACACCCACCTTCCTTCAATTTACAAATTGACTAATTTAGGAGAAATCTCTCTAGTTTTATTCATTCAATCATGCAATTAAGATAGCAATAATTTTGTATTAACTCAAATTCATAGGGGATGCCTATGCCTTTTTCATAGGAGGAACTACCCACCTTAAGCTTGGACTTCAATATTTGTAATGGTCAATACTGATTGTGTCAATTATTGCTTGATATTTCACCTATGACGTAATCCACCTTTGTTTACCATGTTCTAAATCTTCAATTTTGTTGGGAACTACAAACAGTACTTTGAAAATAAACATATGCCACTGCTTGCTAGGGGGACCTAACAATGCCTACTACACCTTCTTAGAGACTTGATTTACCTTCATGATCCATGTTCTGAAAGTTCAATGTTGTACAACTACCATTTGCACTTTAAAATAAATGCATACCACTCCCTTCTAGTGGATACCTAATGGTACACACTATCTAGAGATAAAAAGATGTTCACTACATAGAACGTAATCATCACTTGCAATGAATGAGTAGTCCAAACCTTCATCCCTTCAAACTCAGCTACCCTACTTCCTTTCGCTAGGGTAAGCGAGTGAGGCTATCTGGGGCCTATCTTCATTTAATCCTATTGATTCTAATGACAAGGAGTGTAATATTGTTGCAATCTTTAAAGGTGTTGCGACTATTAAGGCTCTTAATTTCCTGGTGACGAGGAATGCATATTCTCGCAGTTTAGCCATCCAAGCTAATGGAAGACAAAGCATATAGCAAGTTTCACTAATGACCAAAGATGGCAGGCAGACATCATTTACCAGTCTTTGCTTGATTCCAAGCAGAACTAAAACTATATGGATTGAAGCCTTTAAGGTTGGATGATCAATTGCAGGCGCATAAATTCATTAACAACCTGGTGCATAGAACCAAAGCCCAGCTGCTGTGGTTCCAAAAGTAGGTAGAAATACTCTTAAATGAAGCTTTCCTATCAAGATTTGACGCCTAGATTTGCAGCCGCGTCGACCTTTTGACAGCATGCGAATGAAGTTGAATCATTTTGTTCCTAAGGTCATAAAGCATAACGCCACAATCATAACATCACAAAGAATTAGTCTAGATATATTGACATTGGTAATTTAAAATATTGGACATAGCTTCAAAATTTAATTTAAAATATGCATTGGCCAAGAAACAATTAATTATTGTGAATTAATGGTTTTCATATAGGTCCAGAGACTGACATCATGGGGCAGCCACTAATGCATGAAACATTCAAATCCTTGGAGATTCCCTACTAGTTATTCAATGAATGTGGAAGAAAATAACAATGAGTAATTTCACATTACAATAACTGTATAATATCATTCATTCTCTTCTATCAATTTTCTCACATATCCACAGGGACGGGTATAGGACTGTTGATGGACATTCTAAAGATGGAACAAGGTTGGAGCACAGAATCTAGCATGATTCTAAACAGTGAGGGCATTGCCTCAGATTATACTCATGATGCATGCTGTAAATCTGTTTTATTAGAGAATCTAGGGTGTTTCAGTAACTAGTCACATTACGGATGTGGTGGACTTTCAACAGTTCATACAATTTCAGATGCATGCAAGGGTACCGTCTAGTTTACAAGAGCATCTTGCAAACATTCCATTTGCAGAGCTTCAGAAAGTGCGCTCTGATGGTCACGAATCAACCCTTTCTAAATTCAAGCATGATGCCAAACCCTCAAGAGTTAACAAAAACAGACCTATGGAAATGAGCAGCAAGAGGCCTATTGTAAGGCTTAGGGAAGTTTTTCAAGGTTTTCTCATTAACCCAAAATAATGACTAGGCCTAAAGTTGTACTTCAATTTCACATCATTTACTTTATCTATTACTTCATTAAGCAAAATCCGGAATTCATATTTATGAATCAGAAATCAGATTCACAATAAATATTGAACATCTATGTCATATTGGTTTTCACCGCTTCAAGTTTGAAAATTTACCCCAAAAAAAAATATATAAAACCAATTTAGTTTATAGATCCATATACCTATAAATTGGTTGATCTTAATGCGATATAAAAATAGTATTATAAGACTAATTTAATTTATAGATCCATATACCTATATGGGAACTAAAAGATGTATGCTTTGGTTTATTAATGCTTAAATTTATTTGTATGAAGCGTCACCTCCTACCATATACTCAGTATTGAACACTTTACTTTTCAAAGTCATATATAGAGTTGGGTTTGACTTATTCATTATATTCATCATGATAAAGCTTCACCTTCTAAGTTTAAAGCTCTCGCCAATAAATTTTTAAGACTTTATTTTATTTTATCATTCTCATGCAAGGATACCCTTTGGCCTAAAGAAAGCCAACCAAAATAGAGGAGAACTATTCTAAAACCACAATACCAATCATAATGATATCTCTACTAGACTTAAGATTGTATTTATGTATTAAGACTTTTCCACTTAAGTTAAAGAAGAGGTAACAATAAACTTACAATTAATTGTGTCATACCAAGCCTCAAAAATAAAATAAAAAGTTGGAAGAAGCTCACAAACCAATCTACCAGGTCAAGTTTCAAACATAAATAAAATATTATTAAGAACATAAATAATCATGGACACTGTTCTTCTGTTCAAGCTTCACTGCAGAATTACTTGAAAAGCACATTTGAGAAATTTCACTCTCAAAGATGAGCTTTGCAATGTCCTTTCCTCCTCTAGAAATGCAAACAATACCATGATCTCGACAAATAGCCCTCACCTGCTCAGGGATCCAAACAGAAGATAGAGTACTGCAACTGTGCACGTTGTATACTATAGGAGTTATGTTAAACTTGTAGGTGGAGCTAGGTAAGGTGGTAGGTGGAGCGTTAGAGATTACGAATGTCTCCTGGAATATGACCTACTTATTGTACATTATCCACTTTTCCACTTTAGTTCTCATCACGCCAGAATGATATAAATGCATAGGATAAAAATTGTCCAAGATGAACCATTTTCCAGCAAAGTTCCAAGTAAAAATTCCAACAGAAGTTTAGGTGTCTGGCATAGTTCCACAGGTCAAAGTTCCAAGGGCATAGTTCCTCCATGCCCAAACGGGTTTAGAATCTCTGAAGTGACCCAGATCCTTGAAAAATCCTAAAACAGCCTGGAACTTTGCCATCTGTGGATTTTTTTTACTTCACCAAATCCCAGCGAAAATGAGTTTTTACGGGCCATTTTGAATAAACCAGATATAATGTCATGGCATGAACCTCATATGGCACAAAGGGGTAAACCTTTATCTTTCAAATGTCACCATCTGATCTACTTATAAGATATTTACAATTAGCCAAAATCCTTTTGTAAATTGGTACATAATAAAATTCTTCAAGAAATATAACAATAAACAATGAAATATATTGTTGGCGTTTAAATCCAGTGAATAATACAGCATATATTGACACAAATTATCGTTTACCTGCTTATCATTACATGAAAAAGCATAGTTCTACAGCAAACTTTAGCTATAAAAATGCAATATGCCTTTATGTAATGGTTAGTCTCATATAAAAAAAAATATTTTGAGTACATACTCAATAGAGTACAAAGAGAACACTACGAACCTCACTGTTCCTGATACGTATACACCTCACTTATCTAGCTTCCAACTTAGCAATGAATGTCCCTGGATCCTCCAGAATAAAAAGGCGAAGGAATCTAAATAAATCTTGGCAGGGTTATCTACATGCCTAATTAATGAAAACCATTAACACTTTAGGATGTGGCATCTGAACTTTCTACCTGAATAAAGACGAGTGTTTCTTTTATGTGTCATTAGTTGTCCTGGAAACTGAGTATATATAAAGGAAGGAATTTTTATACATATCTTTACAGAGACCAGCCAGAAAAGACTCATTATTGTAAAAGAGTATGTTTTACCATCACTTACCAGAAACGGTAAAATATTGACTAATGTTCTGACTGGCTTAAGAATCCATTCTCTGATGATGACGTCCCAAGTGGCCTTGGTATTTGTACCTGCCTAGCAGGGTGGCCATTTTACTTACTTATACGGTTGATCATACTTCTCAAGAAAAACAGGCCTTTTTGAACTGACTGGTTCTTTTTGAGGTTCCTCGTTGAAATCTTCAGTGTCTCTTTCAGCATTTGAAAACAAAACAACAGATTGCGGGCTTCTTGATTTTGAGGCACCAGCTATGTTCTTGAGTTCATTTGCCAGCTCGCTCATCTTAGGACGAGAAAGCTTTTCCCAATGGCAGAGGAACATCCATAGAACCTGAAGTTGACATTAGAACAGTACTATTGAATGAATCGATGTAGAATGTCAGGCCCCACTTGCATACAGCCTTGTCCATTCTTTTGCTGTAGAAGAAAAGGATTACTCAACGTGATTTAGAAATATTATTAATTAATCTATCAATTATTATACACATTAGTGAGAAAACTTTCCAGAGTATTAAAGCCAATTTATGAACAAGCATAATCCTATTCAAGTATGCAGAATTTGAGAGTAATGAGAACTTGATATCATAGACGAATTATTCATCGAAAATGTGTAATTTGTAACCAAAAGTGCACACTATCACCTGTTTCCACAGCCTCAATTTCATTTGTCTTCCAGTGTTTTGCAATGTTTTCAGAAAGAGGGTCATCTGGATTTGGTGCACTTAACAGTGCTTGTATACTCAATAAAACTGTTCGAATTTGCAATGCTGGACTCCACTTGTCCTTGAGAATATCAAGGCATATGCGTCCAAGCTTATCAATATTTGGGTGGTGAATCTTTGTCAAAAACGAACCTTTGGTGCTGCCATTGGATACTCCTCAGGCAGAAATAACTCCAACTTGAAAACACCCCCTTCATATGGAGACTGAGATGGACCAAGAATCATCACATTAAAATACCGTAAATTGTCCTCAGATGGAGAAGCACTTATACCAGGTGCTGGTTCAGTAAGCAAGCGTTGAGTTTCCTTTATGATTCTGCGAGGCAAATTACTGTTCGACATAGCTGCAGGGTAGAAGAAAGAAAGCCCTTCAAAAGAGAATCGATCTGAACCTTATCGTTCGTTTGAAGCTTGATGGACCAAACCTCAGGCTCTATTTATGAAGAAACCCTCATTCTGTCACAGCAAGAGTGAAACCCAACGATAATAATTAAATGCATAAAATAATGGTAAAATGGTCCAGGAATTCCATATATCTAGACGAAGTGCAGATCTCGGGTTCTCATGAAGTTTCGAACGACTGTCACAGGAAAGGATCTCGGATACCACAGTGATGAATTTTTGGAAGTCTGTCCATGGTGCAATATGTGGATACCTCTGTAATTTAAGTGGATGATCACAATATTTCGGATCTTTGAGATCTTAGTGATCTAGGACATCAGAAGATCTCAGATCACCCATGTTTCGATAAAGACTACAATCAAAGGTTACAAGATCACAATTCCTTGGAGAAGGGAAATTGGATCCGTCTTGAATGTAGATAACTGATCAGTAAAGCATCTCTATGATTCAATGCGAGAAAAAGCTGCCTAAGGAAAGCGGAGACAAGAAGGGAAAGAAGAGGCATAAGAAGAACATTGAGACCTACAAGATCTATATTTTTAGGGTCTTGAAGCAGGTTCATCCTGATATCGGAATTTCCAGCAAGGTCATGGGAATCATGAACTCCTTCATTAATGATATTTTTGAGAAATTGTCGAGCGAGGTATCGAAGCTCGTCCGCTACAACAAGAAGCCTACTATTACCTCTCGGGAGATTCAGACCGCCGTAAGGCTTGCTCTTCCAGGGGAGCTCGCGAAGCACGCTGTTTCAGAGGGCACAAAGGTTGTTACCAAGTTTACCAGCGCTTAAATTTGGTATTTTTCTGTGAATTGAATTTATTGGTGTCTTTTGACGCCACCTATTGTATCGAATTTCAAACAAGCTATTGACTCTCAGAGTTTGATGGAGACATTTGGTGTTGCAGAAATCATATATGACAAGATTTGATAATTTTTTATTTTTTTTTCTAATGTCATTCACAGATCCAAGCACAGATTATCCTTAAACGACTGATGTAAACTGATTGAAAATTGATTATTGTAGGACTCACCAAAGCACAAGTAGTATTAGGCATAAATACAACCAGCCAAGGAAGAAACCCAAGTGATGTGTACCTGATAGAATTCCTGATACTTCGAGGTGGAGATGAGTCAGCCTTGCAAAAGTACCACTGTGAAATAGTACCACTAATAATGTACACCTGAGCTTCTATCATCGTTGTCAGAGACCATAACATTGTGATGATAGCTAATGCATAGTACGCCGGAACCCATCCGTCCTCTTTCCATAAGCAACACTCCACACCAGTGCTTCCTCCACACGCATACCCAGATTCTTCAACTTTGGGATTAGGTATGATCCTGCCATTTAGGCGTGCAAACACCAAAAAGACTATGATGGGTATATAGTAGACAAAGAGACCAACTATTAAGCTAGGCAAAACCAGCATCAGTCTCATGTTTCTCGCAAGGCCTTCCGAAGCTGTGCCTATGATTCTGATTGTGAGTTCTATACGGTGCCAGTTTATAATAATTATCCAGACAATTATCCCGCATAGTAAAAAAATAAAAAGAAGAATGAAAATCCTCAGTGCCAGGCTTATTTCATCCCTGCAATCCTTACTCATAGTGCAAGCCACGAACCAGAAGACATTGATGAAAACAGGAATGAGAACAAAGAAGGGGAGACAGGAATACACTATCTGTTTTGTGTAATGCCTAAGGAGCCAGAGAAGACCAAATAAGAAGGGGATACTCAGAATCAGTGTTATTACAAGTGTCCAAACCATGTCCTTCAAAAGATGCTTGCTGCTCCCAGGCACTACAAGATTTGGGTAATATTCCAATTGTATTACACGAATTGGGTGATAACCCAAATGTTCATATGCTCCATCAAAACTTAATCCTTGATCCCTTATGTTAACAATCAGTGAAGATTTTGTATAAGTGCTGGAATTTGTATCATAGACATAAGAGGAAACATTTCAGTAATTTCTGTTGCGGTGGACAATTGAAAATATTCCAAACGCAAAGGTCGCCAATACCAAAATGACAAATACGATTAAAAAGGGTATGTTCCGGAAATACCTGCGGCCGCTGTTATATCTGATTGGATGGTAGTCTTCTTGCTGAGAAGAAGATATTTCCGTCTCTGTCAAGCCAGATTTATTCAGCAGAGGCTCTAAAGATTCAATATAAGAATCCAATGAACCTCATCCTCTGCATGTCTATGCGCTGTGCGTTTTTGTCTAAATGCCTGTATGTATATTTTGTGTATGCTGTTTTATGTGTTTTGAAAAGAAACCGCAAGAAGAAATTAAAGAGCAAGCGTAGCTGTTGTGAAACAACGCGCGAAGGCAATTTTAAAAATTTCAAAACAGGGTTGTTCGAAAGGGTCTTTTAAAGCGAATCCGATACATGCATGGGTCCATAGGCCTCAAGGGTTCAATATGGCTCTGATACCAAGTGTGAGGACCATACCCAGACTGTATACCTTTTTTTACCCTTTTTTTTTTTTTTTTTTTGTACAGCAAATACAACCAGAAAGAAACGCATTGAGATTCAAATGTATTTAGCACACACATTCCTACCACTCATTTCAGGGACATACCATAACATTTTCATACCTTTAACTAAGATCAATAGTAATGAAATACATATGTACCGTTCACCAGAAGGCGAGACTCTGCTTGCTCTGCTGTCGCTGGTATTCCCTTGTAGCTGGTCACCTCCGCGAGTGAATTATGACGCACTTGATCCGAATGCGAAGACTCACCGGTTAACCTCCCAGCCTACTCCTTGGGTACTCTTCTTCCCCGCGGACCCCCGAGCTGCAATGGGGTTGTACAATGGAGACAAGCACTAGCTGGTAGAGGAGAGCACACCTTGGCTCAAGAGTCCCCTCTCTAAATCCTCTACCTCACCAAACTCACTATAGCTTTGTAATCACTGCTCTCACAACATCTCATCCATCCAACAATAGGGTTCCCAAAAATTCCCTTCTCCCATGGCTTGCCCCTTCTTTTATAGGAGTCCTCATAGGTGACACTTGTCATGTCATGCATAATTAATTATTATTTTTATAATTCAATAGCTTGATTACTCACCCACCCATGTGTCATTCTCACATCAAGGGTCTCCCAAAATTATTTACTTAAATTTTTATTTAAAACTAATATTTTCCTCACCTCAACAAGATTCCTATTTCTTCTCCTAGTTGTCTCTTTATTCCCCCCTTTTATTCCTTAATTTGTGTTCATTACTTGAAGTCAATTAATGAGTCAAGATTTTATCCCCAATCTACTCCCTAATTTAACTCAGGTTATCTCCTAGATGGATATTCTTATGTTGGTTGTTGACACATGGGGCTTCTCTACATTTCTCTAAATTTAATTTATTATTCTCATTTTAATTCACCTTCCTCTTTTCTTAATTAGTTTAGGATTAACCATTATGTTTGTCTTTCCCCTTTTCCCTAATTAAACCACATAATCTTCCTAGTATTTTGCAAAATGGGAAGGGTAGAGTTTTTAAGGTACTTTATTTTAATTCTTCCTATGATCCTCCTTATTCCAAGTTTTATTTTCGATTTAATTACATTGGTTTCTAATCATCATTTACCCTTGATGTAAATTTACCTAGTTTTCATTCCTTGCTTATATTTATTTTTAATGATTCCAAGGATGCCAAGTTTGGTTGTGCCCTTCAAGAACTTCCCTAGAAGTTCCAAGGGTGCCACACCTAATAGCTTATTTGTGATGTCAAGGGTGCCAATTTGGTTGTGCCCTTCAAGAACTTCCCTAGAAGTTCCAAGGGTGCCACACCTAATAGTTTATTTGTGATGCCAAGGGTGCCACACCACTTGCTCTTCAAGCATCCAGTGATTACGAGGGGAAAGTATAGTGCAACGTCATAGACCACTGTCATCTCTTATGTTGCCTGCTATAGTGAGACTAATGGTGTCGGAGATCAAGGAATCTGCCTTGATGCGCGCCCCCCGGTAAAGTCCTCATGAGCGAACCAACTTTGGAACCTGCCCTCATGGCATCGTGATATTCAAGGCGAAGGTGCTTCAACCCTTCTAGCCCAAGTCACGGCGAGAGTCCTAGTGGGTGGGATTAGGGACTCTGTCCCACCCCTCCCATGTAGTTCCATCCACTTGTACAACCCCATCACTCATATGTGAGTCATTCAGTCAAGCAACTAATCTGTGCCTGCAACCATTAATATATCATCAGAATATAGTTAAACATATATGGCAGATTCCAAGATCGACTTAGACTTTCAAAGATAAAGTAATATAAATTTTCATCAAACCAGGTGTCATCGACATGTCATATGCGAGTGCCTCTGATGGTTTCCTGCCATACTCAATAATCATCAGTAACACTATTTCTCAATGTTAGTCAATTATCATAATAACATCATTAACAATTCCTGGTCATTCACATCATTGTCCATTGTAAGTCTGAACTAAAGGAAGTAGGTAACATAGGGGACACATCCCTCATGGCTATTATCAATAATCATCAGTGGAAACATACATATTTATTAAGCTATCACATCGTAACATCGTATAAATATACCTATCCATAAAATTTATCTTCATTATGCTTTTAGTAGAGCGCATACATATTCTTTACTACCCTCATCATAATTTCAAATAGAGACCAACTTAACTATTAATATTACAATCATCAGAATACTGATAGATAAGGTACATAACCATTCCTGCTACCATAATATCAATGGAAAGCATTCATAAACATCACAGCCATGAATATCTCAATCGCTAATAATAGTGTCATGGGTCCAGATCCTCAATCTGAGGTCCTCGAAGAATAGAGTGTTTAAGATAATGTCGTATCCGGGTCAGGAAACTAGAGTGGGCACTACACATTTGATGAAAACTCCAACCCTGATTAGCAACAAGAACAATAATAAACCAAATGGTAGTGTATCGAGCAACAAGTGCAAAGATTTCATCATAATATTCTATCTCTTTCTAGGGGAATCCTTTGGTCATGAACCTCGCTTTGAACTTCCAGATGTTACCATTAGATACATGTTTAATTTTGTATATCCACTTGGAAGTCACAAGAAACTTCCCTTCAAGTCTTGAAATAACTTCACATACATCATTTTTCATGATGGATTGATATCTCTTCAGTCATGGCATCTCTCCAAACTTGTTCCTTCACTGCTTCTTCAAAGCTGCAAGGTTCAGATAATATGATGTCACTCATCAAGGTAGAATATCCTTGATATCTACGAGGTTCCCTGCTCTCTCTGAAGGTGCCTTTCAGGGCTATGTATCTCTGCATCCTGTAATGTATCACGAAGCCAAAAGAGTCTCTTCCTTGTGAGAGGATCACAAGGAAGATGATCTAAAGGATCCATGGGTGCCATAGGCTCATCTTCAAGGTTAGACATGGGTATGGATGGCTCTGCCTCTACATCCATATAATCATCTCTTCTTTCAGTGTTGGTAGGAACTTGAGAGTCCCCTGCTTTTCCAAGGGAAAACATATTCATCAAAGGTCACATCGCAACTGAACACAATGTTCATATAACCTAGCACATATCCTGTATGTAGGAATTTACAGGATAAGTTCCTCATATAGAACACTAAAGGACATCGCTCACAAACAAATCACAAATCAATACACTAGTATTATTGATGTGGTTAAAACTCTCAAAGAGGGAAATAGTCTACGGCCTGAGCCAACGCGGCCACTTCAGGCAATTTATTAATAAAAGAACTAAAATTTACATAAGCTTCTCTCATGAACGGTCACACTACAAATGATCCTCCATGCTCTTTAAATAGAGATCATGGACCAATCTGGTGTTAAGTCACAAATCAAATGTCGGTAATACCGAGGAGAGAATGAATCGTCGGATCACTTAATGTCTAGAACATATCATGACCGTCGGATTGTAAGTTACAAAAATACATATTAAAGAAACACACTTTACTTAACTCTTCACTAGACCAAGTTATACTTAACTATTTCCTATGTGTCGGAATATCCTAACATCCCCCCTTAAGAACAACTTGGGATAGGATTGAAGGATGTACAAATATGACACAATAGGAGAAGGAATGGGGCATTAGAGCCTAACCCCCCTTAGTGACAACTTCTTGAACTCCAACCATAAATCGAAGTTTAGTAAACTTCAGCTCTGTGAGAGCCTTTGTAAATATGTTTGCAACTTGATCATCGGTTGAACAATATTGCACTTCAATAACATGGTCATGAATGAGCTTTCTAAAGAAGTGCGTGTAGTTCAATGTGTTTGTTGCGCTGATGTTGGACTGGATCTTTTCATAGTTGAATAGCACTTTGCTTATCACACCAAAGTGTAGTCAGATGCTACTGTTGAAAGCCAAACTCTGACAGGATTTGACAAAGCCACAAGGCTTCCTTACTAGCTTCTACAGTGCCACAATACTCTGTTTCTGCTTAAAAAAGAGAAATGGCACTTTGTGTCTTGCAAGCCCATGTAATAGGTCTAAAACCAAGAGTGAAGACATAACTTGTAGTAGACTTCTAACCATCAGGGTCACCAGCCCAATCGGAATCAGTGAAACCAACCAATAGAGGAGATGCTTCTGCACTGTAATGAATCCCAAATTGAACTGTACCTCAAACATAATGAAGTATTCTTTTAATTGCTTTCCAAAGACTTTCATGTGGGTTTTGCATAAACCAAGCAATAAGGCCAACAGCAAAGGAAAGGTCAAGACGAGTATGGGTTAGATACAAAAGCTTTCCTACAAACTGACGGTATAAGGTAGCATCAACTTCAGGGGAAGTACAAGTGACTGAAAGTTTGGCTCCATACTGAAAGGGGGAAGGGGCTGGCTTACAGTCTTCCATGTGAAAATGGTGTAGAAGATCACAGGAATACTTGGATTGGGAAAGGGAAATACCTTCCTTGGTTTGCAAGACTTGAAGACCAAGAAAATAATGCAAGCATCCTAAGTCTGTGATTTTAAACTTCTTTTTAAGGCTGGACTTCACATGGTTTATAAGGTTGGGATCACTACTAGTAAGGATAAGATCATCAACATAAAGAACAATAATGATAAGAGACTTACCCACTTTCTTGGTGTAGACATTGTTGTCAGAATGACACCTAGAAAAGCCAGTATCTAAAAGAAAGTTATCCATTTTGGCATACCAAGCCTGAGGGGCTTGCTTGAGCCCATAAATCAATTTCTTAAACCGACATACAAGGCTGGAGTTTGTTTGTATAAATCTAGGAGTTTGTTCCATATAGATTTCTTCATGCAATTCCCCATGCAAGAAGGCAGATTTAACATCCATCTCATGGACTTCCCATTTGAAAGATGCGGCAGGGCAAAGAACAAGGTTGATAGAGTTCATTTTAGCAACAGGGGAGAAGGTTTTAGTATAGTCAATGCCTTCAACTTGTGAAAATCTCTTAGCAACAAGATGAGCTTTATGTTTATCAACTTTTCCAATAATGAACTATATTCTTCATTCATAGCTGCATCCCAATCTGGATGGCCTGAAGCTTCTGCAAAGGTGTCAGGATCATAATTCGTTGAAGCTTGAGCCAGTAAAGAAGAGGCTCTATCGAACTGAGAACATGTACGTCGTTGATCTGTAGGATCCCCTGCAAGAGCCCCTGCTGCATCCCGAGTAGCACGGACCCATTTTGGAAGTTGAGGAGCTGAAGGAGGATCCTGAGAAGGTGGGGGAGGATTGTCATCCTCGCTATCATCATCTGAAGTAGAAATATTTTCAAAAGTAGAAGGGATAGAGAGAGGTGGCACATCCACCGAACTAGGCTCGTAGGCCGATATATTTTCAGCAAACTTTACATCTCTTCTAATGATAATATTTTTGGACTTAGGTGAAAGAAGTGTATATCCTTTCACATCTTCAGAATATCCAACAAAAATACATTTTTCACTCTTAGGTTCTAAAGCTTTATGTTTCTCATCTGAAATATGGGTCCATGCTTCACTTCCAAAAACACGAAAGTGACTTACCTCTTGTTTAATTGAGCTCCACACTTCTTCTAGAGTGATATTCTTTAAAACCTTAGTAGGAATGTGATTTGCTATGTAATTTGCACAGTTAATTGCTTTTGCCCAAAAATTAAGACTAAGTCCTTTAGATTTAAGCATACAGTTAGCCATTTCCTTTAAGGTGTGATTCTTCCTTTTAGCTACACCATTTTGTTGCGGAGTATATGGAACAGTATGTTTCATTTGAATTCCATGCTCAATGCAAAAGTTGACGAATTTGTTGTTAACATAGTCTTCGCCATTATCAGATCTTAGCATAAGAATTTGATGTCCAGATTGTTTCTCAACAAAGGCCTTAAAGGCCAAGAACATGTTAAATACTTTACTCTTGAGTTTTATGAAGTATACCCAAGTGCATCTGGAGAAATCATCAATGAAAGTTAAGAAGTACTTGTAGCCAGAGAATGAAACAACTGGAAGTGGACCACATAAATCACTATGCACAAGCAGTAGAGGGGCTGAGGCGTACCAAGAGGCGAATTTTTCGAAACTATCATGATGATGTTTTCCGAGTACACATCTGGAACAAACACCATCTCTGCAAAATACCATAGGAAGACCTGTCACCATATTTTCTTTACAAAGATTTTGAAGGGAGCAATAGTTTAAGTGACCAAATCGCTCATGCCAAAGTTTACTCGCTTCAACATTATGAGCAACAAATACGGAGGGAAGATTTGATGAACCAAAGTTGTTAAACTTATACAACCTTGTGGAATCATCAACAATGCCAGTATCTGTCTAAGATCTCTTAGGTCCTTAATTACAACATCATGAGCTGAAAATTCTTCGATTTTACCTTCACCTGAATGAGTTATCTAATATACAGATAGAAGGTTGCAGGATAAGGTTGGAACACAATACATCATCAAATTGACCATTGTCTAGATGAGTAGTTCCAATCCCTACAACACTAAGAGATCTATCATCACCAACATATATATTTTTGGTGTTACAATCATTTAAAGAAGAAAACATGGCTTTGTTTTTTTCCATGTGATAAGAAGCTCTAGAATCAATGAGCCACTCATGAGAATGAGAAGAAGAAGATACATTTAGTGCATAACTGGACCGAGATGCTTGAAAACCACATGCAGAAAGTGTTATTCTTGAAGATGAAGTTGAAGAGTGCTCCAAATGGATGTTATGATTCTTCATTGATTCTTCCAAGGCTTTCGTCTTCTTAAAGCATTTGGATTTGTAGTGGCCATTTCGATTACAAAAGTTGCAATGCCTATCAGTCTTCTTCCCTTTCCTTTTATTTTCCTTATCATTTTGTTGACTTGATTTTTCATTTTGAGAATGAAATTGCTTAGGACCCTTGTTTGGTTTAGGACCATTCTTTTTAGGATATTGCTTCTTAGGATTCTCTGAATTTGGTTGTTGCTGGGCAGCTAAGGTTTCCTTAGAAGAGTTTCCAAGATTAAAAAGACCAAGATGTAAGAGTTTTTCGTGTTCTCTTATTAAAGAATCACAAAAAGAATCAAAATAGGGGGACTTGTAGTCTTGTCCTTGAGAAATAAAGGCTTCTCTAGTAGAATGGAAGGTGGAAACAAACACAGAGTAGGTTGGTCCCAATTTAGTAAGAATGGAATAGATAAGGCTACCATCCTCTTTCTTAACCTTAACATCTTCCAAGAGAAGTCTAAGGGTCTTAAACTTGGACAAAAAATCTTCAATGGAAGAAAAATTATTGGGGTCCAACATAAGCAAACTCATTTTCGAGTTGATAAGCTCTAATTTCATTTTTAATTCCAAAAACTTTAGTGAGTTGTTTCATTGCTTCATTAGGGGTATCAAGTTCTGCTATATGGAATCTAAGGTCTACAAAAATAGACATCCCTATCAAACCGTGTGCTTGATCTTACCTATTTTCCCATTTGGTTGCCTTATCTTCATCTTTAGGTTTAGTTTCTTGGCCTAGGCTATTATGTAAATACCTTTACCTCTAAGTAAATCCACAATGTTGGACCACCATTGGAAGTAGCTGGTGTTGTCAATATTAACTTGGCATGGACGTTCCATTTTAACAAAAACTGAAGCTGTAGATGCTGAAACTAAGTGTTCCCATGGAAAGATCTCGAAAAAATTAGGCAAATTAAAAAAAAGGGCTCTGAAAATAGCTTCCGGATGAAGAAGTTATGGCTTTTTTGAAAAAAAGTTGTTGAAAAAGCCGACGAAATGCGTGAATGTGCGGAAGTGAATGATAATGTTATATTAAAAAAAAAAAAAAATCCCCATCCCCCCTTTCAAACTTAATTTAATTAGCTCACTTAATATATATATATATATGTGATCCACTTTTATAAATAAGTAAAAATCACTTTTAGAATGGCACTTTATGAGCTACTCACTAAATTGTAACTTAAATAAAAGATAAAGAAACTTTAAAATTATAAGTGACTCACTTTTTATAATGGGCGAGAACACTTTTACATAAAGTAACTTTAAAACATAAGTTACATGTGTTTTTTGAAAAAATAACTCAATAAAAAGAAAAACTTGAACTCAAGACCTCTATTCTCACAAAGTAACTTTGGACCAAGTGAGCTAGTTTAAAAGGTTAGTCATTTTTGGAAAAGATGAAGTTTTTTTAAGTCACTAAAGCTTTGGGGTGCGTGCTTATTTGAAAAAATTATTTTTGCGTAGAAAACAAAAAACCACACAACCCAACACGGACATACAAAAAAAACCAAACCTTATGGCTTGAAGTTAGCTTTTGCCAAAAATTAAATATTTTCTTCAATGTTTTTTATTTTCCGAGATCACACTAAGGCGCGGCAGAAAAGAACACACATGAGAAAAATTATTCTTTTCTTGTTTTTGATTTGCCCAAATTGCACAGAGTTGTAAGGGAAAGAGCATACGCAGAAATGAAAGGTATAGATCTAGTAATAAAAAAACAGATCTAAATAAACTAAAATAAACAGAAAGATGAATAACTAGAACTGCAAATAAACAATGTATACCTCCAAATCTTAAAAATGACGTAGCTAAGGCTACCGAAAACCTTTTCGCGTCAAACGAAAGGGGTTCCTCACTGGAACAGATGCTCCTAACACAATAGAGAATTCATCTCGACCCGAGAGTGGTCAAAAACAGTAGATCTAGGAAATGACAGTTGGATGTAGTTGTACCGGCTTTGGATTTTAATCGAAAATATGATCTTAGATTACTTTTAAGGTATTACAGACTCATGTGCATGGATTAGCCTATATTATTTAGTGCAACGGATCGATAAGATTGCGAATAATATAGACAATTGAGCAGTTAGAGAAGCATAATAGACAAACACACATAAACACAACAAGTTTAATCTGGAGTTCACCCAAAACTCTTGGGCTACGTCTCCTGGTCCAGCCTTCAGTGGTGACCTCTCTATTATGTCTTCAAGAGCAGAGTTTTACAAAATGTGAGCTCAAATTGAGTCTCAACACATAGATACAAACAGTAGGAGTTTGCTTGAATCCCTCAAGCCTCTCTGAGTACACAGACTTGTTCTCTCACTCTTTGTCTTTGTCTTTGCTCTGTCTTAGCATTGCTTCCTCTCTGTCTCTATCAGTGTGTGGCATTAAAGCCAATCGGCGTTGTGTATTCATTTCCCCTTCTCGGGCTCTCTGACTCCCGGCCTCTGTCCGTTCGAATCCCCTTCTGAGAGTTAGCAATCATGGCATAACGTCTTCAGGGAAGGTGGCCACCTGTTCTGCAACGGAAGGGACCATCGGGCCTTTGAAATCCCCAAAAGTAGCATTCTCTGTTTACACAGAGAAATACGCTAAAACACAGGAAAAATCTGCCAAATCATTGTTCATCAGACTTCAAATACTCATAAATCCGCACTATATTTCTATCGAGTCCGCCTTTATATCGCGATCGCATCTCCACCATTGATCTGAGTGATCTTGATCCAACGGCTAAGATTCATTTTGCACGGTGAAGGCATACAGAGATTACCCACCCAAAAAGGCAGTTTTCTCACGCCACGTGCCGGCCAGTGGATGGGATCGAGCGGAGCCCGTCCAATACCACTTACCGCCTAAGGCCCGCCCGAAATCCTGCCCATTACGAAACTCAAAACATATATATATGCATGTATATCCCTTTCGGGTCTAGATTCATCGCTTTATTATCATTTTATTTGTTTTTCATTTATTTGGCGGAAATGTGAAATACACAGAAAAGTGTCGTTTTCCGGATCTTAAAATATATCAAATATCATTTATAAATCTATCGGGTCTGGCGATCGAAAGCCATATTTATATCGGCCCCACTCCTTTGTGTAGCCCCGATGCGATATTGTAATGCCACCGATCGCAATTGCATATCGCATAGACCCCCATGCCATTTGTAAGCGCTCCTCTGTAATCGCCGATTGCGATATCACGAGTTAACCGGGCCGTCGATCTGCATGCTTGATCGACGGTCCTTGTTGACCCGCACTGATCGCGATCGTAATTGTCATATGATAGGATCCAATATCCTCCGCCTGCCACCGCCGATTGCGATACGTTGATCGGATCTGGACTGTTGATCGACCAGATTTGACGGTTGTGCGTCATTCCTTTGACCTCTGATAGGCCTTATTTCACTGTTTTCTTCATGTTTTTGCCTCCCGATAGTGTTATCCGCCATTTCTAAGAGTTCTTCGTTTACGATAGTTTTTGGATTTTGAAGACTTAGAGGGTGATTTGGATCCATTTTGGATCACGCCTTCCCACTGAAAATGCTTTTGGACCACCAGAAGTTGGTTTTTAAGCATCAATCAAGTGAAAATACAGCTTCCTCACTTGTCCAATCTCTATCCATCTTGCACTGCTTGGTTTTGAACCTTTGAGTCTGATTCTGAGTTACTCAACATCCCCTCTACCTTTGCGCATAGTTCTCACCTTCCTGTCCAGAACTGTATCTTCCTGCAACTCATTGAAATATTCAGGCAACAGATCATCAAGAGAAGGCAACTGACTCTTCTCTTTGGGATCTTCGATCAATGAAGGTTCAAACAGTCTCAAGTTCTTTGCATTAACTACTGAATAGATGTGCATGTAAGCTGGAAAATCAAGGCGAAAAGCGTTCTCACCAATTTTCTCAAGTATCTTGAAAGGCTCATACCTTATTGGCTTCAGCTTCTTTCCTTCACCTTGCATTCTATCTTTGTTGATGTACAGCCAGACTTTATCACCAACTTGGAAGCTATGTTCAATTCGATGCTTATCATGCCTTGCCTTGTACTTGGCCTGGCTCTTTTCTAGCTATTTTTGCACTGCCTGGTAAATTTCTTGGATTTGTTCAATGAACTTTGTTGCTTTGTCCACATCACTACGTCCATCAACTGCTATGTCTTTTCCAAAAACAAAATCCAAGGGAGACCTTGGTATAAAACCAAAATAAGTCTCAAAAGGAGATCCTTGTGTAGAAGAGTGCTTGGCACGGTTGTAAGCATGTTGCACATAATACAAATGTTCATCCCAAAGCTTGGGATGCTTGCTGCAATAGCCCATGAGTAACTGGATCACTGTCATGTTGACTACCTCTGTTTGGCCATCTGTTTGTGGATGAAAGGTTGTGCTCTTCTTCAGTCTGGTGTCCATCAATTCCCACAGACTTGACCAAAACTTCCCAACAAATCGGGAATCTCAATCAGATACAATGGAAATGGGTAACCCAAAATGAACCCATACATGCTGAAAGAACAACTTCGCTATTTGTTCAGCTGTAATCTGCTTGTTACAAGGTATTAAAATACACATTTTGCTGAACCTGTCCACAATAACATATAAATAATCATGACCTTTTCTAGATTTTGGCAATCCCCCAACAAATTCCATAGAAACACTTTCCCAAGGATGAGAAGGAACTAGTATTGGAGTGTACAAACATAATTTTCTATTGCTAGACTTGCTTTTAGCACACATGGTACACCCTTTTATATCTAGAAATTGTTTCATGCATTCTTAGCCAATACCAGAATCTTTGCAACTGTGCAACTGTTTTACTTACACCAAAATGACCTGATATAAGAGAAGCATGTGCTTCCTGAATTATGTTAACTCTTTCAGTTTGTGGAATGCATAGATTTCCCAAATGATACAAGAGGTGGTCCTTAACATAATAATCCAATTCTTCTACTTGTTTTCCATGACTTAAAGTTGCATATACATCTTTAAAATTTGTATCTTGGGCATATTGTTCAATGTAGCTTTCATGCATTACTGAGTTATGTTTAAGTATAGTAGATGTATTTGTAATTGGTCTGGACAACATATCTACAACTTTATTGTGTATGCCCTTCTTATATCTGATGACTAGATGAAACTGCTATAGAAAACCCATCCACCTATAGTGTCTTGATTGTTGCAATTTAGTTTGTGAGTGAAAATACTGAAGTGGTTGATGGTCTGTATGGATGATGGTTTCTTTGCCCATTAGGTAATGTTTCCACTTTTTCACTCTGTACTAATGCATACAATTCTTTATCATATGTGGGATAATTAACTAGTGCAGAATTAAATGTCTCAGAATGATAACATATGGGTTTACCATGTTACATCAACACTGCTCCCATGGCATAGTCACTGACATCTATTTCAATCTCAAATGGTCTTTGAAGATCTGGCAGTGCTAGTACTGGTGTTGTACTAATTTTTTCTTTCAAGGTGTCGAAGGCTTTCTACTGTTTGCCTCCCCACTAAAACACCTTATTCAATCCTGTTAAAGCATGTAAGGGATCTGCAATCAAGGAAAAGTTAGCAATAAACTTTCTCCAATATTGTGTTGCTCCTAGGAAACTCCTAACTTCTGTCGCAGATTTGGGTTTAGGCCAATTCACAATGACTTCGACCTTAGAGGGATCTATCTTCAATTCACTACCCCGTACAATATGACCCAAATAATTTAAATATGTTTTGTCAAATTCACATTTTGATAACTTAACATAGAGATTTTCTCTTTTCAAAACATCTAGAGTCTCCTTTACATGTTTCAAATGTTCTTCCCATGATTTACTGAAAACAAGAATGTCATCTAAATATACAATTACAAAATCATCAATAAAAGGCCTGAGTACTTCATTCATAACTCTCATGAAAGTTGTAGGAGCATTAGTTAAGACAAAAGGCATAACCATCAATTCATACAACCCTTGTTTTTTTTTGAAAGTTGTCTTCCATGCATCTTGTTCTGCTACTCTGACCTGATGATAGCAACTACGCAAGTCCAACTTGGAAAAGTAAAATGTATATTTCAGCTAATCTAATATATCATCAATGCGAGGAAGGGGATAACGATTCTTGATCGTTATTTTTTTCAGTGCTCTGTAATCAATGCACATCCTCCACGAACCATCTTTCTTTCTCACCAACACGATTGGAGATCCACATGGTGATATGCTTGGTTGTATGAACCCTTTATCGAGTAGCTCTTGTACCTGCTTTTTGATCTCTGCATTCTCTAAAGCGGATAACTTGTACATTCCGTTGTTAGGCAATGGAGCACCTTGCTGCAAATGAATATCATGTACTATTTCCCTTTTGGGTGCCAGACCTTTAGGTTTTTGAAATAGGATATCATATTCTGAAACAACTTTTTCTAAATCAGCTTTCTGTTTAGCATCACAGCCCTCAAATACATTGGTTTTATCAGAGTTCTTTTCGTTTACAACCATTAGTAAAAATTGCTTGCATTAATTTACAAATCTTTTCATCTGCCTTGAGTTTATGAGAGTATAATTATTTTTGAGTTGATGAGCTCTTACAATATATTCTATTCCATCTTTTGTGATTTGATACTTATTTTCAGCTCTATAGAAAATGGCTTTTTCTATCATACAAGTAAGGACTTCCTAAAATAATACCACATATATCCAAGGGAAATATATCTAACTCAGCCTCATCTACAAATGTTGACCCAAATGCAAACCTAAGTTTACATTGTCTAATCACTTGTAGCTTTATTTTATCACATACACAACCTAATGGATATGGCTTCTTGTAAGATGTGGTTAATAATCCCAACTTCTTTACAATTGCTTCAGAAATCAAGTTTACTTATGATCCACTATCAAATAAAGTATCAATCTTTTGATGCTTGGAAATAACTCTAATATGAAAAAGTTCATGTATTTTCCTCTCATTTTCTTCATTATCAATAGACTGTGCAGAATCACTAGTAGATGCTTCAAAAATTTCACCTTTTATACATGTAGTTGTGACTATTGTTTCATCACCTAAGTCTGACCCCAAATCTTTCTGAATAGCAGCAGAAGTGTTCTTCTTCTTGCCAGCGAACTTCTTGGGTTTCAACTCCGAATGCAAAGACCAACAATGTGCATCATCATGTCCATCCTTCTTGCAGTGAGTGCATAAAGGTTTGTCTTTCTGTACAACGTTTGCCTTCCTCTCTTTCCATCTCAGCTTCTTCTTTTCCTTGTTCTTGCTTTCAGTGGGTTTTGATGATCCCCCAATCTCTGGGTTCACATTCTTGCCTCTAGCCTCTAGATGTGTTACCTGAATGGATACCTCATCTATGCTAGTTGGGTTAAACATGAGAATGGTGTGCCTCAAATAGCTATGCAGACCACCTATATACTTCAACAAAGTTTCATGTGAGTCTAGAGAAATGCCTAGAATTAAAGTTCTTTTTCTAAATTCCTGGGCATAGCTTTGTACACTTTGCCCCTTTAATTGGCGAAGAGTTTTCCAACTCATCATTGCTTGCTGCATATAAGCTAGTGGATAGAATTGTTTTTTTAATGGCAGAAACAAATTCACTCAAGGTAGAAAGAATTTTACCATGTTTCTTCAAATCAGCGTGTGTCCTGCCTTCCCACCACACCAGGGCATTTCCTCCAAGGCGAAGGCTAGCCAACTAAATTTTACTCCTTTTTGAATCAATGTTCTGCACCTTGAAATACACATCAATCTTTCTAATCCAGTTATCTAGCTTTTCTGCATTTAATTCTCCATCATAGATTGGCAAATCAAATTTTACATCTAATTTAATCAAAGATGTTTTCTTCTTTTTCTTTTCAGAGCTAGAAGGAGGAGTTGATAGAGGAGGCTCTTCCCCTTTCCCTTTGCCTTCTGAATGGGTAAATAGAAGAGGTTCTTCTACTCCTTTGCCTTTATTCGGGTGTTAAGGTGCTTCCACCTCAATCCTTCTTAAATTCCCAATACATTTCTTCCACCATGGCTCTCATGGTCATGAAACTGTCCATGAACTGAGGTTTTGATTCTAATGGGACTTCTCCGGCCATTCTCCTATGAGCGTAGACTCTTTCAATTTTTGTATTGGCCTCAACAAGCTCTCCTTCTCCTAGTTTGAGCTTTAACCTAGTTAGCATTCAACAATCTAGCACAAGCTTATCTAACCTTAGCAAACCTAAAGCTCTGATACCACTTGATCTGAAAATATGATCTTAGATTACTTTTAAAGTATTACAGACTCCTGTGCATGGATTAGCCTATATTATTTAGTGCAACGGATCGATAAGATTGTGAATAATATAGACAATTGAACAGTTAGAGAAGCATAATAGATAAACACACATAAACACAACAAGTTTAATCTGGAGTTCACCTAAAACTCTTGGGCTACATATCCTGGTCCAGCCTTCAGTGGCGACCTCTCTATTATGTCTTCAAGAGCAGAGTTTTACAAAATGTGAGCTCAAATTGAGTCTCAACACACAGATACAAACAGTAGGAGTTTGCTTGAATCCCTCAAGCCTCTCTGAGTACACAGACTCGTTCTCTCACTCTCTGCCTCTGTCTTTGCTCTGTCTTAGCACTGCTTCCTCTCTGTCTCTGTCAGTCTGTGGCTTTAAATCCAATCGGCATTGTCTGTTCGTTTCCCCTTCTCGGGCTCTCTGACTCCCGACCTCTGTCCGTTCGAATCCCCTTCTGAGCGTTAGCAATCATGGCATAACGTCTTCAGGGAAGGTGGCCACCTTTTCTGCAATGAAAGGGACCATCGGGGCTTTGAAATCCCCAAAAATAACATTCTATATTTACACAGAGAAATACGCTAAAACATGGGAAAAATCTGCCAAATCATTGTTCATCGGACTTCAAATATTCATAAATCCGCACTATATTTCTATCGAGTCCGCCTTTATATCGCGATCGCATCTCCACCGTTGATCTGAGTGATCTTGATCTAACGGCTGAGATTCATTTCGGGCGGCGAAGGCGTACGGAGATTACCCGCCCGGAAAGGTTGTTTTCTCACACCACATGTCGGCCAGTGGATGGGATCAGGCGGAGCCCGTCCAATACCACTTACCGCCTAAGGCCCGCCCGAAATTCTGCCCATTACGGAACTCAAAACATATATATCTGCATGTATATCCCTTTCGGGTCCGGATTCATCGCTTTATTCGCATTTTCTTTGTTTTTCATTTATTCGGTGGAAATGCAAAATACACAGAAAAGTGTCATTTTTCGAATCTCAAAATATATCAAATATCATTTATAACTCTATCGGGTCTGGCTATCGCAAGCCATATTTATATCAGCGCCGCTCCTTTGTGTAGCCCCGATGCAATTGATCGCAATCGCATATCGCATAGACCCCCGGGCCATTTGTAAGCGCTCCTCTGTAATCGCCGATTGCGATATCGCGAGTTAACCTGGGCCGTCGATCTACGTGCTTAATCGACGGTCCTCATTGACCCGCGCTGATCACGATCGCAATTGTCATATGATAGGCTCCAATATCCTATGCCTACCACCGTCGATTGCGATATGCCGATTGGATCTGGACCATTGATCGGCCAGATCCGACAGCTCTTGTGCATCATTCCTTTGACATCTGATAAGCCTTATTTCATTGTTTTCTTCATGTTTTTGCCTCCCGATAGTGTTATCTGCCATTTCTAAGAGTTCTTCTTTTGCGATATTTTTTGGATTTTGAAGACTTAGAGGGTAATTTGGATCCGTTTTGGATCAGATTTGGATCACTAACGGATGTGGCCCTCAAATAGCTTCGATACTATGTAGGAATTTACAAGGTAAATTCCTCAGATAGAACACCAAAGGACACCGCTCACAAACAGATCACAGATCAATACACCAGTATTCTTGACGTGGTTAAAACCCTCAAAGAAGGAAACAGTCCACGGCCTGAGCCAACGCGGCCACTTCAGGTAATTTATTAATAAAAGAAATAAAATTTACATAAGCTTCTCTCATGAACAATCACACTACAAATGACCCTCCATGCTCTTTAAATAGAGATCATGGACCAATCAGGTGTTAAGCCATGGATCAAGTGTCAGTAATACCGAGGAGAGAATGAATCGTCGAATCACTTAATGTCTAAAACATATCATGACCGTCAGATTGTAAGTTACAAAAGTACATAGTAAATAAGCACACTTTACCTAACTCTTCACTAGACCAAGTTATACTTAATTATTTCCTATGTGTCAAAATATCTTAACAATTTAAACTTTAGAATTTTCACAATAACCAATAAACATACCTACATTTCCTTCCTGAAGCCTATAACTTGGACCTCTTCTCTTTAGGTACATGAAAGTAGAGAGGGCAGCCAAATATTCTCAAGTATCCAACTTCCAGTTTGATACCTGTAAATACTTCTTCAGGAGTCTTGTCTCCTAAGGCTTGATTAGGACTCCTATTTTGGACATATACAACATTATTTATAGCTTCTTCCCACATAAACATAGGAAGCTTTTGATCATGAATCATGGCTTTGACTGCTTCCAAGATTGACCTGTTCTTCCTCTCAGCAACTCCATTTTGCTTAGGGTTATAAGAAACAGTCCCCTCCCTCTTAATCCATTATCATTCCTTGGGATCTTGATCTTCTTACTTGTTTGATTTTCCATAAGAGCCTTTAAGTCAATAAACATGTTGAAACCCTAATCCTCGGTCTTCAAGTAGAAGATCTAAGTCTTACGGGAGAAGACATCAACAAAGATAATATAATAAGTATCCTCCAAGAGATGTCACTGGCATGCCCCACAAAGATCATAATGAATAAGCTGAAGAATCCCTTTAGATGTACTACTATTAGAAGGGAAGGATCCCTTAACATTCTTTCCATTGGCACATCCCTAACATACATTTTCATGATCCACTTGAATCCTATGAATCCCTGAAACCATCTTGCTCAAGTCAAGCAAAGCCTTGTAATGAAGGTGAGCAAATCTTTGGTGCCAAAGCTCACATTGATTAAAAGTATCATGGACCAAGAATTGGATTATTCGTCCATAAAATTTGTATAGGCCTTCATTTATGACACCAAGTGTGAAGGTTGCTCTCAAGTTAGATCTCCTTGGCCAAGAAAGGACCTTTTCATTAATGAATGTAACTCTAAATCTTTTGTCTTCCATGGAAAAAATGGAGACAATATTCTTCTTCAAGCTCGACACATATAGTACATCATGTAGATGAATGGTTTCACCAAAATCCAAATGAAAATAAACAAAACCAGACCCTTTGACAGGATGAGCAGAATTATCCTCAAGTATAATTTTTAAATTAGACTCCCTCTCAACTAAATTTAAGAGGATTTCACAATACCCAGTAAAATGACTAGACGTCCCACTATCCACCAGCAAGTTATTAATGCAATCTAAAGATGAGCTAAAAAGAGCAGCAACAAGAACATATTCAAATTGAGAACTTGCAACATTGTTAGAATACCTTGAGTTTTTGGACCTCTTTTGAGGGCATTAAGTCTCTTTAACACTTGCATGGACAACAGGACTTCATCTTCTCCTAGTGTTGAAGTTGTTATTGTTGCCATTGTTGTTGTTGTTAGGCCTTTGAGCATTTCTTCTATTAGGACAATCTCGGGCTATGTAGCCAAATCTATCACATATGTAGCATTGGGCTTTGGACAAGGCCCTTCTATTGTTGATGAATGGTGGGGTTAGCTTCTTTGGCTTGCATTTGAAAAGTTTTTCTTTCCCTTTTCTTTTCTTAACATTGGTTGTTGTCCTTCCTCTTGTTTATGAATTCTTCTTATGGAAATGAGCCTAGATTCCTCTTTATTGCAATTGCCCAAAAGCTCATCAAATCTAGGGAGCTCTTGCCTACAACAAATGTTTGTAATGAATACACAAGCTCTCTAACAAGTACGACTTCTCTAATGGAAAGACATTGACAAAGCCCTTTTATTAGGACAATATCGGGCTATGTGGCCAAATCTATCACGCCTGTAGCATTAGACTTTGGAAGGCCCTTCTATTGTTGATGAATGGTGGGGCTGGCTTCTTTGGCTTCCATTTGGCAAGTCTTTCTACACAAGCTCTCTATCAGGTATGCCTTTTCTAATGGAAATACGTTGATCTCATATTTGAAAAATTCTCACAAAGTATTTTGTAATAGTGTTAGACATCTTGATGTCACGAAGTTGACTCTTCAAAGAGATGACTTACTAAGATTGTTAACCTCATACATCCCAATAAATTTGGCATACATCCCCTTTAACTTCTTCAACTTGGACACATTGGTGATGAGATGGTCTCTAAGAGTGATTGATGATCTTCTTGGCCTTGATCTCACATTTTTTGTACTTGGACTGGCATTCTCAAGAGGTTCCACTACTTGGCCCTGCACATATTCCATCACATCATTCTCTTTGAGGGTAAGATCCAATCTAGCCCTCAATGCTACAACATTGTAGGGATCATTCAACTTTTCTTCAAACATGAGGTAGGAAGTAGTCATCTTGTCCAAAAAATTTGATCCCAATCAACAAGAAAGTTGTCTCAAAAGAGAGTCTTCTAGTCTCCAAAGGTTAATCTTCACCTCCACTCTAATTCCATGTTAATTTTCATAGAGTTCCATGTTGTAATAATAACTTATTACAATTTCATTCACCCTAATAATGGTTAAGCAATTATAGATAACACAGTAACTAGTAAATGCATAATAGAGGATAGCCAAGCACAATGAGATAGAAATTTTGGTAACACTAGGAAAAAAACCCCACAAGGGGGAAAACCCAAAATCAATTATTCTTTTATTAGTCAATCAATGTTCAACATGAGATGCATAGTCCAATAGTACATCCATAACCCAGTCGAAGTCAAAGCTTTGACTTTCCAAGTCAACCAATCCAAGACCAATCAAATGACAAAGGTCAAATATGACAATCTACAACAAAGGGCCAAATTTTAGCTTGTGACTTCCACAAAAATCAGATCACAATCGAAGTCTACGGTCAAAGATTCAGTCAAGCCCTCAATCAAAGCCTCAGTCAACACCCAGAATTTTAGTCAACACGGAGAAAATACCACAAAGAGTACACATGAAAGTTGCAATTGCTTGGAATTTGAAAATTGGTTCCTCTAGAAATCAACTTCAAGGAATTTGGCCCACTAGAAATTTACCTCAATGATTTTGGCCCCCATTGGAAATCACCCATGTAAAAGATTTAGACCCTGAGATAATTTAGCCTTCCTATTCAATAAAGTGTTCCCCGACTCCCCTCAGCGCTTGTATGGCCCCTGACCACTTTGAGAAAATGGGCACTTCAATATTTTGACCCACCTCCAAAAATTAAGCCCTCCTCTTCAGCAATTCAACTCATCTTTCCTAAATTTGGCCTCAAAATTTGCTTTTGAAATTTCATCGTTGAAACCATTTTTCTTTCTATTCAATATTGGAGTCTCAAGGAGTCTTTGCAATATTCTCAGGGAGTGTAAAGAGGGTTGAATAGAAGACAAAATGGTTTCAACAAAGAAATTTCAAAAGAAAATTTCAAGGCCAAGACTAAGGAAGAGGAGTTGAATTGTTGAAGAGCATGACTTAATTTTTGGAGGTGGGCCAAAATATGCATCTGCCAATTTTCTCAAAATGCACAAGGGTCATACAAGGGAAGAGGTGTGGCAATTCATTGGTTAGGAAGGCCAAATTCACTGAGGGTCAAAATCTTCTATGGGATGATTTCCAATGGGCCAATTTCCAATGAGCCAAAATCCTTAAAGTTGATTTTGAGAGGAACCAATTTTCAAATTCCAAGCAACCATAACTTTATGTATTCTCTATAGATCTAGGCCTTAATTTTCTTAAGTAAAATAAAGTGAAGCAAAATTGTTTTTAGTGGAATTTTTCGTCAAAGATTGATTTCTCAATTTTTATTTTTTTTGTAAGGTTGGTAAGACCACATCTTCATCATGTCCAACTTCTCACCCTAATCGAGGGAATAGCACAAGATTTGAACCCAAGACTCTCAGTTTGGTGAGACTTCATTTCCACGACCATTGCCAATTGAGCTACCGCAAGCGGACGATTGATTTCTCAATTTTATTTCTACTACAAATTTTATTTCTAAAAATTAATATGCCAATGTTTTATTAGAAATCAAATTCACCTACTTGTCTTTATCCATCCTTCGTAGACTACTCTCTCTAAACTCTCAACTTCTCACTATGTACTTGCACCACCTTTACATCTCTTTTACATGACAATGCCACCCATTTGAGCTAACCAAATCACAAGGATCATCATGTTAGTGAACATCACCTTGAAAGTGACAAATTAGAAGTGAAAACATTAGAAAATAAATTTCCTATGCTTTAAAAAATGTATATATACCACCCAAGATTCCCATACTCCAAAATTGGAGTATTAAAAAAAAAAAAAACACAAAACTGATATTGTTTGAGTGATTGAGGATACAATCCAACATTTGAGGAGGCACTCCACCCATCATTAAGGACCAATAAAGCAATGTCCACCAAAAATGTTGAATAATATCCCCAATTCACTCAAAATAACAATATCACCATATGGTTTGTTTCCTCCTAAGAGGTCACTGGTTAAAAACTGAAGGGATGATTTCGGTAGAATCTCGCGGCCTCTCTAAGTCGAGACGATTCGCGCGCATAGCAACAACCCCTGGTGCGGTACTCCCTCCACCGCCATGGCCCCGAGAGGGGGCCCTAAGGCCCCTCCTCCTTCGCCTCCTCCACCAGAGATCCTTGCGTTCAGGAAGCTAATCGGCGACAGTAGTAAATGCCCAGCAAGGGAAACTTAGCGCAAGTTTGTAAAGAAACTTCACAGCATCCCCACAATCGCCCTACCCGTTGAAGATTCTTGCAGATCTGCTTTGAACTTAGCTAAAAGAGGGCTCATCGATCAATTTACAGGGCTATGGCCTTCCCCCAAGGCTGTGGAGACGTGGGTACAGAGGAACTTGTGACCACTAGTAAAGGAAGGCATCGGAAGCTTCCTGGTTGGTAAGGGCTTTTTTGTCTTTGTTTATGATTCAGTAGAAGACAGAAATCTCATCTTTAAGAATGGACCATATTTCATGAGACCTCAGGGTCTGTATCTAAACTCATGGTCACCGGATTTCGATCTGACACAAGATGTGTCGTCAGCAGTTCCAGTGTGGGTGCGCCTCCCTCATCTTCCACTACACTGCTGGAACCCAAAGTCACTAGAAACAATTGGTAACACCCTGGGAAAATACATAGACAGAGCAAAGAGAAGGGATCAATATTCATGTGCAAGAATATGCGTCAAAGTCGACTTGGAAATAGGGTTACCTGAAGCCATAAAGTTAACAATAGCAGAGTGGTCTTATATCCAAGAGTTAGACTACGAGCAACGATCATTCAAATGCAAAAATTGCCATGAATATGGGCATTTCGCAAGGTACTGCAAAAAAAAGGAGGAATATCTAGAGAAGTCGAAAGGAGAAAAATGGATCCAGGTGCAGAAAGCATTCCAAGCCAAGGTGAGTATCAGGAATAAATGGAAAGAGGTATCGATGGAGTCTGGAACTCCCTTAACAAGAATGTTTCAAACGGAAGGAAGAGGAGAACAGCGAAAGACAACGACCTCAATAAACCCATTTGAAACCCTCAGCACTTCAATCAAAATTCCAGAAACAGAGATAGAGGAGATTGAACGACAAGTTCCCTCACTTGAAGAAGAAAAGAAGAACATAGAAGTAACCCAACTTGACTCCCCAACAGGAACCTCCTCCTCACCCACATATGCAGAAATGACAAGGAAAAAACCCCTGGAAACCTCTGGGTCATCAGAAGACGAGACATTCGAGAGACCCTCTAAAAGAGTTGGAAGGAAATCTCATAAGGAAGCCAGGGAAGAAGAGGTGGAGAGGCAAAAAATGCAAGGCATCCAATCCACCATTGAAATGTCTATCGGGAGAAACACCATAACAAGGCCCTCTAAGGGGGGATCAACTCACTCCAATTCCGTTAAATAATGAAACTAGTCTCTTGGAATTGCAGAGGCTTGGGAAACCCTTCTTGAGCTCAGCAAATTAAAATGGGGAAAAAATGCAGGAAAAGCCATTAGTGTAAGAGGTACCTCTGGTGGCCTAGCAACATTGTGGTCGGAGGACAAGTATCAACTAGAAAGCTCCTTTGAGACCCAACTTTAGATATTCACCGAACTTCGACACCTCTCTAGTAAGCTCTCCATCTCTCTCTTCAACCTTTATGTTCCAGTCCACCTTACAGAGAAGAAAGAATGCTAGCAGAGCTTGTCTGATTTCTTAGACATTTACTCCCCTTAGAATATAATAGTGGTTGGAAATCTCAACCCCGTCATTGATCCAAAAGAAAAGAGAGGTGGCAATAATGGAAAGGACCAATTGCTTCCATTAGTAGAGGAGTTGATACTTCATTGGGATCTTCTTGACTTCAAACTGAAGAAAGGTCTTTACACCTAAACAAATCATAGAGCTGGGGCAAAACACATCTCTGCTCACCTAGGTCGCTTCCTAGCGCAGAGCTCTTTGTTGCTAGGAAAAACATTGATCTCCTTGAAAATTCTCCCAAAGTTTGCCTCAGATCACAAACCTATTCTCTTACAACTGGAAGAGGAAGAAAATTTGGGCCCTATCCCCTTTATATTCAACCCGCTTTGGTCAGGGAAAGAAGGGTTCATGGAAACTGTTCTAGAGGCATGGTCCATACCTGTGACAGGATCTCCCAGCTTCGTGTGGGAGCAGAAACTAAAAATAACCAAGAGAGCTCTGAAAAAATGGATTAAAGAACCCTCAAATTCTCCTACCAGTAACAAAAAGGAGACATTTCAATTTTTATCAGATCTGCAAATGGATTTGGAAAGTAAGGATATATCTACTTCAAATTTAGAAAAAGAACACGCTGCCCAAATCAAATCATTTCGCGCTTTCCGCCATGAAGAAGAGACTTGGAGGCTTAAGTCTCATTGCCTG
Organism: Pinus tabuliformis; assembly: GCA_031772625.1. Taxonomy (NCBI): domain Eukaryota; kingdom Viridiplantae; phylum Streptophyta; class Pinopsida; order Pinales; family Pinaceae; genus Pinus; species Pinus tabuliformis. Next base: position 56,932,124 of record CM062816.1, read on the forward strand.
TGGATTAAAGCTGGAAATCGAAATACCTCTTTCTTCCATAGGCAATATAGAGCCCGGCTATCTCGAAATCATATCTCTGAAATCACTTGCTCAAATGGGACTGTGCTCAAAGGTCAATAACAGTGAAAAAGGCAGCAGAAGTTCATTTCTAGAATCTGTATAAAGAGGAAGGGAATGGGAGTGAAGAAGTCACCTCTAAATTTCTCTCCCACATTCCATCTTTGGTAAGCAAGTAGGACAACACTAGTCTTACAAAACCTTTCTCCAAGGAAGAAATATGTAAAGTATTATGGTCCATGGAACCAGACAAGGCACCAAGACCTGACGGCTTCTCAATTCATTTTTATAGAATCTATTGGGAAATAATAAAAACTGATCTTCTGAGGATGATTAAATCTTTTCATCAAAAATCCAAAGTGGGAGGCAGTACTAACTCTACCTTCCTTGCACTAATACTAAAAGAAGTGAATCTGGGCACTTTTGACAGGTTTAGGTCAATCTCGCTTTGCAATGCATCATACAAAATCCTGACAAAACTACTGGAAAACAGAATCAAGCCACTGCTTGGGAAACTCATTTCTCCCACCCAAGGCAGCTTTATCAAAGGGAGACATATATTGGACATTGTAATACAGGTGCAAGAAGCCATACATTCCAGTTATCTTCGGCAGGAGAAAGGTATGCTCATAAAGTTAGACATGGCAAACGCATTCAACTGGGTAAATCTTTCCTTCCTATACAAAGTCCTCTTTTCCTTTGGTTTCAACTCTAACTTTGTCAATTTGATTAAAGCTTGTACTGAAAAGCCATGGATAGCTCCTTTAGTTAATGGCAGGCCAGCAAACTATTTCAAAGCCTGCCCCCTCTCCCCTTTCTTGTTCACTCTGATGGCAGACTCGCTAAGTAGAAAACTGACAGCTGAAAAGAAAGCAGGGACAGCTCCAGTTGACGAAAGGGCTAGAGCCTCTCAATCACACATTATTTGCAGATGATACTCTTCTTTTGGGCGGAGCCTCCATCAAGATAGCCAAAGTTTACAGTGGAATTCTTCAAAAAATCTACAGCATATCAAGAGCTCTTATAAATAAAAGGAAGAGTGCAATATACGGGTGGAATGTGGATCAACAAGCAATTCAAAGAATAGCCCTCTCCTTAGGATTTTTGGGATTCGCTTCTTGGGATAAAATCAAATATCTTGGGTTACCAATAACCCTGGGCCCTAACAAATTATCGTTGTGGAAAGAGGTAATAAGCAAAATTAAGTCCAAGATTACAACTTGGGGAGGTCAATGTCTCACCAATGCTAGAAAACTCATCCTTATAAAATCTGTATTGTCCTCCCTGCCTATTTATCAGGCTTCCTTTCTTCTGTCTCCAAATATGCCTATTTATCAAGCTTCCTTTCTTCTGACTCCAAAGAATATCACGGAACAGATCTCCAGACTTATCAGGGATTTTTGTGGAGAGGAGGAAGAGGAAACCAAAGAAAATTCCATCTAGTGAATTGGGATACAGTTAAATGCCCCATCTCTGAAGAAGGCCTGCAAATAAGAGACCCGGGCCTTGCCAATCTGGCTCTTGGAGGTAAAATACTTTGGACCCTCTTCTCAAACAGCAAACACCCTATCAGTCAGGTCATAAAGAAAAAATATCTAAAAGGCTCATCGCTAAGGAACATACAGATAGATAACAGCATCAAAGGGACGTCGATATGGCATCTCTGCCGCCATGGGATAGAGTTCTTCCAAAAGCACTTGTGTCACATTCCTGGCAAGGAAAAAAACACAATACTCTGTCAAGACAGCATAATGGGACAGTCGCCTTTGAGCAAAAATGAAGCAATCAAAGAAATCAGGAACTAGCTCATTCAACAAGGAGTCCTCACCCTGGCAGATATCTCGACATGGGATGACTCCGGAAAATGGCGAACTTGGGAAATCCCTCGAGTTCCAGATCAAATGCGCAGTCAAAAGACCCTCCTGGAAGAAGCGTTAACAGGACTGGAACTGGTTCACAAGTGTTTGACGGACAAATGGGGATGGGGAAAGACTGGAATCTACAATGCAAGGCATGGATTTGCCTCTCGTCAACCACAGCAAGCTTCGAGCCACACTGTATCCGTGTGGAAACAAGTCTGGGACCCTCTCGGTCTCCCCAAAATAAATTTCTTCACCTAGGTATTAATGCATGGGAAAGTGCTAACTGACGACACTCTGACTAAAAATGGTATTCATGGGCCACATCGGTGTTCTCTCTGCTACAAAGCCCAGGAAACCATGGAGCATGTGTTTGTGGATTGCTCTTTTGCTCAAGAACTCTAGGACTGCATCCTTCAAGGCATCAATGTCTCTGCCCATCACAAGTCAAAGTCGCTAACCTTTTTAGCACCTGGAAAATGTGTTATCCCCACATGACCCAAAGAAAGACAGCATGGAACAAAATCTGGAAAGCAGTACCTAAATATGTTTGCTGGAAAATATGGCTCGCCAAAAACGACCAGATCTTCAACAGCATTCTGAACTCCCCTTTGAAGGTGGCAGTAAAAGCAAAAGCATTACTCCTCAAGACTGTGGCCAATCATCCCCTTAAAAACGATAACATGCTTCTCCTAGAAGAAAAAAAAAATGGATGGAAACTTATATATTTCAAGATAGGATAAACAACACCACTTGCCCCAGTAAATCTCTTGCACAAAGACTACGAGAAGCGGACGCGGATTTTCAAGCTTGGTGGAGGAAACAGGGTAAAACAACAATCTTTTTTTATGGTGCCTCCAAAGGCAATCCAAGGACAGCAGGAGCAGCCGGAGTGATCTACTCCCCGGAGGGTATTCGTGAAGATAGATTCAACTGGGGACTTGGACAAAGAACCAACAACCAGGCAAAAATCCTTGGGTTGCTAAAACCCTGTCAGATAGCACATGAAAAAGACATTAAGGAAATACAAGTCTTCGGGGAATCAGAAATTTTGATAAAAATATTAAATTCGGAAGACCACTTCAGCAATCCAGCGGTCGAGATACGTGTTCCAAGACTTCTCTTCCTATCTCCTTTTCCATATTCTACGTGGCTCAAATAAGGAAGCAGACGCAAAAGCAAACCTTGCATGCCTCCTGCCACAAGGAGCCTTAAGCAAGAATGATGAAGAACCTACATGGAACCCGATCTCGTAATCTAGAGTAGATCTACACCTATGTAAGGAAAAGGAGCGCTGCAACTAAAAGGAATTCTGAATATTGTAATGATGGGTGTTTTGGTTTCGGCCCAACCGGTTTTAAATAATTAATATAACCGTTATAGTTTAAAAAAAAAAACAAAAAACAAAACAAAACAATATCACCATATAATTATGTACTATGGAAGCAGACATTATTTTATTTATTTATTTGTGCAAAGTCCATAATTAAATGGATGTAACTTTTTTTATTTAAACAAAATATAATATAAATATATAGCTTGCACGAAAATTTAAACTTTAATTCCAAAAACAATATATAAAATAAGTCAATAGACATATTTATTTAGGAAAAATATATCAAAATAAGATTTATTTAGGAAAAATATATCAAGCTTTTACACAAAATAAAAATAAAAACAACCTTATAACCAAGAAAATAAAAAGTGAAACTAAAAAGATCTCAATAAACTTGCAATTTAATACAAACTCTAAGTGATGGCAAAGGAAGGTAAACTCCTCCATCCTTGTAACACTTTCACAAGGATGGTAAGACTTTTCTAGTTTTTCCCATAATCCAATCTATTTTCCTATTTAATTTGCCCATAATCCAACAAATATTTGTTGGAATCACAAGTTAGTTATCTGCGATAATTTATTAGCTAGACATAAATAGGCAATGATTTGTTAGAATTACAAGCTTAAGAAATAATTTATCCACAATCCAAATACCTTAGTGTTGAATAAATATATGCAATCAAAAACTTGAATTAAACAACAAATATCAAAAGTTCACCAAAAGTTAGACAACAAATCCTTTGTTTTTAACACCACATTATTAATAAAATTAATTAATACTTGATAATAATAATAAAATAGTTTCTATAAGTTTCTACCATTAAAGAATCAATTAATCTTATTAATGAAAAAATTAATTAGCTCCTATCAATTCCTCTAGTAAAGAAATTGATACCTACTCATAAATTGTTTAATTAGTTTTTTATCTTTGTTATTTAGGTATTTTAGTATTTAATTAGTTTTTTATCTTGTTATTCAAGTATTTTAGTATTTAGGTATTTTCCTTCAGCAAGACAAATTTAAGTATTTAGGTATTTTCCTTGAGCATTGTATCCGGAGGAGACCAATCAAGTATTTTTGTTTGGGTTAGACTTCTCTTTAGTGAAAAAAAATTAAGCCCAGTGCATATAAGCAGGGGTTGAATTAAGGATTTTCGTTTGGCAGGGGTTGAATTAAGCATTTTCGTTTGGATTGGACTTTTCATTAGTGTTGATGTGATCGAACCGATCAAGTGTATTTTGAAAAGTATTCTTGTTTATTGGGCATCCATCTATTACATTAAGGAAAAGAAGTTGTAGATTCTTTTGGGCAAGCAATAGAGTGGCATCTCTATGGTGAAGTTGAAAATGATAGCACAACCAAAATTTATGGGAGGCTCTCTAAAAGAGCTTCATTCAAGAAGAAAATTTTGCCAGCGCGTTTTGAACCAGCTAGTGTGGCTCACCATCACAACTAGATGAAGATGTAGATCAAACAATAGAGGGTGAGGGCGATATAGAGACAAAATATCATAGAACGGCTCGTTTATGAAAATTAATATTTTAATAATGATTATTAAGATCAAATAATATTCAAAATAGGTTTTTCGAATCGATTGCGCGCGCGGAGCAACGGCGAACCAATCTAGAGTGCATCTATGTGTTGCTCCACGCCATGGCCCCATGAGGGGGCCCCGAGGCCGATCCTCCTCTTCCTCCCAAGCTGACGGCGTTCAAGAAACTTGTAGTAGCATGCAACAAACGCCCAGCAAACGAAAACCAGCAGAAGTTTGTCAAAAGAATGGAAACCATACCCATGGTTGTCGTGCCAACTAAAGAACCGTGCAGATCGGCTTTGAACCTAGCAAAATGAGGGCTTATTGGGCAGTTCACCAGGCTATGGCCCTCGCCCAAAGTTGTTGATGCATGGGTGCAAAGGAACTAAAGATCTCTGGTCAAAGAAAGAATCAAAAGTCATTTAGTCGGTAAGGGCTTTTTCGTGTTTGTATTTGATTCGATAGAGGATAGGAATCTCATATTTAGAAATGGTCCGTATTTCATGGGCCCTCAAGGTCTGTACTTGAATCAATGGACCCCGAATTTCGTTCTAACTCAGGATGTTCCCTCAACTGTCCCCGTATGGATACGCCTACCACACTTACCTCTGCATTGCTAGAACCCAAAATCTCTAGAAACCATAAGCAATAAGCTCGGCAAATACATAGATAATGCAGAAAAAAGGGACCAGTGCTCCTGCGCGAGAATTTGTGTAGAAGTCAACCTGGAAGAAGGCCTCCCTGAAGCTATAAAGCTCACGGTGGTTGATTGGTCTCACATTCAAGTGTTAGACTATGAGCAACTCCTATTTAAATGCCGACATTTCCATGGCTACAGGCACTTTGCCAGGTATTGTAAAAAGAAAACAGAGGAGGAGGTCGAGAACTCAAAAGGAGAACAATGGACTCAGGTCCAGAAATCAACATCAACTAAACAAAATAGCAGAACCAAAGGGAAAAGAGTGCCCACGGGGAGCGGAGCACCTCCCATGGTACAAGGGGAGGGGAGCATAGGCCCTCCAAGAGCAGAGACATCCAGCAACCCCTTTGAAATACTCAGCACACCAAAAGAACCCCTAGCTCCAGCGGTCGAAGAGGTTGAACAGCATCCCATTACTATGGAAGAAGATAAATGACCGGAGGAAACAGGCCCTCTACAAGCCGAACCTCCAAGAGGTGCCTCTAGCCCCCCATCCTATGCAAAGATGACAAGGAAGAAGTCTCCAGAGATCTCTGGATCCTCGGAAGATGAGACAACCGAGAGACCTTCGAAAAGAGTTGGGAGGAAATCTCACAGAGAGGAAAGGGAAGAAGAGGCTGAGAGACAAAAAATGCAAGGCAGCCAACCCACGATTGAGATGTCCATTGGTAGAAATACTAGAACCAGGCCTCCCAAGGGAGGGTCATCTCCCCCCTCTGCTAGTAAATAATGTGATTAGTCTCTTGGAATTGCAAAGAACTGGGGAATCCAAGTTAAAGTTGTGAAGAACCTTTTGAATTCAGAATCCCCCGAGATCCTCACGCTCCAAGAGACTAAAATAGAAGGGGATGCCCTTCTCGATCTTAGCAAAGTAAAATGGAAAACAAAATCCGAAAAAGCAGTAAGTGCAAGGGGTACATGTGGTGGGCTTGCCACTCTCTGGGAGGAAGACAAATTTCAACTTGAGAGCTCCTTCCAAACGCAACACTGGATCTATACCGAACTCCAACACCTTGCAAGTAAGATCACCTTCGCACTCTTTAATCTTTATGTCCTTGTCCTCTATGCAGAAAAGAAAGACTGTTGGCAAACCCTGTCCGATTTTCTAGATGCTTACTCCCCCAAGAATATAATTCTAGAAAGACACTACAATATAATCCTTGACCAAAGGAAAAAAGAGGAATCAGCAGCAGGGACCATTTCCTTCCCTTCGTGGAAGACCTGATTCAACAATGGGACTTAGTGGATTTTAAGCCAAAAAAAGGGCTCTACACTTAGTCAAATAATGACGCATATATTAGCCCGTTTGGACAGATTTTTACTTCATAGCACCTTCCTCTCTGAAAAGAAGATTATCTCCACTAAAATTTTGTCGAAGTTGACATCTGATCATAAACCTATTCTTTCGTTGTTCGGAGAAGAGGAAAAATTGGGGCCCATCCCCTTCCAATTCAACCCTCTCTAGTCAGAAAAGGGTGGGTTTGTGGACACAATCTTGAAGGCTTGGTCCATCCCTGTTCTTGGATCGCCCAGCTATGTGTGGGAACAAAAACTAAAGGCCACCAAAACAGCCTTGAAAGAATGGATAAAAAAGACATGGAACTGCAAGACATTACCTCTTCAAAAAAGCAAGAAGCCCAACTCAACACTCTTCGATCATTCAGAGTGGAGGAAGAATCCTTGAGGCTCAAATCTCAAAATCTCTGGCTCATGTCTGGAGACAAAAGTTATGCCTTCTTCCATAAGCAAATTCAAGCTCGTCTTTCTAGAAATCACGTTGTTGAAACTACCTCCCCTGATGGGACTATCCTCAAAGGTACAACCAATGTTTTAAAACTCCGACTCTGACTCGGTATTGACTCGACCAGCTCGATTTCAATGACTCGATCGTTGAAAAAAATACATTAAATAATTTTTTTTATAAAAAAACATAATTTTAAATATTTTCATTCATGTTTCCAAACACGCAGCATTATAATATAGATGGAAGACAACATATCCATTATATCAAAATGGCACCCAGTGCACTATTGAATACATACACGATGATGATATAGAGATCAAAACAAAAACACATAACCAAAGAGGCTAGAAATGGCCGCTACAACAAAAGTCTGTGACCAGTACTACTAGCTACTGCTAGAGTTGTCAACATCATCTGGCTCATTGTTACTTGGGAGCGGGAGTGAGAGAGAAAACAGGAGCGAGAGCGACATTTTCAGAAGCTCCTGGTTTGGGAGTGAATCCCAGAGGAGTTTGACAACCAATGTCACTAACATCAAGGTACATAGAGGGATTGGTGCTCTTGATTAAATACGAGTTCCATACCCTAATACATGACAAAATTCAATGGAAAGATTGCAATCCCCCAATCCTGAAAAACTAATAAGTTTGTTGGATTTTGAATGAAATCTAAAATTCTACTTTCTCCATATGAAATCCAATGAGGCCGGAACCACTCTCAAACATCCTGAGTCATTTCATGGTAATGTTAAAAATTTAAGTAAAAAAATGAAAATGAAAATTAAGGAGTGGGTTAAATAGGGTTTGGGAGAGGGGAATGGACCCCAAATAGCACTTAACCAATTTTTAAAACAACTTGGAGTCCCCAACACTTAGCAAAATCTTAAAAATTTTAAAAATATATATAAAAAATACGTTGTTTTTGGGGTTTACTGGCCGCATGAACTGACCCAGCCAAGTAGTTACGGATCTGGCCGAGTCGGTCGAGTTATGACTGACTCGGCCGAGTCATGCTATAACTCGGCCGGTCAGTCATAACTCGGCCGACCAAACCGTTTTTCTGCCGAGTTGAAATTTTTTTCCAACTCGGACCAACTTGGCCGAGTCGGCTCTGAGCTGGCCGGATCTTAAAACACTGGGTACAACTCTGTTAAAAGAGGTTGCAACCTCTCATTTCCCACAACTGTACAAAGAAGAAGGGGTGGACGATGATGAGGAGTCATTAGACTTCCTCACGTTCCAAGAATGGTTAACGAGGAGAATAACTCAAGACTCCTGAAGCCCTTCACTAAAGATGAAATCAGCAATGTCATCTAAATGATGGAACCAGACAAAGCTCCAAGACCCGATGGGTTCTCCATTCATTTCTATAGAATTTGTTGGGACATCATCAAGGCCGACCTGTTCCGAATGATCAAAGGATTCCTCCAAAAAGCCAAAGTGGGAAGAAGCACAGACTCCACTTTCCTAGCGCTAATCCCAAAAGAAGCGAAGTCAGTGGCTTTTGATCATTTTAGGCCAATTTCGCTTTGCAATGTTGTTTCGAATGATCAAAGGCTTCCTCCAAAAAGCCAAAGTGGGACGAAGCACAAACTCCACTTTCCTAGCGCTAATCCAAAAGAAGAAAACTCGATGGCTTTTGATCATTTTAAGCCAATTTCGCTTTGCAATGCGTCCTACAAGATTCTCTCCAAACTACTTGCGAATAGAATAAAGCCTCTACTGGAAAAACTCATCACTCCTAACCAAGGTGGGTTTGTTAAAGGCAGGGATATCTTGGATAATGTAATCCTAGTGCAATAAACCATTCACTCCAGCCACCTACACCAAGAGAAAGGGATGGTCATTAAGCTGGACATGGCGAACGCCTTCGATCGAGTAAGGCACTCCTTCCTCCTCCAAGTTCTTTCCACTTTTGGCTTCAGCTCTGATTTTATAAAATTGATTAAAGCTTATATAGGAGAGCCATGGATAGGCCCTTCAAGAAATGGCAACCCAGACAACTATTTCAAAACTTTGAGGGGCATAATAAGGCAAGGCTGCCCACTGTCCCCTTCCTACACATTTTGATGGCAGATTCCCTAAGCCAAAAGCTAACAGCAGAGAAGTTAAATGGGACACTTCCAAGCATCAAGGCGTTGAAAGGAACATACCCAATCAACCACACCTTGTGATGACTCTCTTCTTATGGGAGGTGCCTCCATTAAAATTGCAAGGGCTTTTAACGATGTTATTCAAAGCTTTTGCAGAGTTTCTGCAACTCTGGTCAATAAGAGGAAAAGTGCAGTGTATGGCTGGGTAGTATATCAGCAAACTATTCATCAAATTGCTCAAGCCCTGGGCTTCACAGGCTTCGCCTCCTAGGAGAAATTCAAGTACTTAGGCCTACCTTTAACTCTGGGAACCAGCGAGGACCCTCATTGGTTGGAAATTATCAGCAAAACTAAGGCAAAAATGACTGCTTGGGGCAGCCAGTGGCTTAACACATCCGGGAAGCTCATCCTTGTAAAATATGTTCTCTCCTCCCTTCCAAGCTATCAAGGTTCATTTCTCTTGGCTCCAAAAATGATCACCGAGCATCTTTCTAAGCTAATTCGAAATTTATTATGGCAAGGAGGAAAGGGGAATCAAAAAAATCACCAAGTTGGGACATTACGAAAAGGCCATCATCAGAAGATGGTCTTCAAGTGAGAGACCCAAGGTTGGCCAATCTCGGCTTGGGAGGAAAGATTCTTTGGAAAATCTTCTCAAATCATCGACATTCTATAAGTCAAGTTCTCATTAAAAGTATTTGCACGGGCTTTCAATAAATAATATGGATGAAGGAGCCTCCTGCAAAGGAACCACTCTATGGAAGTTATGCAACCGAGGCTGGGAGTTCTTTAATGATCGCCTATACAAAATCCCTGGAAACAGGAAAAGAATCGGGTTGTGGGAATAAAATCATGGGCCTCCAACCCCCCAAATTCGCTCCTGAATTCGTAGATCTGCGTAACTGAGTCACTCAACATGGCATCCACAAGCTAGCAGATATTTCTTCATGGGACTCTGGTGGTAATTTGATTGCCTGGGATTTCCACCGCCTCCCAAATAGGTTGCATCCTCAACACCACCTCTTCCTAGCTACAATCTCAAGAATGGCTCCTATGCATCTCCGCTCAAGGGACAACTGGGGCTCGGGGAAGACCAGTGCTTACACAGCATCACAGGGCTTTGCAGCTCCTCAAGAACATCATCCGCAAATCCACTCTCCTTCGCTATGGCACCACGTCTTAGACCCCTTTGGCCTCCCAAAGATAAACTTCTTCTGCTGGATTCTCATCCATAGAAGGGTCCTGACAAGAGACGACTTAGCAAAACATGGAATTATCGGACCCCATAGATGCCCTCTCTGATGCTCAGCTCAAGAAATCCTTGATCATCTGTTTATTGACTGCCCCTTCAATCAAGAAGTATGGATGTAGGCTACGCACAGGTTCAATGCTCAAATCCCAGCATAGCTCTTATTATTTAATTTAATCGCCACTTGGAAAGGGCGATCCCCTCATGCATTGAAGAGCAATTCCACATGGGCCAAAATCTAGTATGCAATACCAAAATTCATTTGTTGAAAAGTGTAGTTAGCAAGGAAAGAAGCCATTTTCAAAAACAATCTGCGCTCTCCCACTGTAGTGGTTGCCAAAGCCAAAGCATTGTTGTTGGAAACTATCCACAATCGACCTTATAAGCCAAACAATGCACTCCTTGAAGAGATCAGTTGGCTTGGTAATACTCTGAGGCGTGCCGACAATAAAAAGAACCCCTCTCGGCCTTGCTCCAACCCAGAGTGGCAGCTCCAAACCCCTGAACTGGATTTTCAAAAGTGGTGGAAGAAACAAGGCAGAGTCACGATATTCTTCGATGGACCTTCCAAAAGAAACCCAAGGATTTGAGGAGCAGGGGGTTTAATCTATTCCCCGGACGAGCACAATAAAGACAGTTTCAGTTGGGGCCTAGGAAAAAGCACTAACAACCAGGCAGAAATCTTGGGACTGCTCAAAGCATGCCAGCTTGCTCAACGAAATGGACGAAAAAACATTCAAGTATTCGAGGATTCGGAAATCCTAGTAAAAATCTTAAACACAGGTGACTATCTCAACAATCCATCGCTCAATAAGACCCTACATAGACTTAGGAAAGTGCTGCAAAACTTCACCACCAGTTCTTTCTAGCACATCCTCCGAAATCTAAATAAGGAAGCGAAGCCCAAGGAGAACTTTCAAAGATGACGAAGCATATGTTTGGCACCCTATTCCATAAGAGAGAAGATTACGAGCAATGCAAGAATAGGGCAATGGTGGCAATGATCTCCTCTACGCCCTCCAACTAGCAAAGTATTTATCTCCATGTTTTTCCAAAGAAACGTAGCAGGTAACATACAAACGATCTCATTGCTTCTGCACTCTAATGACTACACGGTCTTTGTCATGGCTCTGCTTCAGCGTTACAATCAAGACCTCATTCCCTGCTCGTCCCACTCAACTTGACCAATACTCCTCGCTTAAGGTATTACCTACGCATTCAACAAACAAGCAATATAAAATGTATCCATGAAAGCCAATGAAAATAGAGCTGATAATATGTAATAGGGGTTGATTAGGCTCCGGACCAACCTTTCATCACTAAATAAGAATTAACCGCTCCTATTAAAAAAAATGATCAACTAATATTCCTATAACGACTAGTTTAAGAGTAATAATATTATAATTTATAATAAGAATTAATATATAAATAAATAAATAAATAATATTAATATTAATATTAATTAAGAAAGATTAAAAACATAAACATTAATATGAAACAAACAATCCAAATCAACAACAATAAATAAGAATAATAATATTATCATTTATAATAAGAATTAAAATAAAAATAAATAAGTAAATAATGTTTAAGATTAATAATATTATAATTTGTAATAAAATTAAGATAATAATAAATAAATAAATAATATTAATATTAATTAAGAAATATCAAAAAAAATAAACATTAATATGAAACAAACAATCCAAATCAACAAGAGAGTCAAAAAAAAATAAAAAAAAATAAGAATAATAATATTATCATTTATAATAAGAATTAAGATAAAAATAAATAAATAAATAATATTAATATTAATTAAGAAATATCAAAAACATAAACTTTAATATGAAACAAACAATCCAAATCAACAACAAGTGTCAAAAGATAAAAATAAATAAATAGGAGTCACGACCTCATTAATTTTATTTTATTTTCTTTCTTTATTTATTTTACTTATTTATTTAGAAAAAAGAGCTTCATTTGTTTAGCCAATTAGCCAATCACTAACAGCTAAAGTTCACTAAGACTCATGAATAATAAATCTTTTTATGAGATTTAACTATGACAGACAAGTATTTCTCTCAGAATCACAGAAATCTAAGATAGGTTAGATTAGATGCCCCAAGAAATTATGTCCAAATTTTTCTATGGTATGGAAGGCCTTATTTAGCACATTTCTAATGATCTCCAATGTGCAAGTACATCCATAAACTAATTGAAGTCAAAGCTTTTACTTCCCAAGTCAACCAATCCAAGACCAATAAATGACAAAGAGAAACGTAAACTATGGTCAAATATGACAATTTACACCAAAGGGCCACATTTCAACTTGACTTCCACAAATATGACAATCTACAACAAAGGGCCAAATTTCAACTTGTGATTTCCACAAAAATCAAATCACAATCGAAGAGTTTACGATCAAAGAGTAAGTCAAACCTTGAATCAAAGCCTCAATAAACACCAAAAATTTTAGTCAACACAGAAAAAATACCACAGAATACACATGAAAGTTGGTTGCAATTGCTTGGAATTTGAAAATTGGTTCCTCTAGAAATCAACTTCAAGGAATTTGGTCCACTAGAAATTTACCTCAATGATTTTGGCCCCCATTGGAAATTGCCCCCAAAAACGATTTAGATCCCAGGAGAATTTAGCCTTCCTATTCAATGAAGTGTTCCCCCCACTCTCCCTCGACTCTTATATGGCTCCTGACCACTTCGAGAGAATGGGCACTTTGATATTTTGGCCCACCTCCAAAAATTAAGCCCTCCTCTTTCAACTCATCTTTCCTAAACTTGGCCTCCTCCAAATTTGCTTTTGAAATTTCATCGTTGAAACCATTTTTCTTTCTATTCAACCCTTTTTCCCCTTATTTTCAACACTGGAGTCTCAATGAGTCTTTGCAATATTCTCAAGGAGTGCGAAGAGGGTTGAATAGAAGAGAAAATGGTTTCAACAAAAAAAATTCAAAAGCAAATTTCAAGGCCAAGACTAAGAAAGAGGAGTCAAATCGCTGAAGAGGAGGGTTTAATTTTTGGAGGTGGGCTAAAATATCCAACTACCAATTTTCTCAAGTGCACAAGGGTCGTACAAGGGCAAGGGTGTGGCAATTCATTGCTTAGGAAGGCCATATTCTTCTATGGGGTGGTTTCAAATGGGCCAAACCAATTTTGAGAGAAACCAATTTTCACATTCCAAGCAACCATAACTTTGTGTATTTTCTATAAAACTAGGTCTTAATTTTCTTGAGTAACATAAAGTGAAGCAAAATTATTTTTAGTGAAATTTCTTTGTCAATTATTGATTTCTCAATTTTTATTTTTTTTGTAAGCTTGGTAAAGACGAAATCTTCATCATGTCCAACTTCTCACCCAGATAAAGACGATAGCACAAGATTTGAACCCAAGACTTCCTATTCAGTGAGACTTCATTTCAATGACCATTGTTCTCAACTTTATTTCTACCACATTTTTATTTCTAAAAATTAACATGTCAATGTTGTATTAGAAATCAAAATCACCTACTTGTCTTTATCCATCCTTCATAGACTACTCTCAATTTTATTTCTACCACATTTTTATTTCTAAAAATTAATATGCCAATGTTGTATTAGAAATCAAATTCACCTATTTGTCTTTATCCATCCTTCATAGGCTATCTCTAAACTCTCAACATCTAACTATGTGCTTGCACCACCTTTACATCTCCTTTACATCACAATGCCACATGTTTGAGCCTAACCAAATCCCAAGGCTCATCATGTTAGTGAACATCACCCTAAAAGTGACAAATTAGAAGTGAAATCATTAGAAAAATAAATTTTCTATGCTTTAAAAAAAATGTATATATACCACCCAAGATTCTCATACTTCGAAAATAAAAATAACGTTAAAGTGATAGAAACTCCAAAAATAAAGTACTAAAAAACACACACACACAACACTATATTGTTTCAATGATTAAGGATACAATCCAACATTTGAGTAGGCACTCCACCCATCGTTAAGGACCAATAAAGCAATGTCCACCAAAAATGTTAGACAATATCATCAATTCACTCACAAATACAATATCATCATATAATTATGTACTATGGAAAAATACATTATTTTATTTAATTATTTGTACTACAAGTCCATTTATTTAATTATTTGTACTACAAGTCCATAGTTAAATCAATGTAAATTTTTTTATTTAAATAAAATATAATATAAATATATAGTTTGCATGAAATTTTAAACTTTTAAGTCCAAAAACAATATATAGAATAACTAAATAGACAAATATTTATTTAGGAAAAATGTATCAAGCTTTACAGCACAACAACAAAAACAATAATAACAACTTAGAACCAAAAAAAAGTGAGACTAAAAAGATCTCATCCAAACCAAATATATTTGCAATTTAATACGAATTCAAGGGAGGGCGAAAAAGGTTAAACCATCCTCGTAACACTTTCATAAGGATGGTAACACTCCTATTTTTCTCGTAATCCAATCTCATTTCTTGCTTAATTTGGCCATACTCCAACAAATATTTGTTGGAATCACAACACATCCTTTGTTTTTAACACCACAATATAAAACTAATTAATATTTAATAAAAAAAATTATTTGTTTCTATTAATTTCTGCCATTAAAGAATTAATAAATTAATTTCTACCCAAAAAAAATTAATCATTGTATATTAATTTTTACCAATAATTCTTTAATGATAGAAAATTAATAAAAACTAATTAATTCTTTAATGGTAGAAATGGATTTAGTTTGGCAATGCAGGTTGCATTTGCAACATCAAAGGGCAAAATTTTCTGCCATGCGATTTCTACCAAAAGGACTTTTTTTATAATATGGATCACAAAAGCTTGAATTCAAAAAAAAAGAGCTTGCCAGGGCAAAATTTTCTGCCATGCGATTTCTGCCAAAAAGACTTTTTTTATAATATGGATCACAAAAGCTTGAATTCAAAAAAAAAGAGCTTGCCAACTAAAGTTCACTAAGACTCGTGAATGATAAAAATAATAAATCATTGTATGGGATTTAATTATGAAAGACAAGTATTTATGTGAGAATCACAAAATTCTAATATAGTTTGAAGATGTCCCAATAAATTATGTCCAAATTCTTCGTATGGAAGTCCTTATTTAGCACATTCCAATGATCTCCAATCTGAGAGTAGGAGATGGAAAAGGCATAAAAGTTGGGCTCCACCCAAGACAATTTCAAGCTTTCAAACAACTTAATTGTTTCTTTACACTCTTCATTGGTTTTATCCTTACATGATGCCCATAGAAAAGGAGGTTCATGATTAGGGAAACACGGGTAAAAATGGAAATCTGCAATAGACGAGGGCCTAAACAAAGATTTTGTAGAGTGGACATATTATGTTGGCCTCCTTGTTTCAATAATGCTCAAAGTCTCTAATAATGAGGACATATTACTCTGGTCAAAGAATCCAATATCTAAGCTTCAGTGATGCTCAAAGCCTCAAATGAGGATGTGGAAAAAAAAAATTCATTCAAAGAACCCAACATCAAGGGATTATACAGCAAAACTTGGATATCAAGCCCAATTTGAATGCATCTTTAATGGGCCATTAAAACGTAAATTGGCCATTTCACTAGTTCTATCCAACAAACTACTAACACAAGGGTGGGGCAATGCATTATGGTGTGGGACAATGCATTGTGGATCGGTGGATCAATTGTAACCAATGTCTCAAGAGTGCTTTCTAATCTCTAAAGACTAATCTTCACCTCCACCCTAATTCCATGTTAATTTTCTTAGAGTTCCATGTTGTATTAATAGCTTGAAACAATTTTATTCACCCCAAAAATGGTTAAGCAATTATAGATCACAGTAAATGGTAAATGCATAATAGAGGATAAACAAGCACAATGAGATAGAAAATTTGGTGGAAAACTAGGAAAAATACCACAAGGGGAAAACCCAATATCAATTCTTCTTCTATTAATCAGTCAATGTTCAACATGATTGGCATAGTCCAATAGGTACAAAGAGAAACATATCTTTGATCAAATATGACAATCTACAACAAAGGGCCAAATTTCAACTTGTGACTTCCACAAAATCAAATCACAATCAAAGTCTACAATCAAAGAGCCAATCAAACCCTGAATCAAAGCCTCAAAGAACACCCAAAATTTTAGTCAAAAGAGACAAAATCCCACAAAAAATACACATGAAAGTTGCAATGGCTTGGAATTTGAAAACTAGTTCCTCTAGAAATCAACTTCAAGGAAGTTGCCCACTAGAAATTTACCTAAATGATTTTGGCCCCCATGGGAAATCACCACCGTAAAAGATTTAGATCTAGAAATAATTTAGCCTTCCTATTCAATGAAGTGTTCCCCCACTCCCCCAAGCTCTTACATGGCCCCTTACCACTTTGTGAAAATGGGCACTTTAATATTTTGGCCCACCTCCAAAAATTAAGCCCTCTCCTTAAGCAATTCAACACGTCTTTCCTAAACTTGGCCCCCTTGAAATTTGCTTTTGAAATTTCATTGTTGAAACCATTATTCTTTTTATTGAGCTATTTTTTCCCTTCTTTTCAACATTGGAGTCTCAAGGAGTCTTTACAATATTCTCAAAGAGTGCAAATAGGGTTGAATAGAAGGGAAAATGATTTCAACAAAGAAATTTCAAAAGCAAATTTCAAGGCCAAGACCAAGAAAGAGTAGTTGAATGCTCAAGAGGGCTTAATTTTTGGAGGTGGGCCAAAATATCCAATTACCAATTTTCTCAAAGTGCGCAAGCACCATACAAGGGCAAGGGTGTGGCAATGTGGCAATTCATTGGTTAGGAAGGCCAAATTCTTCTAAGTGGTGATTTCCAATGGGCCAATTTCCAATGAGCCAAAACATTGATTTTGAGTAGAACAAAATTCAAATTCCAAGCAACCATGATTTTGTGTATTCTCTATAGATCTAGGTCTTAATTTACTTGAGTAACATAATTTGAAGCATGATTTTGTGTCCTCTCTATAGATCTAGGCCTTAATTTCCTTGAGTAACATAAATTGAAGCAAAATTATTTTGTGGAATTTTTTTGTCAATGATTGATTTCTCAATTTTTATTTTTCTTGTATGCTTGGTAAGACCGCATCTTCATCATATCCAACTTCTCACCCAAGGGAATATGACAAGATTTAAACCCAAGACTTCCAATTCGATGAGGCTTCATTTCCATGACAATTGAGCTACCCCAAGCTAATGTTTAATTTCTCAATTTTATTTCTACTACAAATTTTATTTCTAAAAATTATGTCAAAATTTTATTTCTAAAAATTAATATGTCAATATTGTATTAGAAATCAAATTCACCTACTTGTCTTTATCCAACCTTAGTAGACTACTCTCTAAATTCTCAACTTCTCACCATGTGCTTGGACCACCTTTACATCTAGTTTACATCACAATGCCACATGTTTAGGCTAACCAAATAAAGGGTTATCATGTTAGTGAATATCACCCTCAAAGCGACAAATTAGAAATGGAAACATCAAAAAATAATTTTTCTATGCTCTAAAAAGATGTATATTAAAAGCAACAAATTAGAATGAAAACATTAGCTAAAACAAATGTATATATACCACCCAAGATTCCCATACTCCAAATCTGAAAATAATTTTAAAGTTATAAAAACCCCAAAAATAAAATATTAAAAAAATACACAAACACACAACGCTAATATTGTTCGAGTCATTAAGGATACAATCCAACATTTGAGTAGGCACTCCACCCATCATTAGGGACCAATAAAGCAATTTCCATCAAAACTATTGAACAATATCATCAATTCACTTACATTAACAATATTACCATATAATTATGTACTATGGAAGCATACATTATTTTATTTACTTCACTCACAATAACAATATTACCATATAATTTTTTTCTAGAAATAAAATCTTGATATTATATTGAGGATATATAAAACAAAATGTTCAGATAGTTCTGAATGTGTTTGATGAAAAACTCCTTATACTACTGATAGACTGCATCTCAAAACCAAGTTGAGCAGATAACCATCATGTAATATATACATGTACCTGATTAACAGCATTTTCAGAAAGAAACAAAACCCATAGAAACCATTCAGCTGATCGGAAGGTAAAGAGCAGTGACAGATGATAGGACAAATTTGGCGGATAAAGAAGAGTCCTCGAAAAATTTTAGGTTCTGCCACCTCCAAAGTGACCAGATGGTGATGGGCAGAATGGGTCGGAGAGTTTTGGCACCCCCACCAAGCAAACGCTACATCCACAGAGATGAAATTAAGATGTTAAAAAGAGAAAAACTATGCAAGGTCATACCAGATTTGTTGTGTGACAGAGCATTTGAAGAAGAGATGGAAGTTTGTCTCCTCTTCCATATTGCAGAGAGCACATCTGCTGGGGCCGTGCCATGACCGCCGCCTCAAGGAGTCCCAAGTTAAATTCTTGTTGAAAAGCACCAACCAGGAGAATAAGATAATCTTAAGGGGGCATCCAAGCTTCCACCAGAAGACTGGAAAGCGCCGATTTGCTGATGAGTTAGCAGAAATGAGATCAGAGTATATGTCCTTTACATTTGCATGCGAAACAGAGAAAGGAAGGGACCAGATCAGGTGGTCATCATTGGTGGATCGCTGTAAGCCTCCCTGTTGGAGAGAGGAAGATAGATCGGACCAAAGAGGGAGAAGGTCGATTGGAAGACCAATATCATCAACATCCCGAAGCATGGGCGAAGAGCCGCTCCATTCCTTTATGATTTGGTTCCATGTGAAGTAGCCAGATCTGCGAAGGAAGAAAAGAAGAGGAGGAAACTGTAATGTTCCCCTGAATCCAGCAAAGGAGTCCAGACCTATGATAATCTTTCTGCTTGTGAATATTTTCCATTTTAGATTGCTGAGAAAATATTGCTGGACCCTTCGAAAACTGAGCCAGATTGCGGAGCCTCGTTTGATGCCAATAGAATCAAATCTGAACCAGAATTCAATTCCCCTGCCTCTTTGATATTTTTGTCGAATGATGTCGCTCCACAGGTTGGTGCCATAAATACCCCTCCAAAGGGATTTACAGATAAGAGCAGCCCCAAAAATTTTGATGTTCAGAATGCCCCATCCATCAGAATTTTTCGGCAAGGTGAGAAGGTCCAGCTTTGCGAGATGAATTTTGCAACGCTCAGCCTTTGCTCCCCATATGAAGCAGGAAATAATTCTGTTGATTGCTTGGATAATGCAAGTCGGGAGGAGGAATAGGTGACCCCAGAAGACTGAGAGCTGAGATAGGACCGATTTGACGAGAACAACCCTGCCTCCTAAAGAGAGGGTGCGGAAGCTCCAGAGAGTGAGCTTATTGAGAAAGCGATCTACGAGCCAGCGCCAGTCCGACGACTTGTAGGAGCGGCCTTTTAACCTGAACCCAAGATACTTGATTCCATCTGAAAGTGGCTTATATTGAATGTCGAAAATTTGGGCGATCCGGCAGATGAGGTGTTCATCGACACCATTATGGTAGAGAATTGTTTTTGCTTTGTTCATGGCCAACCCCGAAGCTTTGTGAAAACGATCCAAAATGGATTTTATGCATAACCAAGTAGCCATGGAGAGCATAGCAAATATGAGCGCGTCGTCGACGAAGAGATTGTGAGACATCTTGATGTTCCTGCAGATCCTTATTGGAATAATTTCTTTCAAAGCCACAGCACGATTGATATGAAGACTCATGGCATCAATCGCAAGGATAAAGAGGAGGGGGGACAGAGGGCATCGTTGCCGAAGGCCCCTCTCAGCCTTGAAGAAAGGGGAAGGCTGTCCATTCAGCAGAATTACATAGTTCACATTTTCAATGCACCCCGAAGCTTTGTGAAAACGATCCAAAATGGATTTTATGCATAACCAAGTAGCCATGGAGAGCATAGCAAATATGAGCGCGTCGTCGACGAAGAGATTGTGAGACATCTTGATGTTCCTGCAGATCCTTATCGGAATAATTTCTTTCAAAGCCACAGCACAATTGATATGAAGACTCATGGCATCAATCGCAAGGATAAAGAGGAGGGGGGACAGAGGGCATCGTTGCCGAAGGCCCCTCTCAGCCTTGAAGAAAGGGGAAGGCTGTCCATTCACCAGAATTACATAGTTCACATTTTCAATGCACCCCATAATCCAACAGATGACAGCAGGAGATAAACCAATTTTGGCGAGGAGACATTGAAGATATCCCCAATCGATAACATGGAAAGCCCGCTGCAAGTCAATTTTCAGGATGACAGCTTTGGTGTTATTGACAGCAATGGAATGGAGGCATTCCTGAGTGGAGGCGACAGCGTCATGTATGTTACGACCCTTGAGGAAAGCATGCTGGTTAGTAGAGAATTGTTCGAGTCATTAAGGATACAATCCAACATTTGAGTAGGCACTCCACCCATCTTTAGGGACCAATAAAGCAATTTCCATCAAAAATGTTAATTTCCATCAAAAATGTTGAACAATATCATCAATTCACTCGCATTAACAATATTACCATATAATTATGTACCATGGAAGCATACATTATTGTATTTACTTCACTCACAATAACAATATTACCATATAATTATGTACCATGGAAGCATACATTATTTTATTTACTTCACTCACAATAACAATATTACCATATAATTATGTACTATGGAAGCATACATTATTTTATTTACTTAGCTTGCATGAAAACTTAAACTTTAATTCCAAAAACAATATATAGAATGAGTCGATAGACAAATATTTATTTAGGAAAAATATATTAAGCTTTTACACAATAAAAATATAAATAAACTTCTAACCAAAAATAAAAATAAAAAGTAAAATTAAAAAGATCTCATCCAAACCAAATAAAATTGCCATTTAAAGAGATCTCATCCAAACCAAATAAAGTTGCAATTTAATGCAAACTCTAAGTAAAGGCAAAAGTAAAATTAAAAAGATCTCACCCAAACCAAATAAAATTGCAATTTAATGCAAACTCTAAGTAAAGGCAATTCAATGCAAACTCTGAGTGAAGGCAAAGGAGGGTAAACTTCTCGAGTAAAACTTTCAAAGGATGGTAAGACTTTTTTAGTTTTTTCCATAATCCAATCTATTTTCTTGTGTAATTTGCCTATAATCCAACCAATATTTGTTGGAATCACAAGTTTTCTTGTTTAATTTGCCTATAATCCAAGAAATATTTGTTGAATTCACAAGTTACTTGCTAGACATTTTATTTTGGAATTTTAAGTGGACAATGATTTGTTAGACATTTTATTTTGGAATTTTAAGTGTACAATGATTTATTAGAATTACAAGTTTAAGAAATAATTTCTCTACAATTCAATCCAAATACCTTAGTTTTGAATAAATACTTGCAATCAAAAACTTCAATTAAACAACAAATATCAAAATTTCACCAAAAATTAGAACACATCATTGTTTCTAAAACAACATTATTAATCAAATTAATTAATTTCGATTAATAAAAAACCTCATTATTTATCAAATAAATTAATACTTAATAATATAAAAATTAATTAATTTCTATTAAAGAAAATTAATTAGTTTCTATTAATTACCATTAAAAAATTAATAAATTTATTTCTACCAAAAGAAAATTAATTAATTTTTACCATTAATTCAAGGGCAAAACTTACCATTGCCATTAATTCAAAAGAGCAAAACTTTCTACTATGTGATTTCTACCAAAAAAAAGACTTTTCTTAATGTAAGATGGACCACAAAACCCTGAATTCAAAAAACAAGAAACAAAAAAAGAGCTTTATTTGTTTAGCCAATTAGTCAATCACTTGTTGCTAAAATTAGTGAGACTAGTTAAAAGACAACTTTCTACTATGTGATTCCTACCAAAGACTTTTCTGAATGTAACATGGATCGCAAAAGCCTAAATTCAAAAAAAAAAAAAAATCATTTATTTAGCCAATAAAAAAAACTATGAAAGACCAATATTTTTGTGAGAACCACAAAATGACCTCCAAATCTTTTTTACACTTTCTCACAAAATGACTTCCAAATCTTTTTATTCTTGAATAAAAAAACATTTGACACTCTTATACAGTGATATGGGGTTTATCGATAAGTTTTGCTGGGTAAAACCCACGAGATGAGGGTTCAAATCTCATTGAGTATATATGACTTGTCATGTCTTGGCTAGAAGAGTAGGCAACCCCATAGCGGACATCTTGGCTCTTGTTGAGGAATAAGTTTCCTGCTATTGTGTGGCTTGCAAGCTGTTGCATGCAGCCTAGGTTTATAGTGGCAGCAAGTTAGATTTGATCCTTGGGAATAAGTTTCCTGCTATTGTGTGGCTTGCAAGCTGTTGCATGCAGCTTAGATTTATAATGGCAGACAGTTAGATTTGATCCTAAATCACCAATTACCTATTATCCTAGATTTACAAAAACAAAAAAAAACAAAACAAAACTTTTAACACAATTTAACTATGAAAGATGAAAAATTTTGTGAGAATCACAAAATGACCTCCCATTTACGAATAGGCATAAAAATTGGGATCCAACTTTGGGTTGGAGCCAAAGAGAATTTCAGGCTTAGAAGCAACTTAATTGAATCTTTACACTCTTCATCGGCTTTATCTTATCCTCAGATGATGACCCAACAAGGAGGTAGATTAGGGTGAAAATGGAAATCTGCTGGAAATCTGCAATAGACTAGGGCCTAAACAAAGTCTCAAATAATGAGGACAAATTAGTCTGGTTCTTAGAATCCAATATCTAAGCTTCAGCAATGATCAGAGCCTCAAGTGAGGGTGTGGAAAAATAAGTATCCGACATCGAGGGATTATACAGCAAAACTTGGATATCACGCCTAGTTTGAATCCTCGATTATACAGCAAAACTTGGATATCACGCCTAGTTTGAATGCATCTTTAATGGCCACTAAAATGTAAATTGGCACTTTGGCTGGTTCTATCCACCAAACTGCTAACACGTGGTGGGGCAATGAATTAAGCATGTGTGGATTGGTCGTAACCGATGTTCCTTATGCAGAATAGATTGAAGCGTTCCCTACGCATAGGAAATTGTTGCTGCTTCAGAAAACTCAACAAAGGCGAACGAACTGGCGAGTTTATCGATACAACACAAATGAAGATATCGGAGGAAACACAAACTAAGAAATCTCTAAAAATGAGATACATAAATAAATTAACTATCTAGAAGTCAAATACAATAGTTGAGACAAAAATAAAAATTCCATAGCAACGTGTACAGTAACAGAAGATTTAAAAGAAAACATTCAACAAATCAAATGCAATCCAGTCCAGTCCCCATTCAAGATGAATTACTTTGCTCAACTATTTACTGAAGAAAACCCCAACCCAGATACTTTCAAACTCCTCTGATTTGCAAGTCTTCCACGGGCATGTGACGCAGCCGCTTCTCGAGAAGTAAAGAAAACAATACGCCTATTAGCACTTGGCTTTGTTGATTTGAACACTTAACTCTAGAGTACGCCCCGTTCCCTGTAAGTTTATTGTAGCAGTGCATGTACACTAAAATGAACCAAGAGACTATTTCATCGGCATAACAGAGACGTGACCCTGATAAACAATCATTCTATTTCGGCGACTTTCAGCACAGCACATGCCATGGATTATGAGCACGACAGACTCTAGTCCGTCGTCTCAGTCAAGAATAAATGCGTCACTGAAGAAAAAATGACATGGGGCTTCTTTGATGGTCCCTATCACAGCCATCCCCCAATCTGAAGGGCTGGTAATGTTCTTTGTCTAAATGAACACCTGCCAAAACAAGTGTAACAAATAAGACGGCTGAGTTGCCCGCGCTATGGACATTATTGTGTGTGGCGAACAACACTATGGACATTATTGTATGTGACTACATTGGGGTGAGGTAATTGCAGATCCACATATATTCCCAAGCAGTGGTTGAATAGATCTGCAACATAGTGGAAATTGTTGCTCCTCATCCGTTTCACAGTGATGATTGGATCTGAAGAGTGGTTGGAATTGTTGCAGCTTCGAAAAACCCAACAAAGACAAACGACATGAGGGGTGTATAGAGTATAAAGGGAACAGAAATGAAGATATTGGAGGTAACACAAACTAATATATCTATAAATCAGTTACATCACAAAATAAAATATCTAGAATTCCCAAAATGCAGAATTCCATAGCAAGATGGAAGTAAGAACAGCTTTAAAGGAAAACATTCAACTAAAAAAATGCAGTCAAATCCCCATTTAAAATAAATGTACTTTGCTCAACTATTTACTGAGGAAAAACCCCACCCAGATACTCTCAAACTCCTCTGATTTGCAAGTCTTCGCTCTCTCTGCCTTCACCACGGCCATGAGATACAACCGCTTCTGGAAAAGCAAGGATTAAGGAAGACTTCTTCTAAAAAGTGCAAATAATAACTTAACTAATTAATTAAAAATAAAAAGAACAAACCAAAAAAAACTTGCAGAAAACAATAAGCCTACTAACTCATGTTTCAAGGGGACTGACAATAAGCACTTACCAGCAGCATTGCGAAAACTTTGTTGATTTGAACACTAAACCCTAGCGGATATATAAATTTATAGACGGACTTGAGACTCTGTAGTGAGATTTTTTACGCCCCTCCCTCACCGTCTGGTTCCCTGTAGGTATTTTGTAGCACTGTATGTGCCCTAAAAATGAACAAGAGACTATTTCATCGCCATTCTAGGGCATAATGCCGCGGTAGATTCCTTCCCAAAAACAACTCTCAGACTGTCAAAGACACAAAGGAAAGGATGAAGTAACGGAACCTGTCATTTATGTATAGAGAATATTTGAACGTCTTATAAAGCATCGCCATGACAACAGAAACGTGCCCCTCATAAGCATTCATTCTATTTCGGCGACTTTCAGCACTGCACATGCCATGGATTTTGAGCACGACAGAGACTCTAGTCCGTCGCCGTTCACCAGTTTCCTGCAAGAATACTAGGATTTGAAAAGAAAAGCCTCAAGATAGGACCATAAAACAGGATCAGAATATTAAAAACCACTGAGCATGGAAACCTAAAGGCACGCCAGATATAGTTCCATAAAGGAGTGCCAACAGTAGAGCCTCGATATCACATATATAAGACCGGAAGTGGTTGAAGCTTCTAGAAATTCTGCCAGGGTTTTCGAGTTAACCCTAACCGAGAGTTTGATCATTGTTAGGCTTTTGATGATCATGCAAAGCAATTTATAAATTGGTCAAACTACACGTAAAATAAAATACTTCTGTGATATAATGCTCAAAGATTTTGGCCCGTGTTTGATGCCTAGAAAAGCTATTTAGAAATTCATAAAACGAAGGGTAAAAATAAAATAATTGTGTTCCACTAAAATGTAAACGAGCAATAAAGTTACACAGAGAGGCCTATATAGTACTATAAGATTATTAAATTAGAATTGTTCAATTTTTCTAGAAGAGATGTTGGTTCAAGCTTAATGGATGAGCAATTTGAGCTGGCTAAAAGCCTTCTAATTATTTTTTATTATGGTAAAATTATATTGATATTTATTTTTAAAAGCTTGAAGGAATTTGAAGAGTGGGTATAGAATTACTTTGTGGGAGTTGATCCCAAAATCACTAATTTGTAAATACATACTCAATGAAATGTTAATTGGTTGAAAATTATATTGATAATTCATCGGTTTTATTTTCAAAAGCTTGAAGGAATTTGAAGAGCAGGTATAGAATTACTTTGTGGGATTTGATCCCAAAATCACTAATTTGTAAATACATACTCAATGAAATGTTAATTGGTTGAAACCCTACACAAATGTTTGATATAAGAAAATAAGCCGAAAAGGTTGAAAGGCTTAATTGGTTTGTGGAAAACCTTGTTTTCTTACACTGGATCATTGTGCAATTAATTTTCTTTAGATGTTTTGTTTATATCTATATTACACGAACACATTGAATGTCTTATTTCATTTTAGAGTAAGTTAATTACCCAAAATCAAGAAACCTCTATAGATGGCCAAGCATCTACGAAGCTTGCCAGTGACCAGGGCAATAACCACCATGACTATCCCCTACCATTTGACAATGCTTCTCTACCCAATCCCATTCAATACTTAAGGAGGGAGAAGCAAGCCAATTACACAAACAAATTGCCTTTGGAAAGAATTATGCACATACATAGAGCAAAATCCAAATACCCTACCAAGAAGAAAGAAAGTTGTCCACACAAATTTGATAAATGGGTCCACTTTGTACACTCGTTCAAATTGAAAATAATGAAGAATGATTTATATGTAAAGACAAAGAAACTGAAATGTATTTCAATAATGAAGAAATAAATCTCACAAGTTTCTTGTCTCATGTAATAAAAATGGCTTTATGTGAAGAAATAAACATTAAAAATTAAGAAATCTTGATAAAAAATTAATAAAAATATAAATACTATAGGTTTGTTTAAGTGGAATGCATTTGTAGACATGATTTGTATTGTTAAGACACTCCTAAGTGTTAAGTTGTTGGTTTAATTTTCCGCCTTACCATGGGAAATTGAATATTAACCCAGTTGAAAATTTTATTATAACATAATTGATATTTTTTTCACCATTTAAATTATTGCTATACTAATTTAGGTTATTCCCCATGATGTTATTTTGTTATTTTTTTAAAGTGTGATCTTCAATTTACTTTTGTTGATAAATAATCCAAGAAAGGGCGGTGAAAGAAAAATATATTTCGCTCTACTTATATTGTTATTAAATTACTATTATTGATTTTATTTATTTATTTTTCAGAATAAATATCTAGGTAGATCCATACTATCAGCTTATTAGTAGGGCCTAACTACAAGTGTGTCGAGGAGAATTGACCCCGTGGCCTCTCATTAGCAAGGTGCTTTAGTGATGGTGTTGACACCTAATCATCAGGATTGGGTGAATAACTGTAATTGATGTAAATAAATAATAGAAAATATGAAGAGTCACTGGGAGATGAAATGAATAGTCTCTCCCTCATGTATATAATAAAGACCAACCTGAATGAATATCATGAATTGTTTTGAGGAGTTACCTCCTGGTCTGACATGGTATCAGAGCTAGCACCATTTTTGGCTTCCCTCTGCTTTGTAACTCCCTATTCTGCCTATGTTCTGCCTATTTTGCAGAACTCACACCTTTGTCTTTGTTAGTACACTATCATATGCGTTTTCATAAAAGCACTGCTCCTCCTGGTCTGTCATATGTGTTTTCTAGGTCTGACAGTCTAATAGCATTGCTCTCTGGCACTCCCGACGAGAATATTGCATTGGTGTGGGCTAATAGCGCTCCTCTCCCATACCTGCGATTTAGGGTAACGGTCTCTAGGTTCACTGCTATGGTCAGTCATCTGGCGAGGGCGGCTCTGCAAACCCTTTACGCCCTTGCTTCCGACTCTGCAAATCCTTTACGCCCTTACTTCCTGTAGCATGGAAAGTCGTCCAATAGTATCCCCAGAGATGTCTAGTGCTACAATTCGAGAATTCCTGAGGTTCCTCTGGTAGTTTAATAAGGTTTCCCAAGACTTACCTTGGTTTTATTTAGCAGAAGTCGGTCATTTTCCAGCTCTCCAGATTCGTTCTGCTTCTAATTCATCTAATGGCAGCAAATCCAATTCAGGACTACTTGTCCACTTTTTACAGTTGCTTGGTTTCTTACAATTGTAACAGGCACAGGAGTATCGTTCCCTCTTCACGAAGTTTCTGACAACTATTGGTCTCAGAGATTTGGCGTGACATGATTGTGGAGCCCGTGACCTTATATTGAAGGTCGTTTTCTGCAAACATAGATTTTTTTTGTATTACCACTTCTTTCATAACCGTGGGGCCTCCACCGCTGCTATCATAATCTGTTCGATTTCTTTTATGGTATCACTCCATCGTCGTTGTCATAATACTCCCAACACGACTTAATACCACCCTGTGTGTCCATTAAGCCATTCAATTGATACATTGCTCCAATGCTATTGCTGTCTAGAGCCTATGCGTGAGAGCCTCCTCTCCTGCGCGAATGGTATGATTTTTTTAGTGACTGTGAGTTGTTGCATTGTATATGGCATTGAATATTAGAGTCGGTGAATGGTGAATGCTATTACCTTGCGGTGTATGGTATTACATTTTGTACAGTGATACCTCTGTCTCCATATATCAGAATCAATTTTTTTTAGCAGCAAAATTTTTTTTTCTCCACAAAAGCACATTTTTTTTGCCAGCAGAAGTATTTTTACAACACTCAGATTTTACAATGCATTCAATCATATCTATTGTGGGAGTAGTTCTCATTGGCAAGGAGAACTATCCTGAGTGGTCCAGGAAAATAAAACACACCCTCATTTTCAATGAGTTGTGGAAAGGAGTGTGTGTTGGAGACGGAGACAAAGAGCTAGAACAGCCTACCTCAGACAAGGAGTTCGCCATTTGGGAAAATAAGAACAGTAAAGCCTATGCATTAATTGCAGCATCTGTAAGTGAAGAGGTGAGTCGCCATATTTCGCCATTTTCAAATGCTTTCAAAGGCTTACAAAAACTGAAGGAACTCTATGACTCACACTCTGCACTTGAAGTTGTTCAACTCATGATTAAACTCTTCACTCTTGAATTACAAAATAATGATCCTCTTGCTCTTGCATCCGAAGTAAAATCTATAATGCATGATATCAAAGCCACTAAGGTTGAATTGGATATTCCTCTTATTGCTTTTCTCAAGACAATTTATCCTACTTAATCCAATTATCTTGATTCATTGCAAGCAAATGGAAATTTCAAAGATATTACCTTTGACTCTCTTGTGAAAAAATTTGCTAAAAGAGAGAAAGATTTTGGAAAGAAGACAACCCCTGAATCTTCTGAAGAGGCTATGTGCCTTGCTCATAAAGAAAATAATCTTGCCCAAGATTCTTCCAGAGGAAGAGGTGGTAGAAGAGGAAGAGGAATATATTTCAGAGGCAGGGGGGCAAACACTCTCAAGGAGAAAAGTCAGATTTGCATTGCATACGCTACAAAAGAAATGGATCACATGATGCCTCCACATGCAAGTTACCTTGGGACAAAATTGAGCAGCAAAGAAACCAATCCAAAGGTAAAACTAATGACACAGACAAAGGTAAAGCACCTGAATCTGCTCATTATGTTGTGGCACACTGTAATATTGGAGTAAATGAAGAATTATTTAATGCTTCACTTGCTTCTTGGAAAAATGATTGGTTGCTTGATTCAGGAGCAACTTGCCACTTGACTCATAAAAAGATTTTTTTGAAGAATTTATTGACAATGTTGATGGAGCAGTATACTTTGCAAACCAATCAAAACTCAAGCCATCAGGGCTTGGCATAATCAGGCTTAAATTGCCTGGTCTTCCAGACTTTCTTCTGCATCATGTTCTATATCTCCCACAACTGAAGAGAAACTTGTTGTCCTTGGTCCACATTCGCCAACAAGGTCACTCCATTCATATGTTTGATGGAAATCTTGAGGTGAGAAAAGCATCTGACCACTCACTTGTCATGAGGGGGATAGAAGAAGAAAGGCTTCTCAAGCTGCAGGGTACCTCTGCTCGTGCACAACATTTCTCATACAATTCGCATTATGAAGAAGGTACACTTCCATCAAGTTTATTATGGCATGCTAGATTTGGACATCTTAACTATGACAGCCTCCGCTTCTTGAAGAAAAATGGTGTTACTGGTTTGCCTACAATTCCTAGGAAACTTAAGCAATTTGATGCTTGAATTCTAGGAAAGCATAGCAAACAGTCTTTTCATGATTCACATTCAAGAGCACATAGAAAACTTGAACTCATTCATTCAAATTTATGTGGTCCAATGCCGGTTCCTTTTACAAATGCAAATAAATATATGATGACATTTATTGATGACTACACCAGAATGTGTTGGGTTTTTTTTATTGAAGAACAAATCTGATGCTTTTCAAACATTCAATAACTTTCATACATGGATCGAAAATGATGCACAATCTCATATTGGCTCTATTCTCACTAATAATGGAAAAGAATACACTTCAAATGAATTTTAAAACTATCTTTGCCTACATGGGATCAAACATCAAACAATTGTGCCTTATAATCCCCAACAGAACGGTGTAGCTAAAAGAATGAATAGGACAATCTTAAATATGGTGCGCTCCATGATGTTTTCCAAAAATGTAAAATTGATGTTTTGGGCTAATGCAGTTCTATGTGTTGTATATATAAAGAATAGATGTCCATCTAATCTATCAGAAACAAGACTCCTTATGAAATGTGGTATGGGCACATTCCTTCGGTAAAGCATCTCAGGGTCTTTGGTTCCACCTGTTATGCCTTGATACCAAAGGTACATAGAAACAAACTTGGTGCAAGAAGTCGTAAGTGTATCTTCCTGGGGTATTCAAATACCTCCAAAGCATATCGTCTCTATGATGAAGTTGTAGGAATTTACAGGGTAAGTTCCTCAGAAAGAACACCAAAAGGACACAGCTCACAACCAGATCACAGATCAATACACCAGTATTTTTGACGTGGTTAAAACCCTCAAAGAGGGAAACAGTCCACGGCCTGCGCCAACGTGGCTACTACAGGCAATTTATTAATCAAAGAATGAAAATTTACATAAGCTTCTCTCATGCACGGATTACCCGAACAATGACCCTCCATGCGCTTTAAATAGAACTCATGGACCAATCGGGTGTCAAGCCACGGATCAAGTGTCGGTAATACCGAGGAGAGAATGAACCGTCGGATCACTACATATCGTGACCGTCGGATTGTAAGTTACAATATGTACAACGGTAAAGAAACACACTTTACCTAACTCTATACCTAACTCTAAACTAGACCAAGTTGTACTTAACTATTTCCTATGTGTCAGAATATCCTAACATCCCCCCTTAAGAACAACTTGGGATAGGATTGAAGGATTTACAAATATGACACAATAGGAGAAGGAAGGAGGCACTAGAGCCTATCCCCCCTTAGTGACAACTTCCTGAACTCCAAGCATATATCGAAGTTTAGTGAACTTCGCCTCTGTGAGAGCCTTTGTGAAGATGTCTGCAACCTGATCATCTGTTGAACAATATTGCACTTCAAGAACATGGTCATGAATGAGCTTTCTGATGAAGTGCATGTGTAGTTCAATGTGTTTGCTGCGCTGATGCTGGACTGGATCTTTGCATAGCTGAATGGCACTTTGATTATCACACCAAAGTGTGGTTGGATGCTGCTGCTCAAACCCAAACTCTGATAGGATCTGACGAAGCCACAAGGCTTCCTTACTAGCTTCCACGGCACCACGATACTCTGCTTCTGCTGACGAAAGAGAAATGGCAGCCTGTTTCTTACAAGCCCATGTAATAGGTCCTGAACCAAGAGTGAAGACATAACCGGCAGTAGACTTTCGATCATCAGGGTCACCAGCCCAATCAGAATCAGTGAAACCGACTAATAGAGGAGCTGCTTTGGCACTGTAATGAATCCCAAACTGTATTGTACCTCGAACATAACGAAGTATTCTTTTAGCTGCTTTCCAATGACTTTCACGGGGGTTTTGCATAAAACGAGCAACAAGGCCAACAGCAAAGGAAAGGTCATGACGAGTATGGGTTAAATACAAGAGTTTTCCTACAAGTTGACGGTATAAGGTAGCATCAACTTCAGGAGAAGTACAAGAGACTGAAAGTTTGACTCTAGACTGAAAGGGAGAAGGGGCTGGCTTACAGTCTTCCATGTGAAAATGACGAAGAATATCACAAGCATACTTGGACTGGGAAAGGAAAATACCCTCCTTGGATTGCAAGACTTGAAGACCGAGAAAATAGTGTAAGTGTCCTAAGTCTGTCATTTCAAATTTCTTTTTAAGGCTGGACTTCACATGGTTTATAAGGTTGGGATCACTACCAGTAAGAATAAGATCATCAACATAAAGAACAAGGATGATAAGAGAGTTGCCCACTTTCTTGGTGTAGACAGTATTGTCAGAATAACACCTAGAAAAGCCAGATTCTAAAAGAAAGCTATCCATTTTGGCATACCAAGCCCGAGGAGCTTGCTTGAGACCATAAAGGGATTTCTTAAGTCGACAAACAAGGCTGGAGTCTGTTTGTATGAAGCCAATGGGTTGTTCCATATAGATTTCTTCCTGCAAGTCCCCATGCAAGAAGGCAGATTTAACATCCATCTGATGGACTTCCCATTTTAAAGAGGCAGCAAGGGAAAGAACAAGGCGAATAGAGTTCATTTTGGCAACAGGGGAGAAGGTTTCAGTGTAGTCAATACCTTCAACCTGTGAAAAGCCCTTAGCAACAAGACGAGCTTTATGTTTATCAACTTTCCCATCTGGTCCATACTTGGTTCTGTAAACCCATTTACATCTAACAAGTTTGCGTCCCTTTGGTAGAGGAACAAGATCCCATGTATCATTTGCCAACAATGAATGATATTCTTCATTCATAGCTGCTTCCCAATGTGGATGGCCTGAAGCTTCTGCAAAAGTGTCAGGATCATGATTTACTGGAGCTTGAGCCAGTAAAGAAGAGGCTCTTTCAAACTGAGAACGTGTACGTCGCTGATCTGTAGGATCACCAGCAAGATCACCTGCTGCATCCCGAGTAGCACGGACCCATCTTGGAAGTTGAGGATCCTGAGAAGGTGGGGGAGGATTATCATCCTCACTTTCATCATCTGAAGAAGAAATGTTTTCAAAAGTAGAAGAGATAGGAAGAGGTGGCACATCTGCCGGACTAGGCTCGCAGGCCGATTTATTTTCATCAAATTTTACATCTCTTCTAATGATAACATTTTTGGACTTAAATGGAATAAGTCTATAACCTTTTACATCTTCAGAATATCCAACAAAAGTACATTTCTCACTCTTAGGTTCTAAAGCTTTATGCTTTTCATATGGAATATGGGCCCATGCTTCACTTCCAAAAACACGAAAGTGACTTACATCTGGTTTAATGGAACTCCAAGCTTCTTCTGGAGTGATATTATCTAGAACCTTAGTAGGAGTGCGATTGATTATATAATTTGCACAATTAATTGCTTCGGCCCAAAAACTAAGACTGAGTCCTTTAGATTGCAGCATACAATTAGCCATTACCATGTAGGAATTTACAGGGTAAGTTCCTCAGAAAGAACACCAAAAGGACACCGCTCACAACCAGATCACAGATCAATACACCAGTATTTTTGACGTGGTTAAAACCCTCAAAGAGGGAAACAGTCCACGGCCTGCGCCAACGTGGCTACAGGCAATTTATTAATCAAAGAATGAAAATTTACATAAGCTTCTCTCATGCACGGATTACCCAAACAATGACCCTCCATGCGCTTTAAATAG
Organism: Pinus tabuliformis; assembly: GCA_031772625.1. NCBI lineage: Eukaryota > Viridiplantae > Streptophyta > Pinopsida > Pinales > Pinaceae > Pinus > Pinus tabuliformis. The sequence continues at coordinate 56,966,069 of CM062816.1, forward strand.
AACTCATGGACCAATCGGGTGTCAAGCCACGGATCAAGTGTCGGTAATACCGAGGAGAGAATGAACCGTCGGATCACTACATATCGTGACCGTCGGATTGTAAGTTACAATATGTACAACGGTAAAGAAACACACTTTACCTAACTCTATACCTAACTCTAAACTAGACCAAGTTGTACTTAACTATTTCCTATGTGTCGGAATATCCTAACAGAAGTCAATAAAAAGTTTGTTGTATCTAGAGATGTAGTCTTTCTTGAAACATCCAAAACTAACAATGTTGTTGAGCGGGAACTTGATCGCTCGGATAGATTCGCAAATGCAAAATCATTTCAAGAATTTGATAATCAGATTCCACATCTTGAAGGGGGGATTCCTATACTAGATCAACCTGTGGAATCTTCTTCTGAAGCACTCTCTCCCTCGCATGAAACTCCAACAATGGATGATACTTTAAGTGATGTGATTGATAGAATTGGGAGACTCAATCTTGATTCAGTCCCAACTCAATCAACGAAGCAACCTAGACCATCTGAGAAAGGTCCCCCAAAGTGGCTGACAAAGACACTTGAAAGTGTTCATCCTGATGAGGTTGGAAAGACAGGAACTAGAAATTCAAACCGGCAAAATGGAGGTGATGTAGATGATTCTAATTCACCTGTTGATATGGATGTTTCTTATGATTGTGAATTGAATTTGTCTACAGATTTCAAACCAACTTGCTTCAAAGAAGCTTCTTCTAATAATGAATGGAAAGAAGCGATGCAAAAGGAGTATGATGCCCTGATAAAGAATGGCACTTGGAAGCTGGTTGATCCTCCATTAGGAACCAAACCAATTGGCTGCAAGTGGGTCTACAAGAACAAGTATAAAGCTGATGGCTCACTTGACAAGCACAGAGCTAGGCTTGTGGAAAAAGGTTTTGCACAAAAGGAAGGGGTCAATTATGAGAAGACTTTTGCCCCCATAGCAAAATGGGCTACCATCCAGACACTCTTTGCCCTAGCAGCTCAGAACAGTTATAAGTCCATCAAATGGATGTAAAAACTACTTTCTTGAATGGAGATCTAAAAGAGAATGTTTTTATGTCCCAGCCTGAAGGATTTGTTGTGAAAGGACATGAACATAAAGCATGCAAACTTGTGAAATTGTTAGGCCCCTATAGTACTAGTGTAACCCCTTATTGTTATTAGTACAACCCCCCTTATTATATTGTTGCACCCATGTAGTCCCCATATTGTTACTATTGTGCCCCATAGAAGCCCACTATTGTTATTATTGTGCCCTTACATTATTATTGTTATGTCGGTTCTGATTATATTATCACCTCTTAGACTCCTATATATAGAAAGGAGGTCTTTTCATTTGTATCATCCAAGAATTGTTCATTTATGTAATGTAAAGGAGGTTGCCCCCTCGAAGAGGCTAAATTCTAAGGCGTTGATCTATCTTTTCTATCTTTTTTTGAGCTAGTTTCATAATAGTAATCCTTGCATGCCCTCAAACAAGCACCGCGAGCCTGGTATGAAAAACTAATTGAGCATCTTCTAAAACTCAATTTCAAACATTATGATCTTGATGATGCAACTTTGTTTGTCAAGAAGGTTGGCAAAAAAGTTGTATATCTTGTGGTATATGTAGATGATCTTTTGATGACAGGGAACAACGAAAGCTACATTGCATCCATAACGAAGGAATTGAGGAAAGGTTTTGAAATGACTGCTTTGGGCTATGTTCATTACTATATTGGTATTGAAGTAACTCAACATCCAAAGTGCATATTCCTTTCTCAAAAGAAGTACATTGGAGATCTCTTGAACAGGTTTGGCATGACAGAATGCAATCCTCTTACTACTCCAATGGAACAAAACATAAAGCTCACATCCATTGAAGGAAAAGAATTTGAGGATGCAACAAAGTATAGACAGCTTGTAGGAAGTCTCAACTACCTAACTACTACTAGACCAGACATTTCATTTGCCGTTGGAATCCTCTCCAGGTTTATGCAAAAGCCTTGTGAGGGACATTGGTCTGCTGCAAAAAGAGTTCTAAGGTGCTTGAAGGGAACTCAAGACTTTGGAATCAAGTATACACAGGTGGACGACTTCAGCTTGATTGGATCCTCTGATTCAAACTTCGATGGAGATAAAGAAACTGGGGTATCTACTTCAAGTTATGCTATGAGTCTTGGATCAGGAGCTGTCTCCTGGAGATCACGCAAATAATCAGTTCCAACGGATTCCACAATAGAGGCAGAATATGTGGTAGCGGCTGAGGCAACAAAAGAAATTGTGTGGCTCAAGAAAATTCTTGAAGATTTGCAGTAAAACAAGTACAATCGACTCCACTCTTGATTGACAATACCTCGACAATAAAGTTAGCCAAGAACCCAAAGTTCCATGATCGAACAAAGCACATCAATACTAAATATCATCTGATTCGACATCATGTTGAGGCCAAAACAATCCATCTCCGCCATTGTTCCACTAATGAGAAAATTGCAGACATCTTCACCAAAGCGCTTGGAAGAGAAAAGCTTGAAAGATTCAGAACGATGCTTGGACTCACCAACATCCCTTCAGATTAAGGGGGGAATGTTGACACCTAATCATCAGGATTGGGTGAATAACTGTAATTGATGTAAATAAATAATAGAAAATATGAAGAGTCACCGGGAGATGAAATGAACAGTCTCTCCCTCATGTATATAATAAAGACCAACCTGAATGAATATCATGAATTGTTTTGAGGAGTTACCTCCTGGTCTGACAGATGGGAACTCAACTAATTGAGTTAACCCTTGGGGCTTACTATTATTGATTTTAATTAGTAATTTGTTAAAAGTGATGGGAACTCAACTAATTGAGTTAACCCTTGGGGCTTTACTATTATTGATTTTAATTAGTAATTTGTTAAAATATATTTTTTTTTGTTTAGTTAAATTAATCAATATTTATAGTTATGTATTTTTGAAACAATTTATTTATATTTATAATCAATAATAGATAATAAATAAATATTTGTAATTATGTTTTTTTTGAAAAATTATTTCCAACAAATTGTAGATAATGCAAGGAGCAAAGAGATTTGATTTTGGAGTTCTATGCTTTTTCGACACCATATTTCATTAAATACAACTTAATTTTTTGCATGTTTATTATCAACAATGTAGGTAAATGTTTAGGTTGTATATTTTTTAATTTATATTTAAGACAAATAAATTGCTTTTTAAGTCAGCTTAGTTGTTTGAGGTATGAAAAGATTATATTTACTTAGGGTGGAGAGAAAACATATACAAAATTCATCAATCACCATGTATGTCTTGTATTGTTGTATAAAATTATTGTCCGGAGATTTGATGTGAAAATAATCAAATTTAATGACCATACATCCTACACTATTACCATAATATGTGATTGAACTCACAACTTTTGTCGATGAAAAATTGGTCTAAAATTCTACCCCACCATATAGAACAACAATTTTGCCTAGGGATTTGGTCTAAATTCTACCTACCATATCGAACAACAATTTTGCCTAGGATACCTTCCCTATGCTATCAAGGAGATACCAAGGAGAGGTAAGCACAATATATCAATAAATATTAAGCTCTCCTCATTGAAGGTTTACAATTTTACGGTTTAGAACTATGAATTTTTATCGTTAAACAATAATGGTTAATTCGTTTATGTTGACAGCATGATGGCAAATATAACATGGTGGGACATTGGAATTTGTGCATTATGATATAAAGCATTCCAAATTTATGATCATGGACTTTTTCCTATGTGTTAAATAAAAATGTTAAGTTAATAATCAAACAATGAAGTGCTATATAGAGGGACATCACAAAGAATTAGGATATTACACTTTTCTCATTGAACAACTTGATGACCCAATAATGCATGGTGTAGATGAATTTTTTGGCTTTATGAATTACTTAAATATAGATGAGAAGGAATTTTTTAGTTTTATGAATTACTAAAATATAGATGAGAGGGATTTCTAAGTTTAATGACATAAATCTAGTCCCATTTTGTAATAAGGAATGAGCACTTTACTCATAAATTAAAATGATTTGCAATATACCATAATACCACGGACGATGATTATTTAATGATTTGTAATACACCATATTACAATTGGTAATGATCATTTGGATGTTTATGGGATCATTTACTTGGTGTAATATCATCGTAAGTATCATCGCTTACGAGAATTGGTGAACACTAGTTGTATAGATATCCTACATGTGTAAGATTGTTAGTTATCATGGTTGTTTTGTTCGTGTTAATGTGGTTTTTTATTTAAAAACACATGCCTCTTACAATTTGACATAACATACTTTTTTGTTTGAAAATATATAATGAAATTTGCATTATATATGAAAGGTTTTCAACTTGAAATCAAATTATTTCTAAACAAGTTTTTTCTAGTCCTCCCTTCATGTGGATCATATTGCAATGTTCTCCTACAATGCTTTGATCTCATTTTGGTTATAGGTTCATTGATTTTTCCACTGGAAAAATCCGTAATTTTCATTATATGGAAAATTACATATTGTAGATGTTATTCTCATATGCCTGAGGTCACTATTCACAGTGTGCCTGTTAGTTACAAAAAGGATTATGTTCATGTATATCAGATCAGATGTACCGCGCAGGGTCATATTCCAATATTCTATAAAAACCTGTTTACAAAAAATGCCTTCCGGCTTTCCTAGTTGTTCAAACATGTTTAAAGATTACAAAAAACTGTTGCAGTCATGTACAAAAATTTCATCAGATAATTTATTGCTCAGGTGCATGCTGATATCTCGGATCATTGTATGGACGATGGTAATATTTGTATTCATGTTGGCCTTGAACCTCTGTGATCTCCCATACTCCTTTGTCCATCAATGAGGCCTCCTTGGATAGTTTGTCAGCACTCTCGTTATGTTCCTGTAGATGTGTGAACATGTGATGTTGTTAAAAGCTGCTTTGAGTTCAAGAACTTCATTCAATATAGTGTTGAGTGTGTGAGTGTGACAAATAGATATGTTGTTGAACCAGTTTATGATGATTTTTGAATCCCCGAAGATGTTTATGCAAGTGAAATGATGACTCAAAGCAAAATGAAGTAAATGACAGAGGGTGATGAGCTCTGCAAAATTGTTTGTTCCCATTCCCAGTCCAGCTTTTATTTTGTAATAATGATGCTCGGTTTTGTATATGATAAAACCGCCCCCACAACTCTGCTAGTTTGCGGCCCCATCAAAATATGCCCAAGGTGTGTTTTGATCTATTCGGGGGGCGGATGAGAATGACGCACATGCGAGGGCGGGGGGTCTGGAAGTTCTCTATATGCTGCGATAATGCTTGCCTCCACCATTTGCCAGAATACAGGTAGGTCATTGAATATGATTATGTTTCTAGCTTTCCATATGTGCCAATTTACAAGAATTGGTAGGTTAATAATCTTTGTTCCTTTGTGCCGCTTCTCCCAATCTGTCCAAGCCCCAGACAGATCAGTGCCCTCCCAGTTGCCAGAGTAAGTAATGGTGTTCTTGGTAGCGCTCCACAGATCTTGTATCCACCTGCATCGCAAGAATATATGTTCTGTGGATTCGGATGCTTCTTTGCATATCGCGCACCAGGATGGTCCATGGTAAGCTCTGTGCGATAGGTTCTCTCCAGTGGGCACCTTGTTCCTTAGGACACACCAGAAGAAAAGTTTGGATCGCAGTGATGCAGTGAGCTTCTAGATGCTGTGCCACCAGTTCATAATGACCTCTGGCTTTTTGTGACTGATAAGAAGGGCGTATCCAGCCTTTGGTGTGTAATAACCGTTCTCAGACTGGTTGCAAATTAGTTCATCCGGCCCCTAAATTATTCTGATGTGGGATTCCATCAGGGCCTCCCTGTAAGTCTGCCATGCCTGATGCCATCTAGGAGGGAGATTTAATTGATGAGCAGTCCTCCAGGCCTGATGAAAAATATCAAAGGTTTCTCTGTCTGCAATCTGGGCAATCACTTTGATATTGCGAGCCAGTAAATGTTCAACCAAGTCATGTGGCAGAGTGTGCCTGCCACCACTGCCAGCCCATGGGTCGATGCTAATCCTAGCCAAGGTCCCGTCTCTGATTTTCCAGACCAAGTTGTCTCTGATCATAGGCATTGAGTGTAGTAGTGCTTTCCATATAGATGATATACCTGTTCCGTTCCAATTAGGGAGTCTGATCCAATCCAGGGTGCCAAGGGGCGATATATATTTGTGGTAAGAGAGTCGGGTCCATAAGTTCTGGCTAGTTATCAATGCCCAGCTCATTTTTGCTGCCAATGCTTGTGCGAACAGAGGAAGGTCTTTTAATCCCCATCCCCCCCACTTCTTTGGGAGTGCGATCTTCTGCCAACCGATCCAGGCAAATATACGTTTGTCTTGGCTTCCTGCCCATAGATATCTGTTGCAAATTTGCTGGAGGCGTGCCAGAGTGTGTCTTGGAATCCATGCTAGAGCCATCCAGAAAACCGGTGTTGCTTCCAGTACTGATTTGATGAGGATTAATCGGCCTGCCCTGGAGAGGTATCTGTGGCTCCAGCAGGAGAGCCTTTTTTCCAATTTTGATACCAGCCAAGTCCAATCTGCAATCTTCTGGCAAGTGGGCTTTAACCAGAAACCCAGATACTTTAGACCCCTGTCCAATGGGTGTATGATGTAGGGGAAAGCCTGCTGAGCGGTTTGAGATTCATTGACTAAGGTATGGGCCAGCGATATGGTAGATTTCTCTCGGTTTACCTGCATACCCGTGGCCTGTGAGAAGAGCTGAAGAATGCGAGAAAAAGTTAGTGAGTCTCTGATGCTACCATCCAGTAGGATGAGTACATCATCCACGAACAGCAGGTGTGTGAGGAAACATTCTTCCGTGATCTTGAGGCCTTTTAGGGATCCTTCCCTTGTAGCAGAGATGATTAAGTGACTCAGTCCTTCCATGACCAATAGGAATAGAAGAGGTGATAGGGGGCAGCCCTGCCGAAGCCCCCTCTCAGAGTGAAAGAAATGGGAGGCTGATCCATTGATCAGGATGCTGAACGTAGGAGTGGTGATACAGGCCATGATCCAGTTTATGAAAGGAAGAGGGAAGCCCAGATGAATAAGGAGCATCTTTATGTATAGCCAGCTGACACGGTCGAAGGCCTTTGATAGATCGATTTTCAAGAGAGTGCACTTGAGATGCTTAGACCAGATGGAATGCAGGGCTTCCTGGGCGGATCCAATGGCTTCATGAATCTGTCTATCCTCAAGGAAAGCAAATTTTTGGGGAGCTATGTGGGTTGAAAGGATAGGTTTAAGCCGGTTTGCAATTATCTTAGATATAATCTTGTAGAGTACATTGCAGAGAGAGATGGGGCGGAAATCCTCAAATGAAGATGGGGAGTCAGACTTGGGAATGACAGCAATGAATATAGAGTTTATAGCATGATATAAACACCCAGATGATCTGCTTTCCTCTATCACACTGAGCAGGTCCTGTCCCAGCAGGTCAAAGAAGGCTAAGTAGAATTCGATGGTCCAACCGTCAGGGCCGGGGCTCTTGTCCTTCTTGAACCACTTGAGAGTGCTTTCCAGTTCCTCCATTGTGACCGGGGCCATGAGATCAGCCGAGTCATCCTCGTTTACAAATCTTGGGAAATGTGAGGCCACATCAATGATCTCTGCCAAGTTTGTGCCAGGAGGGCATCTGTACAAGCTTCTAAAATGTGATGTACCCAGCTGGGAGAGTTTATTGAAAGTGTCTGCAAGGCCCCCTTCCGGTAGGGGGAGATTCCAGATAGTGTTTGCCACTTTCCTTCCCTTAGCATAGTTGTGGAAAAATCTTGAGTTTTCGTCCCCAGCTTTCAGCCAAATAGCTCTGCTGCGTAATCTGAGGGATTCCTCCATTTGTCTAAGCAAATTTGACCTCTGATTTTCCAGCTCAATCAGCCGAGTCTTGTCCACGCCCGAGGTGAATCCTAGGTTTCGCTCATCTAGAAGGGTTCTCAACTCTTCTTCAACTGATGTGAGCTGGGCAGTTTCCTTTCTGTTCTTCTCCTTGGCCCAATTTATGACAATATGCTTTAGCTCCGAGAGGTTTTTACAAAAACCCTTTGTCAATGAAGCTTCTCTGTTTATGGGATGTGCCTTCCAGTAATCAGAGACCAATTTCATGAAATCTTGGTCTTGGAGCTAGTTATGGTTGAATTTGAAAGGGGCTTTTGGCTTATGGTGAGGCCCTAGGATTTCCAGAAAAATGGGGGAGTGATCTGATAATCCCCCAGATCCAACCCATTGTTTATAGTGGTGTAGATGCTGAATCAGGGGTCCTTTAAGTAGGAATCTGTCCAGTCTTCGAGCCAAAGCTGCATCTCCCACCCTTCTGTTCCTCCACGTAGGCATAGGCTTCTGCATGGGGATATCAACAAAGTCTGTCTGATCTAGGATATTTCTCATGTAATCTGTAATGGAATCCACTTGTGCCATGGAACCCCAAGATTCACGGAAGTCCAGAGAAAAATTTAGGTCTCCCCCCAGGATGGTATGGTCCGCTGCCGATAAGGTAAGATTAAGAAGGTGCCGCCAGAATGGCTCCCTGAGGTGGCATGGGCCATAAACATTTACAATACGGAATGCTTGCCCAAGATCTGCAGCAAAAATGTCCAGTCCCATGAATCCTTGTCCACCCCAGGATGAATCGATCCTTATTGACCTAGGGTTGTATCCGAGCACCAGTCCCCCCGATCGACCCGAGGCATCCATGGCCAAGAACTTCCATCTTGGTGCCAATGTGTGTAAGCAATGAGAGATGTCCTCTGCCGAGCCCAGAGTCTCTTGGAGGAGGATAATGTCAGGTTGCTCAATCTCAAAGAGTCTCCGGATGGCTAGTTTTTTGGGGGCACTAGCCAAGCCCCTGCAATTGAATGATAAGCACTTCATGGAGGACCGCCCCGGGGGGTTACGGTTGCTCTAAGGACCCCATCAATTGTGGACTGCCGACCAGATGCGACCTCCGCACCGGCCCTCCTGATGGCTTTGGAGAGATCAGATTTTCTACCTCTGGATGTCAGAGGTCCCATTCCCAGAGGGACAATACCCAGGCCTCCCTGAGAGCCCAGAAGCTGAGGACGAGGGCAAAGAGAATAAGGGTGGGAGGAAGTCTGCGAGGAGGATGATAGCGAGGAAGAGGAGGAGAAGGGTGGCACGGATGGTGGAGCAGTAGAGACACACAGAGGAGGATTCGAGAGAGGGCAGTGAGCCATAGTGCAAGGTGCAGATGATGTAACGAATGCAGATGAGCTACCAAGAGATAAGGAGGAAGGGATTAGAACAGTACCCGTGGCCTGTGCGACTGCTGCAGCGGCCCGAGCCCTAGTCATAGGGGGCGATGACGGTCCCGGCCCCTTTGACCCAGTCTTCGCTGGCGAGCCCTGTACAGATGCTTCCCCCTGTGATGGACGAAGGATAACCAGGGATGCCTCTCGAGCTGAAATGGGAGTGATCCTTGGGGAAGCCTCTGGACTCTTGTTCAACGGACAGTCCTTAAATAGGTGTCCCACTTGATGACAGCGGTTGCAGTGGAATGGAACGCCCTCGTAGTCGAGAATTTGTGTCCTGCTGTATTTTCCCCATTTCAGAGTGATCTTTTCCTCTAATCCTTCACGCGTGTCCAGGTGAACCAGTACACGAGCTAGGGTTCGCTTCTTTGATTCAACATATGTGCGATCATGATCCAGATACGTGCCCAAAGCATTTCCTATCTTGATGAGTGCTTCCTCGCTCCAATACTGTAATGGTAGTCCGGGCAATCGTACCCACAGGGGACCTGCTCCAATCTGTTCACGTTCTGGGTCAAAGAGGGGACTCCACCTCTTTAACAGTACAGGTGCGGTTTCAATGTGCCAATATTTTGCCAAGACTAAATCCGTGTAGTCCTCCTTAGTGAAATGGAGGGAGAACCACCCACGGGGAAGAACATGTACCTCCGGGAGTTCCTTGAGCAGGGCACCCCAGATTTCCTTTACCCATTATGTCAGTCGGTTGGCTGTGTAGGCGCGTCCCTGCACATGTCCTACCAATACTGTTCGGGCCATGGACACCGCTTCCCCGAGAGCCGATGGGTCGCCAAAGGAGATAGTGATATCTTTGGTCGTCGCTTTGATACACCTGGTTTTCCTCTTCTTCGTGCGAGGTGCAGAAGGGTGGTCGACAAAGGGGTTTGTTACACCTTCAGGGGGAATGGGCTTTGAGGGTTTTACATTTACCGCCGGGGTGCTAAAACATCCAGAAGGCCGAATCCCAGAGGTCGGTAGGGTTTGTGGTCCTGTAACTGGAAGGTCCACGGCTGTAGTCGGTAGATCAGAGGGTAAGAATGGGGGCTGATCGAATGACAAAATCTGTGGTGAGAGCGAAGCGAGAAGCTGTTCCGTACCGGGCAATAGAGGTGGGGCTTCAAGGCCAGGCGGTGAAACCCGAGCGAGTTCAGAGACGGAGCGGTTAGTGTGCGATCTTGAATGCGAGAGCACAGGCGAGGTAACGGGGGAGCAGGGAACAGAGGCGGATTGAGAGGCATTAACCGGCGCGGTGAAATTAGGGTTTTCGAATATAATGCGGTCCTCAAATGGATCCTCAGAATAATCCACAAGGTCCGTCTCCATGTGGTCTTCCATGACGGTAGACAGGCAAGACAGACAGTCAAACGGTTGTGGAAACGGCGTAAGGACGACTCCGTTGTTCTGATTGAGAAACGGTAGTTCGGTGACCGCGACTACCTGCGGCTGACCTAGACCCGCGCGCTCTTGTAGCTCCATCCTCCAGCCCCAATTCGATCTTCCTTAGGTTCATTGATATATGTTGGTGTTTAATAATATATGTTCTGTTAAAAGTAACACACTTTCCTTGTCTTAATTTATAATGGTCATGAGCCTCATATACAACAGTAACAAAGAAGTGTATTCTTGTTGACTTGGGATGTATATATGCTGCCAGTTGAGAGAACATTAATTCATAATGGTTATGAACCTCATATACAACAGTAACAAAGAAGTATATTCTTGCTGACTTGGGATGTATATATGTTGCAAGTTGAGAGAACAATAGCACCCAACAATAAAATACAAATAGAGAATGCATACCACACTATTAAAAATGAAACTATCTCCATCCATGCTGAAGAAGCCATCACTCCATTTGAATAACTTCATAGAATGAGTGGCTATAAGCCTATAACTTTTGCCTTAATGTCCAATTTAGGTTCAAATTACTAATCAAATGTTGTCAACAGGGTTTCCAGTCCATTCCACATTATATGATCTATTTGTAGATGTAAAACTATGTCCATTGCAAGATAATTGTTAATCAACTAAGAACCACTTTGTAGGAGTTGTATTCGTTTAGGAATAGAGCAATTATTATTACCATATATCCTATGGCATATTTATTAACAGAAAGACGAAGTAAAGAGACATTGTTACAAATGTGTTCCTTCAAGAACATCAACATGAAAACATACAACTCCATTATGTCTAAGCCTTGGAAAAGTACATCACTAACTTTAATATATTTTGATTTGTTCTTGAAGCTCAGTCCAGAATTTCCTACAAAGTAACTATATTCTCTCACAAGTATCTTCCCTTCATAAAGTCGGTTTGTTATTTACTCATAGTAGCATCTTGCATTTTAGGCTTGGCAAATAATTCATATGGACATTGAGTTGCATCATAGGCCTCTAGTCAAAAACAACTCCCATGCCTTGACTCTTCTGCTTTAATAATTAACTTGAAATCCCTTCAAAATAAACTTTCTTGATTTAGTTTGTTATTTAATATAATCTATGAACTTCTACTAACGTATTATTCTCTTGTTTTACAGAAAATGCTATGATGTGGGGGCTGCACAGATGATTTTTGGGAACAAACACCTTGACAAAGATGGAAATGGAAGAAGGCTAGGAAGAATAATATTTTATAGTGGTAGCTCCTACACATACTTCACAAATCAAGCTTATGTTGCTTTCCTCTCAACTGTAAGTATCACAAATTACCTTTCCCTTGTACTATAAGGACTTTGTCTCGTTCTAATAATGCAATGTTAATGGATTAAAGAAAACCTCCTTGAAACAGGTGGAGCAAGGTTCATCAGATTCATTCCTACCACTCTGTTGGAAAGGGAAGAATAGGTTAAGGTAAATGGCTTTGGTTGAGTTTTGAAATTCAAGTGTGAGTTCAATTTCAACAATTCAATCTCATGCCTATTTAGAGGAAATATTATGAAAAACCACGGCCAGAGAGTCAAGTGCAAGTTAAGTTTCAAAATTTTAACCTCGGCCTTATTTACAGTACAAATTATAAAAACTATAGCCATTAGAAAGATATCAGAATCCTGAAAGCTTCCTGAGTTTTGTGAAATGTGTCAACTCTATTGCAGAGGTGACACCATACTTCAAGTTGTTAACACTCGAATTAAGGAGTGCAAAGCAAAACATATGGAAATTTCCTCAAAAGATTATTTGGTCATCAATGTAAGCATGCATAAGCTTTGACATACTCTATTAGATTCTCTACCATGCATTAGAATGATATTGCATACTTTTAAAATCTCATTGTTGATTAAAACTCTCATCCTTGAATTTAAGTAATTTATCTTTATGTTTCAGAACATTTTTGTTTATGAATTTGATTTCAATTTACAACATTAAAAAGAAGCTTCTTTTCCTGAAATAAAGGATAAGCTTGTAGGATTAAATCTCTATAATCACTCTGCACACTCGGCGAGGGCAGTCTATAGAAAATAATTTTGAGTAGATGGTTACATCTTATAAACCCCACGAATTCGGTCACTTAAACATCTTTGAAGGTTTTAGGGGTTATATTTGATAATATTTAAATTAATTTGAAGTAATGTTATCGTAGCTTATACAATATTGGGTTTTCCTATATGTTGCCCATCATATGCATTCAACAATCTGGTTCAATGCGAGCTTATGTGTATTCTTCTTGTAGAATAGATCAATGATCTTGTAGAGTATGAGGACCTTGCATATTAGATTCTCAGGCTTTCAGATGGACAAGACAACCGATGGCAAAAATCTTTGAATTCTAAACTAAGGGAAGCAGAATTGGAACCATAGCAAAAAAAAAATTCACAATAATTTCACAACGGCCAAATGGACAGACATCCAATGGAGTCACGGGTTACATTAAATGGTGAATTCTCTGAATTCTTGGCCTTAAACCCTTCATTTCTTCGAAGAAGAGATTTTTCATCCCCAATTTCCCACAAACGTTAAGAATTTGTGGCAAAGGATGGGTAAAATGCGTAAATTAACGCTAAAATCCTCCACAAAACCCCAAATTCAAACTATGGAACACAATTCCCAGCTCCAAATTCAAGATCTAATGCTGACAATTCGGAAGAATTTTACCTTGGGAATGAAAGGCATGTTGTTCCCAGCCACTTGCACCAGATGATTAAGATTTAGCGGGCACTACAATGCAATTTCGAGGTAAATGAGTCTTCTTCTAAACTTATCAAATTTCTCACTAAAAACCTCCAGGATTTAGAGCTTTGAGCTTTTCCTCCTTGTCCACGGCCTACAATCTCCCGGCATATACTACTAAAAGTGGTTGGTCATAATGGGGTGAGGATGGGATAAAACTCAACATGTTTTTCCATTATACTAATCCCCAAAAGAAAAAGCCCTAATTCTAAGCATTGTTCATAGCCCAAAGTGGAGAGTGGCTTTCTGGAGCCTGTTCACTACCAAGAACCCCGAAAGACAAAGTGCTTTGGATCAAGTCGTGAATAATGCGGCAGTTGGGAAATTTGTAGGAGGGTGAAGAAATTAATATTACAATCACTAGTATGCAAAACTTCAGACAAACTACCATTTTCATTACTATTCATGGGCTATAGAGAATGCATTCAACAGAACCTAAAAAACATGAGATTCATTAAAAGAATTTTATGCAACAGAGATTCGCATTACATTTACCTAAAGGGCTCTAGCGCTCCACCGTATTTGCTATATTTATACTAAACACAGCTCTGGCTCTATTCGTGAGATTGTCGAGCAAGGCTTCTATGTCAGTTTGAACACTGATATACTTTCTGAGATTGTCAAACAGGGTTGTCTATCAGATTGAACATTGTTATACATAATTTTTAGGCATCATATTTAGGCCGATAGGCCTTCTTTTGAATCAGTTTAGTAGTCTACACTTTGATTCTCTGATTGACATCTAGCAAATGGTTTTCTCTTTTCTCTTTTTCTCTTTCTCTGACATCTAGCTACATATCTCGGACGATTTCTCCCTTTCCAAAATTATTATGATTTTTGCTTTTCTAGGACATGCTGCCATAACCATGCTTCTGGTTTCTGCTATGCACGACCCGGTTTCTACTGTGCAATTCATGTGCAGTTACAGGAAACTCAATTGGAGAGAAGGGGGAGGGTTTGGGGCCAATCCATGTGTTGTTACGGAGATCCCAATTGGAGAAATTACAGATAATGTTGAACCAAATAGAGAAATTGGAGATAACACTGAGCCAATTGGAGGTACAGAGAACCCAAATGGAGTAAATGGGAATAGTGAAAATAAGTTGAATCAGGTTGTAGAAAATCCAGTTGGGGAGATGGGTAATGGAATTACACAGAACCAAAATGGACAAATTCCAGGCAAGCCCAATAGAGCTGTAGAGAACCCAATTTGGCTGACGGGTGAGAGTTGTAAAGGCAATTCGTGTGCAAGTAGAGGGCACCCAAATGGAGAAGTTGCAGTTAACGCTGACTTAAGTGGAGGTACAGTTAACTCAAATGGAGAAAATAGAAATATTGCAAAAAGTCTAAATCGAGTTGCAGAGAATCGAATTGGAGAGATGGGTAATGGAGTTGCACAAGATCCAAATGGACAAATCCCAGATAAGCCCAATAGAGTTGTCGAGAATCCAACTGAGGATATGGGTGATAGCTGTAAAAGCAATCGGTGCGCAGTTATAGAATGGCCTAGTGGAAAAATCATAGACAACGTTGCAGAGAACCCAAATGGAGAAAACATGAATTTTTCTAATAAGCTGAATCAGGTTTCAGATAACGTGATTGGAGAGATGGGCAATGGGATTACTCAATGCTCAAATGGACAAATTCCAGATAGGCCCAATGGAGCTACAGAGATGGATGAGAGCTGCCAAGTCCATCCAAGGGCGGTGAGAGAATGCTTAAATGCAGAAATTACAGATGATGCTTTTCCAATTGGAAAAACAGCAGGAGTTGAAGGAAAGACGAGTGAGTTTTCTAAGTCCATTGATAGCCCCAGTGGAGCTACGCATAAATCACTGGGGGTCACCTACAATTCAAGAGACCCAATTGAGGTCAAAAGAAAAGAGAACCCCTCGTATGACCAGGCTGGTGATCATCAATACTATGATGCAAAAAAACGGAAGAAAGGGAACCTAGGTGATCCCCATCTGGCCAGTGATATCTGGAATCTCACCAAAGAACAAGGTAATAAGCTTCTTGCAAGTAGGTTTCATGGTGATAGTCTTTATATATGTGATTGGCCTGGTTGTTTACACTCCGAAGAGAAGAGAAACTATAGATTATTTAGGGGTATATTTAAGAATTTCAGGAATTCTTATGTCTGGAGAAACATCAAGGACATGAAAGCTGAGAAATCGTTGGTGAATTGTGCATTTTGTTCATCCACGGGGACTTGGGACATGCTTGTTGCCTTCTGTTTGAGAAGGTCTTTTGAATATCATGATGACAGTGAGCCCAGCGTTCGGGCATATGTTTGCGAGAATGGGCATGTGGCAGGGGCATGGACAGACAGGCCAATGTATAAATAATAATTAACAAGATGCATTATGTTGTGCACTTGCTCCATCTCTAGATTACAAGCAGCATGCTTGATGGTTTTTCCAGATGAGTTGGCACTATAGGTACACAACAATTTGGTTCACAGAGATTAGTAGTTTAATTTCTAGGGGGTCATTTAATGATTTTTTCAAGAAGTGGAAGACAGAGTGGTTCTTTAGGCATCTTTGCGCTTCAGTGCCTTGATCACAATTTAGGTTAGATATAATAAATATTATGCATTATGTCTGCAATCAAAATTTGGGGAATAATTAGCAGGAAATCTTATCCTTCTATCAACTTTTTTAGTCGTTGCAAGGAATTTGTCATTTTCTTTTGGATCTGCTCTTGTTGAAGGATCTCAATGCAGACATCGTTGAAAGTTTTAACTAAAATAAGTTCTTTTGGCTCATGTAAAGCCTATATTTGTAGTTTTTGGGGTGGAAGCTGGGTTTAAACAACTAACTTAATCATTTATTATGTTTTTGCATATAAAGTGATATGAACTTAATAGATTTTAGTCTTGTAATTTTTACACAGATGAGAAACACTCATGGAGGAAGATGATTTGGTCATTCATGAATAGGAATTACAAAAGTTAAAATCCATTGTCACTGTTTTCTTGGAAAAGAATCTTTGTTTATTTGATTACTAGAAAATAGTTCAAGAATAAACTGTCATGAAAATTCAAAATTTTTTAACTGAAAGATAGAGTCTTGAATTGCTCTGAAAATTAGATTGTAGTTTTGTTTAGAAATGATTGAGATCTGGTATAGTTACATCTTTATGTGGAATATACATTACCAAATGCGGATTTAAAAACATTTTGAATTTGAGATAAGACCATATATCTTGTTAGATGATTGTGGTAGGCATATGAGACAAGATGGTAAAGCAATTGCTTTCAAATCTGACAAAAACAGTGATTATTTGGTTAGCAAAAAAAGCTTTGGGAAAGTTAGGACTGCGGTAAATTATCTTGGGTATAAGCCAAAAACTAAATTTTGGATATCACTTCACTAATAACCCCTGTTATCAGTACATTGGCTGCAAGAGGAATGAATATTGAGTCTATCCATTTTGTGGTTTCTTACATGTTAACCATACCAAGAAACCATGTATGTTCTGATGGAAGAAGGACGCCAGCAAATCTGCTTTGAAGTTTTTGTTATTAAGGATGACAAGGGAAACCTAAATAATAAAACTTTGAGGTGTGTAGAAAAGATAATGAAACAGACAAGTCAGGGTTTAAACTTTCAATAGGCATGGATCCTTGGAATCTGGATACAAATACAATAGAGATTTGAATATTTTGTGACAACAATCCAATCAATGTACCAAACTGCCAATGTACCACTACCGAAACTCGTGGAAATTTGGAAATGCCTTGAAAAATTCTTGGAAACCCCCAACTGACCATGAGGGGCATGGGACATATATGAAGTTAAAAAAAAAACTTAAACCATGGAAGGGGGAGGGAGGGCAGTCACATTTCTAGGTGGTTCCATTTCCAAAACTAGTACATGTTTTCTCATTTCATGCAGCTTAGATACAAAGCAATGGTGACAACACCATTGCAAGAAATCTGTAGAGTTGATCCTTCAAAATAGCCTTTGCATTTTCAATGACTACAACTTGTTTGGTTTCAACAACTTCAATGTGCAACAGACTAAAAAGGCAGCATTTCCAGCATCAACAATATCCACAACCACAAAATCATATCTTGCATCATGTTCAGAATGTGAAGCAGTTGCAATCACATATTCATCTTCTCTCATATATTCTCCTTGTTACAAAATAAAGTGACAAAAAGTATCTTTTCATTTGGTTGTTGTAGTTTCTTACATTATGACAAACTGCATTTTGCTGTAAATGTTGCTATGCTTTAGTGTCACGTGGAGTCCATAAACTGAACCTCTTTTATGTTTAATGGTTTCCTTAAATAATTCTATGCAAGTACTGTGACTTTGAGTTTTTACATTTATTAGAAAGCTGTTGATTTTATCTAGAAGCAGATCGTGTATGAATTTTTAATCCCTATATTATACTTTAGATGTTCTGAATCTAATTTTAGTGTAGTATTGGTCTGAAAATGGCACTATACTAATGTTCTGTTTCAGGGTTTCCTAAAATTACTGAAATGATGTAGTGTAAACTTGTAACATAATGAGTGGAGATGAACTGAAGTTCCTTTCTTATTATTTAGAGTGATTTCTCTAGCAGCTGCAATCACAGATTCATCTTCTCCCATATATTCTCTTTGTTACAAAAGAAAGTGAGAAAAAATATCTTTTCATTTGGTTGTTGTAGTTTCTTACATTATGACAAACTGCATTTTGCTATAAATGTTTCTATGCTTTAGTGTCACGTGGAGTCCATAAACTGAACCTCTTTTATGTTTAATGGTTTCCTTAAATAATTCTATGCAAGCACTCGGACTTTGAGTTTTTACATTTATTAAAAAGTTGCTGACTTTATCTAAAAGTAGGTCATGTATGAATTTTTAATCTCTATACTGTACTTTAGATGTTTTGAATCTAATTTTAGTGTAGTATTGGTTTGAAAATGGCATTGTACTAATGTTTTGTTTCAGGGTTTCCTAAAATTACTGAAATGATGTATTGTAAACTTGTAACATAATGAGTGGAGATGAACTGAAGTTCCTTTCTTATTATTTAGAGTGATTTCTCCATTTTGGGTTTGATTTCCCCGACAGGGCGGGGCCATATGCGAATCTATGCCTCCATTCTCCCCATCACTTGTGCTAGAATTTGTTGGCTATTGCCACAAAGGCACTCACAATTAACTGTCTAGCCAGTATCAGCCTTACAAACCGGCCTAGCAAAATCACAAACTTGAAATACATCATAATATTAACCGTTTTTGTTATCATGCCCAAAGTGAGCAGCCCTTATTCTTCCTACAACTGATGACACCGTGGATGGGTTTTTTCTCCTGAAATGCTCAAAATGATGTTCCATAAAGTCTTCGTTCTTTGCTATTACGTCCTCTTGTCCAAAGGAACCAAATATTTTGCTGGTGAGGCACAGGGGACCTCAGAACTGCAAACCCATGATGTTGCTCGAGCTCCAAATGTCGAACTCCCTCCACGAATTCTTGTATTAAGTCTTCTTGATCTTGCAGTTTCTACCTAATGCAGTCTTCCCCTACTTCCGCAAGGATTATTTTCTTTTTATGCTTGTCCAGCTGGGTATTCATCCTAAGCATTTGTTTTCTTGTTGCTTTTAGTTCTTTTTCATAATTGTGCTTCCAATCCCTTCAAAATATCTCCATTCTCCCCATCGCTTCTGCTAGAATTTGTTGATTGTTCCCACAAAGGCACTCACAACGTCTAATTGAATAAAAAATGTGGTCTTAGTGATTTGCCTTTTCGCTTGATCTAAAGTATATAATTTGAGTATTAGCGCATAATTCTTCTATCATATCAGAATATGAAAAACAAGTATACCCATACAAGATCTCATAGTCGGTTTTTTGTTGATATTGAAAAAATACATTGTCTTTTTGAAACTGAAGAGAATTTCGAATTAAAAGTGTTGGCTTCATGGTAAGTTCCTGATAGTATCATTACTCCCTCCTTCCTCACCACAAAACTAACATTGCTGATTATTTGGTGTTATGCCTTGTGACCTTCATTCAACATTGAAGTGAAGCCAAATTTTTCAAGCCTTCATCTTCCACACTTATAACCGTGCCTTGAGAGATGTGCACTAACCACTTGTACTTTTTAATCTTCTACAAAAATTCAACAATTCCAACTTCATAATTCTATCGGCCTCTCTTTGTACCTTTTGGGACAATTGCTAGTACATAATTGTTGATGAAGTTTGAATCAAGATGACAACTGGTAAGGTCATGGAAGCACAGATTAAGCATAGATTAGTTGGTCGTGCACCGGAGAATAGGGTTTTCAAAGCACAAATTTGTTGATCGTGCACCGCATAACTGGGTTTTGGAGAGAGCTAAGGAATAATGCCACCAAACCAGATGCGGAGAAACCCAGAATAATGATGCATGTGGGAACAAATGTCAAGCAGATAGAGGAAAATTTATGTCGTAGATGTCAAACGCACAAGAAAAGTGTTAAACAATAGAAGATATATAGCCAGATGTCAAAGAGAAAACCATATGACATATGTCAGTTAGAGAATGAAATTGTAGACTACTAAACTGATTCAAAAGAAGGCCTATCGACCTAATAAAATACTTATTTGGCCTACTATAATGCAAATAAAATACTCAACGTGGTCCACTATAATGTTTGAAATATTTTGGTTCCTCGCTAAACATTTTGAAAATCACTTTGTCTAAACAATCACATTTTTTAAATATCTAGGTTTTTTTTTTTATAAATTTGGTTTAAAATATATAATAAATAAATAAAATAAAAAGTGGTTGAAATTATAAATATTTATTGTTAAAATTGCATAATCAAGGCGAATTAGGAATTTTTCACAATTCAAAATCACAATTTGAGTAATGGAAATTTGCAATTTTACTAATAGTTATATAATCAAATTTAGATGTCTAATCTGAATCTACCAAGGCAAAGAGGGATCAAATATTTTTTCACTTTAAAAGAGGTTTGCATCTCAAGAAATTTGATCTCTCTTGAAGCTTGGTAAATTGGCTTAATTATTAATTCTAATTAATTATAAATATAAATACAATTATTATTTTTTATTATATTTATTTTTTAATGATTCAAAATGTTAAACATTACAATATCTTTACCATGATCAAATGTTGTAACACTCTCCTCCCACATTTACCTAAGTCAACCAATCCACTAGGGTAAACACATGACGAAGAATTACTATGATATGATTTAACTCCCTAAGTGCAGTTGAGGAAGTGGAACCGGTGAATCAACACCTTACAGACCTCCCTTGGGTGCTAGAGACCCCCAGGAGCTAATCTACCACTCCATGTGACCAACCCCTGAGTTAACCTAGCCTTTCAATGAATTAAACCCTCAGTCACTCCCATGACATGGGCATGCATGCGACTGGGACACTCTAGTCGCTCACACAATGCCTGCAAGGGAGAGACTACAATCTTTTTCAGTCAATTTTGTGCTAGAGTGTATGAGATTTAAGCCACTTTTTCAGGGCTAGTCTCTAAACCATTGTCTAAAACTTTATGAGACTTTCCAAGACAATAAATGACACCAAGACAAAACCTCTAACACAAAACTTGATCAAGGACTTGACCTAACCAAGCCTAACCATGACAGACATTTCGTCAAACACATCATGAACATGTAATATACATATCATAATAACATATACGAGCATAGGGGTCTCATACTTATCTGATGTTCGTAAAGAAGCATTGATTTCTCATCACAATATTTGCATTATCATTTATCAGGTCATATATTAATTGTTCATTAATTTACAAGTCAAAACATTATGAGATTCATACATCATCATTGTCATAAAACATGCTCGTAACCAACATATAACGACCAGAAATAACAAGGATACAACAACCATAGACTCCACATAAAAGCCAGTACCTTTACACATGAAATACCAAGGAGAAAAAACTCTTATTAATGAATGCATAAGTCAACTAGGTTTGGGACTTCCACGTACCACCTGACCATAGTTTGGTTGAACCAATTATTATTATTTTTATTTTTTTTGGGTCCAACCCTAACCCCATTATTTATGTAATAGGGTCGAGTCATAGTTATAGTTAAAGAGTCAATAAAGCCCATATTAATAATTGTAAGTGGTTGACCCGCATTTAAAGAAAGGGACCACAGTTAGTTGCAAATGGGCCATGGTATTCGATAGATGGTATTAATAGAACCATGGTATTGACCCATGGTATTGCATGTATGAATCCTATATAAAGGATAGAGACTCCCCATTAAGGAGTGTCGTGTCTTATTTTGTAATTGAGCACTGCCCTATTGGAGGTTGCCCCCTCGAAGAGGCAAGTAAACATTGCTTTCATCTTTGAATAATAAAATACATGTTGTTATTTTTCATTTTGTTTTGTGTTCTGGGTTGTATTTCTTTGCATATTTGGTATCCTGGCATCTTCTCGTAGGTCAAGAGCATAACAAGTGGTATCAGAGTGCTTTCCAGGGCCGGTGGTATCTCCATTTATAGCAGAATTATTTTTTTTGGCTAGAGATGTGTTCTGGTGTCTTTAAACCACGAGATCTGTCGTTAAGCGCATAAACCTGCGAATTTGGGGAGGCATGCACGCAGGAAATACAAGAGGTGGTCACGCTTGTTGGACTCCCTTGTAACCCCTGTGGGTACCCCTTTGAGTAGTAGCGCATTAGACAGAACCGCGCACAGACTGTCTTCCATGTACCCTCTGGGTATATCAAAAGCCCCCTAGGCTCACCTGAAACCTCGTTGTAGATAAACCATCGGCCATCTTGCTGCTACAGTACACCGAGAACAACACTTGGGGAGATTACTTGCGTGTACGATAGGGTAGTCGGGTAGTACGGCTAAGGGTACGGTTGATCCTCCTTAGTTAGTGCCCTGAAAGATTGGGTCGAGTACTACTGTTGGACCCTTATGTATATTGCGATCTATAGCACATGACACTCCTTGAGACCATAGTTCTCTTGTCTCTCTAAATATCGCCCATCATCTTCTTTGCCAGATCAGATCTAGTAGATTGGGTTCTACGCTGCCGTAACAATTAGATCCACCAGAATACCATTCAGATCTAGCAATGGGGGTTCAGTCGCTGCCGCATTCCTACTCACACTCTACAGTTGAGGGTTTCACAGACAGATCTGACCATTTGTGCAGGGAGGCTTGTGGCTCCTATACCTTGGGGTGATTCTCGCAAGACATTGGGCAGGATTAACTTTTCTGGGAATTGGCTACTGCAGTATTGATAAGCGGGGAGTAAAACTCCTTTCGGAGTAAAAAAAAAAAGAGTCTGAGGCCCTCCCAAGATGCTTATAAGAGACTTAGCCCATAAGAATCAGGATGATGGGCTGAGTGAGGTGGTACCATTCACTTGTCAGCTTCAATTTTCGGGCGGTCCCAAATTTTTTCATAGTGACGACTAGATTTGTGTATGGTAGAAACCAAAACTCAAGCTATGGCCAATGAGAAGATGGAATCCCTTGAAAACAGGTTGGAGGAATTAGTGAGGCAAATCCAGACATTGAACGACACATTCACAAAGGGCAAGTCGGCGGCACAATCGGAGGCATATGCTTTTAATGAAGACCATGAAGGAGAATCTAGTCATTCTATTCACTTCCATGGAAACCACCAACATTCCCACCCTCGACCACCCAAGCTGGACATGTACAAATTTGATGGCTCTAATCCGGAAATATGGCTATCACAAATGGACCAATATTTCATGTTGAATCACATTAGAGATGATGAGACTAAGCTACGTGTGGGAAGCCTTTACTTGGACCAAGAAAGATGGCAATGGTGGCAGTGGCATCAAAAATGTTATGCAAGGCAATTAATTGGCAGGCATTCTCAAAATCCCTTTGTGAACGGTTTGAACGTGAATCCAATTTTTTGGGTCGTCTTACTAAGCTCAGATAGATAGGCGCAATACACGACTATATTACAGCCTTTGAGAAATTATCCTTCCACACAGGAGGTCTGGCAGATGAATTCTACTTGGAATGTTTTATCAGTGGTCTCAAAGATGCCATCCAAGCTCACGTTCGGATGCACCAACCACCCACATGGCTGGAAGTTTGCACAACGGCTCGCGAAGTGGAATGCGCGTTAGCGGCCCAGTTGCTTCATCCAAATTTCATAGCCAAGGGATGCCCCACCCAGGCTCCGGGCACTACCCAAACACTTAAGGTTCAGAAGGTGTCACCATCAGAAATGGCGGAAATAAGAAAGCAAGGATTGTGTTACTACTGTGATGACAAATACTCCCCAGGGCATAAATGCAAGGAACCCAAATTCTTTCAAATTGATCACAGTTCATTTGAGGAAGCCCCATCCTTTGAGGGACCATAAGAGGAAGATGAGGACAACCAGCAGGACAATGAGCTCCTAGCTACACCAGAAGAACCAATTATCTCACTCCATGCTTTGGCAAGCATTTCTTCCCCCCAAACTCTCAAAATCAGAGGTTTTATTAAACATCACCCTATAGTAGTCTTGATCGATAGTGGCAGCACGCATAACTTTATCCATCAGAGAGTCGCAGTAGTTGTGCATTGTTTTGTCAGAGCAGTCTCTAATTTCCAAGTACAAATTGCTGATGGGGGGACAATGAAATGTGACAGCCGCTGTGAAAATATCAAACTTCAGATGGGAGAGTACCACCTAAAGACCCACATGTTTGCCATCAACATGGGTGGGTGTGACATTGTATTGGGTGTTGAATGGCTCTGCACAGTCAACCCAAACACAATGGATTTCCAAGAGTTATATATGAGCTTTAAGCAGAATGACCACACACATACCCTTCGCGGACTCCAAGCAGGTACTCCTTCTATCATCAACTCGCATCGGATGGAAAAGTTGTTAGAAAAGGGCCACCATGGAGTTATTGCCCAATTTAATGCCATCCAGGCCTTCGAGCCCCCTACTCTTCATATTCATCTTGAGATGCAATAGGTCTTAAACAACCATCTGCAGGTCTTTGACAAACCTCATGAGCTTCCACCATCGAGAGGGGAACGTGATCATAATATTACTTTGGTCCCAGGGGCACAATCACCGAATTTGCGCCCATATAGATGCCCTTTTGCCCAAAATAATGAAATTGAAAAAATCATCAAGGAACTCATGGAAGCCGGTGTCATTCGTCCTAGCATTAGTCCTTATTCATCGCCTGTGGTCATGGTGCTCAAGAAAGATGGGGAATGGCGTATGTGTCCAGACTTCAGGGTCCTCAACAAGCTAACGGTCAAAGATAAATTCCCCATCCCAGTTGTTGATGATTTGTTGGATGAACTGAATGGGGCTCAATTCTTTACTAAGCTAGACCTTCACTCGGGCTATCACCAAATTCGCATGAAAGAAGTAGACATTCTGAAGACTGCTTTCCGAACTCATGAAGGCCATTATGAATTCTTGGTCATGCCATTTGGTCTTTGTAATGCCCCATCCGCTTTTTAGAGCCTCATGAATCACCTGCCCAAACCATATCTCAAAAAATTTGTCCTTGTTTTCTTTGATGACATTCTCATCTACAGCCTCACCTGGGAAAAACATCTTCAACATGTAGACCTGCTCTTGCAACTGCTCGGGAAGCATAAATTATTTGTCAAATTATCCAAGTGCTCTTTTGGCATGAAAGAAGTCAAGTATTTGGGCCACATTATGGGGCATGAAGGTGTCAGGGTGGATCCCAAAAAGATCCAGGCAATGCAGGATTGGCCCCAACCAAAGACCTTGAAGAGTTTGAGAGGATTCTTGGGTCTCATCGGCTACTATCGCAAATTTGTCCGCAATTATGGTCGCATTGCTAGATCCCTCACTCACCTTCTCAAGAAAAATTCATTCCTCTGGAATGATGAAGCACAACAAGCGTTTATAACTCTCAAACATGCCATGTGTTCCACTTGTTAATCTAGGTTGTCATTGATGTCAATATAGCAGTGTGTGTGATGGAAAATTCTTTGATACATGATTTCCCATTGATGCCCATTGATCATAATGCTCATAATGATGAAAGCTTGATATATGATGATATGATGAGATGGAGGACCCAAGTGGATTGAATATATATATATACAGACAAAATAGAAGCAGTAGATCCGTGAAGCAACAGGAGCAAGAAGCCATAGAGGAGAAGCCATCGTGAAGCCAAAGAGTAAGATGAAGAGTTTATCGAAAGCCATTAAAGAAGCAAGTCATCAAAGTAAGAGAAGCAGGTTATCGCATATGCCCAAGGGTAAGTGTTATCGAAAGAACAAAGAGCAACAACAATAACAGAGGAGTAAAGAAGAAAACATCGGAGGAGTCATATCGGAAGTATCGCATGTAACATATGCCCAAGAAGAACTGATAGGAAGAAAACAGTGGAGGAGCATAATCAGAGTTGTAAGAGGTCACAGGAAGATAAGCCACAGGAGCAACAGCTATCGAAAGAGTGGAAGAGTGAAGAGAAGTCACAAGAGCAACAATGATTGGAAGAGCAGAGGTTAGGAGTGTATGGATGTTTAGATCGTGGCTGAGTGCCCGCTCTAAATCCTAGCCGTCGATCTCAACTCGCGCTAAACCCTATCCATCGATCTCTGTTTTTACCCTGTGTGTTAGTTGAAGACCCACAAGCCGTAGATTTGATGACCTCGTATATCCAATGGATATCGGGTCATAAAGTGATTGGATATTAAATCTCAAAACGGACCCGAACTTTTATAGATCAAGGATTTATAATCCTTATCGGCTCCGTAAGGGCGATTAAGCGTCGCGCAAGTTCCCCGGTCGATATCGTTGTGAACCATTGGATCCAGCGCGCCTTGATCAAACGGTGGAGGATCGGCGATTGGGTTTGTTGATTGGGTGGATCAACAACTGTCGGATTAATGATGAGATCAATGGTGGAGAATTAATCCGATAAGACTTGGGACTGAGTGGAATCGAGAAGTTTATGGACAGAGGTTTATTTTACTTGAGGTTCGATCTTGTGAATTTAGGTGGGACCAGCGTTTGTTTACGAGATTAAAGGAATAACTCCGATTTTTCTTGAAGTTGTGATTGCGATTAAAGGTAATGACGTGGCATGTGGGACCTCCCTGTGGGTATAACAGCTCTTATATGGTTTCTGTGAAAAATCAAGTCTATGGATAAAAGACTCTCTGATATATATTTTTAATAAATGAGTCGGCCCCGTCACCTTTGAACAAGTCGTTTCAATTCTTTGGCAAAACTCATGCATACACACACACACACACACACACACACACACATATATATATATAGAGAGAGAGAGAGATACAAGTTGAAACAATTGAGTGTAATTGTGAGGCGTATTGGGCATCTATCACAGAGAAGAAGGACAGTTCACAACTCGTGAACGTGAATCAATATAAGAAAGGAAGCCAAAGGTCGAGCGAGCAAAGAAGGAAGTTGAAGGTCCAGTGGAAGAAGAAGGAAGTCGAAGGTCGAACATTCAGTTGACTGGGTTATTTATTGAAAATCTCGGACCTGTGTTTGACAATGATTCAGATAACAATTCAAAAGGACGCTCTGCGGATCTAAGAAGATTATCTGAGTATGAACATGGTTGTTTTTAATTGAACACACAATATAAAACTGCGACAGTCACTCCTCTGAAGAAGTCATTCTTGAAGCAGTTACTCCTGAAGCCTCACTCCCGAAGCAGTTACTGTGACAGTTAGGATAGAGGGTTGAAACAAAGAGTTGTCTTTGTGCAGAGCTTAGTGCAGTTCATTGTAGACACATTGAAGTTGTGTGGAGACTATTGAAGACCATGATGTATTAGTCATCATGATGTGACTTGGAGATTTTGCTTGGGTATAATGAAGAGCAATGGTGATACCTTCTATGAGACAAGGTTTTCATTAATGTAGTAGTGAAGCTGTAGATTAACAGAATTCAGTGAAGAAGATTTTTGGAGCAGAGAATTACTATCAAACATATCTAGACAAAATATAGCAGTGGGTTGGAGCCCAGAGGGTTGGTGCCCTGAAGGTTGGAGCCTTGAACAAACAAGGTAGGTGCCTTGACAAGATAGGGTTGGAGCCCTTGGGGTTGGTGCCTTAAGAAGATAGGGTTGGTGCCCTAGAGGTTGCAGCCTCACAAAAGACCAAGTTGGTGCTTGGCAATAGGTTGGAGCCTGTGAGATTGAAGATCAGTGTCTTCATCAAGGGTTGGATCCCTATATATATTATACATGATTTATTGTAAAGATTATATTAATAAAATCATTTATTCCTATTGTTCATTTTGTGTTCTAAATATAAATGATTTAACTGGTAAAAATAACAATTGAAAAGGAATACTGATTCACCCCCCCTCTAAATATTTCCAACACCACTCCCATAATAACACTACCCGACTTCACCAAATCTTTTGTGATTGAATGTGATGCTTCAGGTATGGGTATTGGGGTTGTCTTAATGTAGGAAGGTCAACCCTTGGAATTCACTAGCCAACAACTAAGTGGGAAACATCTGGGACAATCTACCTATGAGAAGGAGATGATGGTCATCTTACATGCGGTGGATACCTGACAACCATACTTATTGGGGCAGCAGTTCCAAATCCGCACAAACCATCAAAACCTTAAATATTTTTTGGAGCAACGCCTATCCTCGCCAGAGCAAAATAAATGACTAGCCAAAATTTTGGGATATGATTATGAGATAATTTACAAGAAAGGGCGCGAAAATGTCATAGCGGATGCTTTATCATGCCAATTTGAGGAGGACAACACCCTGTTAGCAATCTCTCTTCCCATTCCAAAGTGGATTGAAGAAGCTCACAAGGAATGGTTTTCACATCCTTTTCTCTCCCAACTCGTTCATAACTTGCAAGCAGATCCAAATTCCACAGCGGACTACTCTTGGAAGGATGAGATTCTTCGGTACAAGGACAAAGTAGTGATATCACCAACATCCACCCTCAAAAGACGCATTTTGGCAGAGTTGCACTCATCTCCCACTGAAGGCCATTTCGGCTTTCAGAAGACTTATGCTCGCACTTGTCGTTCCTTCTTTTGGATAGGCATGAAAAAGGACATTCTTACTTTTGTAGCGGAATGTGATGTGTGTCAATGCCACAAAGGAGAAATAGTCAAGCCCCTAGGCACCTTACAATCATTGCCCATACCTGCCTCAATCTGGATGGATGTTTCTATGGATTTCATTACTGGTCTTCTGAAGTCAGGCAACAAGTCAGTCATTGTGGTGGTTGTGGACAAACTTTCTAAGTATGCCCATTTTTGTGCCCCACCCCACCCTTTTACACCCACATTGGTGACTCAATCTTTCATGGACTAGATCTTCAAATTGCATGGCATGCCCAGTTCCATTGTGTCTGATTGTGACCCGATCTTCACCAGTAACTTTTGGCAGGAACTTTTCAAACTACAAGGCACCCAACTCCAAATCAGTACTTCTTATCATCCCCAAACTGATGGACAAACTGAAGCAGTCAGCAAATGCCTGGAGACCTACCTTAGGTGTTTCACTTTAGAAAAGCAACATCTATGGGTATAGTGGTTACCTCTAGCCGAATGGTGGTATAATACTAACTATCATGCCGCCACCAAGATGACTCCATATGAAGCAGTTTATGGTCAACTCCCCCCTTCACCTACTTCTTATATACCTGGATTCTCTAAGGTACAAGCAGTGGATCAACTCCTACAGAACCGTGCAATCATGCTCGCCCACCTCAAAGATAATCTCCATCAAGCTCAGAATCGCATGAAGCAACCAGTAGACCAACATCGTTCAAAGCGCACATTTCAAGAAGGGGATAAGGTATTCTTGAGGCTGCAACCATACAAGCAAACATCACTCAAAGACAAGGGTCGTCAGAAATTATCTCCAAAATTCTACGGACCGTATCAAATACTTCAGTGCATTGGAGAAGTAGGCTACAATCTAGCCTTGCCACCCACTGCAAAAATCCATTCCATCTTCCATGTCTCATGCCTCAAGAAAGTGGTAGGGAACAATTACAGAATTCAAACAAGTCTATCAGAATTGCATGAAGAAGGTTCAATATGGCTCCAACCTGAACAGGTTCTTGACACATGAGAATGGTAACTGTGTAGCCGCACGATCAAGGAAGTCCTCATCAAGTGGAAAGACACCTCTCCAGAAGATGCAACCTAGGAACCAACCACTATTCTTCAGCAGTTTTCGCAGCTTCAGCCTTGAGGACAAGGCTATTTTTATGGGGGAGGGCATGTTAGGGTCCAGCCCTAACCCCCTTATTTATGTAACAGGGTCGAGTCATAGTTATAGTTAAAGAGTCAATAAATCCTATATTAATAATTGTAAGTGGTTGACCGGCATTTAAAGAAAGGGACCACAGTTAGTTGCAAATGGGCCATGGTATTAGATAGATGGTATTAATAGAACCATGGTATTGACCCATGGTATTGTATGTATGAATCCTATATAAAGGATAGAGACTCCCCATTGAGAAGCATCGTGTCTTATTATGTAATAAGCACTTCTCTATTAGAGGTTGCCCCCTCGAAGAGGCAAGTGAACATTGCTTTCATCTATGAATAATAAAATACATGTTGTTATTTTTCATTTTATTCTGTGTTTTGGGTTGTATTTCTTCACATATTTGGTATCCCGACATCTTCTCGCAGGTCAAGAGCATAACACAATCACCCTCGTGCCATATTCCAAGCATGAACATGGGACTCATTATCAAAACTCAATCAGGGCTTCATGAGGCTACACCACCTCACCCTCATCAATAGAACCCGGCTTACCGAAATCCTCACCTGATCACTAGGCCAAAACAATAAACATATAATGTTAGGCCTTACCATAATCCCCACCGGATCACTAAGCCATAAACAAGCATGGATACTATCAGATTTCTCCACCTACAACGTGAGGAATTTGCTTATCTCCTAGTCTCTGGCCTTTATCACAATCCACTGTCTGATTCAAGGATGACTAGGCCATAACTGAGACACCAGTCTCTGGGCTTTACCGCAATCCACATCGGATCACTAGACCCTAACCAAGACTCCACCCTCCAGGCTTTACTGTATATCTCATCTCGTGATTCCTAGGCCTGATGAAGAGAACCCACCTCTAGGCTTTACCGTATATCCCGTCATTCACCAGTCGAGGATTCCTACGCCCACTGAGGCACACAATACCTAGCTTCACCGCAACCTACAGTCTGGTTCAGGGGTTACTAGGCTAGTGGCTTTACCACAATCCATAGTCTAGTTCAGGGATCACTAGGCCATGTGTTCTTTTCTTTCAAATATCCACGTCACTCACCTTCGAATTCATCCGGTAATCCAACTCAACCAAAACATGAGAACCCCATCACACCATGGTTGTCTGGAAATGGTAAGGCTAGGCTGAAAAACACTATCACACCTGGAAAAACCCATGTCAATAACAACAAGAGAACCAATAACACACATGCATAACCATGCATGCCAAAACTAGCAAGGAAATCATACATGCAACTCAATACCTACAAAGATTCTCGTTGTAGCCACTTGATCCTACTCTTCCTTGCTTGATCTTTGCTTCCTCTTGCCTTCTTTGTTTTTCTTGATCTAATGTTGAAGTGTTCCAAGAAAACTCGAAGTGTCCAAGAATGAGAGAGAGAGAGAGAATAGAAAGAGAACTCCAAAACTGAACTGACCAAAAGCCCCTGAATTGATCATCATAAGCCTTTTTATCAATGAGGCCTCTATTTTCTTCATTTTCCATTATTTTCCTCCTCACATGCAACATGTGACTCTTCACCTTGCTTTTCTCCTATTTTCCATTATTTTCATAAATAAAATTCCAATTAATGCCTCTTGCATTTCCAAAGTCTTTATCATTGGCTTTGCCAATTTCCTTAGCCATAATAACGAAAATGAACACCCACTAGATGTTTTGCCCACCATTCAACTTGGAATACGTGTCCCATGACCTTGGTCTTATATTTTTTTACATGAATTTTTACTACGATTGTTACAAATGTTTACATAGGAGTTAAGTTTAGCTATGAACCTCAAATATAAAAAATAAAAAATGGATCTAATGAGAGGAAATCTGATAAAATGTAATATTATAGTATTCTATTTTACCTAGTATTTATTTCAACTCTAACCCAAAAGTGGCCAAGATTAAAATGTAATATTATTACATTTATATTTGTCATTAACCCTAGTCTAATTATTACATTTTACTCAATGTTTCCCCTCACACCTGCTAATTTTATAGTTGAGTTTGTTCGCTTTTAAACTTCAAATATAAAGAAAACTCACAATAAAAAAATGGATCATTTGACTAAAAATCATCAAAGTTGAAATTTTGCTCATGTCTACCAAAAAAAAAATAACTATACAAAACATTTAAATAATGTCGGCTCGTAAAAAAAATTGCATGTAAAGAAAATAGATCCCTCTCGACTCATGTTGTTAGATATGTATTTAAGATGGATCTATGTTGGTCCAACTTATACACGAAATAGACTTTTCCATAGAACAACATCAAGAAAGAATGTGTTTTATTTTTTATTTTTTTAAATGCATTTTTTAATGTGGAAGGAGGTAGGCGTAAGTATTAGATAAAATGTAATAATCATATTTTACGTAATATTTCCCTTGCTTCCTCCCCTCACCCAACTCACTTTCATAGTTAAGCTTATTCATTTTTAAACTTACCATCCTAGATCCATTAGAGTTCTATTTCTATAGCACATTATTACACATAAATTAAGAAAATATATTACATATATTATATTAAAGTGATTATCCTTGCACAATCGTGCTTAACCCTATTCTAGTAAAATAAGTAAAAAAATGATTGTTGTTGGTAATAAAAGAGAGTCACTTAGTTGTAGGCCATGTGGAAGCCTTATAAATATTATTTTAATTCTTTTTTTTAAATGTTTTCTATTTTTCTTAATTTATTTTATTTTTAATTTTTCTATAAAGGTTTTTTAAATTTTGATTTTTAAAATTTTTGTCTTTTAATGTTTTTTTATTTAATTGTTTTTATTTTTTTTAATCAAATATTATTTAATTGTTTTTCTTAGTTTTTTGAATTTTTTTCTTAAATTATGTTTTTTTGAAATAATTTCTGGTTATATATATATATATATTTTTCCAAAGAAAAAAGCGAACTTTTTATTACCAGGATAAAAAGTTACATAGTATATGCCGAAGCATTTAATTTGCTCTATAATTTGCAAGTCATAGAGCTCACTGGATGAATA
Organism: Pinus tabuliformis; assembly: GCA_031772625.1. Classification (NCBI taxonomy): domain Eukaryota; kingdom Viridiplantae; phylum Streptophyta; class Pinopsida; order Pinales; family Pinaceae; genus Pinus; species Pinus tabuliformis. The sequence continues at coordinate 56,998,829 of CM062816.1, forward strand.
TTCAGTCCAACTAATAACAAGTATAGAAGATCACCGAGAAAAAACACAGCCTCCTCATATGAGGAGTTTCAGCCAATGCCTGTCAGATATAAGAGCAACGTTTTGAAAAGAAAGGGCAAAAATTTAAAAGCAAAATTTCCAAGAGGAACGACCACAGCAAGAAACAGAGGAGTCAAACTTTGAGGTCAAGTCTTCCTCCCCTTTTTCTTCTCCACCTTTTGCCATTCTCCTTGGGTTATGGGAACAATTTGAAGTGGATTTTCTTCGTCGGGTCGAGGATTTTCTTTGTCTGAATCTAAGGTATCTGATGAATGCTACCTTTTGGTTCCACTAGTTTCCATTTTATTTAAATTTTTTCCAGATTTTGATTCCATGGTTTCTTGTATAGAATTCTGTTGTGTTTCTGCTGGGTTGCTTTCATTTTGACCAGGTTCTTCCTCTTCATCCTCTTCCTCCTCTTCCGAATCTAGGTGGTTGAATTTCCATCCTTTTTGTTGACTGCCAGTTCTCTTCTTTCTTCGGTTGTTCTTTTTGTATTCCGGACAAGCATTTTGAAGATGTCCGGTTTGTCGACATATTCTGCATTTGAAAGTTGTATTTTCGTAGTCTAAAGACTACATCCAGCTGCGATCTTTGTGTTTCAGTTTTATACTTCCCGGTAATCCTTTACTGAGATCCACTTCCACGCATATGCATGCAAAAGTGAAAATTCTTTCTTCTATTCTTTGTGTATCCATTTTGATATATCTGCCTATGGCATTGCCTATGCTTGCCAGTACCTTTTCATCCCAAAAATGGATAGGGAGATTGTGAAGGCGAACCCATACTAGCATCTTAAACACAACAAAGGTGTTTGCATCAAATTCTGGGAACCATGGGGTGATGAAAAGACCCGAAGATCCCTAGAACCAAGGTCCTTCCTGGATCACGAGATCTCTGACTTCTGGGGATTGAAATTCGACTATAAAAACCCCTTTGGAATAGAGATGGATCTCACAGTCCAGAGACCATTTCGTGAGAATCCAATGAAACAGATCAAAGGCTTTGGGCCAAAAACCATTAAAACGAAAGATGATGGCTTGTTTTTCATAGTTGTTACATACCTTCTCCGCTTCTGCTGCTTCAATTGTTAGTTTTGGAGTGTGCTGTAGTGGCTCCACTATGTATGGGCTTGGTTCTGCTCCAGCCTGTTTCGGATCTGTTGGAGAAGCTTTTCCTCCTTGTAAAATATGCTTGTAAGTTGTCCCATCATTTCTGTGTTGTTGCAGAGGATCTGGGATGTGGATTGGTTTAGATCTGCTACCTCCTACTGATGATTTGCCAAATGATGCGCCTCCTAGTAGTCTCAAATTGAGAATGATTGTAGATCCAGGGTTAATATTGTAATCCTTTATGGATCGGAAGTCTTGAAGAGATATGCCCTCTGTTAATAGGTGTTGTTTGCTGACCGAATAACCAATCTGCTTGGCAATGTTGTATTTCAAATCTCTCACACTATCTGTAGCTGAAACCCATATCAGTGTTGAGTTCCCCTTGGGCGTTCTGACAAAAACTTGGAAGTGGTTATTTAATTCCAAGTCTGCCCCATTCTCCGTATCCGATTTGATCAGATCTTTATTAGATCTATGGCACCAGACCTGGTCACAACGCCATTTTCCTTCCCACCTGAGTGCTGGCTCTAAGATACTTTTGTGCTTCCCGGCTGCCCCTTTGGATCTCATTGAGAGCTGATTCTTGGTCTTCAAAAACCCGATGCAGCCGATCTCTGCCTTGAGCCTCTGAACTAGGCTGCGAGAAAGCCATTCCTTGAAGATCCATGCCGTGTTCGACCAGTGAGAAGAGAGATCCACGACAAAAAATATAGATCTGATTCCAGATCCCAGGTCTAGTGCTACCCGTGGCCTGAGATCTGTTCTCCCAGCTGCGAAAAGAATTTGATCTTGTCCTGAGTACCTCCCTTCCTCCACATTCAGGAATTTCACATCAGTGATCGCCTTGGAGGGGTCGTCAGTGCTCTTCTGCGATCTGCTTTCATGGCAGTTCTGCGCCCTCATCTTTCCCATGCTGTAATCCTTGCATTCCTGACGAAACAATTCGAGCCAGGGCCTGCTATACTTGTTGAGGGACGCTTCGATGAAGGGTTTCCTTTCTGCCTCTTGCTACATTCTGGGTTCGCAAGAGATCAAAAGCCACCCAATTCAGAACTAGTTCAACATAAATACACTTAATACCCTGAGATTGTATCTATATATATATATATATATATATATATATATCATGTAATTTTTTATATTTGTTTTTTTAAGGTGGTCATTTTCTTTTTTTTGGAAAGATTTTAGCGTAATATTTTATGGGCTTCGTAAGCAGAGAGGTACTTTCTCTCACCTTATTGTTTCAAATCAAGGCAGCTTTTGAAGCTTCGTCGAACCCATATGTTTTGGCTAGAGAGGAGGTAGCTGAGGAAACCCCTTTATGGTAATAAACTTAATCATCGATCTCTCAGGATTAATCTTTGCAGTGAATCTCAACGATGGTGGTAATATGTTTCTAGGGTTCTAATTTGTGATGTAGGAGCATCCAACACCCTTAGTCAAAAGCAGGAATCCAAAGTGAAAAAGGAGGAGGACGTGGACCATCGAGCTAAACAAGGGGACTTTCTGTTTAAAACAGAGCTAAAATGATGGAATGGATAAGTCTCTCAAAGACTTTATAAAATGTAATACTACCACATATGTATGCATGTAGTGAGCTTTAGGGCTTCAGTTGAGAGTTTTGAGGAAAGGATGTGATCGGATCCTTCACAGAGATCCGATCCAATGTTCCTTATATATGTGTGTTGAACCTATGTGTTCAAAGTGGTAGAGAGAGTAATAGAGAGGGTGGTAGATAGAAACTGTGAAATCAGAGATAGATGCAATGTAGTCGAGTAGGAGATTGTTCTAAGGCTGAAATGCCTTAACTTGTAATTACGCCATGCATAGTATATAAATGTGTTTAAGTGTTGAAATTGTGCATCTATGTGTTTTTCGTATAGATAGTCTGAATGTTCTGTGTGAAAGTTTGATCAACCATCAATCATTGAAAGGATCGATGGTGATCTAAAATATCTTTAACTGTTGTATGGAGTGATAACAGTGTAAGTGGCTGAGTATGGCAGAGGAAGTTGAGCGTAGCGTAAGTCCATCAAAGGCAGACAAGATCACGCTAAAGGGGAAACAAGAGCGAATGCACAGGAGTCTTATCGCATCCAACGAATTGTTTTATACAGGGATGGCCTCATGCCTTAAGGATTCGTGATAAGCGATCTTTGCTTTATCGCATCGGCATAAACCATTGGAACGAGAACTGGAATAGGCCTTTGTAATTTTTTATATTTGTTTTTTTTAGGTGGTCATTTTATTTTTTTTTGGGAAAGTTTTTAGCGCAATATTTCATGGGCTTCGTAAGCAGAGAGGTACTTTCTCTCGCCTTCTTGTTTCAAATCAAGGCGGCTTTTGAAGCTTCGTCGAACCCATCTGTTTTGGCTAGAGAGAAGGCAGTTGAGGAAACCCCTTTATGGTAATAAACTTAATCATCGATCTTTTGGGATTAATCTTTGCAGTGAATCTCTACGATGGTGGTAATATGTTTCTAGGGTTCTAATCTGTGATGCAGGAGCATCCAACACCCTTAGTCAAAAGCAGGAATCCAAAGCGAAAAAGGAGGAGGATGTGGACCATCGAGATAAACAAGGGGACTTTCTGTTTAAAATAGAGCTAAAATGATGGAATGGATAAGTCTCTCGAAGACTTTATAAAATGTAATACTGCCACATATGTATGCATGTAGTGAGATTTAGGGCTTTAGTTGAGAGTTTTGAGGAAAGGATGTGATCAGATCCTTCATAGAGATCCGATTCAATGTTCCTTATATATATGCGTTGAACCTACGTGTTCAAAGTGGTAGAAAGAGTAATAGAGAGGATGATAGATAGAAACTGTGAAATCAGAGATAGATGCAATGTAGTCGAGTAGGAGACTGTTCTAAGGCTGAAATGCCTTAGCTTGTAATTACGCCATGCATAATATATAAATGTGTTTAAGTGTTGAAATTGTGCATCTGTGTGTGTTTCGTATAGATAGTCTGAATGTTCCGTGTGCAGGTTTGATCGACCATCGATCATTGAAAGGATCGATGGTGATCTAAAATATCTTTAACTGTTGTATGGAGTGATAACAGTGTAAGTGGTTGAGTATGGCAGAGGAAGCCGAGCGTAGCGTAAGTCCATCAAAGGCAAACAAGATCACGCTAAAGGGGAAACAAGAGCAAATGCACAGGAGTCTTATCGCATCGACGGATTGTTTTATATAGGGACGGCCTCATGCCTTAAGGATTCGCGATAAGCGATCGCTGCTTTATCGTGTCGGCAGAAACCATTGGAACGAGAACTGGAATGAGCCTTTGTAATAGAGCGATAGCAATATGCGATTAAATCGCAACCGTCAGATCAGAAGTCAGATCGATGGTCCTGATGGGATAGCTAATTGCATTTCGGGAGGTCAAAGGCTGGCGACAATGGGACGCCAATACGGCGGTGGGCTAATAATGCGATATCGGCGATAAGTCGATCGACGATCGGAGAAGTGGAAAGGATCGGAACGATCGCTATCACAGATTGGAGGTTGGAGTGGGGCTGCGGACTTGCAATGGGCTGAGAGTAGACCCACCGATTTGAGGTCCGACCCATGGGTTCTAAGCAGGATTTTCCTTTGTGTTCCTGTGTGTTTGCAATATCTGTGCTACCGGGTTTTTAAGGCTTAAATGCCTATATTAAAGCTTCCGATAAGTGTATGGTCCACAGGTTTAAAGGCTTATGGCCTAAAAAAATGAATAAATTCTTCTGATAGGCTTTGTGGGCCCATAACCCATAGGCCTCAAGATCGATTTTTGTAAAGCAAAGGGATTTTGGTTAACCCCAAAATCTCTTTGCATCAATCTACAATATGTTTCGCATAGGTGATATAAACTCTGTGATTGGACTATCTCAGCGCTCCGGTCTGCAATATATATCTCTGGCTAACAATCGATTTTTTGAGATTATCTTTGCGTTTGGTGATATAAACCCTGCGGTTAATCATCGATCTCTCACCAATAAACATTACATCGATTTATCACATAACTTAATTACCAATGATAGGTGAAGGACAACCATGGTTGAGATCATGCCAATGGGTCCAAATCGACAACAGAACATTATTTCACGATCATTGTGTTTTGACAAAATTGATCATCATTTCCATCTTCTGCATGAAGAAACAAAGTGAAGGAACCCAAAATCTCTTGAATAGATCATCGAATCGGTTGCTTTGAGCAGGAACTGAAGTCTATGTGGAATCAATATTTCGGCTAAGGTTTTTTTTGCAGTTTCGAAAGTAAAAAGTTATTATTCAACACACATTCGTTGTCTCGCTCTGTGGTTTTGGGTCCCACCCTGCAGTTTGGGTCCAACAAACATTACATCCAATTAAATTTGCATTACAAACACTGCTACAGACAACTCTGATAGGTGCACACGTTCCCACTTACTCACCTCTTATTAAGTTTTTCTTATTTACACTATGAGTACTTCCCCTGATATTTTTGAACCCCCCTCTAGCAAAGGGAGACCAGGTAAAATTACCCTAGAGAGTATTTATGAGTACATTGAATCTTTAGAAAGACGAAGAGAAGAGAGAGAAAACCATTTTAAACTAGAATTAACTACAATGTTTGACAACAACCACAAATTGTTAGAAAATAAAATAATCTCACTTGAGACTGAACTCCAAGGAATGAATGGTAGAATTCAAGAAATCAAACATAGTAAACAAGCAACGGTTAAAGAAAATGACACTTTGAAAAGCGAGATTAAGAATATAAAAGAACAACTACATTATAACTCAGCCCTAAATAACACAAAGAATAAATTAGATATTAAACCCATAAAAGAAAAAAATTAATAAACTAATTGTACTCGACCATGAGTGCCACAAAAGAGCCTTATACCTTATGATTGCTGGTATAGAAGAACAAAACAATGAAGACACATCATAAATAGTTAAAGAACAATTAAAGACAAAATCTCAAATTCAAACAACTTATTTCATTGAAGCAATAAGGGTAGGAAAGATGCTTGAGCATAAACACAGACTAATTTGTGTCAAGATCAGTTGTAATGACCATAAATTTGATATACTTGGGAAATCCCCAAGCCTAAAAGGAACGAGAATCTTTATAAATGAAGATCTCATTCCAGAAGACCAAGTTGAACTTAGGAAAGAAGTCCAAAAGGTCAAGGAGGCAAGAAAGAAAGGGAAATGGGCAATCATTAGGAATAGAAAAGCTATTGTTAGAGATATAGTCTCAAACACGAGTAATAAGTAGAGAATAGCATCACTTAGGATCCTCTTATGGAATTGTCATAGTTTCCATGGTGTAAACGTCCTATGTTAAGTTGGATCCCGAGTGATATTGATCTTATTCTTTGAGTTGAAACTTGGGAGCATGATGAATCTAGGGTCCCTCACCTTGATGGATTCACTCTTTGGTCGCCTTGGAATATGAAATCCTCTAGGAGAGTTTTTGGTGGTATAGCCACTTATATTAGCAACATTCTTTCCTCTCACATCTGACTTCATAAAACCGACCCCTTCAATCAATACATTTGGATCGAGATCTCTGATTCTACAACCAATAGGATCTTTTTTTCAATCTGCTATTTTGCCCCTATCAACTCTACATCCTATAAGAAAAACAACCTGGGTAAGAATTGTCCTTTCAATACCTTAGAAAAAGACATCTACAACCTAAGGAATGAAGGAAACATCCTTTTGCTTAGGGACTTCAATGCTCGAACTGCTACTAACCAAGCTAATATGTTAAGTCACAAATCCAACCCCGATCCCTTGTGGCTTGACGAGGATGGTAACTTAGCTAATAGATTCAAGAGAAACTCTGAAGACATAATTGAGAACTTATTCGACACTGAGCTCCTCAAACTTTGTAGTTCCCAAGACCTTATCATTTGTAATGGTATTAACAAGTGGCCCCTCTGTGGTCAGATGGTCTGTTTCCATGGGTTGGGTAGCAGTGTCGTGGATTATGTGATTTCTGACACCCATGTCCTCAACCATATTACAAACTTTGAGCTACTTAACGAGTACGAGCCTGACTCTGACCATAAAACTTTGTCTTTATCCTTAAATCTTGTTATGCATACCACCCACATGCAGGAGACCAATGAAAGCAAAAGACACATTCGCTTCGATAGAAGTAATGTCGACCTTTTCTAAGGGATTTACTCTCCCTAACTTATAATAACAACAATGATCAAATCTATTACCATTTTACTACTACCCTTTCCACTACCATTAGTGAGTTCTCTAATGAGACTTCGTATAAGCAGAATAATATAACTTCCAATCCTTGGTATGACAAAGACTGTAAAATTGTCAGGAAAGCGATCAGAGATGCCCCTAATGAAATCATTAAGCTCTAGAATATAAGTATATACAAAGCTCTCATCAAGAGGAAGAAGAGGTCATATATTAATAAGAGACAAGAGCACCTTCTCCACCTTTCTAAAGTTGCGCCCAGAAAGTTTTGGTGGAATGTGCTTGTTCGTAAAACTAAATATAATCATTCTATCCCCTTAGAAAATTGGGATAACTATCTTAAGAATTTGTATGACTCTCCGAACACCATGGCAACCATCTTAAACACTCCTATTAAGGAAGATATATTTTCTCTGAAAGATGTTGAGTCTAGGATCAATAAGTTTGCTAATGGGAAAGCTAAAGATTTAGAAGGATACCAAGCCGAGATATTTAAAATGGGAAGATCTATCCTCATTCCTCATCTCCTTAAGCTTCTCAATTTGGCTGTAAGGCATGGCTTCCCTAAGCTTTGGACACAAAGTCTTATTATGCCTAACTTTAAAAATGGCGACAAAAGTGTTCCCTCTAACTATAGGACCATTATGATTAGCCACATCCTAGCCAAGTTTTATGGGCTCATTTTAGAAAAGAAGCTTAGACTTTGGCTTGAGAACCAGGGTAAAAGGGCTAAAGGGAAAGCTAATTTTAGGAGACATCACTTGACTATCAACCACCTTGTCACTCTCAAGATCATTGCAAAAGAATTTCGCAATAGTAAAATCGATCTCTTATGTTGTTTTGTGGACTTTAGAAAATATTTTGACATTGTCGCTCAAGAGAAGCTCTAGGAGAGACTTGAAGAGATCATAGTTACTCATGAACTGATGATTGTTGTGATCTGCCTCTGCGACATGTCATTTCCAAGCTTAAGACCAATGAAGGGTGGTCTAAATATATTAAATGCAATATTGGGGTCAAGTAAGGGTGTCCCCTTTCCCCTACCTTTTTTGGTATTTAAATCAACAACCTAGAGGAGTGTCTGGAAACTGTGGGTTGCAAGGGCACCGAGCTCACTAGTATAATCATTATGCTTCTCCTTTATGCTGATGATATTGTTCTTCTTGCAAAAAGCCATGATGACCTAGACAAGCGACTTAATACTTTTCATGTTTATTGCTCCAAGATGGGTATGACAGTTAATACCGACAAGACTAAAGTCATGATCATTAAATCCAAAAAGATCACCCATGGTAGTTTCGTCTATGATAACCATTGTCTAGAGCAGGTTTCTTCTTATAAATATTTGGGTATTGACTTTCCTCATCAACTCAACTGGAATTATAGCATCGAGAAAATAATTATTGGAGGTTGGAAAGCTTATTATGAGCTTGAAAACAATTGTAAGTCAGATCTTTACATTTGGAGTAAAAAAAGGTTCCTCTTTGAGACTCTCACCACCCCTGTTGTCTTATACGAATGTGAAGTTTGGGGCTGCAATATATCTAAAGAGTCACGGAGAAAGATTGAGATGATCCAAAAGCAATTCATAACCTATAACCTCAAGATCAAGGGAAATACTCCCTATCATATCCTCTTGATCGAAGTTGGAATGTCTCCAATTGAAAGTACAACTATGTTTAAATATTTGATGTAGAACAAGAAGCTTTACAATATGGAATCCAAGAGACTCCCAGAAATTGATTCTAACTTTAGTCAAAACCCCCACCTGCACCTCAAGCATAGGTGGCATAAGGATGCCCTGTCTTGGCTCAACATTTGGGAGATTAAGGAGGATATCGACATGGGAAGCAAGAATAGTATCAAAGATACTATTACCTCCAATTTTAAGGACAAGATGTGGGATGATAAGGAGCTAGAGGGTAAAATGAAGCTAACTAGAATTATCTCTCTATGTTGACCAACACTAAGAATAAAATGAACATCCTCGGATGCGGGTGTCTAACGCTGCCTTCATTGCGATGGGACTGGAGTGGGCGGAGCAGAGACGCCACCTGCCAGCCTTGTACAACGGACCAGAAGCCATGTGGAGGGAGGATCACATGCAGGTGGGTTTAACAGGGTGTAAGGGAATGTTTGATGTTAACATTAATATGCCGTCCATCTCCACACGCACTGGCTGGTATCGGCTCTCGGCTCCCATGAATGCCATAGTTATGGCGGGAGGGTCTCGAGGCAGGGGAAAATGCTTATTAACCAGATTCCGCCATGGGTACACTCTGTTGTTCCTTGTGTTGTGTTGGATGGGCGCGGGCTCAGCTAGCTCGAAGCCTCCGTGTTGGTTGGGCTCTTGCTCTACTTCTCCGTCTCCCGCTGCTGCTTTGGGCTCCCGTCCGCTAGCCTGTGTGTTTGGACTGCGATATACCTCTCCGGTGGTTTGTTCTGTAATCCATTACGGTGCTGTCTCTGCTGTCATGCCTCGGCTCCGCCAAAGAATGCTCAGCCGCAGAGGCACCGCTCGGGGCGCTCCTTCACGCCCTTCTTCCGGTGATGCTACCTCGAGTCAGCACCCACGCTCTCGCAGCGGAAGAGGGAACATTCTGAGGCCCAGCCAATTTCTCGAACCCAGCTCCCCAGGCTCCTCGTCTTCGCCCTCCTTCGGCTCAGCAATCTTCACTTTCAACTGTTCCCTTAACCGACCTCGGATCATTGCCCATGTTTCAGTCCTCTTTCTAGAGGAAGCCCAAGAAGAGGGCGAATCCAGTGTTCTTCGGGAGGACCAAGGAACAGTTCCGATGCCAATTGCAGGCTCACCGCGAGACATGGAACCGCCGGCTAGCATCGTCAATGACACTATAATGGCGCCTGTGCCTCCGGTTTCGAACGAGAATGAGGAGACCCAAGCCCAGGACCTGGCTGACGGTGGATGGTGCAGGATCGTGGAGGAGATTCCGGAAGTTTAATCAAGCTTTGCAGCTTCTTAACAGGTTATGCGGCCCAGTAGCGAGGGCTTTTTTGTCAAAACTGTCAATCTTTGTATCTGCTATTGTGTCGAGGTCAATCTTTTGTTTCTGCTGTTTGTGTTCCTCTAGATCCCCTGCGCGGGACTGCAAAACATGGTCTTGTCCAACATCTGTGCTCTGGACACTTGCTGTTTCATGCGGCCTTCCTTTCTGGCCAGCTGGTTCATTTTGCTCGCTATGTTGTAATTTTACACTTTTAATGTGAATAGTAGAATAGTCTTATTTAGAAAAAAAAATAATAATAAAATGAACATCGTTAGGATAAGAACTAATTCTCATGGCATAAGGATGCCCTGTCTTGGCTCAACATTTGGGAGATTAAGGAGGATATCAGCATGGGAAGCAAAAATAGTATCAAAGATACTATTACCTCCAATTTTAAGGACAAGATGCGGGATGATAAGGAGCTACAGGGTAAAATGAAGCTAACTAGAATTATCTCTCTATGTTGACCAACACCAAGAATAAAATGAACATCGTTAGGATAAGAATTAATTCTCATGAGCTTCAAAGTGAGATCGGGTAGTGGTCTACTCCCAAGACTCCATGGGACAATAGAATTTGTCAGATTTGTGAGACTAAGAAGGTGGAAGATGAAAATCACTTTCTTTTAGACTACCTGACTCTTGCTTGCATCCACTCTCAATTCCCTATTTTCAGCCACACCTCCAGTATTCTTGACTTATTAAGCCAGCCCAACAATAGCAATCTTGGAGCACTTCTTTCCCTTCTCCTTGACCACAGAAACAAGATTTTGAAGAATGACAATTAGACTCTCTTTTTTTAAGAGGTCCGATAGAAATTGGTCTTAGTGGACGTTAATCATCAACATCATCATCATTATTATTTTTTAAGCATTTTTTTTTCCCGCATGGTTCATGTCGATCCTCGACTATCAACGTGATCCCATTATGTGTGAATTTGATAGTTGATTTTAATATTTTCATTATAATGGATCGAGTCCGCCCCTACAATGTGTCAATTTCATGGTTAGTTTCTAAGTTTTCATTGCAATAGGTCGAGTTCATCTACACTGTGTGTCAATTTGATGGTTGATTTTTAAATTTCTTTTGCAATGTGTCAAGTTGTCTTAGGCTAAGATTTTAAAATAGCTATACTTTTAACATTTAAAAAGGAAATTACTCTTGGTATAATGCCCCGTTCATTCACGTGTTCATTTAAAAAAAAATAGTCATAAATTTTTTCCATAATACCATGGTTGAAATATGTTGAATACTTAAGGTTTTCTATAGTCATGATTTTTTATTTTAATTCCATGGTTGAAAATTTGTCAAAATTATAAGGTAGCCTTTTCATAGATGTGATATTTTATCTTTAATGTCATGCTAAAAATCGTTGGAATTTAAGGTTTTTTGGAGTTATGATATTTTATCTTTAACATCATTATTAAAAAATGTTGAAAATTTACCCCAAAAATAAAAAAACATTATTCCAGGAACAACACTTTTCGTTTTCAGGGTGTTTTTTGCACACAAAAAAAATAGTTTTCATTGTCATTTTTAAAAAATATTGAAAATTTACCAACAAAAAAAACGTTATTCCAACATCAACACTTTTCGTTTTTTAGTTGTTTTTTCATTTTTTTGGGTTTTTTTTGCTAGAGTTCTCGTTTTCAGTTTACAATTCTCGTTTGACAGTTTACTTTGCTTTGGCTTATTAGTTATTACAACTATATAGAAAACAAGGGTAATATGGTACAATCTTGTCACAATACCATAGACTATGTCTTCTCTGTATAGTTTAATGATGTTATAATGTTGCTTCGAACCATGTGCTTAGACATAAAGACGTGTGTCCCCTTGCTATCAGCTTTACTTATCTTCAAGTTCATACTACTTACATCATTTCTCCTAATTACATGTACAAAACCCCTTTCCCTCGTGCAATTATCTGTTCGGGCAAACGCTTATGTTAAACATGATATCATACAGTTCATTACTTTACTGATTACTTATCTTGTGCTTTGAGGCAAACTATTTCATAACAAATTTCTCCTTGATTACAACATATAATGAGTTTCTTTAGTAGAGGATCTAGGGGAAACCATAGGGGTCAAGGTAGAAGGAAAAATGTGTCATGGAGAGAAAACATAAGCAAACAAATCAATTTTTATATACATTTTGATGCATATTCTAAAGAATTTGATCGGTTGACATAGATGGGGCACTTGTACCTCAGGGGTCCTCCATCTCCTCCTACACCTCATGCCTCACAAAATTCACCTACACCACACCCAAGTATCATGGAGATCCCTAAACCTCACTTGCCTCAACAACAACCATTGTAGTGTGATGGTTGGGAACCCAACCCCGTTAGGCTTGCATCTGATTTTGCTCATTGGCCTTCTCTTTCACACCATTCAGTTCCTCCATTGATTGTTGCACCTCAAACACCTTTAGCTCTTTCACAAGCCACATGTTTTCATACCCACCAACCCCTCAACTCCCCTCCACACATTGCAGTAGGAAAGCTTCACATGCCCTTTGTGCTTGCATGCTCCCTTTCTAGGGCCACTTCAACACACAGACATACTAGCACATTAGGAGCAGATGGAAGGGGGGAGGAGAGAAATCACATTCTAGGACATTCACCCAGAGGTACAAGGAGAAGGAAAGAGTGAAGAAAAAAGTCACATGGTCGGTCCTAACAGAGTTCCTAAGTTGACATATGTTATTCGACTCTATTTTATCATTATGGTTTTATTTGAATTTAGTTGGACATATTTCAAGTTATGGTACAAATTATATTTTCAGGACAACATGTTATTTTTGGCGATGTTATATTTTTTATAACACTGCTACTTGTGGGAAGCATAAGGGTTAGTTTACATGGTTTGTTATATGATGATGGATGATATTCTACATGCATGTTTTTATGGAATACTTGATGATGATATTATTTTATCGTGTCTTATTTATACATTATTTATTTTCATGGGAGTCACAAGGTTTTACAAGTTTTTTTTAGTAATAGAATGACATCGTTGGGGACCCCACCTACTCGCTAAAATTAAATTAAAATACTCCTTCTAGATGACCCTCTCTCAAATTTAAAGAGAAAAAGTTTCACTTAATGAAGTAAGGTTAGTTATAGGATAGTTACCTTCTCCAATTATCCAATGAGGATATAAAGTCAGCCAGAGGGCACAAAAGGAGGGGATGGAAAATAAGAGTGAGGAGAGGTATGCTTAAATTTTAATTGTTGTCATCTCTTTTGATAAATTATTTTCTTGAGTACCAGGGCTTACCTCAACATAATCATTTGTGGAGTGACAAGAAGGAAGTAAGCACATCCTTTATATATTGATCTAATCAAGTTGTTCTTTTTTTCCCACATTATTTATGTTGTTAAAGATCTAACATATTTCATATCAGTGTTAATTGGTGCACCTTTCACAAAATTATTTGTTGATTCAATCTTATTAAAGAGGTCCAAGTCTGTCAATCATTTTATGTTGTTTGTTTTTGGCACTCAGTTGCCTATGTATGAGTTTGTAACATCTAGGGCATCTAGAATAGATGTTGGTCATGATTTTCACATAAATATGCCATAAAAAATGTTGTGGTCACATATTTTTGATAAAAAAAAAATCAACATTTGAAAATCTTTCTTTTTAGCATACACCCCTGACATTTTTATGTTTTATTTCTTAAACTTTATGGGTGGAATTACTAGTATATGTTGTTGAAATTGTAAACCAATTAGCATCAGTTTTAATTGTATTCACGTGGTTTGGTGGCCAACTAAATATAATAATAAATCTTCCTATATTTATTTTAACAATTTGTTTTACACCTCTGCAATTTGGTAAGTTGTATAGTGTGCGTATTGTATAAAGTTATGCTTTAAGTTTATTTGTTTTATGTATATATTTGTTTTTTTTGTTCAACACATGAATACATTGTACATAATTAGATTGTACATAATTAGAGTTAATACATATAGGACATTAAGCACCAACCTTTGTCCCATTATCTCACCTCCCCTGTGAGATTCCGGGTATTGTGAGTGAAGCATATAAATTTCACTCGTCAACAATATTATTTATGCCAATATGGTCCTTCTATACCAACAATGATAGGAATATGAGTATCATTATAAGTTAATGAAGAGTAAGCAGATGATTGTTTGGAGTCTTTGAACAAGGTATTTATGAATGATCAATTCCTCAATTTGGATCCAAAGAACATGCTTAAATTTAGGATTATATATATCTAATCTTATCATGCAATTTTCATATATAACATGTGTATTTGGCCAACATAAGAAGAATTGGAAAATTTCAGGAATTTGAATGTGACCATGTATAATGTAGGTCAATTCCCTTGCAATAACTATGCACACTGCATGATGTTCTCAACAAGAAAAATCTTAATTTGAAAGAAAATAAAATGATTATTCTTGGGATATAATATGTTATTGAGATGATAAAAAATCTGTTTACAATTACACACAATTTGATGCCAAAGAAAGGCATATTATAATTACATTCAAGTTGCAACATGGGTAAGAAAGGAGATATCACTTTGATTTTTGGATCATCAAGGACTCGAAGGACCAATCTTTCTATATCATTAGAGGAAACTAATGAGAGATAATGAACATTGTTAGAGTGATAACAATGAATCTAATATAGAGGGAGGTTGCTACGCAAAATACATCGACCTCTCGAAAGAAAAAGAACAACAATTACTAATTAGAGAAGGCAAATTGATCTTTGGGATGGGAAAATGTTGGTTGGAAGTGGCTAATAGATCTATGTTGATAGAAACCAAATTACATTCAACATAGTTACCTTCAAACAAATCTATGCTTAATTTGAGTACTTGCAACAATATTAGTGTGAATTATTACCAAACTTCACATTTTTTGAATTACAACATTTTTTTAAAGAACTACATTAAAAATGTAGATAAACATTCTCTGACATAATACTAAAATGATTTCACTTAAATCAATGAGAAATAAAAATAGCAATGACCTTGTATTTTCCATTACACTTCCAAGTAGATGTAGATTTATAATTTTGTTGGTATAGAAACCTCAATTTCCATGGCCCACTACCATGGAGGAGTCAAAACACGTCACTTTTAATAGACCACAACCATCGAGGAGCCACCAAACCCCTTAGCACAAAAATATCTAATATTGTCAACATTTCTTCACCATGTCTTTGATACCATGTTAAGAATAACCAAGCAAGACAAGAACTTGGTAGAAAAGGATTTAAGCCATTCTCAAGACATATATTCATCTGATGATATCAACTTATAGTACATGGATCTAGCCACTCTATATCTAAATTTATGTGACAACTCATTAGTGGATAATGGCACAACCACATTAGTAGTAATGATGACAAGTCATAAGAAGGTGATCTTGGCTTTTGTGATTGTCTGTAGACTCATATTCCAACACGAAATCAGACATTTGTTAGCATAGAACTAGCCATATTCCAACACCGTTGTTAACCACTAGTTGAAGTAACCCCTTTAGTTGTTGTTGTGTGTCAGAGAGAAGTAGATAAGGAGGGAGAGACCTAACACATTCAGTAAAAGTGTATCAATATATATATATATATATATATATGTGTGTGTGTGTGTGTGTGTGTGGAAAATAATATTTTTTTCTTTATTTCTTAACATTATAATTTTCTTTGAGGAAGTGGAGGTTGGTTTGATGTGTATGTTCTCATTTATGGTTTGTGATACTATGATCTAATAATTTTTGTGTAGACAAAATTAGTTTGCTACTAAGATGTGGAATCACATTAAATAAGTTTGTTGGAAACATAGGGAATCCAACTCAAATTTGACCTTTTGAGGAGACGAGATAATAGAGTTTTAAGTCAAATTTTCCTACTAGAAAACCACCAAATTTCCAAAACCCACGAGTGAATATTTAGTCAAGAAAGTGTGTAACATTAAAAGTAGAAAGAAAAGGTTCAAACCATTTCACACGTCACATGGTGTGTATATTCTATTATTGTGTTATGAAGTTTCCAATTGTTGTGGAAGTAACTTGAAAAGTGGACAAGCTTAACCATTTTTTTGTTGAAATTTCTCTTCAAAGATGGTAAGAATTTTGTCAAAAGTTATAGTTCCACCTTATTGATGGGAGCTCTCACATTGAAACTTTTCCCTTGGTGGCTTTATCCCATTTTAAGAAGTCCCAAATCATCAAAATTTCAAAAAATGAGTGGATTAGGGTGGGGCAAATGCCTTGCTGGTTAAAAAAAAAAAAGCGGAAGAAAAGAAAGCCCAATTGAAAAAGTTGAAATTGTCCACTTTTTTAACTAACTCCATTGCAATGAACCAATCACCAGGTAATTAACTATGATTTCCAATTATCAAACATAACCTTTTCCTTGACAAAGTTGTTGTATACCTTTGAGGCAAATTTCTTAGCTCACTTCCTTGGAATTTCATATTGCATGGGCCATTCCAACCTAGACAACACATGGTTACTGATGTGACATGATTTCATCTTATTAAAAGAGAAAGTTATATATATCCTCCAAATAGAATTAGAAAATTTTAAGACCCTAGAATTCACCATCTATGATGCAAATCAATTCCATTGCAATTGTTGTATACACTACATGAAGTCCTCAACAAGCATAGGTCTTAATTTGAAATGAAAGGAAATGGTGATTCTTAGGGCACAATATGTTGGTGAGATGAAGAAAGGTTTGTTTGCAATAATGTACTATATAATACCAAATAAAGGCATGCTATCATAACATTCAAGTTGCAACATGGGCAATGAACGAGATGTCACTTTTATTATTATTATTATTATTAAGGACTATAATGACCTTTCATTCTACATATCACTAGAGGAAATTGATGGGAGATTATGAGCATTGTTAGAGCAATAATGGTGTATCTAACATTGAGGGAGATTTCTATGCAAAATTGATCTGTTATTGAATGTTAGTTTTGTTGTGCTAATTTAAATTACAGATTTATAAACAAATGCTTGTCCTTTGCTTCCTATGCATGGTTCTCTTATGGTGTTTGTGATTGGAAACATGTAAATTTTATCAAGTTTTAAGTGAAAGACATGAACAAAATAGCATCAAAAACAAGTGCTAGGCAACAACGATACAAAGTACAACAAACCATCAATTTGAACCCTTAACATAGTGTTTTGATGAAGGAGTTCACACCTCTTGTGCTACATCTCCTTGGTCCAACTCCCATGGCTTAGGGCTATGTGTTAGCTCAATATTGAAAAAATGTTGTTTACAAAGCTCTATTGCTCCCGAGACCTGTTCCAATGTGTTCAAAATGTCGAAATTAGCTAGGAACACCTTTTCCTGAGCTCAATTTGGTCGAAAATGCTCCAGTTATGACCCAAACTATCTTTCCCGAGAAACGCTCCTCTAAAACTGGAGGGACTCTGGTTAGCTCCACTAAACTAGAGTTTCCACCGAATTAGGGGGCTCCACCAAAATCACCGCAAAATTAAACTAAAGGTTTAATTAATGTTAAACTAGATTAATTAAACACTAATATGTGATTAGCACTAACACCGCGCGTTTTACAAACTGTTAGCCTTAACTATTGGCAGTTTAAGCAGAGGAGATCACATGGCATGGTTTTCTGGCACGTTTTCCACTAATGGTTCTGAAACCATTAGCCTAACAGTTTCCGCGGAGGTGTCACATGCCAAAAATTAAATGTTAACAATTGTTGGGTAGCGCTGTCCGACGGAATTAATGTTAACCGTAGTTGTTCTGCCGAAGCGTTCACATGTTGCATAACCGTGAGGGTTAAGATTTGTTGGAGCCATCGGATGTTAATGTTAACCGTTTGCCGTGGTGGTTGGTGTGTTCACATGGGGAGGGTTGGCCCTCCTAACCGCCAAATTTAACTGCATTCAAATTCAAATATGCGTGGAGAACACATATGTTAAGAACTAATGGTGTGATGTAACGGTATGGTGCTTGGACTATATAGAGGAGGTCACGGGGTCGAAGCCCAGCGCCTCCATACAAATTTTACCACTACCCATAATTGGTCCTTTAGGGAGGGGCACATGGTGGCCTTCGCGCTTGCCACTTGTCCCCTCCTCATTGGCCATGTTCTAAACCAATCACAATATGCCATGTCACCTCCACTAATAACCAAGAAAAATCTGACACTTGGTAAGCTTTGACTGAATGTTGACCACAGTTGACCTTGAACACCTGCCACGTCAGCAGTACAAACTGCTGACTGTACAGTGACTATGCATTTTTTTTTCATGTTTGGCAAAGGGGACAAAGCTCAATAACTTCCTCATACGAACTTAGATTTCAATGAATGAGTTGTGTTAGGATTGTTTTACCGAGATGGACACGGTCGTTTAAGTTTCAAGCCATTCTGAGAACTTTGATTTTGAGATAAATACTGAGCATCTGATCATTCCTCCCACTACAAGCCTTTTGGACCTCAAAAGATAATATCAATTGTTCAACAGGTGAGAGTACAACTCCCTCACCTTCTCGATCTACAACCATTTATCTTTAGAAGTATTTTGTCCCTTGAGTCCCACTCTAAGGTATTCGACATTCCCTCTCTTCGAAGTCCTAGTTCTTCTGTAAAGTATGAGATCCTGCTGAAGTTCATTAAGATATTATGGCGAGAAATAATCTATTGATGGCAGTTAAACATGCTCTCCTTGATCATCAATCAAAGGAGGCTCAAACAATTTCAAATTCTCAACATTAACAACAGAGTATATTTGCATATAAGGAGGCATCAAGCTTAAATGCATTGTTACCAATCTTTTCCAGAATTTTACAAGGCCCATAATGGATTGGCTTAAGCTTTTTACCTTCCCCTTGAAGTCTCTCTTTGCTAATATATAACCAAACTTTGTCTCCAACTTGAAATTTGTGATCAATGTGATGTTTGTCATGCCTTGCTTTATAACTTCTTTGACTCTTCTCCAGTTGTTCCTACACTGTGTGAAGTATCAACTGAATTTTCTCTATGAACTTCCTTGCCTTATTGATGTCGTTGTGACCATTGATGGCGATATCTTTCTCAAAGATGAAGTTCAATGGTGACCTTGGCAAGTACCCAAAACATGCCTCAAATGGTGATGTGTTTGTGGAAGAATGCTTTGCCTTGTTGTATGCATGTTGTATGCAATGCAACTGTTCATCCCACAACTTGGGATGTTTGTTCCAATATCCTCTAAGAAGATGAATGATTTTTTTGTTGACCACCTCGGTTTTCCCATCTATTTGCGGATGAAAGTTTGTACTATTCTTAAACTTTGTGTCCATCATGTCCCACAAATTTGACCAAAAATTCCCAACAAATTGAGAATCTCGATCACTTACAATGGAAGTAGGAAGACCAAAATGAACCCAAATTTTTTGGAATAAAATATGAGCTGTTTGTTCAGCTGTAATTTGCTTTTTACATGGTGTTAGTATGGACATCTTGTTGAACCTGTCTACAACTACATACAAGTAATCATGACCTTTCCTTGAAAATGGAAGACCTCCTACAAAATCCATTGAGATACTCTCCCATGGACGTGAAGGTACTGGAAGTGGAGTGTACAATCCTAATTTCCTATTACTAGGCTTACTTGTTGCACACAAATAACATCCTCTAATGAAATGAGATACATTATCAAACATGTGTGGCCAATAACAATACCTTTGGAGATTTGCTACTGTCTTGCCTACACCAAAGTGTCCAACAATAAATGAAGTGTGTGCCTCCCTTATGATATTGTTTCTTTCTCCCTGTGGAATACACAACTTGCCCAAGTGATACAACAAACTATTATGTACATGATATTCCAACTGTTCTATTTGGTTTCGTTGACTCAAGCTTGCATACACATCTTGAAAGTCACTATCATATGCATATTTCTCAATGTAACTTTCATGCAAAACATAATTATGCTTGAGTATAACATATGAATTTATGATAGGCCTTGAAAGCACATCAACTACCTTATTGTATATTCCCTTTTTGTACTTGATAACCAAATGAAACTGTTGTAGAAAACCCATCCATCTAAAGTGTCGTGAGTGCTGCAACTTTGATTGCCACTGAGTACTACAATGGTTGATGGTCGGTATGGATAATGGTCTCCTTTCCCATCAAGTAGTGTTTCCATTTTTTGACACTTTGTACCAATGCGTAAAGTTCTTTGTCATAAGTGGGATAGTTAGTCACAACTCCATTAAAAATTTCAAAATGAAATGAAATGGGCTTACCATGCTGCATAAGAACTGCTCCCATGGCATAATCACTAACATCCGTTTGAATCTCAAATGGCTGTCTAAGATCCGGAAGAGCCAATACCGGTGTTGAACTAATCTTTTGCTTCAAAGCATCAAATTCTTTCTGTTGTACATCTCCCCAATGGAAGACTTTCTTGACACTATTCAATGCATGTAATGGAGATGCAATGGAAGAAAAATTAGCAATAAATTTCCTCCAATATTGTGTTGCTCCTAAAAAACTTCTTACCTCCGTAACTGTATTGAGCTTGGGCCAATTAAGAATGACCTCAACCTTAGAAGGGTCAATCTTCATCTCACCTCCTCCAACAATGTGCCCCAAATACACTAAAGAAATCTTGCCAAATTCACACTTCAACATCTTTAAAAACCACTGTTCTTTTCTCAAGACATCAAGTACTTTGTTTACATGCATTACATGTTTATCTCTAGATTTGCTGAATATGAGTATATCATCTAAGTACACAATGACAAAGTCATCTAGAAATGGTCTCAATACATCATTCATAATGCTCATGAAAGTAGTTGGATCATTTGTAAGACCGAAAGGCATAACAAGCCACTCAAACAATCCTTGTTTAGTTTTAAATGTGGTTTTCCAAATGTCCTCTTCAACTATTCTAACTTGATGATAACCACTTCGTAAGTCTAACTTAGTGAAATATTTTTCATACCTCATGTTGTAGCATCCATTGTCCATTGTTATTTAAGTTTTATTTTCAGTTTTATAAGATCAAAAAAGATGAAAGAAATGGTCGATTTTATATTTTCAATGGCTTTGAAAGTGATAAATGCGCTAGAATATCTGGGTTGTCTGGTCAACAAGCCACAAATCCAACGGTAATCACATAAGTTAACTAGAATGGGTTTATTTCGAAGATCGGATGCGACAGTGTATCAAACACAGTTTAAATTTGCTGAAGTCCGGGCCAATCTTAGTCGTCCATCGAAACAGACAGGATCCGACGAATATCGGGTGGAAAAGTAATCGAGTTTTATCGTTAAAATCAGACCCGATAGATCATTAACTGGTAGTTTTTATTTCCTATCGGGTCCGTAAGGGAGTCAAAGGTGCGTTGAAAAGGTGGACGCAACAGGTTTTATGAATCAAAGTGTTAATTCTTTTAAGTTCCGTGGGCCTGACCCATCGTTTAAATGTCATGCAGGTTCAAGAAGCGCGATCAAGCGATAGTTTGATAAGTACTTTAAGGTGTGCTGTGCGGAAGCAATGAGAACGAAGGTTAGTCAAAGCTTGACCCCCACAGTTGACCGTGACGTTATTACGGTTGACCAAAATGTGAGGCCAAAAATCACTGCGGGGGTTCAACCTCATTGAGGCTCCCATACATTCTTTATCTCCCGTAGTGCTTCCAAAGCCTTTCGCCCTTCATCCACTGCTCCGTTAAAGCTCAAAGATACAGATTCGAATAGAGAGCGGCCATCATCTTCTAACTTCTGTTACTTCCTATTATTTTATGTTCTTTAGAATGAGGTGTCCTTTACCCTCTGTGTAATATTCTGTAACAATTTTTACTTTAGACAGTTAGGGAAATAGTTAAGTAGTTTGACAGTTTTGATGACTACCAACTGTCTCATAAGGTATAAAAAAAGGAAAATTTAGAGAGATGGGGTTCGAACTTTGGAGAACTTGGATACTAGGCCACTGTATTCCTGATACAACTGTTGATTAATGAAAGAAACAGAAGTTTTCCGCACATTGTTGGGTATGATTTTGTGTCTTCTCTGTTATGTGTCATCATATGTTTTCTTCCTTTAAGTATGGTAATGAAGTTGTGGGTCTTTATTTGCTTATGTAAATGAAGTTAAATCCCTTAAAAGAGCGCTCCTATACTTGAAGTTCTTACCTCTGCAATTCTTCTAAGTTACAGACAGTAGTTTATGTGTAAGACAACATATTATCTATAACTTCTCCAAGTGCCACAGATAATAGATCCTAAGTAAAACAACATATTGTCTATGACTTATTCAAGCTTTCTTCATTCAACATTTATATTCAACAATCAAATGGCATTCTGATATTTTCTTGTCACCTAAGTATTGAGGGTTAAAAACCAGATTTCACAGGTCCTTCATTTGAGAACGCAAGATACAATTAAGTGACAAACAAGTGACAACCATTATAATCATTAATGTCTTAAGCACAATTTCTACACAGCCAGTAAATTGGTTTCTTAAGGTACAACACCTCAACTAACTAATCAAATCATCAATTCTTTGCAGTGGATAATGATTCTTTATCGTGATTTTGTTCAGTGCACAAAAATCCACACACATGCACCAAGTCACATCCTTCTTTGGCACCAAAACAATGGGCGAACCACATGGTGAAGTAGATGGGCGTATGATACCTTTGTTCAACAATTCTTCAATTTGCTTCTTGATTTCCATGCTCTCCATAATCGACATGCGATACATTTGGAAGTGGAACATCCTGCTGTAGCTGTAGCTCATGCTGAATTCCTTCCTTGGGAGGTAACCCCTTTGGTTCCTGAAACATCTCGCCATGCTTTCTTACCACATCAAACAAATCAGATTTCAATTTGTCATCACAACCTTCAAAATAATCAATATCATTCTTTTTCTTGATCATGAGAAGCACAAAATTTTTACTTGCATTTACTAGTCTCTTCATCTGCCATACATTAACCAAAGAAATGTTCAGGCTTTTGCAATGGGATCTCACAATGTACTCCACCCCATTTTTTAGCAATAATTATTTGTTTTCATGGCGATAAAATACTGCTTTCCTATCATACAAATAAGGACTACCCAAAATGATTCTTGATAAGTCAAGTGGAACTACATCTAACTCAACTTCATCAATGAACTTTTCAGTAATGGCGAACTTGAATAAGCACTTCCTTGTAACCAGTAAATTTACATTATTGACTATCCAACCCAATGGATATGGCTTATGATGAGGTACAAGGTTAAGCTTTTTGACCAAGTATTTTGAAATTAAGTTTGATTGTGACCCACTATCAAATAATGCATCAATCTTTGTATGATTTGAAATTACCCTTACATGAAACAAGTCTATTCTTGATTCTTCATTTGGAGTGTTGTTTTGACTGTGTGAGGAACTAGTGCTTGCAACAACTTCTTTTCCTTTTGTGACCATGGCTGAAACCTTGGTTTCATCACCACAATCTGATCCAAGGTCATGTTGTCTGGTAGCAGTCGTCTTTTGTTTTCCCTTATTGTTTTGTTTCTTAGGCCTAGGTTCGGGATGTAATTTCCAACAATGGGCTTCATCATGCCCAGCTTTGGAACAATGTTGGCATATGGTTTTCTCCCCTTCTTTCTTCACACTTGATCTGTTATTGAATGTTAGTTTTGTTGTGCTAGTTTCAATTACATATTTATAAACAAATGCTTGTCCTTTGCTTCATCTACATGGTTCTCTTATGGTGTTTGTGATTAGAAACAAGTAAATTTGATCAAGTTTTAAGTGAAAGACATGAAAAAAATAGCATAAAAAATAAGTGTTGAACAACAATAATTCAAAGTACAACAAACCATCAATTTGAACACTTAACATGGTGTTTTGATGAAGGAGTTCACACCTCCTGGGCTACATCTCCTTGGTCCAGCTTCCATGGATTGGGTCTCTGTATTAGATCAATATGGAAAAAATGATGCTTACAAAGCTCTATTGATCCTGAGACCTATTCCAATGTGTTCAGAATGTCGAAATTAGCTAGGAACACCTTTTCCTGAGCTCAATTTGGTCGAAAAATGCTCTAGTTATGACCCAAACTGTCTTTCCCTAGAAAAGCTCCTCTAAAACTGGAGGAACTCCAATTAACTCCACTAAACTGGAGTTTCCGCCGAATTAAACTGAAGGTTTAAGCAATGTTTAACTAGATTAATTAAACACTAATATGTGATTAGCACTAACACTGCACATATTACAAATCGTTAGCCTTAAGTACTAGCGGTTTAAGCAGAGGAGATCACATGGCATGGTTTTCCGACACGGTTTCCGCTAACAGTTTTGAAACCATTAGCGTGACGGTTTCCACGGAGTTGTCACATGCCAAACATTAAATGTTAACATTGTTGGATCACGTTGTCCGTTGGAATTAATGTTAACCGTAACTGTTCTGCCAGAGCATTCACATGTTGCATAACTGTGAAGTTTAAGGTTTGTTGGAGCCACCAGATGTTAATGTTAACCATTTTCCATGGTGGTTGGTGTGTTCACACGGGGAGGGTTGGCCCTCCTAATTGCCAAATTTAACTGCGTTCAAATTCAAATATGCACAGAGAACACATAGGTTAAGAACTAATGGTGTGGTGTAACAGTATGGTGCTTGGACTGTGTAGAGGAGGTCGTGGGGTTGAACCTCAGAGACTCCATAAAATTTTTACCACTGCCCATAACTGGTCCTTTGGGGAGGGGCACGTGGCGACATCTGGGCTTGCTACTTGTCCCCTCCTCATTGGTCCTGTTCTAAACCAATCACAATATGCCACGTCACCTCCACTAACAACCAATAAAAATCTGACACTTGGCGAGCTCTAACTAAATGTTGACCATAGTTGACCTTGCACAGTCACCTGCCACGTCAGCAGTACAGACTGTTCATTATGCAGTGACTGTGCATTTTTTCTCTTGTTTGGCAAAGCAGACAGAACTCAATAACTTCCTCATATGAACTTGGTTTTTAGTGAAACGAGTTGCATTAGGATCGTTTTGCCGATACGGACGCTTTTGTTCAGGTTTCAAGCCATTCTGAGAACTTTGATTTTTTAGCTAAATACTGAGCGCCTGATAAAAAATGCATTGACTTCTTAAAAGTAAAAGAGCAACATTTACTAATTAGAGAAGGTAGATCAATTTTTGGGATGACTGAATGTTAGCTGGAAATAACTAAGGGATTCATGCCAAAAGAAACCAAATTACATTATCAGTTTTCTTCAAATAGATCTATGCATAATTTGGGTACTTACAACAATATTTGCATGAATTATCACAAATCTCACGTTTCTTTGATTTGTAGTACTTATTATTTCAAGAATTGTATTTAGAATGAAAAAATATATATATTATTTAATATAATGTTAAAAGAATATACACAAATAAATGAGAAATCAAAGGAACGATGAATTTGCTTTTGTCATTACACTTCCAAATGAACACAGGTTTGCAATTTTGTTGGTGCAAAGACCTTTTTTCCCATGAATCACCGCCATGAATGTTAAGCCTAGATAAAGCCCCATGTAAGCCCTATATAAATCCCTGTGTATAGAGTTATTACAATTTTGTTGTTATATTAGTGTTATTATCTAGACCCTATTAATTGTAATCGTGCCCTTTGTCTCCTATACGCACATTTTTTTTTATTGTCAAAGGTAGTTTCCCCCTTAAGGAGGCTTCACTTTCATTCTCAAGGTGTGGAGTTACTTCTCTCTCTATTTTCATAACATTTGGTATTAGAGAATATGGTCCTAGGTTTTTGCTCCTTCAAACTAGTCACCTTGGAATTTTCACTATAGCATTTTTGGGGAGATTTCAGATACTGAAATTTATTGGAGCCTTATGTGAAGCAACAAAACATTCATGGTAAAAATCCAAACTTTTGTTCACTATGCTTTCATATTTATAGATGTGCAAATTAGGGCTTTTAACTAGTCTCAAACATGTGTTCTAGGTAAAACAATCATATATGCTTATGTGATGATCCAAGTTGAGTGAAATGAGTTGCATTACAAAGAGGAAGTCTACAATATATCAAGTGAATTTTTTTGAAGTAGATAAGAAAAGCTAAACATGTGGCACAATATACAACTTCATTTTCTGGAAATGGACGAAAATAGAAGTTTTGGGAAAGTTATAACTTTTTCTCATCACCTCAAAATTCATTTAGACCTGTGGCATTGCATAGAAGATAGATCACGCTATCATAAACAAAAAAAAATTCAAAACCAAAGGTGTAGAAATTTCATATTTAAATCAATTGAAAGATTGACTTCCAAAATAATATATAAATCAAGGTTTAAAAGTTACGTAAGTTGTGATGGCCATAAATTTGATTAGAACATATGCTTACAAAAGTGTGGTAAAGCTAAATATAGAAGAAATATATAAAGATATTATTTTTGTCCCACATGGCGAAGGATACTCCAAAAATTACTCTACCAATTAAACTTTAAAGAGCTAAACCATGGCTAATGAAGAAACTACAATGATCCAAATTGGAGAATCAATTGAACGAAATGAATAAATAATTATTTGATAAATTCACAAATACAATTGGAATAAAAGATGGAAAATATGGAATACATTATAGATCAAGATATGGAAAATTTATAGGATTCTATGTGAAGCATTCTCTTATGTACCTTGGATGAGAATTTCCATAAAGGTGATATTGGGATGCAAGGAAATACTGAAATTGGGGACATGACAATGGTTTAATCTTAATAATCTTTGAGGAGTATTTAAAAAATATGGAGAACATGAGTTTGAGTCCGAGAATCATGACTCTTTATGACTCCCAAATTTTCATCATTGAGGGTTCAACCTAGCACCAATGGACTACTTAATTCCAAATATTGACATGACAAAATTTGATAGTAGAGATCCTATAACATATATTCCATATAAACAATAATTTGATCTACGCCATGTGTTGACTTTACAGAAGGTAACTCTTACATCCCTATATCTAGAAAATGATGAATTTGTTTGGTAACAATGGCTTTGTGAACAAAAAAATGATGTTGTTGTTGTCTCTTGGTCCATTTTTATGAATGAATTGATAACACTACATGGGGATATTAAGGGAAATATTTTATTTAGACAATTGAAAAATATTTGACAAAAGGGTCCAATTATAGAGCACTTTCAACGATTCTAAAAACTAATTCTGAGGGTAAGAAAAAACATTCTAGGGATAATTTGTTAGATTCCTTTATAAGCACTTTAAAGGACAATATTCAACATGAGGTGCATCTCTTCAAGCCTAAATATCAAAAGAATGCTTCTAGTGTGGCTAGGAAAGTTGAAAGTAAAAATATGGCTATTAGAAGAGTGGCCAACAAAAACTATAAAGAGCATCATGTTCCCTTTCCTAACCTCACTTAACCTACAAGGTTGACACTTTAACAAATGAATGAAAGAAGAGCAAAGACAATATGTTTCAATTGTGACAATAAGTATACTAGGGGGCATAAATATAGTGAGGAGAAATTATTCTACACATACTATGAAGAAAAAGAATGAGAACCATCATGGGATCTAGAACTAGAAGAAACTACTCCAACAATATATTGTCAAGCATTAGCTAATGTCATTAGTCCACAAACCCTCGAGATAGAAGGACATATAAAAAATAAATGGGTAATAATCTTGATTGATTATGGTGGTACCCATAACTTCATTAATTTCAAATTATCTAAACTTCCCAATTCTTTATATTTCCAATACCATATTATCAAGTAACAAGTGCAAATGGAGGTACCATAAATTGTTAAGGGAAGTGCCATAATATTGAGCTCACTATGGGGGAAGTATTTGTTGGATAGTCTCGTGATTGTAGTCTAAATGGGTGGTTGTGATGTTTTTTTTCCCATGGAAAAAAGTCGTAATTTCTATTTATATAAGAAATTACATTTTGTAGATGCCAAGTGCATATGCATATGGAGGCAACGATGCCTGACGAGTTCACAAACTATAGATCGTAAGGAAAGTCTGAGATATCTCCACGTAGGGAGTCCACTAAGACTGTACTAGATGTTACTGATATAAGTAGATCAAAAAATAAGTCCTGCTCTACGCAGAGAGCAACAAAAACCTGTACGTACAAAAAAAAGAGTTGTAACTCATGACAAAGTAGTGGAAATATATACATGATAATACAAAAGCTGTTCTATATATATGAGGGCCTTATAGCCCATTTTCTATAGGATCATCAAAAGGTCTATGATAATGCTGGTAGAAAGTTCTGTCTATCTCCTCCTGTATCAACCAGTCGTTTCCTTGTCTGTGCGGTGCCTCTTTTGATAGTTGATCTGCTTCTGTGTTTTGTTCCCTGTAAATGTGTTGACAGACAAAGGAGTCAAAAGATGTAATCAGTCTTTTAGCTTCATCTAATATATGCCTCAATGAAAATGCATAGCAATATGATGCATCATTCAGCCAGTTGCAAACGATTTTAGAATCTCCATATAGTTGTAGGTGTCTGCACTGTTTTTGCAATGCAAAGTATATAATATGTTTAGCTGTGCAGAGTTCAGCAAAATTATTGGTGCCCCTGCCTAAGTTAATTTGGATTTTGAAGCAATGAGATTCATTGAGGTGAAGGATGGCTCCACCCCCATAGCCTGCCTCCTGAGCAGAGCCATCAAAATATGCCCAGGGCTTAGATTTATCAATGATTTCAGGTCTAATGGTGCGGGGAGGGACACTGGTTTCCACCTTTGGAAGCAAGTCAAAATCGGCGATCGTGTGGTGCAATATGACAGGCCAATGCGGGGACTTATGGTTGAAAATGGCCTGGTTACGTGCTATCCAAAGTGCCCAACATACTAGCAGTGGCATATTAATATATTTTCCTGAGTGATTTTGGCACCATAAGTTCCATGCATCCATGAGATTGTGCCCCTGCCAGTTTTTTAAGGTAGGATAGTGAGTGATGATGGATTACCAAAATTCCATTGTTGTAGAGCATTTTAGAAAAAGATGCTCTGTACTTTCTTCATCCTTGCGGCACAAGTGGCACCAGAAGGGGCCATAAAATGATCTCTTCATCAGGTTGGTCCCGGTAGGGATATTGTCGAAGAGGATGTTCCACATCAATAATCGTGTGCGAGGGGTTGCCTTGAGCTTCCAGAGTGTTTTCCAGGTTGGGAGGATGTCCTGTGGCTTGTAAGATTCCATAAGCCTTATATAACCTTGCCTCGGGGTGTATACTCCATGTTTTGCAAAGGCCCAGATTATCTCATCCGATCCCTCAGTGAGTCTAATATGTGCCTGGGTGAGGGCATCCGTGTAGTCCTGCCATTCCTGCTTCCACTGGACCGGTATCTCCAAATCTCATGCTGATGCCCATGCCTGCTGAAGAAAGGAAGAGTTGTCGTTGTCATCGATGTGCTTGATGTGTGTAACTCCTCTACTGTGTAAGTATCTTAATAAGTCTGCAGACAGTCTATGGGCGTTCCCACAGCCTACCCACGGGTCCAAACCGATTCGAACAGCATTGCCTTCCTTGATACGCCATGTAATGCCTTCACGCAGAAGAGGAAGTGAGCCGATAACCGCTTTCCAGATATTAGATATGTTATGTCTTGATTCATGTTGCTGACGGAACTAGTCCATTAGATTCATTGGCCTGATGTACTTCACTTGTGCAACTCGGGACCAGAGACTGTTAGTGGTGATGAGCTGCCAACCGAGCTTGGCCGCTAATGCTCTGGAAAATAGATCAAGCCTCTTGATGCCCCACCCTCCCCAACTTTTGGGTTTTGCAATGGTACCCCATTTAACCCAGGCAAAAAGCTTCCCCGGTTGGTGTCCCTTCCATAAAAATCTACAGCATATACTTTGTAATCTACTCAAAATACCTTTAGGTATCCAGGCTAGGGTCATCCAGTAGATTGGAGTGGCTTCAATTACTGCTTTTATGAGAATCAATCTGCCTGCCCGAGAGAGATATTTATGATACGATAACTGTAGTCTTTTTTCCACTTTCGCAATGAGCCAAGTCCAGTCCGCAATCCTGTAACCGAGAGGCTTTAGTCTAAATCCCAGGTACTTTATACCCTCTGCCAAATTCAGATAGGTGAATGGGAAGCACTGTGTTGAGTATGTGATCTCATGTTGTGTGCAACCAATAGTAGTAATCGTGGATTTGCTGTCATTTATCACCATCCCTGTGGCTTGTTGAAAAAGAATGAATAAGTTCTGGAGGGTCGTGGTGTCCCCGATACTACCATTTAAGAAAATCAGAATGTCATCAACAAATAATAGATGAGTGAGATAAAAAATTTCAGCAATTTTGATGCCTAACAGCTGATTTCTATCTCGAGCAGATGTAATAGTCCTACTTAGTCCTTCCATAATAAGTAAGAATAGCAAGGGCGAGAGAGGGCATCCCTGTCTGAGGCCTCTCTCCGAATTGAAAAAGGATGTAGCTTCACCATTAAGTAGCACACTGTAAGATACATCAGTTATACAACTCATTATCCATTTGATGTATGCAAAGGGAAATCCAAGATGGGTCAGCAGCAGTCTGATGTAGAGCCAATTTTTTCTATCGAAAGCCTTGGATAGGTCCACCTTTAGAATCATTCCTTTCTGCTTTTTGAGATGTATTGTATGCATGAGTTCTTGAGTTGTAGCAATAGCTTCATGAATCTGTCTGTGGTGTAGGAAGGCAAATTTCTCTGGAGATATATGACGAGATAGAATAGGCTTCAAACGATTGGCTATGATCTTAGCTATGATCTTGTATAGGCAATTACAGAGGGATATGGTGCGGAAATCATTGAAAGAGACAGGATTGTTCGATTTAGGAATAAGTGCAATGAATGTGGATTTGATGGCTGAGGATATTCTGCCACTCCTTCTGCAGTTCTCCACGATCTTGAGTAGGTCATTCCCCAGGATTTCAAAAAAAGAAATGTAAAACTCAATGGTCCACCCATCTGGTCCTGGGATTTTATCTTTTTAAAACCATTTTAAAGTTGCCTCCAGTTCTTCCATGGTTACTTCCTTCAGTAGATCTTCTGAGTCTTCTTGTAGCACAAACCTGGGAAAATGTTCAGCCACCCGCATGATCTCCATGATGTTTACATCTCTAGGGGCTTTGTATATACCCCTAAAGTGCTCTGTAGCTAGCCTGGCCAGATCCCTCTGAGTTGATACTGTCTGTCCCCGCTCATCCCGCAATTCCCAAATAGTATTAATGGCTTTGCGCCCATTGGGAAATTTATGATAAAACTTCGTGTTATCATCTCCCTCGGTGAGCCATATTGCCCTGCTCCTAAGCCTCCAACTTTCTTCTCTTTCCTTCAGAATATGTGAACGCTTCATGATGAGGGAGGAGTAGTGTTCTTTGCTCTCAGGAGTGGGGAAGGTGCCATTTGATGTGTCCTCATGCGAAGCGATGACCCTTTCTGCCTCCCTCAGAGTATTGTCATCACAGATACGCTTCTGGTGTGCCCATATTTTAGAGATCCTCTTAAGTTCAGATAATTTCCTAATGAAGCCTTCAGTATGACCCTCACCTTCCATAATAGGGTTGGTCTGCCAATAGTTAGATACCAACTGTATGTATGATGGGTCCTTTAGCCAAGAGGAATTAAATTTGAAGGGGCTCCTGATCTTTTGATTTATGTCGGCCATTTCCAAGAAAATTGGTCGATGGTCAGAGATGCCACCAGTTCCAACCCATTGACGAATGCGGGGAAGTCTGTTGAGTAGAAACTCCTTGATGAGGAACCTGTCAAGTCTTCTGGCCAAGCTTTGATCTCCACTGCGGTTGTTTGTCCAAGTATACTGTAACCTGGCTGAAGGTATGTCCACCCACTGATGTTCCTCGAGTAGATTGGAAATAGTATCTGATAAGGAGTCTACCTGAGCCGAGTGTCCCCAAGATTCACAAAAACCCATTGAAAAGTTTAAGTCCCCTCCAAGAATAATGTTATCTGCCTGTAGAAGGTCATATTCAAGTAAGGATCTCCAATAGTTAGCCCTCTGCACAAGGACCATAGACATTGATGATACGAATGTCCATCTCAATGGAGTGTGCAAAAATGTCCAAACCTATGAAGCTTCTGCCTCCCCAAATATTTCTGATCTCCAATGATTTGTTACTTATCCCAATAGTTGAACCTCCTGATCTCCCAGACGCATCCAATGCATGAAAGGTCCAATTGGGCAGCTAGGAGTTAAGAGTGTGAATTAGAGGTTCAGCTGAACAAAGGGTTTCTTGAAGAAATATAATGTTTGATTGAGACGAGGTGAGCAGTCTCCTGAGCGCTAGTTTTTTGGGCAAACTAGCAAACCCTCTACAGTCAAAAGATAAAATCTTCATGTAGGGTGAAAGGGAGGACCATTCTTCGCTCTAAGGGCCCTAAAAATGGTTTGCTGTCGCCCAAGGGCGACTTCTTCATCGGCAGTTTGTCTAGCTTTAGTGATGCGAGAGGGTCGGCCTCGAGAGTTCTTATGAGTGACAGGGGCGGCCTCAGAGTCCAGACCAATGGCATCAAAACCTCTATCCTTTGATCGAGATCGAAGAGAGTACCGGGGAGATACAGAGGGAGAGGGGAAGGGGAGAGATGCGAGAGAGGAAGATTTCAGGGATGGCAGGCAAGGGGATGAGGCAGGAGAGGGGAGAGGGAGGGAGCATATGAGGGAGGATGGATGGGTATGGCCCAGGGATCTATGCAGAACCACAGAGGTCAAAAGAGTCGATAGAGAAGACGTGCAAATGATGTGATGAGATGCAATACCTTCAGATATGCAAGACACAGGAGGCAAGTGAGAGGGGGATGAAAACAACATACCTGTCATCGTGATGTCCTCCTGTTCAGTCGCTGAGAGTACTGGAGTCGGCGAAGGTGGGAGAGAAACTGAGCTCTCTTTTGCAGCTTCGGCATTATCAGGTGCATCTTGGGGTTCTCCAGCGACTTTTGCATGCTCCTCTTGACTCTTCTCAGTATTCTGTCGAGGGTGATGGTCCAAGGGATGCTCAGACTCCCCTTCCTGAACATTTTCCCTGCTTTTCCGGAGGAGTGGACAATCCCTGTATAGATGTCCCACTTTGTGACATCAACGGCAGCGATACGGGATACCTTCATAGTCAATTATCTGTTTGCGGGCTGTGTCCCTCCATTGTATGGTGATTTACTCTTGTAGTCCTCCCTTGGTATCCAGATTGATAAGAATCCGAGCATAAGACATCATGCCGATATGCTAGTAGGATTTATCATAGTCCATGTAGGAGCCAATCGCATTACCAATCCGCCTGAAGATATCTTCTGACCAGTAATGCAGTGGTAGGCCTGGGAGTCGAATCCAAATAGGTCCAATGCCAATCTACTCTGTCTCGGGGTTGAATAAGGGAGTCCAACGCTTAAGGAGCACCGGGGCATGTTCAAAATGCCAGTATGAGGACAAGACCCAATTGGTATGATCAGCACAAGCGAATCTCAACGCGAACCATCCCCTCACAAATGTTTGCACGAAGGGGATGTCCACCAGATGTTGACCCCAAACTTCAGCTGCCCAAGACCTCAAGCGTGCTGCCAGTAGTTTCGACCTCTGATGCGCCCAACCAGTACCCTGTCAGCAAATTCCATTGTCTCGCCCCACTGTATGTCCTCCTCTAGTCTGAGAAAGATGTCGTCCGCCTTGGACTTGAAACACCTGTACTTCTTTTTAGGGCCCAGTGGAGGAGGTAGGTTATGTGGCCGGCCCGGGGGAGGGGCTGTAGCAACCGGGGGGGTAGGGTTAGGGTACGAGGAGGATGGGTTAGCGATGCCCTCAGTAACAGGGGGGGAACCGGCGAGCGGAGGAACAGAGGTGAAGCTGCCAGACGGAGGGGCGTGAGAGACTTGTGAGGTAAAACCGGCCGAGACAATGGGCAAAAAAGGGGGCATAGACGGCCGGAAAAAGTACCAGACGCCGAAGGATCTAGTCCAGGGTTAGGGTTCAAACAGTCGGAAATGAAACCAAGGGTTGCCAGAGAGTGTGGGGGGGTAGAAAGCGCAGGCCAGGTTGGAGGTACATCCGGGAGGACCACAGGATATGACCGCGACTGTTCCCCAAGAGAATACGAAGTGTAATTCTCGGTGAGGCCAGAGTTGTACATACCTTCTGATGTGGAGAAGGAGGAGTGCCAGATGGATACCCCCTCCAGCGGGTCTTCAGTGTAATCAACGGCTTCGAGTTCCTCCATGACGCCAGCTGCTTCTCGGAACGACGGACACCTCAGATAGTAGAAAAAACCGGAGAGTATGACAGTTCTCAGGAAACGGACCGAGTTGGGCAGGTAACGTGAAACTGTCTGCGGGTTGTCAACCGGGAGTTGCGGCACAGTGCAAACCCTCGATCTCCCAACAGGTCAACCAACTCGTAACGTAGGGGAAGGCGACAGACGGTTGAGAAAGTCAACGACGGGTGAACGGTGGTCCGGCGTGGTCACAGTAAACTGTAGAGGAACCTGTAACCCTAACCCAAACCCTCGCGAGCCTTCTCCCGTCCAGTATCCGCCATCGCTCCCTCTCACAATGATCATTCACATGTCTCTATGTGGTGGTTGTGATGTTATATTAGGGGTCGTTGGATATACTGGGAGGTGGGGGGTGAATTAGTATTTCCTTTTACAATTGTTACTTTTATGTCAGTTAAGATCACTTAATAAAATTAGAACACAAAATGTATAATAAAAATAATTTAACTAACAAGAATTGACGAGGACTCCAATCCTCTTTACAATGAATCAAGTACAATAATAGATCAGGGCTCCAACCCTAAATGAAGACTCCAATCTTCAATTCGACTAGGCTACAACTTATATTTTACCAAGCACCAAATTGGTCTTCTTGAGGACTCCAATCCTCTAGGGCTCCAACCCTCTCAATTGGTTCAGGCTCCAACCTAGTCTTCTTGAGGACTCCAATCCTCTAGGGCACCAATTCTCTCCTTCAATTCTTAAATATAGGTGCAAATGGTTCTTCAAGGCTTCTAATATCTTCAGCAACAAGCCTTGACAATCTTCAACAACTCCCTCAATTAATCTCCAATAATCCTTCGTTCATCAATGACAACTTTAGCATCCATAGAAGGTGTCCCCAAGACTCTTCATGAAACCTAAACAACTTGCTTCAAGGTTACTCCAAGACGGATTTAGTCACACATCAATGTCATCAAGAATGTCTCCAAGTTCATCCCCTACAAGTATCTTCAACAAGTCTTCAATAATGTAGGATGTCTTCAATAAGTCGCTCCAAAAAGACTTAAATGGGTCCCTTTTCAATGTCACACCATGAGGGCTTCAGTTGTGCATCATTTTACCTCACAAAATTCTGCGATGTTCTAGGTATCAAGCCTGCTCCAAGACTACCAACCATTGTCCTCAATAGATCTCTAACAAAGTTTTGAAACATTTAAAGTCTTCAAATGGTATCATTATAACTCCACCATAAAACCTGCTTCAAATGATCCAAAATTTCCTAGACGTTCTTTCAATCTTGTTCTAGGAAATATCCAAAAATATGTTAAACACGCGCCACAAAGCCACAAATTCGTGCTCCTATGCTACAAAGAAGGATCGATAAGTTGCTCCAAAGGTATTCTCCAGGGTGTTCAAATGCTCTTCAATAAGTTTGGACACCAGACTTCAAGGGATCTTCAACAATTCTTCACGAGGATGTCTCAAGGGCTTCCAAAGGTTGCTTTAACAAGGACTTCAAGATTCTTCAAACAAGTCTTCAATGTTGTCTCCAATAGGACTTCACAAGGGTTGTACTATAGGTTGTTAAGTCAACACAATAGGTTGCTAAAGCAAGTACTTCAACCACTGCTTCCAAAGAGGGTTCTCCAGAGGCTACCCAAAATTAATTCAGGTCTACTTAGTGTTTTTAACCTTGTCACACAAGCCACAAATCTGAACTATTCTTTGGCCACAGGTCTTCAATGATGTCTTCAAAACACTATTGTTCTAGAAGTTTGTTTTTCTACCCCTCAATCGAAGGTCAAAGGTCTCAAAACATCTCAAGACAAACTTTAACAAGTCAACTTTCCACATATGTGAGTTCCTATGACAAGCTGTAAGTCCGTGCTATGGAAAGGGCCAAAATTTCAGTCTTGAAGTGGTTGGATTAGAAGTTACTTTTCTGGATACAAGTTGTTGTAGCATTTTTTGGTTTTGATAAGATAGAATATTTGAAAAAATGTTAAGTTAGGATATGGACATAACAATATTGAATAAAATGTTTTTGAAAATATCTTGATGATGATGTCCATATCAAAGAAAATGTTAGGTTAGATGCCCTAAAAAAAAATCAAGACAAAAAGAAAATGTTAGGTTAGAAAGAAAAGAAAACAAATAAACTTTGAAAGTGAGCAAGTCTAAATGCCACTACTATTTTTCCGCAAAATAATGGTTGTGTGCAGCTTGTCATAAATGCCACAACCCATGACAGTCAAATAGTTTAATCTTGACTGCTTCATGCTTTAAATTTGATGTTATAATTAGAGAATAAAGATCTGGCCAAACTGTTTAATCTTGGCAGATCAGTAGTTAGGTAGAGAATAATAAGGTGCTCATCAGTTTAATCTAAGCCCTTGGATGTTATAAGGTTAGAATTAGATAGTTTGCTTTAAAAAAAAATAAAAAATAAAAGAAGAAAGGAAAAGGGTTTGCTAGCTTAAATGCACCCATTAAGTGAAGAAAAAATGATAAAATAAGCAAAGGGTAAGTAGAAGAAAGGTTGCAAAAGTATGATGATTGATTGGACAAAATGTACATTTATCATGTTTTACCATATGTTTCTATGTCCATGAGGCAATTACACAAAGCAAATGAAGGTCTACAAGATCAATTAATTAACTTCCCTCATCCCCATTCATCTCTATATTTACTAATTTCCCCTTCCCACCTTCATACAGTTCATATTCATTCATTTTCCATAAAAAACCCCTTTTCCTAAGGTTAAAATCCTTTTTGCCTAGGAAAAGTGAAAACCCCATGTTAAATCCCCTTTTACCCAAAAAACCCACAAAATGATGTTTAGCCTAAGTATTGATGTATATATGTGAAAAGCAAATAACTCATGAAAAGGCATTATACTTAGTATATTTCCCCTTTCCGCTCATGTTTCATATTAACACTAACTTAGAGTATTAAACCCCTAAAAGTCCCTTTTCCCATATATTATTAACCCCATGTTAAATCCGTTTTTACCCAAACCCCATGTTAAATCCCCTTTTACCCAAAAGACCCACAAAAGGATGTTTAGCCTAAGTATTGATGTATATATGTGAAAAGCAAATAACTCACAAAAAGGCATTATACTTAGTATATTTCCCCTTTCCGCTCATGTTTCATATTAACGCTAACTTAGAGTATTAAACCCCTAAAAGTCCCTTTTCCCTTATATTATTAACTCCCTTTATTAAATATCCCGAAACCTTAAGTTTTATTATAAAACTATGTATTCCATAACACATCACATATCGGCGGATCAACGTGCATGCACTCTCCTCCGTATTACGATATGCGATGCGCGATGGACCCGGACCCGACGCAAATATATTTCATATTTCATTGCCCATTTTGCATTCGCCCCTCATCGCAAGTCCTGACTGAAACATACACCCTCCGCCATTGTGATCTCTGATATGCGATGGGAACTTGGACCCAATCGCAATATTATCCATGATTTATTTTCCACATCGCGTCTGGCCCCTATCACATTCCTTTGCAATGGGCCTTTCCTTCGCTAAACTGCGATTGCGATATGCGATGAACCCAGACCCGACATCATTTATCCGCCCGAATTCATACTATTTCAAGTCCGCCATACCTTGTTTTGCAAAGGATTTCTTTGTTAAAATGTTTTTATGATTTAAATGAAGAACCAACCTAAACCTCTATTTAACCATAAAACCCCGCTAATCTCAGTTTTTAACCCATAATAAAGCCCATACCGCCATGATTAATTGTTGGGCCCCTCCATTGCTCTTTCCTCTTACCTCCGCACTACTCTTTCGCTCCACCATCGTCTGATCAAATGCATTCAAATCCAACGACCCTCAGTGATTTTGGGTTGGCTCTCTATCCGAGCATTACCCACTTGAAAAAGCAGTATTCTGCCGACCTCCCCTTGCTACGTGTCAGGCTTTAGACTACATCGGGTGACCCCTCCCAAAAACCACCCGCGCCTCATAAGTGGTGCGATGAAAACCAAAACCACCTCCCACATAACAACGAAATGGCCACTATTCACTTTGCGCCATAATTCAAAAAGTAAACTGTTTTTTTGTTTAAGTGCAAAAATCACCATTTTGTTTTGTTTCGCCCGTTTACACAGTGAAACCTCCATAAACCTCTGTGACCAATAAAACCATTGTTTTACCTTCCGATACGCTCTGGCCTCCTTCCAATATCCTTTCGAGCTCAATAAAGCCATTGACGATCTTCTCTGTCACCTATGTTTTTCTTAACAATTTATGTGTTTTGAAGGTAAAAATTCCCGTTCTAGGCTTACAAAGAAAAAAAACTGCATACAGTTAGAAGACAAATACGAAGATCATATCAAATCACTTTACGCTATAACATAAAATCTAAAATGATTTACAGTTGAAAAATACAGTAAAAACGTGAAATGCACAATAAAGGTAAAAAGAACACAATAAAGGCTACTCAACAAGGTCAAAGGACATTCACAGAGTTTAAAGAGTATCAGATGAAAGATCAAATGAAGGAATCAACCAGCGTAAAGGATACAAACAATCAAGCATCTTAAAGGGGAAAATATCAAACAACAAAGTCAGCACAACCTGAATAAAAGGGACAACAAGAAGCAGTTAAATAGCTGCCCCTATCTTCTTGCATGAAGATCTTTCCTTTACTAGAATAAATCTTAATCAGTTTTAGGATATTTTCTTAGTTTCATTATTGTATAAATAACTCTCTTCTCGAGTTGTTATGGGTTCAAGTTTCATTGTTCATTGCTTGTTAAGTCGTGACTGTTCATTCTACTTTGAACCTAGTTGCACCTTTGAAAGAAGCTTTTCTAGACACTTGATGTACTCAGTTTTCTGGAACCTTAATACAAAGCACAGGATTCTGAATTTGGTTTTACACAATTTGTGTTATCCTGTAAGTTTTTCCAGTTATCAATCATTATGTTTTTTTTCATATGCTTACGACTTATAGAGATATCTAGGTAGGAATAATTGTGTCTCAATTTATTCCCATAAACCCCTGAAGTGATCATCTATTAAGAGAATGGATTAATGAACTGTCTATCTAGCTAATCCCCTCTAATCAATAAATCATCAGTATCTTTTGTAAGCTTAAGTATACTACCTTGAATCTTTGGAACGTATTTTAGAAGGTTTTCATACTTATGATTGTTCTCTTTTACAGTCTGGAAACTATGATAATCATATTATTTTCTATCTTCTTCTCACCACTATTTGATCCATATCACTGTGTAAAGCTTTATAGCATCCCTTTGCTAAGATATTAATATTATCCAAAGGATTAAGTAGTTCAATTCTACATATGTCTTCATTCATTGGTCTTCCAAAACTAAAACCAAAAACCCCAAAACAATAATTTTAGATGCTCTGGCATTGGTAGCTGACCTACTACTATCTAAGAGGTACAATATTAGACTTGCGCCATTGCCGAGGATTCGAATTTCTTTTAAGTTTCCCTTGGAACAATGATATTCATTAATTCTTTTCCTTTAAGGTGACTAAAGGGTTTAGAAAAGTTAAAATCATTCACCTAGGCGACTCCACACTCCCAAGCTGGCACCTTTTAAACATACCAGATCTCGTTCAGAAGCTGACATAGTTAGTCCTCTATCAGATCCTGAAAGGATTCTGAGAAAAGCCAGTTCTAAAAGGGAACACCAGCCACCTTCTTCTTCCTCTTCAGTCCTACAGTCTAAAGAATTATAATCATTTGACCCCTATAGTAATATCCCATCTGATCCTGATTACTCCCATTTATCACCTAGGGTTGCTGAACTTCTAGATAAAGGAGTTGATTTTAAGTCAGCCTACCTTATTAATTCATTATAATCTCATCCAATACCCACACTACCACCAGGATCACCTAAAACTGAATCTAATTTGGGTGTTAATCTACCAGAATATAAACCCACATATTTCATATCCCCTACCACCTATCATTTTCCTTCCATTTTTGACCGACTTGAAGCTTCTTCTTCTAAACAACCTAAGGAGACCTTCTCTATATATACCAATCCTCTCTTTGAAACAAAAGGAGGTATTTCTTTGCAGGCGCCAAAGTTAGTTCTTAAGACTCCTTTGAAGTCTTTCAAGAGATATCCTCCTCCTTCACCTCCAACTAGTTCATCAAACCCTGAATCACCATCTTCTTCCTCTACTTCTTCTTCATCCTCTACATCCAAACAAACACCTCATACTCCACCTGGACAACCTCATACACCTCAAGCACCTCATACACCACCTACTATCATGGCTTTCTGACCTATTTTACAGGCTAGATATGCTGCCTTAGTCTTACCTAATAACCTTGATGCATTCTGAGCTGGATACTTAAAATACCTTCCCAAGTACAATGGAGAAATTGGTCCCTCAGCTGAGGACCATCTTCAAGCTTTCATAGACTTTGCAGACAACATGAATATTGAACAATAAAATGTTTATATGAGATTATTTGTATAGTCACTTGAAGGAAATGTGAGAATTTGGTTTAGGCAGTTACCAACAACTTCCATTAGAAATTGGGAAGAGCTTACAACCATATTTAAAAATCAATGGGGTGTGAAAAAGGATCCTCTTTACTTCCTCACAGAATTTGAAGAGCTTAAAAGGAACTTCATGATCCAAATGGATCCAAGAAACATTCTCTCTATCTTCAAAACTCAGAAAACATGCCAAAAACCAAGGAAAAATTGCATAAGGAAGCCTTTCAAACCATTATTGGGAGGCAAAAACCCGTGAAATAAGTGAAAAAAACAGAGTAACGGAGGCGGAATAAGTGATGCATAGTAGCTGTCAGAAATGGCTGATCAATGGTCCAGATCTGAGCGGCGGATCGTAATCAGCGATGACCTTCGACAGGGATCAACAGGGATCCACATACGAGATGCGACAACGATCAGCGGGTATCAACGGGATCCACATAAAGCTTGCGAAGGGGATTGGCAGAGTTAATGTGGACCGTCGATCAAGCACGCAGATTGACGACCCATATTACATCGCCGGATCGTTATCGGAGGTTGCAGGAACGCTTACAACGGCCCAAGGGTTATTGCGATGAGCGATTGCGATATCACAATCAGAGCAGCCTAACAGAGCGGGGCCGATACCAGCATAACTCGCGATAGCCGGACCCGATGGAAAAATAGGTGATAGCGTATATTTTTTGAAGTTTGGTATGCGGGATTTTTCAGTGTGTTTTAATGTATTTCGCAGTTTCGTTTGTTAAACGAAATGCGAAGGGGAAAGCGTCGATGCGATATGCCAGACCCGAAAGGGTACCTTAAGGCTATTTGATATAGTTTCAAGTCCGGAGGAAAAGCCATTTATAATGCATTTTCGCAGTTTTTAAATATTTATGAAACGCAAAGAGACAGAGCCATTGCAATTTGCGACAATGACAATAGGCAGACCCGATGGGAGAATAGGGAAGATTTAAGGACTTTTGAAGTACGATATATTGAGTTTTGGCGAATTTTCTCTATGAAAATACATTTTCACTATGAAAATAGAGTGTGGCCGTTTCAGGAGTTGCAGAGGCCCAAGGCACTCTAGCCTTATAGAATGGGTGGCCACCTCCTCTCTAAGTGTTAAAGCAATGATAATATCATGCTAAGAGAGGGATTCAAAGCGGACAGAGGTCGAGGAGATCGAGAGGCAGGGAACTTGAAACGAACAGGCAGCGTTGGCTTTAAAGCCATAGACAGAGAACGCAACAAGGGGAGCAGTAGTGCAGGCAAATGCCGAGATAGAGTTAGGACAGAGACAGAGAGCATCGAGGGAGTCTGTGTACTCATAGAAAACTTCAGAGGTTCAAGTAAAGCTCTTGTTATTGTATTCTGTTGTATGTGAGGCTCAATTTGAGCTCACTGTTGTAAAAAGAACTATGCTTGAAGACATAATAGAGAGGCCACCACTAAAGGCTGGACCAGGAGATGTAGCCCAGGAGTATTAGGTGAACTCCTCATTAAATTTGTTGTGTCATGTGTCATGTGTTGCCTATTATGTTTTTTGTTTACTGCTTCATTGTCTGTGCATTCCGCAACCTTATCGATCCATTACTTAAAATGACATAGACAAATCCATGCACATAAGTCTGCAATACCTTATATTGTCTTAGATCTCATTATCAGATCAAGTGGTATCAGAGCTTTAGGTTGCTAAGGTTAGACAAGCTTGTGCTGGACTATTTTTGAATGATAACTAGGTCAAAGCTTAAATTAGGAGAAGGAAAATTGGTTGAAACTAACCCAGAAATTGGTAGAGTCTATCCTAGGAGGAAAATGGCAGAAGAAATTCCCTTGGAATTAGACTCTCAGTTCATGGACAGTTTCATGACCATGAGAGCCATGGTAGAAGAAATGTATAGAGAATTTAAGAAAGGTCGAAGTGAATATTCTTCAACTTCCAAACAAGACAAAGGAACAGAAGAATCTCTTTGAGATGACCATTCTGAAGGCAAAAGGAAAGGAAAAGAGGCTCCTCTATCCACACCTCCTGATAGCCCTAAAAATACAAAGAAGAAAACATCTTTGATTAAATTAGATGTTAAATTTGATTTGCCAATATATGATGGAGAGTTAAATGTAGAGAAGCTAGATAACTGGATTAGACAGATTGATGTGTATTGCAGGGTGCACAACATTGATTCAAACAGGAGTAAAATTCAGCTGGCCAGTCTACGCCTTGGAGGCACTGCCTTGGTATGGTGGGAAGGCATGACAAAAGCTGACTTGAAGAAGCATGGTAAAACTCTTTCTGTCTGGAGTGAATTTGTTTCTGCAATTAAAAAACAATTCTATCCACTAGCTTATATGCATCAAGCTATGATGAGTTGGCAAACTCTTTGCCAATTAAAAGGCAAAGTGTACAAAGCTACACTCAAGAGTTTAGAAAAAGAGCTTTGATTCTAGGCATTTATTTAGACTCACCTGAAACTTTGCTGAAATATATAGGTGGTCTTCATAGTTATTTGAGGCACACCATTCTCATGTTTAACCCTACTAGCATAGATGAGGTATCTGTTCAGGCTACCCATCCAGAGGCTAGAAGCAAGAATGTGAACCCAGAGGTTGGGGGATCATCCAAACCCACTACAAGCAAGAACAAGGAAAAGAGGATGCAGAAATGGAAATAGAGGAAGGCAAATGTTGTACAAAAGGCCAAACCTTCATGCACTCATTGCAAGAAGGATGGACATGATGATGAACATTGCTGGTCTTTGCATCCGGAGCTGAAACCCAAGAAGTTCGATGGCAAGAAGAAGAAGGTTGATGCTGCTGTTCAGAAAGATTTGGGGTCAGACTCAGGTGATGAAACAACCATCACAGCCATAGGTATACAAGGTTATCCACTTTAGAGAATGTAGAAATCAAGAAGCAGGTACAAGAGCTGCTCGAGAAAGGGTTCATAAGACCAAGCACATCGCCATGCGGATCTCCAATAGTGTTGGTGAGAAAGAAGGATGGTTTGTGGAGGATGTGCATTGATTACCAAGCACTGAATAAAATAATGATCAAGAATCATTATCCCCTT
Organism: Pinus tabuliformis; assembly: GCA_031772625.1. NCBI lineage: Eukaryota > Viridiplantae > Streptophyta > Pinopsida > Pinales > Pinaceae > Pinus > Pinus tabuliformis. The sequence goes on from CM062816.1 coordinate 57,042,980, forward strand.
CCTCACATTGATGATCTATTGGATCAGCTGAAAGAGGTTGTTTACTTTTCCAAGTTGGACCTACATAGTGGTTACCATAAGGTCAGAGTAGCAGAGCAAGATGCATGGAAGACTGCTTTCAAAACAAAGCAAGGGCTGTATGAATGGCTAGTTATGCCTTTTGGCTTAACTAATGCTCCTGCCACTTTCATGAGAGTAATGAATGATGTACTTAGGCCTTTTATTGATGATTTTGTAATTGTATATCTAGATGACATTCTTGTATTCAGTAAAACATGGGAAGAACATTTGAAGCATGTAAAGCAGACTCTAGATGTTTTGAAAAAAGAAAATCTCTATGTTAAATTATCAAAGTGTGAATTTGGTAAAACATCTTTGAATTATTTGGATCATATTGTGGGGGGTGGTGAACTGAAGATGGATCCTTCTAAGGTTGCAGTCATTGTAAATTGGCCTAAACCCAAGTCTGCTACAGAAGTTAGAAGATTCCTAAGGGCAACATAATATTGGAGAAAGTTTATTGCTAACTTTTCCTTAATTGCAGCTCCCTTACATGCTTTGACAGGATTGAACAAGGTGTTTCAGTGGGGAGGCAAATAGCAAAAATCCTTTGACACCTTGAAAGAAAAAATTAGTACAACACCAGTACTAGCATTGCCAAATCTTCAACAACCATTTGAGATCGAAACAGATGCTAGTGATTATGCCATGGGAGCAGTGTTGATGCAACATGGTAAACCCATATGCTACCATTCTAAGACTTTTAATTATGTAGTAGTTAATTATCCTACATATGATAAAGAACTGTATGCATTAGTTTAGAGTGTGAAGTAGTGGAAACATTACTTAATGGGAAAAGAAACAATAATACATACTGATCATCAGCCACTTCAGTACTTGCACTCACAAACTAAACTGCAGTAGTCAAGACATTATAGGTGGATGGGTTTCCTACGACAATTTCATTTAGTCATCAGATATAAAAAGGGCATACACAATAAAGTTGCAGATATGTTGCCCAGACCAATCATAAATGCATCTACTATACTTAAGCATAACTCAGTAATGCATGAAAGCTACATTGAACAATATGCTCAAGATATAAACTTTAAATATGTATATGTAGCTTTGAGTAATGGCAGAAAGGTAGAAGAATTGGATTACTATGTTAAGGAACAACTCTTGTATCATTTGGGGAAGTTATGCATTCCACAAACAAAGAGAATTAACATAGTTAGGGAAGCACATACTTCCCTGATATCAAGTCATTTTGGTGTAAGTAAAACAGTTGCACAACTGCAAAGATACTGCTATTGGCCAAAAATGCATGAAACAGTTTCTAGATATGTAAGAGGGTGTACCATGTGTGCTAAAAGCAAGCCCAACAATAGAAAACTAGGCTTGTACACTCCACTGCCAGTTCCTTCCCATCCTTGGGAAAGTGTTTCCATGGACTTTATTGGGGGATTGCCAAAATCTAGAAAAGGACATGACTATTTATATGTTATTGTGGACAGATTCAGTAAAATGTGTATTTTAATACCTTGTAATAAGCAGATTACAGTTGAACAAACAACGAAATTGTTCTTTCAGCATGTCTGGGTGCATTTTGGGTTACCCACTTCCATAGTATCTGATCGAGACTCTCGATTTGTTGGGAAGTTTTGGTCAAGTCTGTGGGAATTAATGGACACCAGACTGAAGAAAAGCATAGCCTTTCATCCACAAATAGATGGCCAAACAGAGGTAGTCAACAGGACAGTGATCCAGTTGCTCAGGGGTTATTGCAGCAAGCATCCCAAGCTTTGGGATGAACACTTATGTTATGTGCAACGTGCTTACAACTGTGCTAAACGTTCTTCTACACATAGATCTCCTTTTGAGACCCATTTTGGTTTCATACCAAGGTCTCCCTTGGATTTTCTCTTTGAAAAAGACATAGCAGTTGCTGGACACAGTGATGTGGACAAAGCAATCAAATTCATTGAACAAATCCAAGAAATTCACCAGGCAGTGCAGGAACAGCTGGAAAAGAGCCAAGCCAAATATAAGGCAAGGCATGATAAACATCGGGTGGAGCACAACTTCCAAGTTGGCAATCAAGTCTGGCTATATATCAGTAAGGACATAATGCAAGGTGAAGGAAATAAGCTGAAGCCAATAAGGTATGGGCCTTTTAAGGTACCTGAGAAAATTGGTGAGAATGCTTTCCGCCTTGATCTGCCAACATACATGCACATTTATTCACTAGTAAATGCAGAAAATTTAAGACTGTTTGAACCTTCATTAATTGAAGATCTTGAAGAGCAATGTCAATTGCCTTCCATTGATGATTTGTTGCCTGAATACCTCAATGAGCTGCAAGAAGATACAGTCCTGGATAGGAAGGTGAGGACAATGTGCAAAGGGGACATGGAGTACCTTAGAATTGGACTCAAAGGTTCAAAACCCAGCAGTGCAAAATGGATAGAGATTGGGAAAGTGAGGCAATTGTATCCTCACTTAAACAATGCTTGAAAACCAACTTTTGGTGGTCCAAAAACCTTTTAAGTGGGAAGGCGTGATCCAAATGGATCCAAGAAACATTCTCTCTATCTTCAAAACTCATAAAACATGCGAAAAACCAAGGAAAAATAGCATAAGGAGGCCTTTCAAACCACTATTGGGAGGCAAAAACCCGTGAAATCAGTGAAAAAAATAGAGTAACGGAGGCGGAATAAATGATGCACAGTAGCCATCAAATCTGGCCGATCAACGGTCCAGATCTGAGCGGCGGATCATAATCGGTGGTGACCTTCGGCAGGGATTGGCAGGATCCACATAGGAGATGTGACAGCGATCAACAGGTATCGACGGGATCCACATAAGGCTTGCGACAATGATTGGCAGAGTTAATCTGGACCGTCGATCAAGCGCACAAATCGACGGCCCATATTACATCGCTGAATCACTATCGGAGGTTGCAGGAGCGCTTACAATAGCCCAGGGGTTATTGCGATGAGCGATTGCGATATCGCAATTGGAGCAACCTAACGGAGCGGGGCCGATACCAGCATAACTCACGATAGTCGGATCCGATGGAAAAATAGGTGATAGCATATATTTTTTGAAGTTCGGTATGCGGGATTTTTCAATCTGTTTTAATTTATTTCACAATTTCATTTGTTAAACGAAATGCGAAGGGGAAAGCGCCGATGCGATATGCTGGACCCAAAAGGGTACCTTAAGGCTATCCGATATGGTTTCAAGTCCGGAGGAAAAGCCATTTATAATGCACTTTCACAGTTTTTAAATATTTATGAAATGCAAAGGGACAAAGCCATTGTGATTTGCGACAGTGACAATAGGCGGACCCGATGGGAGAATAGGGAGGATTTAAGGACTTTTGAAGTCCGATATATTGAGTTTTGGCAGATTTTCTCTGTGAAAATACATTTTCACTATGAAAACAGAGTGCGGCCGTTTCAGGAGTTGCAGAGGCCCAAGGCACTCTAACGTTACAGAATGGGTGGCCACCTCCTCTCTAAGCGTTAAAGCAATGATAATATCACACTGAGAGAGGGATTCGAAGCGGACAGAGGTTGGGGAGACTGAGATATGGGAAACCTAAAATGAACAGGCAACATTGGCTTTAAAGCCACAGACAGAGAGCGCAGCAAAGGGAGCAGTAGTGTAGGCAAATGCCGAGATAGAGTTAGGACAGAGACAGAGAGCATTGAGGGAGTCTATGTACTCATAGAAAACTTGAGAGGTTCAAGTAAACCTCTTGTTATTGTATTTTGTTATATGTGAGGCTCAATTTGACCTCACTATTGTAAAAATAACTCTGCTTGAAGACATAATAGAGAGGCCACCACTGAAGGCTGGACCAGGAGATGTAGCCCAAGAGTATTGGGTGAACTCCTCATTAAATTTGTTGTATCATGTGTTGCCTATTATGTTTTTTGTTTACTGCTTCATTGTCTGTGCATTTCACAACCTTATCGATCCATTGCCTAAAATGACATAGACAAATCCATGCACATAAGTCTGTAATACCTTATTATTGTCTTAGATCTCATTATCAGATCACTTCGGTGAACCAATATCAGATTTTATCAAAAGATTCAATAAACTCTATCGCAAAATGCCCGCTGATTGTAAGCCCCATGTAGCAGCGGCTAAGTCTAGATTTTCTAAAGCTTTTAATGATGACTTTGCTGTTATGCTACGAGAGAGAAATTCGAGAACTCTTAAAGATATGCAAACAAATGCTATAGAAGTAGAAGCAAATAGGGCAGCCTCAACTTCTTTAAAACTTAAGGAAGAAAAGGCCCAAAGAAAACTCAAATATGTTCAAGAAGCCTCTAGTTCCTCTAAGACTAAATCAGAAGACTCAAAAATAGATGAAATAACATCTCTTCTTAGAAACCTATCAAATAGGATTTCAAAGATTGAGACCCAACCTAGGACAATACAACAAATAGTTACTAGACCCCAAAACCAAAATCAAGGTCAGTATAAAAGAAATCCACCACTACAAATTCTTCAGAGACCTAGCAATGATCAACAGGTTCCTACTCCTCTATTGATAGATGACCAACAATCTGATGATAATTCTATGATAATTACTGAAGATATTAATAGTATGGATTCTTCTTCCAATCAAACAGTGATCATTCCTCTCTCACAACAGAATCAGGTTCAAGAAGATCAGGAAGCTTCAAAGGTCTCTAGATATCACGCTTCCTCTGAATTTTTAATTGCAGAGTTAAACAAGAGGTATGATCTTAGGCCTAGGCCTAGTCCTGGGAGACCTCCAAAGGAAACTCCAATAATTGAACCACGTACCAAAACTGTTGAAGCTCAAACAACTCTTATTCAGCCCTTAGATCAGTCAATTGATACTACCCAAACTGGTAAAAACATTTTGACTACATTTAATGTTGAAAAAGAATTAGAGAGGGTTAAGATCCCAATTCCATTGTCAGAACTTTCTAAAAACCCTGGTTACAAAAGCCAAGTCACAAAATGGATACAAAATACCTCGGTTGATGCTGAAGGTGATGTCATAAGTCTACAAGATGAAAAACCAGCAGTAGTTTTTGGCCCTAGTTCAGACATGATAGATGAGATAGTGCCTCCTTTCTATGTAACTCTTAAAACAAATGATTCCATATTGTATAATTGCATGCTTGATTCAGGATCATCACACAACCTTATGCCAAAATCTATCATGGACCATTTGAAACTCGACATAACTAGATCCTACCATAACCTGTACACCTTTGATTCTAAAAGGGTGCCCTGTTTGGGATTGATCAAGGATCTAGTAGTTACCCTTGCCCAAATTCCAGTGAAAAGTGTAGTACTTGATATTGTTGTCACAAATATCCCTCCCAAGTTTGGAATGCTCCTTTCTAGGTCTTATTGTGCCAAATTAGGGGGAACTCTACAGATGGATATTCCATATGCTACTATTCTTGTTTATGGAGGAAAGAAATTAAGATTATATAGAGAGGTAAGATTTGTACATACTGTTTGTAAGACTAACCAGCCAAGGAACCATCCAATTTATGCAATAGATCAAGACTTTGGTTGTTTTCAACTTACTTCAAACCAACATAAAACTCAAGTCAAAATTGAAGAGGTAGTTGAAAGTCCCAAACCAAACCAAACTGATATTTGGAAACTTTTCTTTGATGGCTCTTGCACGAAAGATGGGGCAGGAGCTGGAGTAGTTTTAATTTCACCTAAAAAAGAAAATATAACCTAATCATGTAAATTAGACTTCGAAGTTACAAATAATGTGGTTGAATATGAAGCTTTCCTTTTAGGATTGCAATTAGCCAAAAGCTTAAAAGTTCAAAACTTAAGTGTTTTTACTTATTTAGAACTTATTATTAAGCAAGTAAGAAATGTTTTCCAGACCAAGAACCCTAGATTTAGGTCCTACCGAAATGAAGTATGGGATTCAGTTGAAAACTTCTTTGATGCTTTTAATTTGACTCATATTCCCAGAGATCAAAATATTCATGCAGATGTCTTAGCTGTTTCTGCTAGATCTTTTAAAATTCTTGATCATACTGATGTACTCTATCATATACAAGTCAAATCTAGGCCATCTATCCCAGATAATCTGAAACATTGGCAAATATTCGAAGATGATGAACATTTGAAATCATTTCTACAGGTAGTAGATGATTTTTTATTTTCGCAAATTGATGAAGATAGAACTGAAATAAATGAAAATGCAGGCGGAAATGATACTTCATATTTTAAAACCCAAATTGCTAATCACGACATTATTCAATTATCTAATAATTTTATTCCAAAAGGACTCATTCCTTTAGAAAAATTGTTTGATCAAAATGATGTCTTCTGAAACCCTTAGTCCATTTCTTCAGAAGATGACATAGAAGAGATTAACTTTGGAGCTGATGAAATATCAAAAACATCAAAATATGTGCATCTCTAGACCCTGAGATCAAAGCTCAATATCTTAAAGTTACTACAAAATTATAAGGATGTTTTTGCTTGGACTTATGTTGATCTAAAGACCTATGATACTTCATTAATACAACACAAGATTCCTTTGAAGCCAGAAGCAAAACCTTATCAACAGAAACTTATAAGGATAAATCCAACCCTTCTTCCAACTGTAGAAAGGGAGATTAAGAAAATGCTAGATGCTCAGATCATCCTCCCTCTTAGATATTCTAATTGGGTTGCAAATCTAGTTCCTGTTAGAAAGAAAAATGAAGAAATAAGACTCTGTGTGGATTTTAGAAATTTGAACAAGGCATCATTAAAAGATAATTATCATTTGCCCAAAATGGATCAGTTACATCAAATGGTTTCAGGAGCACAAAGACTTTCTATGCTTGATGGTTTTTCAGGTTACAATCAGGTGAATGTTGATACAGTAGACAGAGAGAAGACAACCTTTACTACACCTTAGGGTACATTCATGTACGCTGCGATGCCATTTGGCTTAACCAATGCTGGAGCAACATTTCAGAGAGATATGGATATAGTGTTGGCATTATGGCACAGGTTTGGAGCTATGGCACAGGTGTTGTCCTTGATGGCAACTCTCTTTGATAACAGATCTCAGTTCAGGCTTTCAGAATGAAGGAAAAGACATATACACAGGTTCATCTAGACGAAGATGCGTATACACGCGGGTTAGACGTTACAAAGGCGCGTATGCATATACACGCACTTTCACGCAAAGAAAAGCGCGTATATGTTGGAAAACTTACCTTTGGTCCGTGGTAGTTAGTCCTTGGTACTTGAACCTATGGTTTTGGACCATGGTATCTCGTCAGAAGTGTTGATCCCAAGTATTGGGTCCGTGGTATTGTGTTATTATGGTTTTGGACCGTGGTATTGAGAAAGGCCTAAGACTATAAAAGAGGAAGGAGATCATTTGGCAAAACATTTTTAGAATCAATTGAATATCTAACATGTGCTAGATCTAAAACTTTTGATGGTGCAGATCTGGATCTGAATGAAGGAGGAACCTAAGCGCATAAAGAAGGATAAGATCTATTGATGGGTCATAATCTTTAAAGCTTGAATGATAGTATCTTTGTATGATTTTGATCTGTTCTGTGAGGTGCACACTTGATCTATAAATCTGATAATCTGGGTTATTTAGCATTTGACTGTTTGAAAGAGTAAATTCTCCTTTATAGATCTGTATGCAGGTTCAGTGAAGCGAAGGCGCATATACACGCAGGTTCAATAAAGGAAAACTGCGTATACGCAGGTTGCTCCACCCATAGGAGCGTATACACGCAGGTTCAATAAAGGAAAACTGCGTATACGCAGGTTGCTCCACCCATAGGAGCGTATACACGCAGGTTTCAGGTTGTTTAAGTAGCGTATACATATTTTATTGTGATCTAGCTGCCTCTGTTTGTTGCTGCAGTGTTCTGGGTTCAGAATTTGGTATATGGTTACTGTTGCTGTGTTCTGGGTACAGCTGTCAGAGAAGTGTTTATTGTGAATCAGTTTTGTTCGGTGGAAAGGAGATTGGTTGAAGCAGAAATCTTGATGATTGATTGATGTTCATGGATCCAGTCTGAAAATTTATGAAATGTGGTCCCTGGAAGAAAGAGAAGGTTGTAGCCTTCAGTAGGCCAGCACCTACGTACTAGTATCTTAGCTAGTACAAGAGCTAAGGGGGTTGTAGCTCCCTTCCAGGAGAAGCTGGAAAACGAGAGAGGGTTGTAGCTCCCTTCCAGGAGAAGCTGGAAAACAAGAGAGGGTTGTAGCTCTCTGCAGGTTGTAGCCTGCGTACTGGTAAAGGATTGCACCAGTACATTGTAAAAGGAAGTTTCTAATTAAAGAAAGATAGAGACGAATTGCAGCAGGTGGTTTTCACCCACATTGGGTTTCCACCTTATATCTTGTGTTCTTGTGTGTGACTGTCTTCTTATCTGTTTTACTGGTCTGGTTACGGTTTATTTCACTTAGATACACAGATTAATAATCAACATCTGAAAGATAAAGTAAATCATAAGTTTGCATTGTATACGCGGGTTTCCTTCTACATAGTTGCGTATAAACGCGGGTTTTACTAACTGAAGTAGCGTATATCCTCTGATTTTTAAAAGGGAATATTTGGCTTGATAATACTAATTCACCCCCCCTCTCAGTATTATTTCCAACATATAGCTTTTATGGGTTAGGTAAATAAATTTGTGGTTATTTATCTTGATGACATAGATGTTTTTTCTAAATATGATCAGAAACATCTAAAGCACTTGACGAAGGTTTTTGACAGGTGTAGAAAATTTGGAATATCATTGAACCCTAAGAAGTTCTTGTTTATTGTCAAAGAAGGAAAACTATTGGGCCATATAATTTCAAAGGAGGGAGTAGTAATTGACCCCAAATGAGTATCTGTCATTGAAACATTGACCTTACCTAGAAATAAGGAGATTCAAGCTTTTCTAGGCAAGAATAATTTTCTAAGGAGATTTATTCCAAATTATGCAGAGATTGTAAAAGATATAACTGACATGCTTCGAAAGGACCATGAAGTCAAATGGACTGCCTCTTCTAGGCATGCATTTGAACAAATAAAAAGGGCTATCTCTGAAGCTCCCACCTTAGCCAGCCCTGATTATACTAAGCCATTTAGTATTTTCTCTTTTGCCTCTGAAACAACCCTTGCTGCTATTCTATTACAGAAAAATGAAGATTCCCATGACCAACCCATAGCCTTTTTTAGCAAGGTTATGAGAGATGTTGAGCTTAAGTATGACATCATTGAGAAGCAAGCCTATGCCCTTATTCAAGCCCTGAAATCATTCAGAATGTATGTCTTACATTCACCTATTACTGCTTATGTCCCTAATAGTGCTATGAAAATTGTCCTAACCCAACCAGACACTGATGGGAAAAGAGGTAGATGGATCACTCAAATTATGGAGTTTGATCTAACTATCAAAACTACCAAGCTAGTAAAAGGTCAAGGATTAGCCAAGCTTCTAGCTGAATCCAACTGCAAAGTACTTGGAATCAATTCTGTTTTAGAAATACAAGGGAAGAATACACAAGAACCTTCTGTCCTTGCAGAAAGGGAGAATCCGCAAGAACCTTCCCTTCATCCTAAATAAAAGAACCCATAAGAACCTCTACCTTCAAAGCAGATTAGTCCTATACACATTGATGAAAAATTATTGTTGTCAAACTGGTATCAAGATATTGTAAATTTCTTGATCCATTTTGAGTGTCCAACATCGTTCTCCAAAACCCAGTGTAGAACCCTTAAGTTAAAATCAGTCAAGTACTGCATTATAAATGCAAATTTATACTGGAAATATCCACTGAAGATTTTGTTATTATGTTTAACAGAATTAGAAACAAAAGGAATCATTGATCAGTGTCATACAGGATTTTATGGGGGACATTATGCTTGGAGAGCAAAAACATACAAGATTCTGAGGGGAGGATTTTATTGACCCACATTGTTCTTACAAGTAGGGGCAAAGGTCAGAAGTTGTGTTCCTTGTCAAATGTTCGCTGGTAAACAAAAATTAGTGGCTCTTCCACTCGTTCCATCAATAGTTTCAGCACCTTTTTCTCAATGGGGATTAGATTTTATTGGAGAGATTCACCCCACTTCAAGTAATCAGCATAGATGGATCCTCACTACAGCAGACTACTTTACTAAATGGGTGGAAGCAATTCTAGTGAGAAATGCTACTGATTTAGTAGTAATTATGCTTATTGAGGAGAATATCTTATCTAGATTTGGTTTCGCAACTCAAATTGTCACTAATAATGCAGTAGCTTTTTCTAGTGCCAAAATGATTGACTTTTGACAAAAATATTAGATTCTGTTACATCATTCAACTCCATACTACCCTCAAGGTAATGGCCTTGCAGAGTCATCAAACATAAGTCTGGTAAAGGTAATAAAAAAGACTCTCGCTGATCATAAGAAGAGTTGGGATTCACATTTGATTTATGCAGTATGGGAAAACAAAATTACTCCAAAGAGATCAACTGGAAAATCTCCATTTCAATTAGTCTATGGGAAGGATGCAATCTTCGCTACCAATTTGGCCTTCCTTGTTTTAAAATTCCTGCAGGATTCAACAGATGAACCTGATGATTTTTCAAGAAGAATAAATCAGATTATTGAACTTAATGAAAACAGAGATGAAGTTCAACACAAATTGAAGAAATATCAGAATAAGATGAAGGCCCTATTTGACAGGAGAGCCAGGGAAAGAGACTTTAAGGAAGGTGATCTAGTTCTAAGATGGGATGCCAGGAGAGAAGAGAAAGGACAGCATGGCAAATTTGACAATCTATGGTTTGGACCTTTAGCAATTGCTGAAGTGAAGGGTAACAACACTTTTGTACTGCAGAATCTTGAGGGGCTATATTACACTTATCGTGTAAATGGAAGGTTTCTCAAACATTACATTCAGTAGTAAGAAGTTGAAATAGTTTTCATTGTAAATACTCTGATTTTCTTTTACTTTTCAAGATGTCAATGTGATTTTTCTTATAGCAAGGACTCCATAGCCTGAGGAGAAGGCACATGGTTCTACAGGTTCTCTGCATTCTATAGGAGAAAGCAGCTTTTCATAAATGCCACAACCCATGCTAGTCAAATAGTTTAATCTTGACTGCTTCAAGCTTTAAATTTGATGTTATAATTAGAGAATAAAGATCTGGCCAAATTGTTTAATCTTGGCAGATCAGTAGTTAGGTAGAGAATAATAAGGTGCCCATCAGTTTAATCTAAGCCCTTGGATGTTATAAGGTTAGAATTAGATAGTTTGCTTTTTTTTAAAAATAATAATAATAAAAAGAAAGGAAAAGAGTTTGCTAGCTTAAATGCACCCATTAAATGAAGAAAAAATGATAAGATAAGCAAAGGTTAAGTAGAAGAAAGGTTGTAGAAGTATGATGATTGATTGGACAAAATGTACATTTATCATGTTTTACAATATGTTTCTATGTCCATGAGGCAATTACACAAAGCAAATGAAGGCCTGCAAGATCAATTAATTAACTTCCCTCATCCCCATTCATCTCTATGTTTACTAATTTCCCCTTCCCACCTTCATACAGTTCATATTCATTCATTTTCCATAAAAAACCCCTTTTCCTTAGGAAAAGTGAAAACCCCATGTTTTTTGTTTTTTTGTTTTTTGTTTTTTGTTTTTTTTTTGTTTTTTTGTTTTTTTGTTTTTTTTTTTCACGTGTGGTTCTGTTGTGGTCACCAACAACCCCCCTCTTTGTTTGGTATTAGTAATAACACCAAGCAAATGGGGACCCTTAACAAAAAATCCAAAAAACATTTTATCAAAATTTTTGTATTTTGACTCCCTAAAGCTGTATCGCATCGCGAGAAGAGAGTGAAGCGTTTTCCTATGCGCATAAATAAGCTGCGAAGAAACGACGCGAAATTCATTGCATCACATATATTGTGAAGCGCTCTTAAATGAAAAAATTAAGGAATCGCCGACGACCGATATGCGACGTCGCATATCGCAACATCGCATAAGCAGCACACAGTGATTGGATGATTAAGCGCATTTTGCGATTCGCGATCTTGCGATCTGCGATGAATGCGACCATCAATTCCTGCGATGACACATCTTGACATCGCAATCCTCGATACTGCGATACGAGTCGCAGAAATCACTCATCGCAAAATTTCCTCGACATAGTGTTCAAGGAAAGCTGTCTGTAGACCAAAATTGGGCGCGCGCCTTAAAAGAAATTAATGATTGTACGCCAAAGTATCCAAGAAGGATTGTGTTGTGTTTTTCGAAGAGTCAAGTCATTATGAGTGTCATGATTATGCATTCATTAGAGCTTAAAGCTTTCATGTCAATCTTTTCGTCATTACTCTTTTCCTTTGTGTAAACTGCAAGACAGCAACTAATATAAATCAATGTGCAGGAAACATCTAAGGAAAAGGGGAAGCGTCAATACTTGGGGAACAGAGAAGAGATGCCTTCGCAAACGGATGCTGCATGCAGCAGGACCGCGGATTCCAGAGTATCACTCAACAGATACTGATAGAAATAGACTATCCAAGACTCAGAGTCAAAGACGCACAAAAGCAGCATGTTTACAAAAGATCCTGAAGCTTAGACTGGGTAAAGCAAAAAGAAAAACGTTAAAGAGGGAAAGCGCTCCAGAAAATCCTGGAACAAAGAACGGAAGCAGTTTTCAATACAGAAAATTGTTCAGAGAGCAAAGTCCCTAACTTATTCAGTCATTCGCACGGCCGGAAACCAAAATAGCAACAACACAATCAGTTTGAAAGAAATTTGGGTTATACCAAGTATACACACAGTGAATACACCAAGCCAGAGGAAGATTTTCGAAAATATCTTCTAGTTTGTCAGAAAATGGTGCCAGCTCTTGTTATTTCTATTTTCATAGCTCAAACGAAAGGAGAAGACAACCAGCCGACTCTTCCCAGGCGAATGTTGCATTGCTTACAATACTAAGGAGCAAATACAGAAACGGTTAGAAATTAGATTCAATTTTTAGAAATAAATTTGCTTTAGTAGAAGGGCGGTCATTTGAAACCGTGTCCTAAATTTATGTAATTAAGATTAATTAGTTAGTAGTATTTAAACCCTTCTCAGGCATTTGGAGAAGGGTCTGGAAATTTGTCAAAAAAACTTTTCCTCAGAACATGCACTTTTGCACCCTCGGAGGGGGTTTTTGATGAATGGATGGATCGAGATTTATCAATGTTTGCATTTAATGTCTGCTACTGATGTTGCACTTTTGTACTCTTAGTAGATGTTAGAACAAGTGGAGATAAATCGTTATTGCTTGAAGCTTATGAGTGGAATCAGTCATAAATGGTACTTTTATCTCTTGACCAATTTCTGCTTATATTCTAAAGTGATATGCAGTTTTCAGTTGTTTATATGTTAATGTATGAATGTGTGGGTTACCATTTGGCACTTCTGTACGGTGGAGTCATTTATTTGTGCTTGACATATGAATAACTTATTATGCGATATGCTGTTCACAACTGTTTTGCTTAACTTTTTATGCAGAGTGGTTTATCTTAATTGATTTTTATTCTTATGATAGCTGAATGATCTTTATTACCAGTTATTGTTCGAAATCTCTTTAGATCGCATAATAGAAGAAATACACCCCGGGTTAGCGTAGATTAGATGTGTTGTTTCTTATTAGATTACAATAGCATAGAGTTAGTTTAGAGGTTTGAATTAAATTAGATTAAAATACTCCTAGATCAGCACTATCCAACTCTACACACACACACCCCTTAGATTGGGAAACTGGTCCCATTATCCCCAGTCGGACCCGCTATACCAAACGGATAAGGAGCTGCCAACCAAGGTCTGGACTGGGTGGGTATCCCCCTTGTTGTCGACCCGATTTTCGGGGCTTCAACATATTTGGCGCTAGAAGGAGAGCCCGAACTATGAATGGCACCTAAATCAAAATCTAAATACCATTCTAAGAGTAAATCGCCCTCATCAACTCCCCCGACTTACCCAGTACGTTTAAATCCAGAGTCAGAAGTTGCTCGAGTATCAACCGCTGCTACATACCCTAATATTTCAGACCAATTTATCATTGAACCCCCTGAAATTCAAACTCTGATTCGTAAAATCCAGGGATTCTCTATTTTTACTCAGAGGTCTGATAAATCTCAAAGCAGCGTGACTTCGCAGTACAATCCTGCTCATTCCCTGACCAGATTAAAAAGCGAAAAATTTGGCATCCAGCCAACTGAATTCCCTCTCCCCACCAGGAAAAGAGCAAGGAAAACACCACCAGAGTCTGACAGTGAGACTCTTTCATCCACGTCGTCCATTTCAACTCCCTCACCGCGAAGTCAACCACCCACGTCTTCATTCCAAACCACTCATCCATCTTCCACAACCCCTCCTCTTCAATCATCAAAGATCATAATATCTTCATCTTCCCAGCATCGGGGATCATCCTTTGCACTTTCATTCACTAGCAGCTCAACGATGGCCCAGTCTCCATGGAACAATCCTGGGGCAGTTTTAATGCCTCCACCCCTGAGCCCAATACCGGCCCATCCTGAGAAATGGCTACCCAAATTCAATCCAGAAGCAGGCATGCTAGCTGAAGAGCATATCAATAATTTCATGCTTTCTGTTAATCTCAACGGAGTTACCAACGAGGATGCTGTCGTCCGGCTTTTTCCCTACACAATGCAAGGGACAGCCGGGTCATGGTACTTTTCATTACCTTCCGGGTCTATCACAAGTTGGGACATTTTTCAAAGTCAATTCCTTACCAAGTTTGGGGATGACAGATCAATGACGACGTTGATCAATGACCTATCCAATCTTAAAGCCGAGGCTAGAGAACCCATCAAAGATTTTAATTTATGGTTCAATAAAATCTTCAACAAAATTCCCGCTGCTTCCCAGCCCAGCGAAGAAGTGAGATGTGAATGGTATATTACGGCCTTACCATCGAACTTGGCAATCTTCGTGGATAGGGCAAATAAGACAACCTTAGTTGAAAACTTGACAGAGGCGATAGCAGTAGAGAAACGCGTAGTAGCCCTGTACAAAAGATCTGCGATAGAGGAATGAAAATCTAAGAAAGTCTCCTACAAGGAAGACCCCAAGAAGAAACAAACAAAATATCCTTTCGATTTGGAAGGATTACAAAAAGTGTTAAAAACCATGTCCAATGAGATGATTGACATAAAAAAACAAGTAGCAGAAACTTCTTCGAGAAAGCCCTACAGAGCTTTTAAAAGAAATCCTCCAATGGATATGAAACCACCCAACGCTATCTAAAACGTCGAATCCGAAGAAGAAGAGGAAGAAGAGAATACCACTGAAGGGCAGACTGATGACGAAGAAGTTGTGGAACTACAAGGAATGTGGGATTTCATCCTCCCACAAGAAGAAGATCAAGAAGCATTTCCGGTTAGCACACGAAGCAAAAATCAACTTGATCCTCCTCAAACTACCCCTAAGCAGAAGGGCGCAAGCCCTGCAGCAAAAGATAAAGTCGCAACAAAGAAAACAACCCCTAAAGCGACTCAATCTAGCCCAGTCCAATCAGATCAAACACCTCCATCAAGAACACTCATTGTGTCGGATGAAATGGAGTACAACATTATCGATGACATGAAAAAGACTAGGGCTAATATCACTCTTTACGAGTTGAGCAAATTGAAACATCAACAGAAGATAATGATGAAAGAATTACATGCCGTGCCTACTACATCTTTGCCTACAGCTGTAGCTTCCCACAACATGGGAAGACCTCCAACCAACACGATCAATAAGATTGACCCAAATGACATCGCCTTGATTGGAGGAAGATCAAGGTCTCACACTCCCCCTTTTCTTCTCACTTATGAAATTTTCAATAAAAACGTGCACAATTGTTTGGTAGATTCTGGTGCTCTAACGAATATTTTACCCAGATCAATATGTGCCAAGTTGAATGTTCAACCACAAAAATCCGCAGTGCGCATAGTTCAGCTTGATCGATCCCAAGTCGAGGTGATTGGTGAACTTAATCAAGTGACCATAAGATTGTTGTCTAACCCGAAGGTATGTCAGGTTATTGACATTCTAGTAGCTGATATCCCTGAATTCTATGGTTTAATTCTTAGCAGGGATTGGTCCGAAAAACTCCATGGATACTTCTCAACCGACTGGTCGCACATGTGGTTACCCTACAATGGTAAGCCGAATCAAATAAAGGTTGAACGAGAGTTACACCAGAAGTACATAGTGACGGAATTGGAGAGAGAAAATGAAGCAATAGCATACAACTGCAGTATCATAGGCAATTACTCGGTAGATTCTTTCCTCGGTAATTTCAATGCTCATATTTCACCTTACTTAGAAAATTCAGTTTTGTCCCAAGTCGAAAATTTTTCCCAAACTGATAATTCAAAGTGTGTTAATTTTTTAGATAACCCTGTAAATACATCTTTGTTTTGGAAATTATATTTTGATGGCTCTAAATCTAACGAGGGAGCAGGAGCAGGATGCGTTCTGATTAGCCCAGACAGAAATAAGACCATGCTTACATGCAGACTTGAATTCGATTGCACAAACAATACAGCGGAATACGAGGCCTTGGTGCAAGGCCTATACAAAGCAATCGGGTTGAACGTTAAGTACCTTCAAGTCTTTGGAGACTTTGAGATTGTCGTCAAACAGGTACGTAACACCATACATTGCCTATCAGGTCATTTGAAACACTATCAATCTTTAGTACAAGATCTGACTGCACATTTCATAGCATTCAATATTTCGTCAATCCCAAGACTTCAAAATGCGAGCGCAGACCTGTTAGCTAACGTAGCCTCTTGACTTATTCCCTCCGAAGATTTTAGTCCAGATAGATTCTCAATAGAATTAATCTTTAGACCATCCATCCCTGACAACATTACAAACTGGAGAGTATTCAATGACGATCCTGACATTGTAAATTTCCTCACTTCTGAAGGATCCTACTCAAATCAAATAATTGACGAAGACCATCATGATCACCAAATACAAAAAAATAGCACTGATAATGCTATACCTAAATCGGTGGTTAAGTTAGAAGACTTATATGATTTGAAAAGTCGGTTTAAAATGTCTACCAATTCTAAACTCTATAGTTCGACTCTGAACTACGAATTAGTAAACCTAGGAACATATGAGAAACCACAAAACGTTAATCTAGGCCACGACCTAGCCCCTGAAGAAAAATTAGCGTATATCCGTCTTTTGAGACAATACAAAAATGTTTTTGCCTGGAATTACGATGAGTTGAAGACATACGACACTTCTATCATTCAACATACTATCCCTATGATTGACAATGAAAAACCTGTCCAATAGAAACTCATAAAAATCCACCCCAATTTAGAAAATCAGATAAAAACTGAGCTAAATAAGTTGTTGAGAGCCAGAATAATTTTCCCCGTCAGACATTCCAAATGGGTTTCCAATATGGTACACGTTAGAAAGAAAAACAGAGATATTAGAATCTGTATCGATTTCCGGAATCTCAACAAAGCCTGTCAAAAAGACAATTTTCCCCTCCCCCCTATGGAGCAGATATTACAGGCAGTAGCAGGCTCAGAATTAATGTTTTTTTTGGATGGATTTTCAGGATACAATTAAGTGCTGGTACATCCCGATGATCAGTTAAAAACCACATTCTGAACTAAATGGGGCACATAAGCATATCGGAAGATGCCATTTGGTCTGATCAATGCCGGCGCTACATTTCAGAGAGCCATGGACATCGCATTTAAAGGTTTATTCAATAAATCTGTAGTGATTTACTTGGATGATATAACAGTGTACTCCAAGAAGCGAAGCGACCATCTCAAAGACTTGAAACAAATCTTTCAACGATGTTTAAGGTATGGGATTTCACTTAACCCAAAGAAATCTTTTTTCGCATTGAGTGAAGGAAAACTTCTAGGATTCATAGTGTCAAAATCTGGTATTCACATTGAACCTGACAAAATCAAAGAAATTTTTGAAATATCCATGCCTCATAACAAAAAAGCCATGCAATCTTTCCTTGGTCAAATCAATTTTGTGAAGAGATTTGTCCCAGACTTCTCACGTATTGTTTCTCCTTTGCAAAATATGATTAAAAAGAATTCAAATTTTAAATGGGGTCAAGATGAGCATGAAGCATTCAACTTGATCAAACAATCTATCATTAACGCTCCATCTTTAGCGACCCCGAATTTTTCAGAATCTTTTATCTTATACACTTTTGCCTCAGAGAAATCTTATGCCGCGATTCTAACTCAAGCAAATCAAGAGAAAGCGGAAGCTCCAATCGCATTTTTTAGCTCGAATTTACAAGGTGTTGAACTCAACTATTCAGACGTGGAGAAACAAGCATATGCTGTTTTCAAAGCGATCAAGTATTTCAGACCTTTCTTACTTAAAGCCCATACCAAAGTCATAGTACCGTTTCCAGTGGTAAGAAACCTTCTGATACAGAAGGATGTGGGCGAAAAAAGAGCAAATTGGATCACCGCTTTACAGGAATACGATCTTGAGATCAAACCAGCAAACATTGTAAGAGGTCAAGGCTTCTGCAAGATGTTGGCTGGAGCATCGCAAATTCCCGAGAACTCATCTGAAGAGGTACATACGTATGAGGTAAGCCTAAACGATGCATAATCATTATATGCTGACACCATTTATTATCTTAAGAACGGGTATGCTCCATCACACCTGGATCACACCAAGAAAAGAGCTCTGAGATTGAAAGCTAAACAATACCAGCTCATAAATGATGTTCTGTTTAAAAGGAATTACGATTCTGTGCTTCTTAGGTGTCTTGAGAAAACTGAAGCCGAAAAGGTTTTGCAGGAACTCCACGATGGACCAGCAGGCGGACACTATGCTGGAGACGCTACTGCACATAAAATCTTACGTGCAGGATATTATTGGCCCACGCTGTTCAAAGACTCACACAATTACGTGAGGAAATGCCAAGTCTGCCAGACTGCTGCAGGGAAACAAAAGAAACCGTCCATGCCACTACAGCCAGTTAACATCGAGCAACCATTCAGTCAGTGGGGCTTGGACATAATAGGTGAGATCGTTCCTCACTCTTCTAAGCAGCATAGGTACATCCTCACGGCAACAGATTATTTTACTAAATGGGTAGAAGCAGTTCCTCTCAAGACAGCTAATTCTGAAAACATTATTGAATTCATAGATCAATTTATAATCACTAGGTTTGGATTGCCAACGGCCTTAATGTTCGATAATGCTTCATACTTTTCTGGAAATACAATGACTGAGTTTGCACTTAAACGAGGGTTCAAACTGAAATATTCGGCCAACTACTATCCGCAAGGTAATGGATTGGCTGAACCAACAAACAAAAACCTGATCAGGATTATTAAAAGAACAGTCGACCAAAACCAAAAGAATTGGCACAAAGCATTGGTAAATGCTTTATGGGCAGATAGAATAACGAAGAAAGCTTCAATCGACACTTCTCCCTTTATTTTAGTTTATGGGAAAGAAGTGGTTCTTCCAACTCACTTAGTCATTCCCTCTTTGTCCTTAGTACAACACATCGATGAGGTATCTACCTCCTCCATACAACTAAGACAAATGGAAATAATAAAATTAGAAGAACGACGAGAACAAGCTAAGAAAACCCATGCCCATCACCAAGCGCTGATAAAATCCTCTTTTGACTCAAGCATAATGACCAGAAAAAATTTTCAGATGGGAGATTTAGTTTTGAAATGGGATAAGGCTCATGAAGAAAAGGGCAAACATACGAAATTTCAGAAACTGTGGCTTGGTCCTTTTCAGATTGTAGAAGTCATAGGCCCATCGACGTTTATGTTGCAGGATTTAGCAGGTAGAAGAGATTCTTTGCCTGTTAATGGACAGATTCTTAAAATGTATTTTCCATAGAAGATCACTCTTCTATTTTTGTAGGATAGTTTTAGTTTTTATTTGTTTTTTTTCTTTCTTATAAATAAAACCAGTTGTAGATGGTCACTAAAAGGGTTCATGAAAAAGACACCAATTCTCTATCAGATTTTGAGCTTTTCGCTTGTACAAGTAGCAAAAATTTTCGAAAAATCTGATTTTTATTATTGACAGGTAGAGTTAACTTTAGCCTAGACATGATACTAGTTTCAACTTCAAAAATTTGATGAAAGCAACCTTTGGTAAAAAATTGTTTTATATCAGCACAATGAAAGGTATCAATAATAAAATAAATATTCTCTGTAACGCTGTTGTTTTCAAATTCTATTATTGTCGTCCAGAGCTTTCTTAGGAAAAATAATGACTTCCTCCCTGCTAAAGGAAATCGCAACATTCAGAGGAACAATCTGAGAAAACACTATATCTCAAAGAATAAGAGGTCTCATCACGAGCCGGCTTATCATGATCACAGATATTATAATTGCTCACTTTGCCAATACTGTCTACCAAAACAGGGCAACGACTCAAGATTGTTGCAATCAAAAGACAAGGGGTCTCATCACGAGCCAACTTGTTCAGCAAAAGTGTAAATCAAGTGAATGACTGTGTCATAATTTGGCCACCAAACCAAGACATTGTTCTTTAGAGAATAAAAAGGAAAAAGTGTCAAAAAGGGTTTTTCTCTGAAATGTTGTAAATAACCTCAAGCAGGATAAAGGATCATTGCTGGATAACGGGTAACCCTGTCGAGGCTATGGACGCTTGCGGGCAGCAGAGGCTCTACCTACGACAAATGAGCATATTTTAAAAGTCAGCACGCAGAGAAGACCTTATTTTATCTTTAAAAGACCAAGTAATGTCTGGTATGAATACAAGAACTAAGCCTGAGGAAACAAACAATTGGAATATGAAAAGGTTGAGACAAAGTATCATTGATAGGATAAGGCGTAATGTACTCTATCTGTCCATAACAAAATTTAGACATATGAAAATTTTTCTGCTTCAGAAGTGGAAATTCAATAGAAAAGCAGAGATAACTGGTTCTTCACAGTGAATCGCCATTGTTGCAGTCACCAACAACCCCCCTCTTTGTTTGGTATTAGCAATAACACCAAGCAAATGGGGACCCTTAACAAAAAATCCAAAATTTTTTTTATCAAAATTTTTGTATTTTGACTCTCTAAAGTTGTATCGCATCGCGAGAAGAGAGTGAAGCGTTTTCCTATGCGCATAAATAAGCTGCGAAGAAACGACGCGAAATTCATCGCATCGCATATATTGTGAAGCGCTCTTAAATGAAAAAATTAAGGAATCGCCGATGGCCGATATGCGACATCGCATATCGCAACATCGCATAAGCAGCACACAGTGATTGGATGATTAAGCGCGATTTGCGATTCGCGATCTGCGATCTTGCGATCTGCGATTTGCGATCTGCGATGAATGCGACCATCAATTCCTGCGATGACACATCTTGACATCGCAATCCTCGATACTGTGATACGAGTCGCAGAAATCACTCATCGCAAAATTTCCTCGACATAGTGTTCAAGGAAAGCTGTCTGTAGACCAAAATTGGGCGCGCGCCTTAAAAGAAATTAATGATTGTACGCCAAAGTATCCAAGAAGGATTGTGTTGTGTTTTTCGAAGAGTCAAGTCATTATGAGTGTCATGATTATGCATTCATTAGAGCTTAAAGCTTTCATGTCAATCTTTTCGTCATTACTCTTTTCCTTTGCGTAAACTGCAAGGCAGCAACTAATATAAATCAATGTGCAAGAAACATCTAAGGAAAAGGGGAAAGCGTCAATACTTGGGGAACAGAGAAGAGATGCCTTCGCAAACGGATGCCGCATGCAGCAGGACCACGGATTCTAGAGTATCACTCAACAGATACTGATGGAAATAGACTATCCAAGACTCAGAGTCAAAGACGCACAAAAGCAGCATGTTTACAAAAGATCCTGAAGCTTAGACTGGGTAAAGCAAAAAGAAAAATGCTAAAGAGGGAAAACGCTCCAGAAAAGCCTGGAACAAAGAACAGAAGCAGTTTTCAATACAGAAAATTGTTCAGAGAGAAAAGTCCCTAACTTATTCAGTCATTCGCACGGCCGGAAACCGAAATAGCAACAACACAATCAGTTTGAAAGAAATTTGGGTTATACCAAGTATACACACAGTGAATACACCAAGCCAGAGGAAGATTTTCGAAAATATCTTCTAGTTTGTCAGAAAACGGTGCCAGCTCTTGTTATTTCTATTTTCATAGCTCAAACGAAAGGAGAAGACAACCAACCGACTCTTCCCAGGCGAATGTTGCATTGCTTACAACACTAAGGAGCAAATACAAAAACGGTTAGAAATTAGATTCAATTTTTAGAAATAAATTTGCTTTAGTAGAAGGGCGGTCATTTGAAACCGTGTCCTAAATTTATGTAATTAAGATTAATTAGTTAGTAGTATTTAAACCCTTCTCAGGCATTTGGAGAAGGGTCCGGAAATTTGTCAAAAAAACTTGTCCTCAGAACATGCACTTTTGCACCCTCGGAGGGGGTTTTTGATGAATGGATGGATCGAGATTTATCAATGTTTGCATTTAATGTCTGCTACTGATGTTGCACTTTTGTACTCTTAGTAGATGTTAGAACAAGTAGAGATAAATCGTTATTGCTTGAAGCTTATGAGTGGAACCAATCATAAATGGTACTTTTATCTCTTGACCAATTTATGCTTATATTCTTAAAGTGATATGCAGTTTTCAGTTGTTTATATGTTAATGTATGAATGTGTGGGTTACCATTTGGCACTTCTGTACGGTGGAGTCATTTATTTGTGCTTGACATATGAATAACTTATTATGCGATATGCTGTTCACAACTGTTTTGCTTAACTTTTTATGCAGAGTGGTTTATCTTAATTGATTTCTATTCTTATGATAGCTGAATGATCTTTATTACCAGTTATTGTTTGAAATCTCTTTAGATCGCATAATAGAAGAAATACACCCCGGGTTAGCGTAGATTAGATGTGTTGTTTCTTATTAGATTACAATAGCATAAAGTTAGTTTAGAAGTTTGAATTAAATTAGATTAAAATACTCCTAGATCAGCACTATCCAACTCTACACACACACACACCCCTTAGATTGGGAAACTGGTCCCATTATCCCCAGTCGGACCCGCTATACCAAACGGATAAGGAGCTGCCAACCAAGGTCTGGACCGGGTGGGTATCCCCCTTGTTTTCGACCCGATTTTCGGGGCTTCAACAGGTTCACGGATACCCATGGTCACTGGGCAGCTGCTACGTCCACGGTACAACACTAGGGTGGATCCCACTCGAAGGGGATCACACCCCTTGGCCTATTTACTGACCTGACCCCAAGAGCTTTCAGGAATTGACCCTATGACTTCCCAATTGGCGAGGCACTGATTTGACCGATTGAGCTAACTCTTGGGGCTAAAAAAAAAACCCCATGTTAAATCCCCTTTTACCCAAAAAACCCACAAAAGTATCCCACTCGAAGGGGATCACATCCCTTGGCCTATTTACTGACCTGACCCCAAGAGCTTTCGATAATTGACCCTATGACCTCCCGATTGGCAAGGCACTGATTTGACCAATTGAGCTAACTCTTGGGGCTAAAAAAAAGAACCCATGTTAAATCCCCTTTTACCCAAAAAACCCACAAAAGGATGTTTAGCCTAAGTATTGGTGTATATATGTGAAAAGAAAATAACTCACGAAAAGGCATTATACTTAGTATATTTCCCCTTTCCGCTCATGTTACATATTAACGCTAACTTAGAGTAATAAACCCTAAAATTCCCTTTTCCCGTATATTATTAACTCCCTTTACTAAATATCTCGAAACCTTAAGTTTTATTATAAAACTATGTATTCCATAACACACCGCATATTAGCGGATCAACGTGCATGCACTCTCCTCCGCATTGCGATATGCGATGCATGATGGACCCAGACCTGACGCAAATATATTTCATAATTCATTGCCCATTTCGCATCCGCCCCTCATCGCAAGTCCTGGCTGAAACATACACCCTCCGCCATTGCGATCTCCGATATGCGATGGGAACTTGGACCCGATCACAGTATTATCCATGATTTATTTTCCACATCGCGTCTGGCCCCTATCGCATTCCTTTGCGATGGGCCTTTCCTTCGCTAAACTGCGATTGCAATATGCAATGAACTTGAACCCGACGTCATTTATCCGCCCAAATTCATACTATTTCAAGTCCGCCATACCTTGTTTTGCAAAGGATTTCTTTGTTAAAATGTTTTTATGATTTAAACGAAGAACCAACCTAAACCTCTGTTTAACCATAAAACCCCGCTAATCTCAGTTTTTAACCCATAATAAAGCCCATACCGCCATGATTAATCGTTGGGCCCCTCCGTTGCTCTTTCCTCTTACCTCCGCGCTGCTTTTTCACTCCACCACCGTCTGATCAAATGCATTCAAATCCAACGACCCTCAGCGATTTCGGGTTGGCTCTCTATCCGAGCATTACCCACCCGAAAAAGCAGTATTCCACCGACCTCCCCTTGCTACGTGTTAGGCTTTAGACTATATCGGGTGACCCCTCCCAAAAACCGCCTGCGCCTCATAAGCGGTGCGATGAAAATCAAAACCACCTCCCGCATAATGACAAAATGGCCACTGTTCACTTTGCGCCATAATTCAAAAAGTAAACTGTTTTTCCGTTTAAATGCAAAAATCACCATTTTGCTTTGTTTCGCCCGTTTACACAGTGAAACCTCCATAAACCTCTGCGACCAATAAAACCATTGTTTTACCTTCCGATACGCTCTGGACTCCTTCCAATATCCTTTCAAGCTTAATAAAGCCATTGACGACCTTCTCTATCACCTATGTTTTTCTTAACAATTTCTGTGTTTTGCAGGTAAAAACTCCTGTTCCAGGCTTACAAAGAAAAAATCCTGCATACAGTTAGAAGACAAATACGAAGATCATATCAAATCACTTTACCCTATAACATAAAATCTAAAATGATTTACTGTTGAAAAATACAGTAAAAACCTAAAATGCACAGTAAAGGTAAGAAGAACACAGTAAAGGCTACTCAGTAGGGTTAAAGGATATTCATAGAGTTTAAAGAGTATCAAATGAAGGAATCAACCAGCGTAAAGGATAGAAGCAATTGTTGGCTAGTTGAATTGTTTATTGATTAAACAATCAAGTACCACATTAATTGTCAACCTGGGAAAGTCTTTTTATTCCAAAGGCTACCGCGTACTGTATGTACTTAATTCTAAAAGCATTAAAAAGTTGTAGTATACGTGATTCTTACGCTAAGTTATCACAGTACAAGTAATTAATTAAGATTACAAATCTGAAAAGCAAAGTGATGGATGCTCTGTTGGCAGAGGATCAGGACCCTATCCTCCAGGTGAGGACGTTCAGCACCTGCCCCTGTAACCAGATTGCTAATACACACTGCACTCTAATTCACCGGTGAAATATCCTTGCACAACTTCAAGTAATTAATGAAACAGAGTACTAGCAAAACGGAAATACCAGAGGTAATGCTACAGAATCCAAACAGAGTACCAGCAGAAAGAAACTATCACACACTTACACACTTGACAGAAAAGTAAATGGGTGAATCTTGTGAGGAAGGTGGGCCCAGTCCCTCTCACAAGATTCCCCAGAACACAAAGGCTAGATTAAGTGCTCAGAACAATCTTCTATTCATCTGCCAAAAGATTTAAGTACAATAAAGTTCAGACTTGCTGATATCTCTCAAAATCTCACTTACAGACCACCATTATATCTTTCTAATGTAGATGTCTCCTCTTTATAGAGGAGACATCTATTACAATAGATTATTACAGTTCATTCAGTTAACCCATTATATCAAAAATAAGAATTACAGAACGTTGTTACAACAGTATAATAATATATTTTTTCTTAGGTTCTGGCTGTTACACAGCTGGTAACCGACTTCGACCGTCTTCTTGGGATCCTCGCATTCCTTTATCGTTTCCCCATGCTATTCTTGATTTAGGCAATGGTAACTATTTTCTACCCGCTTTAGACAGCTGCTTGATCATGCTGCGTCAGCGTTCTTCAGATAGTTGCCGTTTGTTATTCCCAGCTGTTGCAAAATAGCCTGCTTTAGATGGTTGTTGTTGCTGACTGTAGCAACTGCGTAGTTGCTGCTTCTGGTGTTGCAGCAACTGCATAGTTGTTGTTTCTGGTGTTGCGCCAACTGCGTAGTTGCTGTTTCTGGTGTTACAACAACTATAAATTATAATTCCTGCAGGCTTAAGACAATTACTTGACAACTTAGTCAGCTTTTCCAGAGATAAATATAAAGATACTCACGAATATGCAATCAACAATTAAACATATAGATATGCGGAAAGTTACTTCGTACCTTGGGGTGATTAAGTCATTATGTAATCAAAGCTTACAACTTATGACTGAAAAGGATAATATTATGGCAAAAATATAAGGTCAAAATTGGTCAATTCTGAGTCCTAACATCCCCCCCAACTGAAGAGATTGCATGTCCCTATGCAATGCCTACTCTGAGTCTGAGTCGGAGTACTGGGATGAACAATGTAGATTACTGAGACAATAGTTATAGGAAGTGGCATCAAATTTCTTCCTGAATCCACAGAAAGTTTGTATTTGCCTCCATGCTGCTGCTTCTTCCCTATTGGATAATCCAAACTGGCCCTTGTATTGTTCACCAGATAGCCATAAAGGTGGAAATTTAAATCTGTAACCCATCCAATTTTCAGCACAACGTTGCATGCATTTAACATAATGAGGTACCCTTGAGAGTGCTACCTGCAAATTAGGTGGATTATAAGGGTGATATTCCTGCCTCTCCTTGGGGCAGTTTTCCCAAAACAGTTTGTTTGCCTTGACAACCAAGGATGCCTTAGT
Source organism: Pinus tabuliformis (assembly GCA_031772625.1). Lineage (NCBI taxonomy): Eukaryota > Viridiplantae > Streptophyta > Pinopsida > Pinales > Pinaceae > Pinus > Pinus tabuliformis. The sequence continues at coordinate 57,069,867 of CM062816.1, forward strand.
CTTTACATAATGCTGACAGTCTTTCAGGACCGTTGCTTGCAGTTGCTTAACGTGGTCCTTCATTTCAGGATCACTTACCATTCTCAGGTGTTGTGCAATGAAGGTGGCTGCATTCTGCGGTTCAGCTCTAATCCACAGAAGACAATTCTGTTCATTATGTTGAGCTGAAGCAAAGGCGTTCTGCCATGTAAGTTGATTAGCTAAAAAGGAGATAAAGGCTCTCAGCTGTATGTCGCCAACTACAGGTATCATATTCATATTTCTTTCTTCGGACATGGCTTCATTATGGAGATAGAGCTCGCATAACAAATTTTGATCATTTTTAGGTGCCTCTGCAAAGGTTTGCATAAACTGCTCTGATGTAACTACCTGATGAGGTCTACCTTCTTTGACAGCCTTTATCTGTAAAAATGTGAGTCTTTCCCTAAAAAATGTTGCATAATTAAAAGAGGGTTTCCTTGTGGCAAGTATTCTTTGGAATAACTCAAACATCTGGGTCAATCTGGCTTTTAGATCCTTGATTTCTTTATACTGGGCTCTGCACTGCTCAAGTGCTTCCCAGTTCTTGTATGCATAACTAAACCAGATCCCTTTTTGCTGTTGGAATGCTTTGCCTTGTGACTGCTCATATTCTCTCCACCACTTTCCTTTTAATGCTTGAAAACTATCTGTTTCTGTGCATACATCACTAACAGAGGGAAGCTCTGTTTGTGTAAAGGCATCAACAAGGATAATCTGCTCTGTTGGAGTAGGCTGGGATGATCCAACATCTTTTTCTTCATTTCTGGCTAGTGTCTCTTCTTCCTGTTGTACTGATTCATTTTGTTCCATGGTGATTTGGGTGGGCCGGGGTGAGTCTGTGCCTTTTTCCTCATTTCCTTCTTCTTCTTCTCGTTCCTTGGCAATTTGAATAGGGTTGGGTGAGTCCAATTTTTCTTCATTTCCTCCTGAAACTATTTCTTCTTCCTCCATAACAATTTGGGTAGGTCGGGGTGAGTCTATACCTTTTTCCTTATTTTCTTCTATTTCTTCCTCTCGTTCCATGACACTTTGAGTGGGCCGAGATGAGTCTGTGTTTTCTTCTTCATTTCCAAATTCTTGTGTAACTACTTCTTCCATAGCGATTTGGGTAGGCCGGGGTGAATCTGTATTCTCCTCTTTCTTATTCCTTGTTTCTTCCTGCATAGTTTCTGGGGAACTTGCTGGTTCTTGTGTGTTAGCAAGCTCTTCTGTTTGTTCTTGCGCAATCTCTGGAGAACTTACTGGTTCTTGTGTGTCAGTAAGCTCTTCTGTTCGGACCTGTGCAGTTTCTGGGGAACTTACTGGTTCTTGTGTGTCAGTAAGCTCTTCAGTTTGGTCTTGTGCAGTTTCTGGGGAACTTACTGGTTCTTGTGTGTCAGTAAGCTCTTCAGTTTGGTCCTGCATCTTCTCTGGAGAGCTTGTTGGTTCTTGTGTGACAACAGGTTCTTCTATCTGCACTTTTTCTGGAGAGCCTGTTGGTTCTTGTGTGACAACAGGTTCTTTTATTTCAGCAGAGGATTGTGGCATTTCCGTTTGTGTAACAGCAGGCTCTTTTGTTTCATCTACAACAACGGAGGCTTCCTTCATTGGTTCTGCCACTACCTTATATCCTGCTTGAGTATATATTTCACCACAATTGGTACACACATATTCATTATCCTTACTTTTCTCTGCTGCAGACGCTACTCGTGCTAAAACATGCAGGCTGAATTCATTCTGATATGCTTCCTTAACCCTTATTATTTCCTCCTGATAGTCCTGAATCTGAGATTTCAGAAATTCAATTTCTTCCTGCAGGGCAGGTATGGTAGGCTGGTCTTGTGGAGCAGTAGATTCCAGTGGAGGCAGAGGTTGTGTTTCATCATTTTGATCAGTATTCCCCACAGGTGGTTCTTGTGTGTCACCTGGGGTAGTGGCTGTTTCTTGTGTTGCAGCCATTTGGTCACTATTACCTTGGGTGTCGGCAGCTGGTTCTTGTGTGTCAGCTGTCTTAAAATATGATGTCACGAAGCTATGAACACTCTACATCTCAGCTTCCGAGGGTGAGGGAGAGGAGTTTTGAGGACTGGTGGGAGTGCAGATCCTTATAGTGATGGGTGGTGAACTGGGGGAATTAGGAGATTCAGCTGCTACCGATGACCGAGTTCTTCGCTTTGGTAGAGAAGCAGGGAATTTAGGCGTTTTTCTCTTCAGGCTAGCTTTCTTTAGGATGGGGACAGTAGCCGGAGTAGCAGGTGCCTTAGCTGAAACCCTAGTTCTTCTTCTTTTCGATGGGGTTTTCTTTTCCTGCTGCCTTTTTCGTTTAAGCAGGGTAATAGAGATATTGTCATCGGAATCATCAGTAGAAATACCAAGTATGGGAATGGAAGGATTGGTTCTTTTGGGAGATGGGGTTGTTCTCGTGGTTATTTCTACTGTTGCTTGTTCATTCTCAGCAACTTGCGGGGGTGTTTGCTGGAGTTGTTCAGGAATGTGCTCTGCTTGCTGAGGGTTTTCTAGAGGGATTTGTTCAGGCATGTCCTCTGTTTGCTGAGGAAGTTCTTCATCTTGCTGAGGTGTGTCCTCAGCTTGGTGAAGAATTTCCTCTTCTTGATGAGGAATTTCATGTTCCGGCTGTGGAATTTCTGCCTCCTGATGGGGATTAATGGGGGGTGGAGGGTTATTTAGAGCGAGGGCTCTATTAATCAGCAATTGGGCTAAGCAGTGGTGTTTTAAGGAAAGAAGTGGACGCTTCGCGTTAACAGCATATCGTGACATGTTTTTGAGACAACCCAATAGATAATATGGCATGTTTATTAACTGACCATTTCTCAAATGATTTAACAGGACGAAGTCGTGCTGGTAAATTACCTGGTAGCGGCCTTCACACATCAAATATTGCTTGACAAATTCAGCGACTTTCGGCCACGGTTGAGGTAACGACCGAAGTGCTACGCCTCTGCCTTTGGGCTCTACCTGCTTGCCTGGTCGGAGAAAATCCTGCTGCGCATTAAGAATCAAGTGCTTTCTGCTGAACCACCGTGTGCCATTAGCTGGTAGCCCGGTAACTTGGGCTATAATTTCCTCCGTGACTGGGATTTGAACTCCCTGGACGACAGAGAATCCTTCTGTTAAATTGCATGCAAATTCAAGGACTTGCTGCGCGTCAAAGTCCGGAAGTCTCCTGAAGTACTCTATCCATCCCGCTTGCAAGAAAATTTGATAAATCTCCGGATAGAGTTCAAGGACTGCTGTCGTGCCAGGTTCATGTGTAATGAGGGTTCCTCCCATAGCTGTTGTTTCAGTAAATTTCAGAGTTCAGAGCCGAGCTTCCAATTTCAGTTCAGAGTAAAACGTCGCAAATGGTAACATGCCGTGATAGGGTGGCTTTTACATATTACCGGGAGAGTTAAGGGTGGCGGTAGTTGGCGTAGTATGTCATTATGAGAGTTGCTTTGGTAATCCCCCCCTCCTACGTGTAAATGATATGATTGGAAGTACAATTATTTGATAGTCCTATCAACTTCTCCGCATTATCTATTATTTAATGTCCATACATAATCATGCGTACCTTCGTATTTTACCTTTTTGATTGCTGCGTCAAAAAGTCTTGTCTTGTCTTCTGCTGGATCATAATGATTACCGCGGATCTAAAAGCATGGGAATACCGGCGATTTGTAATGATAATGACGGGAAGTGATAGTAGGGTGCTGTAATCATCACAAGAAGTGGTATATTTTATCAAAATTTGTTCCTTGGGGCTGAAGTGGTAAGACTGGTGTTTTCGTACGTGAGGGAATTTGCTGGGAAGGGTATTCCGTGATTGGGAAGCGATGTTGTAGCACCGGGATTGGTGTTGCAGCAACGGAAAATTGCTGTTGTGGCAACATGGAATGATGTTAGATGTTTGTAAAAACGGGAAATGTGCTGGAGCAATAGGAATGGTGTTGCAGCAACAGAGAATGGTGTTGCAGCAACGGGGATGGTGTCGCAGCAATGGAAATGGTGTTGCAACAACAGGGAATGGTGTTGCAGCAACAGGAGTGGTGTTGCAGCAACGGGGAATGGTGTTGCAGTAACAGGAAATGGTGTTGCAGCAACAGGGAAATGGTGTTGCAGCAACAGGAAATGGTGTTGCAGCAACAGGGAAATGGTGTTGCAACAACAGGAGTTCCGAGTCCGCAAAGTAATTCCTTTGAAACTTTTGTTCTCAGCTACTTCCCAAGCTAAAATCTGCAAAATACTGAAATGTAATATCGCAATCCTTGGCAGGATTTATTAGTTTCTTTAAAAAAAGAATATCTAACCTAAAAAAAATTACATAAATAATAGAAACTCAAGTGCTTTGAGGGACAGCAAGTTCCCCTGGAAAAGAATACTGTTTTATTGCCATGCAAGTGGCTTTAAAATCTTCTTTGGAAACCGGCCGCTGATATAACCGAAGTCGGTAGCCATTCACTAACAGTGGTGTTCTGCTTCCATCAATTGTTAAAAGTCTAACTGTTCCATTTGGAAAAACAGCATCCACTTCATACAACCCTAACCACCTTGTTCTTAGCTTCCCTTGGAAATTCTCGAAACGGGAATCATAAAGTAGAGCCCAGTTACCTTTCCGGAACTGCTTTTGCTTGATGGTTCTGTCATGCCATCTGCTTCTTTGTTGCTGTATCATAGTTGTTTGATGGATGGCATCCAGTCTTTTCTCATCCAATTCCTGAAGTTGTTGCAACCTGGCTGTCTGTGCATCAGTTAAATCAAGGTTAACAGCTAAGGCAGTTCTTAAGGTTTTAATCTCAAACTCTACAGGAAAAATAGCATTCTTTCCAAAAACTAGTTCATAGGGTGAAAAGCCTGTTGTATTCCTCCAAGTGGTTCTATAGGCCCATAAAGCCTCGGGCAACCTCTGAAACCAGTCCCTTCTATTCTCCTTTATCGTTTTTGTTAAGATGGCTTCTATGACCTTGTTGGTACTTTCCACCTACCCGTTTGCTTGGGGGTGGTACGGTGTAGTCATTTTGTGCTTGATATGATATTTTTGGAGCGTATTTTTGAAGCCATGAGAATTAAAAGGAGGTCCTCCATCAGTGACTAATTCTGTGGGTAGTCCAAATCTAACAAAGATTTCTTCAAATAAGAATGTTAGTACTGCTTCTTCATTAGCTTTAATGAGTGCTTTGGCCTCTACCCATTTAGTCATATAATCCGTGCATACTAATATGTACACTCTTTGATTAGATGGAGGATTAGTGGGACCTATAAAATCTAATGCCCATTTCTCAAAAGGTTCAAGAGTTACCTGGGGATTAAGTGGCATTTCATCCCTATGGTTAGGCTGGCCCATTCTTTGACAGCTGTCGCAAGCCTTCACATATTTTCTGGCATCTTTAAAAAGTGATGGTCAATAATAACCCATTCTAAGTACCTTGTGTGTTGTTCTTTTGTCTGCAAAATGTCCTCCACAAGGGTCATCGTGACAAGCTTTTAGTATATCATAAATCTCGTCTTCCCCAATGCATCTCTGAATTTCTTGATCTATTCCTGTGTGGAACAGACACCCGCTTATCCAGCTGTACCTAGCACTTTGCTGGATGATCTTTCTTCTTTCCCTGTATGATAGGTGTGATGGTAATTTTCCTGCAACTAGATAATTGGCAATGTCTGCATACCAAGGTGAGTGAGCAGATACTGCAAATAAATACTCATCAGGAAAAGAATCATCTACTGGAGCATTTTCATCAGTTTTTAAACGAGAAAGGAAATCAGCAACTACATTTTCTTTTCCTGGCCTATCCATAATTGTGATATCAAATTCTTGTAATAGTAATAACCATCTGGTGACTCGGGCATTTGTAACTGATTTATTCATTAAATACTTAATGGCCGAGTGATCAGTATGCACAAAAGTAGTGTAGCCAGTAATATAATGTCGAAATTTATTAATAGCATAAATAACTGCTAGAAATTCCTTCTCAGTAACTGTGTAATTTAGCTCAGCTGGTGTCATGTTCTTGCTAATAAAATAGATGGCATAGGGGAGACTGTTTTCTTCCTGACCCAGGACAGCTCCAATTGCCGTGTCTGAGGCATCAGAGGAGATATGAAAGGGTAATGCCCAATCAGGTCCTCTCAAAATGGGAGTTACGGACAACTGATGTTTAAGTTTATTGAATGCATTTTCACAATCATCAGTCCACTTAAATTCAGCATTTTTCATTAACAACACAAATAGAGGAGAAGCTATTTTGGAAAAATCCTTAATGAATCGTCTATAGTATCCGGCATGTCCTAAAAAGCTTCTTACATCAGTTTGTGTTTTGGGGATAGGAAGGTTCTGAATTACCTGTATTTTAGCTGGATCAACTTGAATTCCTAAAAATGAAACAAAGTGACCCAATACAATACCTTGGTTCATCATCATATGGCACTTTTCAGTGCTTAAGGCAAGGTGTGCTTCTATACACCGCTTAAGTACTTTTTCAAGATTCTGCAGTGCATCCTCAAAAGTCACTCCATAAGGGGTAAAGTCATCCATAAATATTTCTAATGAATCATTTAACATATCAGAAAGGATCCCTATCACCGCTCTTTGGAATGTTGCTGGAGCGTTACATAGCCCAAATGGAAGTACTCTGTAAGCAAAGGTCCCCCATGGGCTAGTAAATGTGGTCTTGTCCTGGTCCTGGGGTGCAATCTTAATGTGATTATATCCACTAAACCCATCCAAGAATGAAAAGAATTTCTTACCTGCTAAATTATCCAATACCTGATCAATAAATGGTAAAGGGAAATGGTCTTTTTGGGTGGCTTTATTCAATGCTCTGTAATCCACACATACTCTCCATTTCCCATTTTTTTTGGGTACAATTACAAGTGGGGAAACCCACTCACTATCAGATATATTTTATATAAATCCTACATTCAAGAGTTTTTGAAGTTCCTCCTTCACAATTTCTCTAAGGTTGGGGTTCATTCTTCGCTGGGGTTGACAGACTGGCCGAGATCCCTCCTTAATATAAATACGGTGAGTGCATAGTTCAGGGGAGATCCCTTTCATGTCTGTGTAGTCCCATGCAAATGCCTCTTTATTTTCTTGGAGTAACTTTATTAATTGTTGTTTTTCATTATCAGTCAAGTCAGGATTTATATTTAATGTTTTGCCAGGCTCAATTTCAATTGTTGTACTTTTGGAAGGGCTACCTACTGCTGTCTGAAATAAGTTTTCATCTCTCATGTTCTGCTGGGATTCAGATTCTAAGATTGCAGTGAAGTGATTATATGTTTCAGGGCTGACCGAAGAGGGTTCAGAAATAAAGCTGCTGATTAATTCATCTTCGGTGGAATCCTTAAAAGTCAAGGCTTGTCCAATAGTCAATATAGGTTGGGTTTCTTCATCCTCATAGTCTACCCATACAGAATTGTCATTATTAATCATGGGTGTAGCATGAGGATAGAGGGTAAGCTGTTTAGTTTCCTACCCATTAGAGATGGTCATTGATCCTGATCTACAGCTGATGAAAGCATCTGCTGTAGCCAGCCAAGGTCTCCCTAGAATCAACGGATGACCCCCCAACTTTGTTTTAGTTTGTAACACCACAAAGTCAGCCGGGTAATTCCAGGATTCTACAGAAATTATAAGATCTTCAATGACCCCTTCGGGTTTAATTGTAGAGCGGTAAGCCAACTCTAAGATAGTTGGAGTTTCCCTAATAAAGTTTTTTAACTGAAGAAATTGTGCTGTTTCGAGTGTCATAATATTTATTGCAGCTCCTAAGTCTACTAGAACTTTAGAGATAAAGGTTTTTCCAACCTGGAATGTTACTGTAGGGTGACCAGGGTCACCATACTTCACAGGATAATCTTTTTCGGTCATTAAAGTAGTTAATTCTCCCATCACATGAACTGTGAGGGGATCCTTAGCCTTTCTTCCCGGTTTTTTTATACAAATGTCTCTAATAGTTCTAGCATAAATAGGAACATCCCTTAATGCTTGCAATAATGGGATTTTAACATACAAATTCTGTAGCTCTCCTAAAAGGTTAAAGGTAGGTTGCTCAAGTGTTTTAGTGAGAGCCAGCCGTTCAGGGAATGGCGGATCTATTGTTTGATCATTATTATTAGGTGCTGATTTTGCTATTTCAGCATTATTGTTAGCTGGTTTTTCTTTTCTAACTTCTTCTTTGTCAGAGTCAGTGATATCATCTATAATGGGTTCAACAATTCTCCCTGAGCGAAGATGGATATCGTTACATTGCAGGGGAGAGACAGGCTGATTTTGAATGTCAATTACTTGCAGGGCTTTATTGTTATTTGGATTGGGGTTAGGTTGTACAGGCAATTGTGGTCTCATTCCCTGGTTATTTGGAGGAGTATTGGATGGTAAGGAAAGAGACTATTGTTGTTGAGGAAATGGTATCTGTTGGGCTGCCCAGTTTGGATTCCATTGATTAAAATACGGTTGCTGGGGAGCCCAAGGATTCCATAAAGTAGGATCAGGAAAAGGAAGATTTGGTTGCTGCATCAGTGGAAAATTCATCGTATTAAAGGGTGGGTACTGCATTTGGTTCATGGGTGGGTAGTTTGTTTGAAAAGGAGAATTATTATTCCAACGACTGGATGCTGTGTTAGAGCTCATACCTTGTCTTTGTGGCCATTGCCTCCTCTGTGTCATCAGGTACACTGCTTCAGCCTCTTCTTCAGTTGACTGCAATGCCGCTTTGATTCCAGGCAGAGAGGGGCATTGCTGGGTTTCATGGTCCTTCTCGCAGATTGTGCAGATAGGTATCTTATCCAGTGGGCATTCCCTGAGTGGGTGTTTTTCTCTGCATTTGGAACAAAAAATAGCTAGAGCAGGTTCTGCTTCCGCCTGTTTCTTCTTAACCTGCAGAGCATCAATTTGTGAAGCAAAAGAGCTTAACATCTCAGTTTTAAATTCTTCTAATAAATTACCTATTTCAGCCCTTGTTGCTCCTCCGCTTGCTGACTTCTGAACTCTTGCATATACATTATCTCTGCTTTTTGATCTGCCTACTGCCCCCCTTGAACATCTCATGCAGAGATTGATAATTTCATCAAAGGGTTCTTTGGAAATGTCCCCTTTTCCCAGCATGTTTAACATGTCCAGGCAGTCATCTCGTACTCCTTTCAGCAATATAGTCTTCAGAATATCTTTACTCATATTAGGATGATCAGACCGCTGCAGATTATACTGTAATATTTCCACAAAATCTTCCAAATTCTCGTCCTCTTTCTGAACCATTTTAAACAATTCTTCCTTCCTTTCTCTCGTCCGGCAGTAATCTTGATACTTAGCCAGAAAGCTCTCTTTCATCTGGTCCCAGGTAGTGATTGCCTGAGCTCCTAGGCTCATAAACCATCTTAACGCATTCCCTTTCAGTGTTGCTGGAAATAGTTTTAGTTTCTTATTAGCGCTCACATAATCATAACTCCTACATAGTATGTCGAATTCGAAGAGGAATTCATCCGGGTCTTCAGAGGATAACCCATGAAAGTTGGGTAATGCTGAGAGTGGAATGTTTTTCATGGGGGTTGTTCCTCTCGGGAGCTCCCCAATAGGGAATTCCAGGGTAGAGAGCGAATTTTCCCCTCTTCCTTCTGTTCTGTTATCCTCCATTGGTCTTTTTCCTGAATCACTTGCCTTATCTTTTGTGTCTTCTGTTTCTTCAGGTTCTTCTACCGGTTCCTCGGTGTATTCCGGTACTTCCAGCTTCCTTTCAGGTCCTAGTACTTCCTCCGTTTGTCGATCTGTTTGTGAGGAATATTGGATCTGAGATCTCCGGGAACTTGTCCTCTGTGATGTTTCAGCCTTTGAGATGATTTCGTCAATATAAGTTTTTCTTCCTCCTTTGCCGCCTGTGAAATTAGGTTTCTTGCGTCCTCTCATGCATCTGTTATTCTCAAAAAGAAATCATTAATGCCTTTAGAAATCTCTAGTTGCCTTCCCCGGCAAAGGCGCCAAAATGTTGGCTAGTTGAATTGTTTATTGATTAAACAAACAAGTACCACATTAATTGTCAACCTGGGAAAGTCTTTTTATTCCAAAGGCTACCGCGTACTATATGTACTTAATTCTAAAAGCATTAAAAAGTTGTAGTATACGTGATTCTTACCCTAAGTTATCACAGTACAAGTAATTAATTAAGATTACAAATCTGAAAAGCAAAGTGATGGATGCTCTGTTGGCAGAGGATCAGGACCCTATCCTCCAGGTGAGGACGTTCAACACCTGCTCCTGTAACCAGATTGCTAATACACACTGCACTCTAATTCACCGGTGAAATATCCTTGCACAACTTCAAGTAATTAATGAAACAGAGTACTAGCAAAACGGAAATACCAGAGGTAATGCTACAAAATCCAAACAGAGTACCAGCAGAAAGAAACTATCACACACTCGACAGAAAAGTAAATGGGTGAATCTTGTGAGGAAGGTGGGCCCAGTCCCTCTCACAAGATTCCCCAGAACACAAAGGCTAGATTAAGTGCTCAGAACAATCTTCTATTCATCTGCCAAAAGATTTAAGTACAATAAAGTTCAGACTTGCTGATATCTCTCAAAATCTCACTTACAGACCACCATTATATCTTTCTAATCTATTACAATAGATTATTACAGTTCATTCAGTTAACCCATTCTATCAAAAATAAGAATTACAGAACGCTGTTACAACAGTATAATAATATATTCTTTCTTAGGTTCTGGCTGTTACACAGCTGGTAACCGACTTCGACCGTCTTCTTGGGATCCTCGCATTCCTTTATTGTTTCCCCATGCTATTCTTGATTTAGGCAATGGTAACTGTGTTCTACCCGCTTTAGACAGCTGCTTGATCATGCTGCGTCAGCGTTCTTCAGATAGTTGTCGTTTGTTATTCCCAGCTGTTGCAAAATAGCCTGCTTTATATGGTTGCTGTTGTTGACTGTAGCAACTGCGTAGTTGCTGCTTCTGGTGTTGCAGCAACTGCATAGTTGCTGTTTCTGGTGTTGCGGCAACTGCGTAGTTGTTGTTTCTGGTGTTACAGCAACTATAAATTATAATTCCTGTAGGCTTAAGACAATTACTTGACAACTTAGTCAGCTTTTCCAGAGATAAATATAAAGATACTCACAAATATGCAATGAACAATTAAACATATAGATATGCGGAAAGTTACTTCGTACCTTGGGGTGATTAAGTCATTATGTAATCAAAGCTTACAACATATGACTGAAAAGGATAATATTATGGCAAAAATATAAGGTCAAAATTGGTCAATTATGAGTCCTAACAGCAATCAAGCTGCTTAAAGGGCAAAATATCAAACAAAAAAACCAACACAACCTGGATAAAAGGGACAACAAGAAGCAGTTAAATAGCTGCCCCTATCTTCTTGCATGAAGATCTTTCCTTTCCTAGAATAAATCTTAATTAGTTTTAGGATATTTTCTTAGTTTCATTATTGTATAAATAACTCTCTTCTCGAGTTGTTATGGGTTCAAGGTTCATTGTTCATTGCTTGTTAAGTCGTGACTGTTCATTCTACTTTGAACCTGGTTGTACCTTTGAAGGAATCTTTTCTAGACACTTGATGTACTCAACCTTTCTGGAACCTTAATACAAATCAGAGGATTCTAAATTTCGTTTTACATAGTTTGTGTTATCCTGTAAGTTTTTCCAGTTATCAATCATTATGTTTTTCTTCATATGCTTATGACTTATAGAGATATCTAGGTAGGAATAATTGTGTCTCAATTTATTCCTATAAACTCCTAAAGTGATCATCTATTAAGAGAATGGATTAATGAACTGTCTGTTTAGCTAATCCCCTCTAATCAATAAATCATCAATATCATTTGTAACCTTAAGTATACTGCCTTGAATCTTTGGAACGTAGTTTAGAAGGTTTTCATACTTATGATTGTTTTGTTTTATAGTCTGGAAACTGTGATAATCATATTATTTTATGTCTTCTTCTCACCACTATTTGATTTATATCACTGTGTAAAGCTTTATAGTAGCCCTTCGCTGAGATATTAATAGTATCCAAAGGATTAAGTATTTCAATTCTACATCTGTCTTCATTCATTGGTCTTCCAAAACTAAAACCAAAAACCCCAAAACAATAATTTTAGATGCTCTGGCATTGGTAGATGACCTGCTACTATCTCAGAGGTACAACACAAGTTTGTAGATTTTTGGCTCAAATTTGAGATACAGGCTGCAAGTTCGTGAGTCTTTCTACTACAAATCTGAAGTGTTCGGTCAGCCACATGTTTGAACTAGGCTTAGGTCTTAAGTGTTATCTCAGGTTCACAATTTCCAGAAGTTTTGTACACGTCTAAAATCTCTATCTCAAATTATCCCCAAAAAATTGTCCCAGATTTACTCCAAAAGTATTATGTAGGAGCAACCCAACATTCTCTTTTTCTCTCACTTCTTCACTTAATCTTTTATGAAATTCCTAATTTTTTTTCATGCCTAACCAAACTGCACATTTACTTGTATATATAGTTGTTTGTATATTGTGAAGAGACACAACTGTTGAAGAGACATGTTTGCACATGTGAGCCTACTTAAGTTGACTTTGCAATTTTTTGTTATTTGACATATGCAGATTTCAAAATTCAAGAACTCTTTAATGGTAAAGATTTATAGGGCATATAAATACTCATAAGAAGTCTCTTGACCTCCTTTACAAGTGGTGAAAGAACCATTTAAAGGTAATGTATGTCAAAAAATAAATTTCTTTTATACTAGTCCCAAGAATTCGTGACAGACCATTGTAATTTTATGATATGATTTATTAGGGGATTAGGATTAGGGATTTATTCATTCATAGTCTTAGGGTGTGCAAAGGTTTCCAGATTAGGGCTTCTTCTACATGAGTTATTTTCTTCATTGGAATTATGGCATCATCACATGGGTATTTAAGGATTTTAGTTCAACGTGAGCATCTTTAGGGTTTCATCATATGAAAGAACCTTGTTAGGGCTTAGATTAGGGCATCATTGTAATGTAGTGCTAGGGTTTCATCATTTATGACTTAGGGCAGTGCTATATATATTTTACAAGGATTCATATTAGCAAGGGTTTCTTGTGTATCTAGGGTTTTCACTCAACATTGCTAGGGTTTTTTCTTTTAATACAATGGGCTTTAACCAAAGTTTCCACCTTATTGACATCAATGGAAACTTTATGCAACAACCTCCTTTTTCATTGATGGCAATATTCTCCCTCTTTCAACATTCTCTCCTCATTTTACATCAATGGAAACTTCCTTATACGATTCTCCCGTTGTCATTATACTGCTCCTTGTCATCATGTTGCTACTCCTATTTTCCTTAAGGGTAACTCCCCCTTCCAATATGTTGATATTTATGCCATAAAGTTACTTTTTCTATCATAGTGTTTGAAATGTTCTCCCCCTAATAGTATGCATGATCTTCTTAAGAGGTAGAACACGGAACATTGTTTGTGCATGTGATGCTCTTAAATTGATTAGTAACAAGGATTTATTCTTTGAGCATTCAAGGCACATTTAACATGTTCTTCTTCCAGTTCAATCATTATCCTGATCCAAACCTTTGTGACTCTTTTTCCCCGCTTTGTTGACAACTCTTCAGATTGTTTAAGAACCCACTTCAAGTTGAAATCCCGAGCTATATGTCCAACATTATGACATTTAAAGAATTTTGTTTGTACATGAATGATGGAGCATAATTTATGTTGGTAAGCATATTGAAGTGTCTCATTGCACCTTTATTTCTAGGGAACTTATTGGAGTCCTCATAGATGTCTTTCTATATGCCCTGCAATCCTTTGCCATATGCCCAAAATTTGTACAAGAGTAACAATAGCCAAAAAATATTGTTTGGTACTTGAAGAATGAGGATTGCCTTGGTGTACTTTTGAATTTATTCTGCTGTAAGATTCTTTGATGATACTCTTTGTTGCTTACATCATGTATTCTTGGGGAAAGGATCTTTCAATGTTATTTTGACTCTTCTCCTTGCTTCTGCTGGAGTCGGGGATACATATTTCAAGCTTCTCCACATTCTTGTCTTTTGATGCATTAGGGTTTGCATCACTTTTGCTAGAAGATTCACCTGCATATGCAAGACCAAGTTTGTCAAGAGGGGATCATTGATGGCTAAGGATGTCATCCAAGGTTTGAGAACTTTTCAATTTCTTCTTTAATTGATCAACTTCATTTTTTAGAAAAACAATTTCTTCTTTCATATTATCATAATCTTCATATTTATTTACCAATTGATTTTGCATTTCTTCCTTCATCCTTGTTACTTCACATGTTTGTACTTTAAGAGAGATGACATCTGATTTCATTATGAATATATCTTCATCCTTTTCCTTTAGTTGGCATAACATGGTCTTTCTTTCCTTTTGTGCTTCATCAACTTTTCCATCGAGGAGGACCAATTGTTCCTTCAAATTCTTAAATTATTTTCTTTGTTTATTCTATTTGAGATTTTAGGGAAGGACTTCTTATTTATACAACCCAATTTCTACGTCATCTTTGCTCAATTCTTCAAAACTTTGTTTAAGACAATTTTCCAAATTTTCTTCCTTTCTTTTTGCTTTGTCTAATTTATTTGTCATGGATATGACTTCTTCATGATGTCTCTTCTTGTTGTACTGCAATTTTTCCTTAAGTTTGTTGAGATTATCACCCCTTTCTTATATTAAAAGGACAAATTCCTTCTTTGTCTTGTCAAGATCATGATCAACATCTTGTACTTGCTTTTTGAGTTCCTCATTTTCCTTTTTCAAAATGCTTATCTCTTCTACGACATCTACAAGCTTTGTCTTGAGGTCTATTTCAATTTCTACTTCAGAGTTCTCTTTATCATCATCTTCCTTTATGCAATTGGCATCTTCATTTTTTCTTTCAATTGTCTTCTCTGGTTCATCTTTGTGCTCTTTTCCATCATCTTCTTGATCAACGGTCACAACCAACAATCCTTTTGAGTGAAGATTTTGAAGATTCTCTTAAAGCTCTTGTGTTGATGAATATTTCTCCTCTTTGACCTTTATAAGATATGGTAGACTACTTATAATCACCTTCATACCTATTGCATTGAATTCATTTGATTCTATTGAGCTTCCCATAGTCACTGATTCCCATACCTCAAATCCAAAGGTCATCAAATAAGTCTTCATTCTTCTTTTCCATATTTCAAAATTTGTTCCATTGAATATGGGGGCATTACACGTGTGATTATCCACTAAGGAGGTGACACCTTTGGAGGGTTTGTAAGTCTTATTCCTTGACTATTCCATTTGTGTTACAAGGATCTACCTTCCAGCTGCTAGGTTGTGAGTGAAGAACCTAGCTTTGATACCAATTGTTGGATATACTGGGGGGGGTGAATCAATATTTCATTCTACAATTGTTACTTTTATGCTAGTTAAGATCACTTAATCAAATTAGAACACAAAATGTACAATAAAAATAATTTTGATTAACAAGAATTGATGAGACTCCAATCCTCTTTACAACGAATCAAGTACAATAATAGATCAAAGCTCCAACCCTAAGTGAAGATTCCAATCTTCAAATCAACCAGGCGCCAAATTATATTTCACCAAGCACCAACTTGGTATTCTTGAGGACTCCAATCCTCTAGGGCTCTAACCCTCTCAATTGGTCCAGGCTCCAACCTAGTCTTCTTGAGGACTCTAATCCTTTAGGGCAGAAATGCTCCCCTTTAATTCTTCAATATAGGTACAAATGGTTCTTTAATGCTTCCAATATCTTCTGTAAAAAAGCCTTGATAATCTTAAACAATTCCCTCAATTAATCTTCAATAACCCTTTGTTCATCAATGATAACTTTAACATCCACAAAAGGTTTCTCCAAGACTCTTCATGATACCCAAACAACTTCCTTCAGGGTTACTCCATGAGGGCTTCAGTCATGCATCAATGTCACCAAGAATGTCTCCAAGTTCAACCTCTACAAGAGTCTTTGATAAGTCTTCACTAATGCGGGATGTCTTTAATAAGTTTCGCCAAAAAGAGTTCAATGGGTCCTTTTTCAATGTCGCTCCATGAGGGTTTCATTTGTGCACCATGTTACATCTGAAACTTCTCCAATGTTCCAACTATCAAGCTTGATCTAAGACTACCAACCATTGTACTCAATATATCTCTAGCAAAGTTCTGCAACTTTCAAAGTCTTCAAAGGGTATCATTGTAACTCTACCATAGAACCTACTTCAAATGATCCAAAATTTGCTAGAGGTTCATTCAATCTTGTTCCAGCCAATATCCAAAAATCTGCTAAAGATGAGCCACAAAGCCACAAATTTGTGCTCCTATGCTACAAACAAGGATTGATAAGCTACTCCAAAGATATTCTCCAAAGTATTCAAATGCTCTTCAACAGGTTTGCACATCAGGCTTCAAGGGATCTTTAGCAATGCTTCACAAGGACGTCTTAAGGGCTTTGAAAGGTTTCTTTAACAAGGACTTCAAGATGCTTCAAACAAGTCTTCAATGTTGTCTCCAATAGGACTTCACAAGGGTTGTACTATGAGTTCATAAGTCAACACAATGAGTTTGCTCCAACAATTACTTCAACCACTGCTTCCAAAGAGGGTTCTCCACAGGTTGCCCAAAATCATTTTGGGTTTGATTTTTGTTTTTAACTTTGTCACACAAGCCACAAATATGAACTCTCGTTTGGTCACGGGTCTTAAATGATGTCTTCAAAACATTGTTACTCCAAAAGTTTGTTTTTCTTCCCCTCAATCCAAGGTCAAAGGTCTCAAAACATCTGAAGACAAACTTTAACAAGTCGAGTTTCCATAGATGCAAATTCCAGTGAGAAGCTACAGGTTTGTGCTATCGAAAGAACCAAAATTGCAGTGTTAAGTTGGTTGGATTAGAAGTTACTTTTTGTAGACGTTTTTTGGCTCAGATTCAAGATACAGGCATGCCACAAGTTTGTGAGTCTTTCTACTATAGATATGAAGTGTTTGGTTAGCCACATGTCTGAATTAGGCTCAGGTCTGAAGTGTTATCTCAGGCCCATAATTTTCAGAAGTTCTCTACATGCTCGAAATCTCTAGAAATTATCCCCAAAAAATGATCCCATATTTACTCCAAAAGTATTCTATAGGAGTAACCTGAAATTCTCTTTTTTTCTCTCACTTCTTCACTTAATCTTTTCTAAAATTCCTGAGCTCTTTTTTTCTTGCCTAACCGAACTGCACATTTACTTGTATATATAGTTGTTTACATATCATGAAGAGACACAATCATTGAAGAGACACATTTTCACATGTGAGCCTGCTTGACTCGGCTTTGCAAATTTTTGTTATTTGACATATGAAATTTTCAAAATTCGAGAGCTCTTCAATGGTAAGGATTTATAGGGCATATAAATACTCATTAGAAAGCTCTTGACCTCCTCTACAAGTTGGTGAAAGAACCATTTCAAGGTAATGTGTCTAATGTATACAAATATCTTTTATTTTATAATAGTCCCTACAATTTGTGACACCCCATTGGACTTTTATGATATGATTAATTAGGGTATTAGGATTAGGGCTTTATTCATGCATAGGCTTAGGGTGTGCAAAGGCTTCTAGATTAGGGTTTCTTCTACATGACTTCTTTTATATATTGGAATAATGCATCTTCACATGGGTATTTAGGGCTTTCAGGTCAACGTGAGCACCTTTATGGTTCCATCATATGAATGAACTTTGCTAGGGCATATGTTAGGGCATCATTATAATGTAGTGCTAGGGTTTCATCATTTATGACTTAGGGCTAGTGCCATATATATTTGATAAGGCTTCATGTTAAGAAGGGTTTCTTGTGCATCTAGGGTTTGTACTCAACACTGCTAGGGTTTTCTCTTTTAACACAAGGGGCTTCAACCAAGTTTCCATCTTATTGACATCAATGACTACTTTATCCAACAAGGGTCCAATCATTACAATCATAGGGAACAATTTCTCTTGATTTTTAGGAACTTTTCATACGATTCTCCTTGAAAGGTAAAGAAATTAAACTCATAAGTATCCAACGATAACCCTCTAGAGTGATAAACTCCAACAATGTGACAAATTACTCAAAAGGGACACCATGGTGTGATTTCATAATTGTGCTCAATAGATGTTGAAACGTTTAGGCCTTCTACTCCAGTGGATCTCAAAAAAATTATTAACAATCATTTCGAGGTATTTGAAGAGATGGTTGAGGGTCTTCCACGTACTAGAGATCATGACTATAGATAGCTCAACAAAACGACCAATAGAGATAAGTTTCACATTATTATCATTAATGAATCATTAAAATAACTGCAAACAACATTCTTTCTTGTATTGCATCTATATTCTGGATATCATAAAATAATAATAAGGCAAGAAGACATGCCTAAAATAACATTTTGAAAACATCAAGGTCATTATGAGTTTTTGGTGGTGAAATTTTGCCTTACTGATGCACCTTCAGCACTAAATTAAATTTTCAAAACTTAATAAGAAAATTCATATTAATGTTGTTAGATGATATTCTAATCCACAACAAATCTTGGGAAGAACATGTACAACGTGTTGGCATGGTCTTAAAACTATTGGAAGAGCAACAACTGCAAAGCCTTTCAAGTGTGCCTTTTGGGTTCAAGAAGTGGAATATTTGGGTCATATTGTATCTCATCGAAGTGTCAAAGTGGACCTTAAAAAAATTAAATCTATGATGGAATAGCCAATTCCCAAAACTTTAAAAAATCTTAGAGGATTCTTGGGATTGATGGGATATTATTGAAAGTTTGCTATAAATTATGGTTAAATGGCAACACCTATAGCTACTTTATTAAAAAAAGGAATTTTCTTAGACTCAAGAGGCAATCAAAGCTTTTGAATAACTAAATTAGGATATGTGTTGTAACTACCCCTCCCACATTTACTCACTTTAACAAGCTCTCCTGGGTAAACATGAGTTGAGTGTCACTATGATATGACTTGATGTCCAAGTTCCAGTTATGAAAGTGGGACCTACAAACACAAAGTAAATTGACATCCCTCAAAGACTAATCACTCAGGAGCCTACCAACCACCCCAGGTAGTCAAACCCTGAGTTGGAACTCCTTTTCACTAGGTTTGCTCCCCAGTCGCACCCATAACACTTCAGGCATGCGATTGGGAGGCTATAACCAACCCACAAGCTTGTCTCCGTGCAGTTATGACCAAAAATGCCCTTTTTTGTGCATGTGGTCATGAAATCTATGCCATTTTTTCAGGCTAGCCTTCAGACCACTGCCTTGGAATACCTGTAACTTTTCAAAATCATGGCAATGATTATAACAATGTTAAACAATCAAAGCTTGAGCAAGATCTTGACGAATACATGCCTAATGCAAGGTAGACATTTTGTCAAGCATATAGTAAACATGGAAGCTACAAGTCCTGAATGCATATCTGATCATAAACTTCTGAACTTCATCTGCAAATCACTAAGAAGTCTCGATACCCTGTCAAACTAGTTGCAAAAACATTTGTTAGCCCATGGATTCATCAACCATCTAGTAACTTTTCAAACCATGAATAAGAGCCATAGCCAGAGCACATCATAAATCCATGCAAATAACCAACATATAATCAAAATAGAAACTATGACAAATCAACCATAAAATCACCATAATAACCAGTACAAGTGCTCTTAGAGAACAATAGGAAAATAACTCATATTAAGGTATGAAAATGGCGATCAAGTCATGGAATTCCATGTGCCACCCGACCATAGATTAGGTCGAACCAAATCTCTCATTCAACCGATCACACCCATGCCATATTCCAAGAATGAATGTGGGATCATAAAGATTAAACCAAAAAAAACCAACCAGGGCTTCTAGAGACAAACCACCTCAATCCTCAACCATAGTGATCTCAACTATATCGTCTAGAAATCACTAACATCAACCGAATTAGTCTCTTCCCAATATTTCTAGGGCTCCAAGGAATCCATCTCAACCCATAGCCTCCGACGAACCAAGTTGTTACAAGGCTCTATAGAATTACCATCTCAACCCACAACCTCTAGGGACCCAAGTTGTTATAGGGATCTAGAGATCCTACCCCAAACCACAGTCATAAGGAACCTGAGAACCAATAAGAAAATCCAAATTGGGAATCCACTACACCATGGTTATCTAGGAAATGGCAAGGCAGGGCTAAAACCACTGTAATCTAAGAAAATTTCCATGTTAATGAAAACACATGACAAAGGAATCACATGCATATACCATGCATTCAAAAACCAATAAGGAGATCATATATGCAACCTGTTACCTGTAAAGTAATCATGTTGCAGTTCTTGATCCAACTGTCTACTTGCGCTCTCTTTCTTTCCTTTGCTTATTGTCTCCAAATCCAAGTGAATGTTAGAATGCTCTAATTGTGCAAAAGTGTGTGAGAGAATGAAGAAGAGGTCAACCCAAAACTATAAAAAAGATAACAATTGATTCTTTGATGCCTTTTTATCATTTATGTCTCCTTTTTCTTCATTTTCCTTCATTTTTCCCTCTAATTTCACCGCGTGTAAATTTGTGTCTCTTCACCTTCCTTTTCTCCTATTTTCCTTTATTTTCATAATTAAGTGTCATTTATTGCCTCCTTGCCTTTTCCAATTTCCATATCCATTGATAAACCACAGTGATGCCCATTATGAATTTTCCCACCATTCAACTTGGAATGTGTGTCCCACGACCCCGATCTTATTTTATTTACATGGAAAATCAACTAGGGGATGTTGCAAACCCCTCCCCCTTGGGGGAACATCGTGCTCAATGTTCAACGACACTTATAACCAGTAAACACTTGTTGTCTATGGTGCTTTAGAACATAGCTTGATGCATTATTTAAAACGTACTGCTTATTAAAGCTTTATAAGACAACTTATTCCGGTATTTACAATATACACAGATACAAAAACACATATTTGCATGTGTATGTAGCAAAAACACATATATCAAACACATGTTCTCAACCCTCAGATAAGGAAGGATACATAGCTCGCATCTAGTCAACCATCTTCCATGTTGCTTCATCAGGCCCAAAGTGCTTCCACTACACTTTAACTTGCTATATTTCTCTGTTACGAAGCATGAGTTGTTTCTGCTACAAAATGCACTAAGGTTATGGTTGGAACTTTCCCTCAGGTTCGACCTACAACACAAACTAATCAATCACATGATCAACATCATGGACATAACTCTTAAGTAATGAAACATGGAAAGCATCATGGACTTTCGTTATTGGAGGCAGTGCAATTCGGTAAGCCACTGGTCCAATTCTCTTAAGGATCTCAAAAGGCCCAAAATAGTGAGGTGCCAGCTTGGTACATGATCTAATTCTCAAGGATCTCCTCTTGGGCTTGATGCGCAAGTACATGTGCTCCCTAACCCGAAACTCCTTGAATGCTCTATGTTGATTTGCATAAATTTTTTGTTTGTCCTATGCTACCTTTAAATTCCTTCTAATAACCTGCGTCTCTCTCTCCATCTCAATCAACACATCCAGTCCAATCAACAGCTTGTTCACTGGATCACTTGAGTTGATAAGAGTATTACAACGCTGCCCATAAATAGCCTCAAATGGACTCATCCTTAAGGATCCCTGATGCCCATTATTACATGCAAACTCAACCAGTGGAAGATACTTCTCCCACTTTTGCTCTTGATGCATGACATACATCCTCAAATGTCTTCAAGAATCTTGTTAACCCTCTTTATCTGTCCAGTTGTCTACAGATGATAAGTTGTGTTGAAGGCTAAGTCTGTTCCCAAGCCTGCAAACAACTCCTTCCAAAACCTAAAAGTGAACTTGGCATCTTTGTCTGATGTGATGTTCTTGGGAACACCATGCAACCTCACTATCTCTCTGATGAAGATCCAAGCTACCTCACTAACTTAATTAGTAGACTTAACTGCAATGAAGTGAGCTACCTTGCTCAACCTGTCAACCACAACCATAATGGAATGATGTTGCTTCGATGTCCTCGACAAAACTGTAATGAAGTCCATGGAAATGACCTCCCATTTCCATTATGGAATTAGAATAGGCAGCAACAAACCAATTGCATGCTTGCACTCTGATTTCACCTGCTGACAGTCCAAACATCTTGCAACAAACTCAGCCACCTCTTTCTTCAAGTTCTAACAATGATAGAAATTATTGACTGCTGTAAAAGTCTTCTAATATCTTGGGTGGCCTAAATATGCCTTGACATTAAATTCTCTTAAGATAAGCTTCTTCAACTCACTGTTATCTGGAAAAAAATCCTGATCCTAAATCTCACCAAGCCATCTGCTGCGAGGTGATACTCCTCATCCCTATCACCTTCACCCTGTTTCTACAATCTCCACTTCAACTACTAATAATTCTCATCATGTTGTCCAAAATTCAAGATCCTCTCGTGTAAATATGTCCCATAATAGCTCACAACTTAAATTTGATTCATTTGCACCCTCCTACTGAGAGAATTTACAACCCTATTCTCCTTTCCCTTGGTGTACACGATATCAAAGTCAAAGTCACTAAGGGTATCCAACTGTCTAGCTTGCTTGACATTTAGATTGGGTTGGTCAAACAAGTACCTCATCCCTCTATGATCACTCATAAAAAAAACTTCCTGCCAAGGAGACAATGCCACATCTTCAATGCATGAATGATAACTGCCAAATCAAGATCACGAGTCACATAGTTTTTCTCATGCTCATTCAACTTCCTTGACTCATAGCATACCACCTACCCTTCTTGCATCAAGAATCCACCAAGTCCTTCCTTACATGCATATGTACAAACAAAAAAATCCTTATCAAGATTTGGAATCTTAAGATTGAAGCATTTGTATACAAATGCTTCAACTACTCAGAACTAGTTGCACACTCCTCAATGCATTCGAAATTTTCCCCTTTCTTCTACAAAGATGTGATAGGATAGTCAATCCTTGAGAAGTTCCAGATGAACCTCCTGTAATAATCTACCAGTCCCATGAATTATCCTACTTCATCCACATTCCTAAGAGTTGGCCACTCCATGATATTTTTAATCTTTTTCAGGTCCACTGTTATCCCTTCCTTGGAATCAACATGTCCCAAGTAGTGAATTTGAGACTGAAAGAAACTACACTTATTGAGCTTAGCATACAACTAATTCTCTCTTAACAATCTCAACATTATTGTGAGGTGCTCTGCATGCTCTTCCTCATTCTTGGAGTATATCAATATATCATCAATAAACATTATCACAAACTTATCCATGTAAGGGTATAACACATTGTTCATCAAATACATGAAGGTGGCTGGAGCATTGGTAAGACCATAAGGAACCACCACAAACTCATAATGTCGATTCCTCGTTTGGAATGTAGTCTGGTAGATGTATTCTTCTTTGATGCACACCTAATGATATCCTTATCTTAAATCAGTCTTTGAGAACATTGTTGCTCCCTTCACCTAATCAACATAAGCCATCAATCCGCGACAATGGATTCCTGTTATTGATTGTCACCTTGTTCAACTGCCTGTAATCAATGCACAACTTGAGAGTACCATCCTTCTTCTTTACAAACAATATTGGTGCAGTGCAAGGTGACACACTTGGCCTTATGTATCTTTTATCAAGCATCTCCTTAAGCTGCAACTTCAATTCCACCAACTTTGGACTACTCATCTTGTACGGTGCCTTAGATGTTGGTGCTACTCTCAACACCAACTCAATAGAAAAGTACACCTCTTTATGAGGTGGCAACACATAAATATATGAAGAAAACACATCCTTAAACTCTTGCAAAACATGATACCTCTTCAGGACTTCGTCATCCTCATCTTCCTTCCCTTTGTCACTGGAAATATGAACTACAAACAATACTCATCCCTTCCCACAACTGCACAATGCCTGCATAGATGTAATTGTTCGCATTGATATACACTTCTTCTTTCCCTACAAAACACTCCTTTCCCCATTATCATTTAGGCCCTCAATGCCCTTGTCATAATAGTCTACATTGGTCTGTGAATGAAAAACCATTCAATGCCCAAAAACATACTATATGAACCCAAAGGAAGCACGTTTAGATGTGTTGATGTAGGCATACCGTTCAACTCAAATGCACAAGATCTCACCCAATTTTAAACTATTTTCTTGGTCCCTATAGATAACTGCACCAACCAAGATTTTGCATTCACTTCTTTATTCAAGAAACACTTATCCACCAGGTCAAGATTGATATAACTATAATTAGATCCAGGGTCAATCAAAATGGAAACAACTTAGTCATGAAGCTTACCTTCCATCTCAATAATGGATTCATGATGATCTTCCTACCTGCTATCCATTGCTACATAAATCCTAGGAATACTATGACTAACATATCCAACTGTCTGTGCCTCATGACCACTATAAATTTGAGGCCTGCCACATTGGTGCGATGGGAACTCACTCCCGCTATGCTCTCCACCACAAGTCCAACACCTCAAAGTATTTCTACCACCACCCTTATCCATGTCATTTCTCAACAACATTTAACTTCTTATAAGGTACCACATTCTCCTTGTCACTTACATTCTAAGGTATTCTCCGCTTCTAAGGCCACTTCCCTCTAGTATTCTCATTATCTTTCCAATATTACTCAAGCTTAGACTTGTGCTTACATTCCCCATAACAATGTTTCAACTTCCCAATGACTTCATCCAATGACCAAGTCTCATCATACTCAATCCAATCTTTAAATGCTAAAGGAAATCCACTAATGAACCTTTGGACCTTTGTCTTCTCATCCTTGAGGTGGGCACATACCTCAAAAACTCCAGAAACTTGGTCATGTTCTCTTCAACCATCATAGAATCCATCTTGAACTCATATAATTACTTGGCCTTTCCATCATAATATATCTGAGACCAATACTTCTTCCTTAAGAGTCTTTTAAACTCATGCCAACTCAACTCCTCTACCCTGATGCCTCTGACACACTTCACATCTTCCTTCCAGATATATGATTTTCCATTGAGGCTGAAGATTGTTATCTTAGCTTTCATATTCTCTGAATAATCATGCAATTCGAAGAACTTTTTCATCCCAAGCAACAATGTTTTTTCATCTTCTAACTTCTTCACTTCCCTGTCAAAAGTAGGAAGCTTGGATTTCTTGAACTCTTCTGGCAAGTACCCCTTCTCACTTCTCCTATAAGGATGTTTGCAGTAATGATGATGATATTTCTCAAAAACAGTGATCGAATACAATCCATGAGTGCTAGCTCCCCTGTCAAGTGTATCCAAAGATCTGGCACCTTTGACTCTGTCATCCCAGTCCAACTTGTGTCCTCTAGTGGTGAAATAAAATTATAAGTGCGGACACAAACAATTCCTCTAGCCCGATAGCGGGTCTAGCCACTAACAAGACATTCTATGAAATATTTCCTTAGGTTATAACCAATTAAGAGAGCCTACCTCTTAGTATGCTTATCCCGTTTGGTGATGACCTTGCTTGCTCGCTCTAGCTATCTCACGTTTCCTTCTTCGAACACCTGAAATAAGTAAACAACAGAAAACAACAACAGTGATAATAAACAAATTGTAATTCAACCTACTTAACAAGTCAAGAAGTATTAAGCCATAAACATGTGATATGACACATTATTTAGGAAATCAATTGATAGTTGCACATATATTAAATCAAGAAGAGATTACAACCATTGTCTTGACATTGTTGTTCTCCTCCAACAAAACCAAGTTCCCACACACTTCCGTTAGCATTCCATGATGGCCTCAATAATGATAGTTTTAAGTATCTTCCCTTTAGGCTTCACAATAAACCAAATTCACACTTCTCCCTCACACACAACTATAGATCTACAACTATGAATAGCTTGTTGTTTACTCCAAACTTAATTAGCACTAGCGCACCAACATTAACACTAGCTTGTGCTTGGGAAAAAACAAGGTTTATATAGCATGAATGGATGGGAGATGGTTCCTCTTCTAATGGGAGAAGGTCTTATCTCTTGAGGTAGTTCCATCCTTATAGGGGAAAGGAGCCCAAACTTACATCCTCGACTCCATCTGACTTAACCATTTACCAGACTTTCGTTACGAAGCTTCTAGAGCTGGAAGCTTTGTCTCCTTATTTAAAAAACTTTTCAAAAGAGGATTAGTGCAACTGAAACAAAGCTAAGTCACTCCGGTTGGCACTAGGGACAATTTTAATCCCTACATATCAGCGTGAGGAGGACAAGGGTCATTAGCGCCGATCTTGTAAATTGGGAAAAACATAAGATTTTTGGGAAATGGTGCAAAAGGGAATTGTTTTGCTCATGAAGAGGGACACAATGGGAGTTTCTTCATGAAGGGAAAGCATGTAGGGTTCACTGTATAGGTCCTCCAGGATCAAGCAACGGGGAGTACAAGGACAGAGACAAAATGTTGTGTAACAGATGCCCCCTAAAGCGTGAAGGAAGAAGTAGAGTGAGGGATGAAATGCTTTATGAATAAGTGCGGGGAGCCAGAGTTTATCATCAGAAAACCTACAAGAAAGTGTAGATACATATACATAACTGAAAACTCTGTCAAATGATACATGAATCATGGCATGGATGCAGCCATCTAGAGAATGATCATGTAAATAGATTAAGGCATGGGTGCAGCCGTCCGATAAAGAGGATCATATCGAAACCAAGGTACAGTCGTAGCCATCCAATAATGAGAAGGATCACATATTATAACTCATGGTATGGTTGAAGCCATCCATTTGCGAGAGACATGTATATCAACATGATCATGTCACACCGCCTTGCAACCTGGACTTTTGTAATCTCAGCCCAGGGTCTTGCGCTGCAACACGACCCGATCAAAGTACAAATTCTAGCATGTGAATGGATGTGTTGACATTGAACATGCTATGAAATCGCTTGATTACCAGCCGATGATGTAAAATGTTAACAAGTGCGAGAGAAACCACCAATAATGACAATGGCCCTCAAGGTACTATCAACACAATTCATGGAATGTGAATAGAGGAACTGAAGTCGAACACCCGTAAAATCACCCGATCGAAAGCCAATGATGTGAACTTGTCGTCGAGTGCAAAGAACTCGCCATTAGGGCATGCAAGCTCTAAGGTACTGGAAGAGAGTCTCTCGGTCATCTTCCTTGATAATGAGCTGAAGTCGACAGGAAGCGACCATGCTGAAGGAGGGCCATAATGTATCCCACATCATCGACACGAGACAAAGGGATGCAAATGTTTTTGGATGATACAGAGAATCAAGGGTAAGTGTAACTGCAAAAGGACAACTCTTGAACATATCGACGACACGACTGGAAGTTTGGCAGCTTTTGGATCCATAGGATCGGTGGTCATGATGACATGGCAGAGATCAAATGGAAGGCAAAAATGAATGGCCCAACCCGGGAAGGTCAACGATAAAAAAGGAGGATATCCCATCCCGACACGAAGCATAAAGTGTCATGTTCAAGAGTGAGCTGCCGACACAACTGATTAGATTTCCAAATTCTCCCCCACCATTTCTGGAAGGTACCCCAATTATTTTTTAATCGCAAGATTGAAGGTGATAGCATATGCTTGCGCTGTAAGTTCATCCTTCGAACAAATCTGACCTAGTAAGTTTAACAAGCCCTAGGAAGGAGAAGCTCATGTTTGTCGTGGTGATGAATCGGATGTCATTTAATATTTTAACGAGTCCGACAAAGGTGTAACTCAGTATCTTTTTCATGCTTAGAGATTTTGAAAAAGACAAGGAAAAGAAAACTCCACATGGTCCCTTTTCGTACATTTGTGTCTCTCGATCCCGAAAAGGTAGAAAACGATACTTGAGAGAACCGCTTGACCATTTCAGTCAAGGAGTACCTTTTTCATAAATAGTGCATCCCAGCTCGAAAAAGGGGTAAATGTATACTGGGCGCACGATGTTTCGCATCTGTTAACGAGTTCGAAACGACAAGGGCTTGGCTATCTTTTCATGTTTAAAGGGTCAGAAAAGAGCTTGAAAGCAGACCCCCCATTTTATTCTCTTTTACGAGTCAAAAGGGAAAAATACTCGGCAATCTTTTCATTTGAGTTTTACGAGTCGAGAAAAGAGCTGAAACATGACTCGACATCATCGTCGAACATCCATCACCTGTTGCTGCACAAAAAGGTAAAGTGCATTATCCAATTCTTGAGGAAAAATAGGTCAAAATACTTAAAAACCCTAATATTTCATGAAAAACTGAATAAAAGGAGGGAAAAGTAAATATTTTTTACCATTTACCATTTTACCTTGCTGTGAAAAACTTTTCACCCACTTTTCCCTAATTTTTTTGGAGCAGATTGCGGGAGATCCGGGAGGTCACTCATTGAGCCGCCAGTTTTAGGTAAGATCCAAGTCCCTAAGCTCCATTTCTATACTGTTTATTCCTATTTTCATCCATTTTTATTTTTTATTTTTGAGGGAGGTGTTGGCAAAAAAATTCACCCTCAGTGGGCCGAGGGTAATTAAAATGCCCAATCGCGCCATCGACGCAACTGTTTTTAAAACAGGCGCGTCAGCACCGTGAACAAGGAAAAAACCATTTTCCTCTCAAAACCACCATTTGAATCCAAATTTTACTGGCCAAAAATGATTATTGACTTGAATACATGGTTTTTGCAGGAAAGAATCGTCAAAAATGGTAGACTGGAAAGAACGTGAGCACGAAGATGTGGACACTTAGGCACTGAATGATCCAAATTGCCTGAACACTTTGAGGAACTATGGGCTCCTCAAGTTCTTTCTCACACCAGGGATGCGGGCTCAACCTGAGCTACTTCGATACCTGATTAGTCTCTGGGACATAAATTGGGAAATATTCATCATTGGTGACCAGGAGCTGGAGTTAGAAACTTCAAACATATATTTCATCACAGGACTGTCCCGAAGGGGGGAACTAGTCAACCTATATGGGTCACGACCGATTGGGGCAAGCATATTTGTGCTACTTTCTGAACATTTCCTTAAAGCCCTCAAATCCAGGAGTGACAAGATTGAGATTGCCACTGTGCGAGATCTGACACTGAGAGTGCTACTGTTGACTATCAACAGAGTGGTGGGTCCCAAGGATTACATGAGACTAACAAGTCGAAATTTCTATATGCTATCGAATATACAACACCGACAATCTTCAATTAGGTAGAATCAATGAAGATCAACATAAAACGCCAGCTGACAAGAGCTAAGGCAGGGAATCTGAAGCAATTTTCCTTTGGATCCATACTAGTGACCATTTTCTTGGAACGAGTGTCATTGTTCCAGTACCAGCTGACTGAGGTAGATCCGCCGACGCCATGAGACCCATGGATGGCCCATTGGAGTTGTTTGATGCCTAGGATCACTGGGGGCCAGATATGTCTTACAGGCCCGCCTTCTTTTCATGGCTACGACGACAGTTGATCGCCGTGGAGGATTGGCCATACAACGGTACCGACTTCTGCGAAGATCCGAACATGTCGCTGTCAGATGGGGAGGATTTCGAAGACGAAGGTAAAAATTCAATTTTTAATTTTATGATTTTTTAATTGTTTTATATATGTGTGTGTGTGTGTGTGTGTTTATAATATTGTGTTTTATTAATGCAAATGTTGGACTAGAGCGTCCTGCAGGGATGTCCCTGACATCCAGGCGCGTCGCTCGCTAGTTTGATGTTGCTCCTTATCAGGAGAGTAGTGACAACAAGGAGGAGATCGCGAGGAACCTTGAGGGGTTGACTCGTGGTATCCCAGAGTATGCCCGAGTGGGAGACATCCCACGCCAATACCAGAGGCATACCGTGGGAGTATCAAACCAGATCCAATGATTGCTGACTTGTTTTGCACAAGAAATTTCATGCTATCACGATCACCATGCTGATTAGTTCCTAGGTCCAACATTTTACATTTTTTAGGCCTGCAAGCCACTAATGTTATGAACACACATATTATTTTTTGGGGTTTTGATGTATCAAACATTATCACCAGATATATATATATATATATATATATATATATATATATATATATATATATATATATATGTATATGTTGTACTTTTTTGCTTACTATGGTACAAATGATTTCTTTTGGCTTTTCACATGTTTCGTAAATGTCTATCGAACACATAATTAGCTAATGCATCTGTCAATGTATTCATGCATCTAGAAAAATGATTATATGTAATGTAATCAAAATGCCTTTCTAATATACAAATACACAGATACATTCTCAATATCTGAGGGTTTCTGATGGAATATTTCTCATTGAATTGAAGGACAACAAGCTGTGAATCCAGGATGACAACCAATTCCTGAATGTCAAGAATAATGGCTTCTGACAACAATTCAATGACTGCACTGTATTCAACAATGTTATTATCTATGTGACCTAAACAAATACCTTGAAGATATATCAACTCACTGCGATGGTCATAAATGACCCATGCCGTGGAGGATAGATTCTGGGTACTACAGCAAGCACCATTAGCGAAACCGATGTGAGGAGTCACTGACATTTGCAAAGCAAGGAAGAACATAGTAAACAGGAATGATGTTTGAAAACTAACACACCAAGCCACACTGCACAAAAATGAATGACACATTAATGTACATAAGTAACCATGCAAGATGACCTAAGCATAGTACTTTTTGATGGAGTCCATGCTGGGACTTGGGTAATCGATCAACATAGATGAACACCCGAGTTTTACCACTGACATGACGAGTAAGCATCGACTCGGCCAAATAATATAGTAGAACTCGTATAAGGCTTTTCCCCCATGTCCCCTGGGCGAGGGAGGGTTACGAGTCAGATGAAAACCCGGTTGCAATAATG
Organism: Pinus tabuliformis; assembly: GCA_031772625.1. Classification (NCBI taxonomy): domain Eukaryota; kingdom Viridiplantae; phylum Streptophyta; class Pinopsida; order Pinales; family Pinaceae; genus Pinus; species Pinus tabuliformis. The sequence continues at coordinate 57,100,731 of CM062816.1, forward strand.
GGTAAGCAGGAAAAACTTGGGGAGGGAGAAAAAACCTAAATCCATGAGGGGATAAAGGTGCCCTCAGTTGAAATATCTTGACAATGGCAAGCGAAATTGAATGTCAATAGGTAGCGGAGAGGAGAACTTCTTTAGACACATAGACATGACCATCGGGCTAGGTAGGGATGAGAAATGATGATGAGTATCATTCCAAGGTGGTTCCTCTAGAGACATTACTTCCATGATACTCTCGTCAGTGAGAAAAGTATCGACTAAGGGATCAGGAGATTCTGAAGCACCAAGCCATGGGGATTGAGAATATGTATTGAGAGAAGTACTCGAAACAGGAAAATCAGAGGATACAGAACTTGAGGCCGAAACAATTTCCACGTAATTGATTTCAACAGGACTAAGTGGCATAATCTTGCCCCAGGTATCAACAAGATCTGGTGAAGGTATGACCCAAGGATCAGATTTGATTGAGATCATGTTGACAGAGGCAACATGAGGAGGTGGGAGCGGAAAAATTCCCATCAAGGCATAATCTTTAAAAAGACCTACCCCCACACTCTCATAAGGAGCACCAGTGTGCTTGACATACGGAACATTGCCATCCAAGGAGGAAGAGGCAAAGAAGGACAGCTGGTCGACAGTGACGATCTTCCCTTGATGGGGAAAACGAATCACGTGGAATAGGGAGGAGGCTATAACATGCATGGCATGGGTCCAACTCCATCTAAGTAGAAGATTATAATTGAGATTAGCGTCAACAATCTCTACCTCGACTTGTATTGTCTTGCCTTCCAAAGTAATGGCAAGGTTAGGTAAGACACCGAAGGGTCGCGAATTGCGCCCGTCGAAAGCTTCCAAAGTGTTAGGGGATTGGTTCAAAGTAGGAGAACCAATTGCCCTTACGTAGGTGACTGACATGATGCAGATAGCAACACCTTCATCGATGACAGTCCTATGAATGGTTTTCTCATTGATGATTACCTGAATGAGAAAGGAAATCTGATGAGGCAAGCGTGGAATGTGGTTCTCTAGATCAAAACATATCAAATTGGAGTCGGTAGGATAAATACCCCCAGTAGCTGACAGCAAGGATTTCCGCTTAGACGAACAAATTTGGAGTACCTCGAGAGCAAACATAGTTGATGGCACCTAAGCCAAGTCCTCAAAAATATTATAGTGCTAACAGGCTCGAGCGTTGAGATTGTACAAGGATTTCCTTAGCACACCTCGAGAGGGTGGCAAAATAGCGGAATCAGGGTTAGGGTTCTCGATATGAAGAGGGCCAGAACTCAGGGCAGAAGAAGAAGGAGTGGCCTCTTTCTCTTTCTCGGCTGTCGGAGTAGGAGTTTGATGATCTTTTGATCTAATAGCCACATTAATAGGCGTACTCATCATGAACACTTGAGATCCTAAGGAAGCGAATGATTGAGGTTGGTCTACCATCCGAGTCTACTGAGACAAAAATGGATCTTTCAGGACAAATAGGGTCCCTTTGAGTAAAAGACTAACTTCAGACCATCAAGGACAATCCTTAGTATAGTGATCCTCCTCGCAAATGAGGCATGGATACTTAGGCTTCCGTTGTGAAGAGTCACCGGCAGACGACTTAGGAGGGCCATGTTTTGGGGCATTGGATTTCCCCTTGCCTTTGCCTCTTTTCTTACCTTTTGAGGATTTGTCCGCTGTGGTAGAATGGATAGTGTGGGCCTCTGAGGTTTTACCAGGGCCAGGTGGATTCTAGGAGGAACTATTGGAAGCAGTGTTTGAGACTGACTTCTGTTTGGAAGAAGATTTGGCAGGGGTCTGGGACACTGAACCAATTACTCCATCAACAGGAGGTGTAGCTTGTGACTTCGATGTCATGGGATCGGATGATGGCCGCGGAGCATCGGGTAATAACTCATACAAAGTGCCAGACTAAGAATAAACAAGATCTAAGTACTGGGCACGAGCAATGGCTTGTTCTTCGGTAACACATCCACCCATAGCTATATCGCGAGCAATTGGAGTGACAAATGACTTGGTAAACCATTTGGTGAGCAAATGATCAACAATCTCGAATTTGATTAGGTGATGTCTACATCTCCATTCATGGATGTGATCGGAGATGTGTGTCGCAGTATCTTGCTTAAGCGATGTGAGCAAATAGGTGCCAGTTTTGTAGCGAACTGGTAACTGAAAATGCGTGAGGAAAGCCATGGCTAAAGAGTTGAATTCATGGTAAGTACTTCGAGGAAGCTCGATGTACCACTTGGCTGCAGTACTTGTGAGGGTTCATTGGAAAAGACGGAGATGAATAGAATCATCAATGTAGGAATTTGAAGAGCACAAGAGGTGATATGTCATCACATGAGCTTGAGGATCTTCTTTGGCTTTCCCATCAAACTTAGGACAATTGCTCGGGATCTTGGATGGAACTGAAGGCTAGTATGGCGAATGAATAATTAGATCATTCGAGAGTCGAGACACATCTGGCAATTCTAGTGTGGCAAAGAATGACAATTGAGTATTAAAAGGCATTGGAGGTCGATAAGCGGGTCCAACCAGAGGAGCCCATCCCTACTGGTAAGGATTTTTTCCCCTCAGTTGATGGTTTTGGCCATATGGCATTTGATTCTACCCCTACTATAGGTTACCTTGGCCGTAGGGAGGATTTTGACCTTGAACACCTTGAAACTATCCAATCATAGGTTGTTGATAAGCAACATATGGGTTAAGAGGCTGTTGAGCCTGTTGACCTTGGACATATGGATATTGCACCTGTTGTCCCTGAACATACGAGTTTTGAACCTATTTCCCCCGAACAAGAGGATTTGGGCCTTCTGCCCTTGGACATAAGGATTGTACACTTACTGCCCTTGGACATAGGGATTTTGAACCAGCTGCCCTTGGACAAAATAATTATGGGATTGTTGCCCTATGACATTAGGATTTTGGGCCTGCTGCTGCAGGACTTAACCCTGGCCTTGTCCTTGAAAGGGTTGACCCTATTGATATGTATATGAGGGTTGTTGTTGCCCAGGTTGGCTTTGATGTTGCAAGGATTAACCTTGCGGTTGCAAAGGTTATCCCTGTGGTTGCAGAGGTTGGCCCTCCAAATACATAGGCTGGGAGGTTTGTGGAGCATACTTCATCTGTTGCTGCATGGATTTTTGCAATTGTTGCGAGGGTTGCCCCTGTGGTTGTTGTAGTTGTCCTTATTGCGATATCATATGTCCTTGTTGTTGCGTGGACAGCCCTTGCTGCAACAAAGGTTGCCCTTGTTGCTGCAGAGGTTGTCCTTATTGTTGCAATGGTACTTGAACAGTGCCTGGAAAATTTCTGAACTGAATCTGGCCATAGCCACCCTGAAAAGTGGATGGGCTAGGCTGAACATACTGCCCAGACTGAAGGACATAAGGCAGATTGACCATTCCTTGAGAACCATATGGAACGTAAGGATTTTGGTACTAGAAATTGCTTGACCCAAACGGACCAATGGGATTTTGAACCTGTTGGTACTGGACATTTCTTGATCCAGCAGGGTTTTGGATAATGCTAGAATAAATCTGGTTGATGCGAACCATGTAATAATGTGAGCTACTCACATTGGTGGTGCCTGACACCATAGAAACACTCAGATTCTACCCCCAAGGCGGTGGCACAGCTTGGCCACTTACTCGAGGGATCGAAGAACTGATAGTAACATTCTTCGAGACTGTCGGTTGAACTGAACAGGTGACTTGGATGGATGAGACAAGAGGGTTCGGATCGGTGGATTGCACTGGGACTAAGGTAACGGCCTGTTGGGAGGTCGGATTCACAATGAATGGACCTGTAGTAGGCATGGCGCCAGACGCCCAAACAGGGTTATGATAAAGTGATGAGGCACTAGGTGTACTTGAGACCAATTGTGCCAAAGTCACATAATTATGCGATAAATCCCGATACACATCGATGGGAATGCTCCCTGTATAGGGGAAACATTTAGGAGTAAATTGATGTTCTTCCTCTTCGACAGTGTGTGGAGTAGAAACTTCCAATTCATTCAGAGAGGTAACTGGAGCATCGTCTTCGGGTTCCATAGCTAGGAACAAATGACGACGAACGACCAAAGATGTACGAGGGGATAATTCCAAAGGAATGCCCAGTTGATCGTACAGACTGTATGGACACTGCGGTGATATCACAACAGGGTCGAACAAAGGATTCATAGGATATATAACCAGTCCAAGCTGACTGTCGGTGGTCGACGAACTCTCAGGAGTGTGGACGAGATTATCTGGAGATTTCGGGCCAATATTAGCAGGTGACCCAATATCTGAAGTAGGGGGAGGACAAGATGACCAAATTTGAATGCTCAAAGTGATTCAGAGTTCAACACCTTGGTCCTCGAGTGACTCTGGTAATTGAGGAAAACACTCCTCAGATAATCTTTCAGACAGAGGAGAGGAAGAGGAACTAGGGGAACCAAATGGTTCAGCCACGATGACCTTCTATTAGTTAACAGGAAAAGAGACATAAACTTCAAGGCTTTAAAATGTTCTGGAAGCTTCGACTCCTTATTTAAAAAAAATTCCAAAAGAGGATCGGCGTGACTGAAACAAAGCTAATTCACTCCGATTGACACTAGGGACAATGTTAATCCCTACATATCGACGTGAGGAGGACAAGGGTCATTAGCGTCGGTCTTGTAAACTGGGAAAAAGAGAAGATTTTCGGGAAATGGTGCAAAAGGCAATTGTTCTGCTCATGAAGAGGGACACAATGGGAGTTTCTTCATGAAGGGAGAGCATGTACGGTTCACTGTAGCGGTCCTCCAAGATCAAGGAACAGGGAGTATAGGGATAGTGACAAAATGTTGTGTAACACCTGTACGAGACCTACTGCCATATGCACCATTTTTCTTTTCTTCTTTTACCTAACTGATCCCTAGTTATCCCTGTTTCTTCAAATCTAAAAGGCTCTAAAGGACGCCTGCATTAACTTTTTCTTGCTTTTCTTGGGCTCTAGCAATATTTTATTATGTCTTAATCAACGTCTTGTTATCTGCCTTGCAACTTATGATCTCTACCCTAAGACTTATCAAAGTATCTACTAGATCAGGAGAGTACTCTTCTCCTTGTTTCCCAAATGAGCTTTCCCATTCCATGGAATTCACATCACGCATGTAAGGGGAGTCATGTGAATTTTAGTCCACCATTATGCTCTTCATCTCTAATATTCTATCTCCTGCAAACATGTCATGTTAGATAAACCAAATATAGACATAATCAAATCATACCTCAGTATATTTCAGTGGGGGCTATCTTGTCTCCAAAATCAATCTAGATGTAATGTTACCTCCTCTCACCTCTACCCACTTTCACTAGCTTACTTGGGGTAAACCTGAGATGAGGGGTTACTATGATATGACTTAACCTCCTAGATGACCTTAAGGAAATGGAGTTGACACAACAAGACCTTACTAACTTCCTTCAGGTGCCACAGGACCTCAAGGAGTAACCCAACTCGTCTAGGTGTATGACCCTGAGACAACTCACATTTTCCCTGACCTAGATCCCCAGTGGCTCCCTTGCTAAGGCCTCCATGCCACTATGGGTTCCTAGTTGCTCCCATAGGCCTTCATCAGTGCAACTGTAGCCTTTCTTCTGCCAATGTCGTGCCAGCGACTACAAGAACTAAGGCTACTTTCTAGGGTTGGGGCTTAGCCTCTACCCAAATTGCTATGAAACTCCCCGAATTCATAAAAGAAATTAAGACAATACTTGCAAACGAAAACTGGAACTAGGACTTGACCTGACCATCCCTAACCGGGACTGACATTCTGTCAAACGCTTGGTAGATATATAACCTATAGGTCATGAATGCAAGTTTGAACATAAGGGACTGAAAACTTATCTGAGGTTTAATAAGAAGGGTCTCTACCTTCTTACATTAGCTATCATAACATCAATTGGGTCTTACATTCATTATTTATTTAGTTACAAGTAAAAACATGAATAGAGCCATGACTGAGATCTATCATAAAACCATACTTATAACCATCATATAACCAGATAAATAACCATTAGAGAACAACCATTAAAGCCACATAATAACTAGTACATTTCCTTACCAAAACCAAGAGAAAAATTAGATTTTATTAACCATAGGCAATTACCAACTGGGTTCGGGACTTCCACGTTCCACCCGACCATAGATTGGTTGAACCATATCTTTCTTCAGCCAATCACCCTCGTGCCATATTCCAAGCATGAATGTGGGATCTCATGGGATAAACCAATCCGAAGACAACCAAGGTAATCCAAAGGTTAAAGTAGCTACACCCTCTCCATTCCGTGATAACACCTAAACCGGTGCTGAGACCACAAAACCGAACCGAGCTTGGAAAATTTTCACCATCCTTGGGAATTTTCCTGTCTCCACCATCAGGCTTACCGTGTATCCCACCATTACCGGTTAAGGGATTCCTAGGCCTTTGAGAATTTTCCTGAGACCACCTCAACTCGGATTCCAAAACCATATGGCAATCCAAACCTCAAACCGAGAACAATCCCATCACACCATGGCTATTTGGAAATGTCAAGGTAAGGCTAAAATCCACTGTCAAACCTAGGAAAACCCATGCCAATGATAGAAAGAGAACCAAATACCAACATGCAGATACCATGCATGTCAAAATCGACTAGGAAATAACACATGCACTCTGTTACATGCAAGTATTCCCGCTAAAGAGCCAAATTCTACTCCTCTAGCTCTTGGAGATTCTTTTTGTTGCCCATTTTTCAACTTGGTCAACTAGTTCTTTGATACCAAACTGATTTGAAATTGGATTAGTTGATTTCTTCCTCTCTTCCAAAATCAAATAAAACAAAAACTTAGGACCGTGTCAACGCTTTGCAAGGTTAAATATGGGTCTTGAAACAACAAGTTTATTCAATGTCTCTTCAAACATGAATTAGTCTTCATATATAACTGAACATAATGAACATAACAAACATAATCCATGAAGGCATAAAGAAGAGCAAGACAAAGGTTTGTTGATAGAGTTCACCCCTCCTGGGCTATGTCTCTCGGCCTGTCAACATGACTAGACCACTGATATATTCAATATCAATGAAATACATAAACATTTGTTGTAGGTAAATATGTGGCTATTACCCCTACAAGGTAATGTTCTCCTACAAAGAACTCTTATAACAACATCAACTCAAAACATCTCTTTCAAAGATGACACACTTCAACTAAAATGAGCTAAAAACATCATGTGAACCCTTCAATTCCACATTGAAGTACATAATCAAAACTTCATGTTAAGATAAGTTAAAGTTGAGTTGAACCCTGTGGTTACACCCGCTGCAATAGCCTTCTGGAAGTGAGAATACCCCTACAAGGTCTTCTCCATGCCCAAATACCTCCCATAATTGCTTCCAAACCCTGACTTATCCATACAACTTTAGTGATAAACCTGCAAAAAGACTCTATAAATGTGCTCAAATAAGAAATTAGAGGATACCAATGGATTCATAACATCCAAAAACCCCTAAGCATCCTCTTTCTGAGCTCCATTTGGATAAAAAATCCAAAAGTTACGAGCTTCAAAGCTCTCATATGAACTTGATTGTTAACCATCCTACAAATTTTCCCTTCTATCTAATTGTCCTACAAATCTGCGCCAAAAACCGCAAACAGACCAATATTTTCACCCTCCGTCGATGCATTTTGTTGGACCATTAATTTAGCCTCTAACGCCTTGAGACCAAAAAACCAAGTTATATGCACGCATGGAGCCGAGGGTTAGGCCTTAATGCCTGTCCCTGCAGGGCAAATGGTCATATGTCGCCACGGGGCCGAGGGTCGAACTAACAACCTGCCCTTCCCATCGGGCTCCCAACCTTCTCTGGAATGCTGTCACATATGGTCCATTAGACCTGGGGCTAGCCCCCACATCATATTGGCATAGTGGATCCCATGATCAATCGTTCCTTGGTCACTTGTTGATAAGCTGATGATCTCAAGCCCCCTCCCTTGATCTTAAGAGTCGTTCATGTTCTCATCTTTATGTGGCAGGTGTCATCTTTGGGAATTGGGATTATCGTTTGTCATGCAAAGGGAAGTTTGTTTTGCTTCAAGGGGAAATATTTGTGCATATGAGTTGTTCTCATTACATAGACATGTTTCACAGTCACTTCACACACTCTAGTCAGAAATATTGTCGCATCAAGTAGTATGTTTTATATGTTCTGGATAGTCTATGTTGTATCAATCAGTGTTTGAGTGTGTGATCATAGTCAAAGTTCTACCATTGTTCGCACCAAGTCCATTGATCCATCACTTAACCAAATTTTGGAGTTTTCTAGAAACTTAGCCTCATGCAACTTTATTGCACTCTACACTTCACTTTTGCAACCCTTAAGCTTTTTCCCTTACCTGCTGGAATTGCGCAATGTGCAATGACCCCAGCCTCCCTTGGCATCCAAAACTACGCAGTGGTTTCCTTTGGTGTCCTTCTCTTAGCCAAATCCCATTGTCTCCATAAACTGTGCAATATTATCCCTCAGCTTCCCAGTTTGTCTTGCATCCAAAAACTGCGCAGAGGTGTCATCCCAGGACCCCATCCTGTAGCAGTGTCCTGCATCCCAAAGCCACGCAGTGTTGTTCCCAGTTGCCCATTCTATCTTGCAACCGAAAACTACATAGAGTTGTCCTATCAAGACCCTATACCGCAACAATGTCTCGCATTTAGAAACTGCGTAGTGTTTTCCTAAGCTGTCCAGTTTGCCTTGCATCCAGAAACTACACAAAGGTGTCCTCCCAGGACATAGTCCGGGTAGCAGTCACTGCCTGCTGAAACTGCGCAGATCTATCTCTCGGTGACCACAAGGAAAGATGACCTGCTAGATGAATCTCAACGAGTTGAGGAGAGGGACCAACGAACCCAGGTTATGATCACATGAAAACTCCCTTGAATGCATAACCCTCTGGAGGGTAAGTATGGTAAGCAAAGCTCATCTTTTGAAATGCATCTCTTAGTTTAGCTTGAAGTACTGACATCATTCTGTATTCAATGACATGCATGAAAGTCATTCCTTATCTGTCCTCTATGTGTCTTACTCCCTGCAACTTGTTGCACCAACGGTCATCTTTTAACATATTGATTGCTTTGTCATGGTTGCGATCTTGTTCTAGCAATTTTGAAGGTTTGTCTTTATGTGCATGAGTTGTCTTTGCTCTGTGAACATCGGTCGCACTAGCGCATAAAGTTGCAAGCACAGTCACACAAGTTTCATCACAGTCGTTCGAAGGTCTATCTCAAGTGTCACACCTTTCGCTCTTAGATTTACGACAGTCTCACTGAGCACATGTTTGTATTTTTGGTGTGCGTTGTCTTGTTGTCTAGTCCTCCTAAGTGTATGATCTCAATGTCACATCTATAAAACTTCACTTTCTCTTGCACTTGGCCATTTTTCCTGAAAATATGTCGAATTGACAAACCCTTTCAGCTGGACCCCAACTGAGCTGCACTGCGTAGTCTCAGCTCTGAGTGACCCTGCTCTGCTGCCCAAAATTGCACATTTCTTGAGGTTGTCCTCTGAGGCAATTGCACTACGCAATCCTAGAAGTGAGAAAGTTGTCTGTCTCACAGAATTGAACATAAATTGTCTCCAAGCCTGATCCAATATGTGCTTTCTTCCAGATCAATTATCAAGCCTCCCTCTGGTATACCAGAAATCTGCATTGCACTGTGACCTGGGGCTACACTTCTCTTTAGAATTACACAAACATGTGATTAGGGATCAATATTTTAGCTAAAAAATTGAAAGTGATCAAAATTTCTTCAGACCTGAATGACCGGATAGAGTTCATCACCAAGATTCCAACGATGCGAACGGTTCAAAAAACCGACAACGTATGCAAAAGTTAGAGCTTCTGAAAGTTTGGTCAAAATGTCAAAGTTGACTAGGGTTGACTCGATGCCAGTCAGCATGCAGCGAATATTCTCTAGTTGCAGCCAGTGACACTGTGACAAGTATCATCTTCAAATTCGTCAATTTCGCTCAAATAAGGTGAAATTTCCTAATTGGCTACAAGGTGGAATTTGATTTTTTTTATTTAATTAAATATTATTATATATATGTTATATATAATTTTTATGTTAGATTATATAATTTTTAAATTATATATTATAATATAATTAATACATACATACATATATATATATATATATATATATATATATATATATATATATAAACCACCTAAGGCTCAAACGAGGTTGGTATAAAGACACCAGGGCCTGGTTAAACCATTGGGAGATCGATGAGAATGTTGCATTGCAAAACATTAATAACATTAAAAATATTGTTACTTCTAAGTTCAAAGAAAAAATGTGGTGTGAGAAAGATTTAGCAGCTAAAAGAAAATTAAGATATTATAAGGCGATCATCAACCCCACCTTAGAAGATCAAAAGTATCTCTCTGTTTTAACTAGCTCAAAGAGGAAAATTAATATAGCTAATATTAGAATGAACTCTCATGAGCTCCATAGTGAAATGGGTCGTTGGGCAGTTCCTAAAACACCATGGATGTAAAGGATTTTCCATCTCTGTGAGAATATGATCATCGAGGATGAAAATCACTTCCTCTTAGAGTGGCCCACGTACAACCACATTAGATCTCAGTGTCATAATCTTTGTTGCAATAGTGACCTTCCTAGCCTTTTATGACGTGAAAATTATAGTGAGCTCAGGAGGCTTCTTCCAAGCTTTTTGAGCATAGGAATAAAATCTTAAATCAAACTAAATAATTCGTTTCTTAGGTCCGATAGACCAAAGTTTGGACTCAGTGGACATTAACCATCATCATCATCATCATCATCATATATATATATATATATATATATATATATATTAAAAATCAATTTGCATGAAGTTTTATTAATCCAAAGTCGAATGTTAAATGGAGCGTAAAGTTTTATTTCGGAAAAATTATGAACGGAGTGAAGGGGGAATGAAACCCACGACCTTCCCCACCCCACTCCAATGATTTACTAATAAGCCAAAACCCATGCAATTAAAAGGAGGACGCGCAAATTTATACTTAAAGCCTTAAATGTTAGCCGCCAATGGAGAGGAGGGAGCCAACCCCCTCTCCATGCGACCTCAAGCACGCGTCCCAAGGGCCAGCGCCAGCATTAAGCACATTTAGAGCATCATTAATCAAGATTAGCAGTTAATTGATCCATTGATTAAGTTAGAAGAAATTATGGCGGAGCCACCAAACTTGGCAGACTTAACTGGAGTCTCTCCAAATTTAGCGGAGGTTTTGTAGGAAAAATTGGTTTTTCCATAGCTGAGGCAATTCTCAGCCAAATTTCGAAAATGAATAATCTTTTTGGCTAATTGGCATGCTAGGAACTCATTGGAGAAGGTTTCAGAGGCAGAAGAGGTCATCTACAAGTGTTTTTGGTCACTTGAAGATTTTTGAAGCCTAGGGCCACCAAGTGTTGGAGGCCATTCCCAGAGCAGTTGGTAACCAAATTGAGTAAATAAATAGTCATTTATGATAGATTTGAATGTTTTAAACTCATTGGAATAGGTTCCAACAACATTGGGTGCATGTAACAACAATTTGAGCACTATTGAAGCTAATACAAAGGCCCGCACTATGAAGCTGGACCAAGTAGATGTAGCCCAAGAGGGGTGAACTCCTTCAACAAAAAATTGTGTATTGAGCTCTATTATTTGTTCTTGCTATGTTTTTATATGCTGTTATTCAACCATTTAAATTCATGCTTTTAATTTCATGCAAAACACTAAATTTAACCAAGTTAGATGAATTGACAATCACATGCTCATGGATAAACTCTCCATGGATAAGCAAACCAAAGCAAAGAAAATTTTATCTGGAAATGATACTAGCACATCATTAACTAGCAATCAATTTCAGATCAAGTTGGTATCAGAGCACAAGGTTTCTTGCTTGATTTGCTTGAAGGGTTTAATGGTTGCAAAATTGTGATGCTTACAAGGTTAAATTTGCAGAAATGAGAAGACAAGCTATTGGTTGCAACTCCTGAGGTAATTCCCATAAGAAGGAGAGCCACAAGGCCACAATATCCACCACCAAAAGTTCCAAATATACCTGCACTTGAAACTCCTCGTGTTTTGCCTTCAATTGAGATTGAAGAGGTGCAATCAGTCCAAAGAGGCTGAATCCATAGCCATTATGTTTGGAGAAATATGTCTGAAGAAAGAGAGCCTGAAGGTCCCTCTTGGGAAGAGGAAGAATTCAAGAAAGATTTCTATACTTTGACTAAGATGGTTAAAGTCCTCTATGAAGAGAGGAACACCAGAATGGTTGGAGAGAGTTCTAAACTTCCGCATGGAAAAGGAAGCTCAAAGGACAAAAAAGATGAGAAGAAGGATTCCAAAGGGAATGGTGGAAATCCACCTCCATCTCCATCATCCTCATCATCTTCACCATCTCACACAGTATCATCTTCCACTACCACCACTGCCCATACTCATTCAAAAACCCCAAAAGGAAAAACTCCATTACTAAAATTGGACATAAAATTCAAACTTCCCATGTACAATGGAGAAGTGAATACAAAAATTTGGATAATTGGATTCGGCAGTTAGAGATATACTGCAGAATTCAGAACCTTCAAGAAGACCACATAAAGATCCAGTTGGCTTCATTGAGTCAAGAGGAAATGAGAAACCATGGTAAGATATCCATCACTTGGGTTGAATTTGTTTCTACAATTAAAAGACATTTTTATCCTTTAGCCTATATGCAAAAAACCATTATGAGTTGGCAAAACTTTAGGCAACTAAAAGTCCAAACTGTCTAAGACTACACTCAGGAGTTTAGGAAGAGGGCTTTATTGTTGGGAGTAAACTTTAATTCACACGACACACTCTTGAAATATATTAGAGGTTTACATTCCTATTTTCAACATACTATCTTTATGTTTAGCCCAAGCAACTTAGATGAAGTATGTGTGCAAGCCACCCATCTTGAGGTAAGGGGAAAACAAAACATAGAGGAGATAGGTGAAAGTGAGGGTAAGGAAAAAGAGAAGGGATAAAAATGGAAGGGAAATAAGAATCCAAGTATCAAAAAAGAGAAGGAAAAACTCACATGCTAAAACTATTCAAAGACTGGCCATGATGAAGACCACTGTTAGCAACTTCATCCAAAATTAAAACCAAATAGATTGAAAGCCAAAGAGAAGGGCAAAACTATTTCTATAGCTGAAAAAGACTTAGGGTTAGATTCAGGAGATGAGACAAAAATTACAAATATGGGTTTGAAAGGTCAACATGTTGAAAGTACTAGTTCCTTAAATAGTCATAACAACACTCCAAATGAAGACAAAAGGGAAGAGTTGTTCACTGTCAGAGTAATCTCAAATCATACCAAGATTGATGCACTCTTTGATAGTGGATCACAAGTGAACCTAATTTCAAAAGACTTAGTGAAAGAGCTTAAAATTGAAACTGTACCAAATCATAAACCATACCCTTTGGGTTGGATAGTTAAGGATGCCAATTTACAAGTTTCAAGGAAATGCAATTTTAGATTTGCTATTACTGCAAACTTTGTTGATGAAGTCGAGTTAGATGTGGTTCCACTTGACATTTCTGGAATTATCTTGGGAAGTCCATATTTGTTTGATAGGAAAGTGGTGTTTCATCACTATGAGCACAAATATCATGTTCTTATAGATGGGGTGAAGTATATTGTGAGAGCTCATCGCAAGAAACTGAACATTTTTTTAGTTAATAAAGGGCAAATGAAGAGGCTAGTGAATGCAAGTCAGAACTTGACATTGTTGATGATCAAACAAATATATGTTTTGAATCATACTTTTGAGAAAGATGCTTATATTTGTAATGAGTTGTTTCAGAATGATAACGAAGGTGAAAAACATTTGCAGCAGCCAACATTGGTGTTGAGCGGTGTTGAAAACAAGGTGCTGGTGCAAGAAGTTGCAAAGGTCAAAGAGAAGAGGACAAAGTAGCTTGGAAAAGAAGGCATGGGTTTCACATCATTGCTGGTTTCCAAAAGGCACATTACAATGGTGAAGAAACTTGGGCAAGAGTCGACTAAAGTACAAGGCAAAAGCAACTAAAAATCGCCATAGAGGCAAAGTGCAACATGAGAAAGATTCCAAGCTTCCTTTGATTGTTGACCAAGGTAGGAACAAGATGTTTTTTGCAAAATTAGATTTGTTGTTCTGAAAATTCAGAAATATTGCAGCATGATGGTGTCAAAGACAGCAATAGATGGTCGTCGAAATCAAGGAAAATTTTGAATTTTTATGAAAAGCTCCAAATGATGAAATTAGGAAAATTTCAATGGATAAAGACTAGAAGGATGAGGGAACAGTCCCCTCATCATCATACTCAGTGATCAAGATATATTGGGGTCCAAAAGGTTTCTAGTGGGGAGGAATGATCAGGGATCAGTTTTTTAGCTAAAAAATGAAAGTTCTTAAAAATGCTTCAGACTTGAATTACCGAATAAAGTTCGTCACCAATATTCCAACGCCGTGAACAGTTCAAAAACCCGACATCATATGTAAAAGTTAGAGCTTCTAAAAGTTTGGTCAAAAAGTCAAAGTTGACTAGGGTTGATTGGATGCTAGTCAACATGCAGAGAATATTCTCAAGTTTCATCTAGTGACAGTGTGACAAGTGTTATCTTCAGATTCATCAGTTTGGCTCAAAGAAGGTGAAATTTCCTAGTTGGCTGCAAGGTGGATTTTTTTTTGTTTTTTTATTTAATTAAATATTATTATATATCATTTTTATCTTATATTATATAATTTTTAAATTATATATATATATATTAGTTAAAAATTAATCTGCATAAACTTTTATTAATCCAAAGTCCGAATGTTAAATGGAGCGTAAAGTTTTATTTCAGCAAAGTTATGTGAGGAGTAGAGGGAGGGGGAATGAAACCCACACCTCCCCTGCCCCACTCCCATGCTTTACTATTAAGCCATAACCCACACAATTGAAAGGAGGGCGCGCGAATTTATACTTTAAGCCTTAAATATTAGCCGCCAACGGAGAGGAGGGAACCAGCCCCCTCTCCATGCGACATCAAGCACACGTCCAAGGGCCAACACCAGCACTAAGTGCGTTTAGAGCGTTGTTAATCAAGCTTAGCAGTTAATTAATTTATTGATTAAGTTAGCAGAAATTATAGCGAAGCCACCAAATCTGGGACTGCCACCAAACTTGGCAGACTTAACTGGAGTCTCTCCAGATTTAGCGAAGGTTTTGTAGGAAAAATTGGTTTTTCCATAACTGAGGAAATTCTCAGCCAAATTTTGAAAATGAATACTCATTTTTGGCTAATTGGCATGCTAGGAACTCATTGGAACAAGTTTCAAAGGTAGAAGAGGTCATCTATAGGTGTTTTAGGTCACTTGAATATTTTTGAAGCCTAAGTCCACCGAGTGTTGGAGGCGATTCCTAGAGTAGATGGTAGCCAAATTGAGTAAACAAATAGTCATTTATGGTAGATTTGAATGTTTTAAACTCATTGGAACAAGTTACAAGAGAATTGGTTGCATGTAACAACAATTTGAGCACTATTGAAGCTAATACAAAGGCCCACACTATGAAGCTGGACCAAGGAGATGTAGCCTAGGAGGGGTGAACTCCTTCAACAAAAATGTGTGTATTGAGCTCTGTTATTTGTGCCTAATGTGTTTTTAAATGCTTTTGTTCAGCCATTTAAATTCATGCTTTTAAGTTCATGCAAAACACTAAATTTCACCAAGTTCGATGAATTGACAATCGCATGCTCATGGATAAACTCTTTATGGATAAGCAAACCAAAGCAAAGAAAATTGTATATCTAGAAATGATACTAGCACAACATTAACTAGCAATCAATTTCATATTAACATGCCCAGTTGCCTGCACTGCATTACCTAGAGAAACTACGCAATCATGCTGAGTCAGGCCTCCCGTTGGCTAGCTCTGAGTTGTTCCTTAAAATTGCTTGGTACACTTGTTGTTGCCCCGCTCTGCACTGTTTCTGGAAACTGTGCAATGTTGCTCGTCCTGCATTATCTCTCATAAATGTACAGTTATGACCAGCAGCTCCCTGCAACCCGACATGCCCTACTCTGGAAACTAGTACCCCCTACTGCCCCACTTTGTCTCCCTTAGAGAAATTGTACAGATTCTCAGCCAAACCCTGAGTGATCCACTCAGTCGTCATCCTAAAAATTGCACAGAATTGTCAAGCAGTTCCCTCGAACACCCTGCCTTATCTTCCTCAAAGGAATTATGAAATTCTTCCCAGTTGGGTTCCATCTCGTAGTTGTCACTGTTGTCCCTTTTTACGAAATTTTGCCTCCCAATGACCTCTGTGCAATTTTTCCCGATGTAGCTATGCTTTGTGCAATTTAAGTATCTTGTCCTCCCTCGCAGTCACCTCGACCTGAAATCAAAAACAATACATCTTGCTAGACTGGGATATTTTTGGATTTGATGTCATCCCGTCATGAGTAGATTGCAGGAATAGGTACATCGATGGAACATGGTGAGACAACAATTAGGATGAACAAGAAGCACATGCTAGAAGACTTCCTAGCAGATGAACGAATGTACAAAGAACACTAAGAAGCAAGCGAAAGGAGTACTTGCACAAAACCATCTTGCAAGACCAAGACCATTGGACACCCTGCAACACCAAGTTATGTGGAGGTGAAGACAAAGCACATCCCAAAACACATCTATCACTTAGCAACACAACAGCTTGACATGGACACCACATTCATCCAGTACATGTCAGCAGTGTCATGTTGATTTGTGTCATGAGTTTTCTCGGCCACATCACTACTATGGGCCATACTTATTGCAATCAAATGTAATGTAAAGTGAAACTCTAAGTGTCATTAGTGGAATGTAAATATTCATTGTGTAATGTAAAGAGTTATATGTAATGAAGTTAAAGAGTCATGACGGTAGTCCAAGAGTCAAAGGGGAATGTCATTGGTCACCCCACCCTTTTCTATATATAAAACCTCTTAACTCATAGAACTTACTTCTAGGAGCCAAGCTTTTGCTAGGCATTGCTTAGAGAGGTATGGAGAGTATTGTGACGAGCCTTGGCTTCTCCACAGTGTAGAGCGAGTACATCTCTTCGGAGGAGGAGACGGTGTTGACTGTAATGTTCCACTATTGGGGCTAGTGGTTGTCATGGTTGTGTGTATGGATTGAACTTTCACTTTATATATAATATAACAGAACCAACACGTTTTCATACATATGTTGTTATGGTAGTTGGACTATTACGGTTGCTTTAGCAATGTATGTTATTTAACTTATGCATCCATGTATGAACTACTTTGTATATTATTGTAAGAATCTTGTTGGAATCGTGTTGTTGATTTAACCCGACACCCTAGATTGTGGACTATTCCGCTTCCAACCCGTGATGTCATTTTGCTTGTGTGTTACTTTTAGGCTACGTACTATTATAGGATTCTAAGGGACACATTTCCTTTTCCCCTTCGTATGTTATAACCTCCCCATGCGTCCTTCTTGACTCACTGCAAGGTCACACACTTGCTTTCGACAAAGATATCTTGCTTACCTCTATGCGCCACTGTTGTCAAGGCACTATTGTACTACCCACTGTTGGGACTCCTACTCCAAACTGTCTCAGGTCTAGTTGGGACTTCTTAACAGGGAGATACCCTAACATGTTGGTGAGTCTAACATCGTCGACATTTTTGGCGCTAAAAGAAGGGCCAAATGACAAGCTGAGTCCTCAAACTTTGTTTTGAATCTCTGCACATCTTTCATGAATTGTATTACAATCAAACTTCCAGCATGTCTTTCTCATGGACATGATTTTGAAGTGTCAGAGGATCTCTGGAATGACTTGTCATGTTTCACATATGATGGTGAAAGCGGAGCAGATTTTCTTAGTCACGGTGTTGCCCTCATGGGATTTTTTGAAAGGAATGAGATCCATGAGGATCACATTGCTTGCTCATTGTTCACCTACACGCTTGCACACACAACAATGGTGTGTCACGTTGCCCGCAGCCTCCCTTCACTCTTATGATCAGATGATCAGAGAGTTATCCTGTGCTTTCTATATTTATAATCGAAAAGCACTCAATAAAAAAATTTCTGGAATTACAGAAAGCACCTAATGAATTCCGTATGCAATTTTGGACTTGTTTTTGTAATCTCGCTTTTCAAATTCTAGAAGATGAAATCGATTGGAATTTTCTCAACGAAAGATTTCAATATCGTATTCACATATCTAAAAATCTGCATATCTTAGAAACATTTGAACCCCTCGCAACATACCTCGGTATTAGAGCTGCCAAATCTAAGACGGACAAGGTTGTTGTCACAAGTGACCCTCCGTCTGCTTCTCATCAAATAACTCGAGCTCCGTAGTGCGAGGTGGGAGAAGGTGCACTCACATCTATTGAACTATCACATCCTCCCACCCCACCTGCTCTCGATGTTCTGTACAGATTTGGTTGGCAAGCTTGTAGGTTGTCCCACTGTCTTGTCTTCTCAACCTCCGTCCTCTAGTTCCATTGGTCCTCCAGATTGTACTGTGTTGTGTTCTCCCATTCCAAACTCCACATCTTGTGTTCATGAGGATCAAGTTATCGACGAAGTTGATGTTGTGCAACGAACCCGTGCTATCATTTATGATGAGTGTGTGCAGGAATATGAAAAAGAACCTGCGGTGAAGGATGACTTCCTTCCATCCAAGCCTCATCCGCTTTATCCTGACATCTATTGTGATTCTGCCACTTTTTATTTTCCTTTTGAAAACTCATCATCAGATATTGCTACTTCTGATCATTCATAGGACACATCAGATGTTAGCCTGTCATTGCATTGTGGAGAGGACACATCTTTCTCCTAAAATCCATTCAATCTTTCATTTGTCATTTCCGGAAACACAGAGGGTTTAACATCCCTTTTTCTCAACAACCCCTCTAGATGATTCATCAGATCATGAGGATGCCAATGAACATCTAGGATTTTCTGATCGTGGTTGTCGTCATCTTTTTACTCCTTCATTCAATCATGATGTTGATTCACTCATTGTTGATCTTTCTAAGCCACTGGTCTTTGAAGATCTACCCACTGATGAAGTGGAAACCCCTCAAGTTGTCTAGGCACTTCAGCCTGCGCTGATGGTTATGTTAGGCCCTCGTTGTCCTAAGGTCAGTTCCACTTCCAATCAGAAATCTGTTGAAACACCCCAGGATCCGCATCACTCTCATGCTTGCATTTAAGATCAATCTAGTTCACATATTTCACTCCCTCCACTAGCATCACACGATCCTATCGCTCATGCATTGGTGGAATCATACATACTGAGCACTCCTGTGAAACATAAATTTTCTTTTTTCTTCATGTTTGCTCGTTAGTCAAGGTCAAAAGAGTGTACATGTTTATCGTTTGGGCACAATGTGTTGCAACACCATGGTACGTCTACAGAATGTTTGTCTTACACATTTACTCTTTTCTTTTCTGTGGATGCTTTTAAACTTCAAGCATATTGGTTCGTACTATCTTATCTTTTTTGTTTGCTGGTTTACATGCTTATCATTTCTGTCTACCACGCCTTTACCAACATGGGTCAACTAATGCGCCATTGGTTGCATTGGAAATATCATTTCACGTGAGTATGCCCATGCACTGTTTAGTGTAGGAGTAGGAGTAGTGTTTGCTTTCTTGCTTTTCTTTGCTTTCTTGTTTACTTTATTTTGCTTTCATGTTTTTCTTTGCGTGATTGTTTTGATTTCGCTTTACTTCTTTTCTTTGTTGTTTGTTTGCTTGTTTTCACCCATAGGTTAGCTTCACATGAAACCATGTTTGGCTCTTGAAACAAACCGAGAAAAAATAAGAGGACTTGTACAACAACCAACATTTGGTTATCTGTCTATTCCCTTTGTTTATGAAGAGCTTGTTGTCTTCAGTCGATGATACCATGATTGAAAATATGTTCTGTTCAGAGTGAGTCTCGGTGAAAACACAGCGCTTTCACTTTTAACTAGCACCGCCTACTCTAATCGGTTTTTTTGGGTTAACCCTTGTTAGCTCAATCAAGTAGAGTAAGGTGAGGGGGGAAGCCTTAACAAGTATGTTAGAGGTATATATAACATACTTCTCTTAAGGGACAACCTCTTCTGCTCTCAATAAGTTGGGATCCCTCTTCCGCCTATGAAATAAATAAATTCCCATGCACAGTTCTTTGAAAAATAAAAATGAAAATGAAATGAAAAATAAATAAGGCAAAAGGAGAGAAATGCTTCTTGTGCAGAGAGGTGATGCAAGTAACTCCGCCGGGGTACTGACCAGGTTCGCTGGCAACAAAGCAATGCCTATGTTCCTACATGACTCCGTCGAGGTATTGTCCAGGCCTACTTGCAGTGGAGCAACACCATAGATGAAACTAAAACTCTGACAGTCATATTACTTGTGCATCAATATACCCCTCATCCCCAATCGAAACAACTCAGTTGACTTGTCTACGTATGCTGACCGATTAAGAGAATGGTAGGGACTGCATCTTTCACTCGAGCTAGTGAGGAAGACATGGCGATCAAATAATCAAACAACACTTCCGCAAAGGTTAGACTCGCTTTCACAAAACAAGGTCCATACAGAGAGCTAGAGTTCTACCAGTGTGTCTCCAATGTTGTAGCAGCTACAACCACCCTCCAAAATTTTGGCTCGCATGCAAATTTTGGAGCCTACCATGGATCCTGTGATCGATCGTTCCTTGGTCACTTATTGATAAGTTGATGATCTCAAGCCCCCTTCCTTGATCTTAAGAGTTGTTCACGTTCTCATCTTTATGTAGCATGTGTCATCTTTGGGCATGGGGATTATTGTTTGTCATGCAAAGGGAAGTTTGTTCTTCTTCAAGGGGAAATCTTTGTGCGTATGAGTTGTTCTCATTACATATACATGTTTCACACTCACTTCACGCACTCTTGTCACAAATATTGTTGCATCAAGTAGAGTATGTTTTATACGTTCTGGATGGTCTATATTGTATCGCTAAGTGTTTCAGTGTGTGATCATAGTCAAAGTTATATCACTGATCGCACCAAGTCCGTTGATCCCACACTTAACCAAATTCTAGAGTTCCCTAGTAACTTAGCCTCATCTAGCTTTCCGAAACTCTACACTTCGCTTCTGCAACCCTTAAGATTTTTCCCTTGCCTTCTGGAACTACATAATGCGCAGAGACCCTAGCCTCCCCTAGCATCCAAAACTGTGCAGTGGTTTCCTCCAAGGTCCTTCCCTTAGACGAAATCCACTGTCTCCAAAAACTATGCAGTATTGTCCCTCAGTTTCCTAGTCTGTCTTGCATCCAGAAAATCCACAGAGGTATCCTCCTAGGACCCCATCCCGCAACAATATCCTGCGTCCCAAAACTGTGCAGTGTTGTTCTTAGCTACCCAGTCTATATTACAACCTGAAACTGCGTAGAGGTGTCCTATAGGGACCACATCTCGTAGCAGTGTCTTGCATTAAGAAAATGCGCAGTGTTGTCCTCAACTGTCCAGTTTGCCTTGCATCCAGAAACTGCGGAGAGATGTCCTCCTAGGACATCATCCTGGCAGTAGTCATTGCCCACTGAAACTTCACAACTCTATCTCTCAGTGACCACAAGGAAAGATGACATGCTAGATGACTCTCAAGGAGTTGAGGAGAAGGACCAAGGAACCCAGGTTATGATCGCATGAAAACTCCCTCGAATGCATAACCCTCTGGAGGGTAAGTATTGTAAGAAAAGCTCATCTTTTGAAATAAATCTCTTAGTGTAGCTTGAAGTACTGATATCATTCTATCTTCAATGAAATGCATGATATTCATTCCATATGTGTCCTCTATGTGTCTTGCTCTTAGTCATTTGTTGGACCAGCAACTATCTTTTAGCATATTGATTTCTTTTTCATGCTTGCGATCTTGTTCTGGTGATTTTGAAGGTTTGTCTTTATGTGCATGAGTTGTCTTCACTCTTTGAACATCAATCGCACTCACACACAAAGTTGCAAGCACATTCGCGCAAGTGTCATCACGGTCGTTGGAAGGTCTATCTCAGGTGTCGCAATTCTCGCTCTTAGCTTTAAGACAATCTCACTGAGCACATGTTTTGTCTGGTTGGTATGTGTTGCCTTGTCATTTATTCATGCTAAGTGTTTGATCAAAATGTCACGTCTATATAAGTTCACTTGCTTTCGCACTCAGCCATTTTTCTTGAAAATCTGTTGACCGGACAAACCCTTTCAGCTGGACCCAGACTGAGCTGCACTACGCAATCTCAACTCTCAATGACCTTGCTCTGCTGCCCTGAATTGCACAATGCTTGAGGTTGTCCTCTGAGGCAGCTGCACTAAATAATCTTGGAAGTGAGCAGTTTGTTTGTCTCCCGGAATTGCACAGAAATTGTCTCCAAGCCCAATCCAATATGCACTTCCTGTAAGATCAGCTATCAAGCCTCCCTTTGGTCTACCGAAAATCTGACTGCACTATGACCCGAGGCTGCACTGCTCTCCATAAGTGCGAAGACATGCCCACCTTCTTGCCCTGCACTGTGCAGTGATGCTGAGTCAGGCCCCCTGCTGGCTTGCTCTGCATTGTTTCTAAAAATTGCACAGATCTGACTAGTGCACTTGTTGATGCCCCGCTCTGCACTATTTTTAGACACTGCGTAGTGTTGCTTGTCCCATGCTGTCTCTCAAACAGTTATGACCAACACCTCCCCCCAACCCGACATGCCCTGCTATGGAAAATTTTGCAAAATCTCATGCCAGTGCGCCCTGTTGCCCCGCTCTGTCTCCCTCCGAGAAATTGCGTAGATTCTTAGCCCATTGTGTAATGTAAAGAGTTATATGTAAGAAGTTGAAGAGTCATGAGGGTAGTCCAAGATTCAAAGAAGAATTTCAAGGGTCACCCCACCCTTTTCTATACATAAAACCCCATAACTCGTAGAATGGGCTTTTGGGAGCCAAGCTTTTGCTAGGCATTGCTTAGAGAGGGCTTAGAGAGTATTGTGACGAGCCTTGGCTTTTCCACAATGTAGAGTGAGTACATATATTTGGAGGAGTATGTGGTGTTGACTGTAATGTTCCACTATTGGGGCTAGTGGTTTTCATGGTTGTATGTATGGATGGAACTTTCACTTTATATATAATATAACAGAGCCAACACATTTTCATGCATATGTTGTTATTGTAGTTGGACTATTCTGGTTGCTTTAGCAATGTATGTTATTTAACTTACGCATTCATGTATAAACTGCTTTGTATATGATTGTAAGAATCTTGTTGGAATTGCGTTGTTGATTTAACTCATCTCCCTGGAATGTGGACTATTACGAGATTCTAAGGGACACACTTCCTTTTCCCCTTCGTGTGTTAGAACCTCCCCATGCATCTCTCTTGACTCGTTGTAAGGTCACACACTTATTTCCGACAAAGATATCTTGCTTACCTCTACGCGCCACTACATTCAAGGCACTATTGTACTACCCACTACTGGGAATCCTACTCCAAACGGTCTGAGGTCTAGTTGGGACTTCTTACTGGGGAGATCCCCTAACATGTTGTCGGGTCCAGCACCGTCAACAAGTGTATTTCCATGGGTGTTGAGACCTTTGGCTAGGGCTAAGCCCTAGCCCTTGGCACCCCTTGCCTGCAATCCCGTGGGCATGGGGTGGCCGGGGGCAAGGGGTTAGCCTTGGTCAACTCCCCCAATTCCAACGTGCACAAACTTTATATAGTGCATTAGCACTATGGTTAACAAGGATCATGGCGCGACGTAGTGGTAGCTCTCCTTTCTGCTTGGTGGGAGGTCTCGTGTTCAAATCCTGTGGTGCCCATCCGACACTTGACCATAATTTTTCTATGCCCTCGGGACCCCACACATCAACCATCTGCTTGCCCACATGGATCCCAATTTTTGGGCTACAAGTACACCAATCAAGACTCAGTCAAATTTCGACCAACCTGGAGAGGCCAAGTGGGATCCTTCCACTTGTTATCTCATAATCACACCTTGATAGGCTGCTGGTCAGGTTGACTCTAAGTAACTATTTCAGACCTACTTTAGGCTGAGGCTTAGCCTCCTCAACCTGAGAGGGCTCTCTCTGGGTGTAATAATGATTTTGATTAAAACTAAGATGGCTAACTCTTGTAGAACAACTGTGACAAATATGAATGCTGGAAATACATTAAACAAGTATCCATTGGGCCTATGGAGTAAACAACACTTCAATACAACAAAGATCTTGACCTTACATGGAAGTCAGGGCATTCAGCATTTGAATATTCAGAATATACACTCATAAGGAACCACACAGTTTAAAGATGCATACAGGAAATCAGAGCACATTCAGTGAATTCTGAGTGATTATACATCCATACCACTGTAAACAAAACTAAGAAAAAGACAACATCACACATTCTGAATATGAAAAATCCTTCATGAATCCTGAGAAGTAAAATCAAAATTATATTACTGAAAGTGAGTCTTTACATATGCCAAATACTATGCTCTGTTATAAAGTTTTCCAACCTTGATTACATTGTTGTTTTAGCTATATATAGAGTTTTTATTCTAACTGATGGCTTCTCCTCGTTCTTTGACATCTGGCCCTCTTTTAGTTTAGCTGAGATGCATGTTTAATATTAATGCTCCATGCTGACCTTGGATGCTGAATCTTTTTAACTGCTCAGAAATATTAGGAGATTACCCTTGCTTCTCGGCTTTAGTTTTCCCCAAAATATTCGAATGCACAGAAGCATGACCTTTAGCCTTTAATTACCCAAATGTAGAAGACTGCCACGTCCCTGATGCGTTGTAAGCTTTTCCCATGAACATGTGTGCAAGCAAAAGTTTCTTGCAGGCAAACCGTTTGATATACCCTGAACTGTGGTACAGGTGTTCACTTTACGACAAAAATTGGATTTGAATATTAAACCTTTTTAAGCGTCCACCTGTCTTGACCTAATTGACTATTGACAGCTTCAGATGATGTCTTGCATGCCCTTTGGACGTTTTCCTTTCAAAATTCCCGCTTATAATTCAAACTGCTTGAATTGCGTAAAGAGTTTTTTAAAACAACTTGCTTTTGACCCAAGACCTTTATTAACTGAGTATTTGATTGCCAAAAACTCCCTTACACTTTCCACATGTCGA
The DNA here is from genome assembly GCA_031772625.1 of Pinus tabuliformis. NCBI lineage: Eukaryota > Viridiplantae > Streptophyta > Pinopsida > Pinales > Pinaceae > Pinus > Pinus tabuliformis. The sequence continues at coordinate 57,125,945 of CM062816.1, forward strand.
ACAGGGATTTATATTTCCTAGGAAGATTAAATCAAGCGAATTTTTCAAAATTTTAGAACAAAATCTTACTTGACATGAAAACTCATTTAGCAAGTAGCTGACTTAGCTGTGCCTTCAGATCTTCAATTTGTTTCTTCATAGCCTTATTCCCAGCTCTCAGTTGCATATTAATCCTTCTGATGTACTTGGCTTCTTTGATTGCTGGTACTGTCCATGTATGAAACTGTGAATGGCCATCAACCACTGAATTCAGCTGAGCTTCTACAGCAGCATTTCCTTCCCATAAAGTTTTATAATACTTTGCATGTATAGCTGCATGTTTTCTAGCGGCTTTCCTCAATTTAGCAATTTCATACTTAGCTGATTCCAATTGTCTCTATATGGCTGCTATATTATCTTCTTGAGATGCAATGACTGTTTAGCCCGTGTCTTTTTGTATCTCTTTCCCTGTTTCCTCTGTTCTTGGTAGTGCTTCCTGTACTTGCTGGAATCTCCTTGTCATAGGTCTTCTTGGTTTAAAAACGAACTCTTCAGCTGGCACATCAAATCTAAGCCTTTTTTAGGCCTTGGATTTCTTGGTGCTTTCTTGTTCTGACTGCATCAATTCGACTTGAACTGGTATAGATTGCTCAAATTCAATAGCCTGCAATAAATCATTTAAACTTGCCTTGGACACTGGACTTTCTTCAACTGCTATAGCTTTACCTTTTTCCTTCATTATTTGACTTCTTGTTCTTACCCTTGAGACTGCTTTAGATGTGCTTGTTTCAGGTACAGTCTTTTTACCCTGAGCCTTTTCCTTAGTTGATTGCTGAGCTTGATCTTGGATGATGAGTGGCTTCAGTGGCTTCACTGGTTTTCTTACTTGTGATCTTACTTGTGACTTTGTAACTCTTTTAGCTCTTGCTTCTGTTTGAAGCTCAGCTATTGTAAAATCCCTGGCAGGTTGGGGAGTGAGGCCAGTCTGGCTTTTGAAACCAGCCATAAAAATGAATGAATTCCAATCCCTGTCTATCTTTTGAAGCCCATTGTAAACCAGTAGTTTAATCAAACCATGATGAAATAAAGAGGTTTCACAGTCCTCTTTCCTCAGCTGTACCTTATCACACATCTTACTCAAACTACGGAACAGATAAAAAGGTAAGTCTATGGAGACTTTCCCTGTGAAATGCAAAAGTAGTTTGAAATGGTAAGAATAAACCTTGTTATACCTTCCTTCACAAGTCAAATATTTCTGTATGCAGGTGAGTAAGAGAGCATAATGTTCTTTGACATAATTCCTGGGCACTGCCTTACTTAAATCTTCATTTACATAATCATCCTTCAAAAACTCCTTGCAAGGATTCATGTCAAATTTAAAATTTTTGAACCATTCCTCTTGTCCTCTTGGGATCTCTGTCACAGCAGATATTACTTCTGGAGAAACCTGCACTTCTAACATGGCTACCTTTGAATTCAAACCAGTGAAGTTAAGTGCGAATTCCTTAGTTACCTGTGCATGTCCTCCTTGTAATTTCTTGCAAAAGTTCCAGCACCCGGCCTTTTTAAACGCTTTCTTCACCTCTTCATTTCTCAGCGTTATATCCAGGCCTTCGGGTTCAGTCCTTAGACATTTGCCGGATCTGTGCTCTTTTTTCTCCATGGATTCTTCAAAATCTTCGCACACAAAGACTACCAGCTCCGGTTGGATATCAGCCTCGCTTGAATTTTAAACTCTTCCGTTTAAAACCTTTCAAGATACAATCTTGCAGATTTGTCATTCATGCAGGACCTACGGCCATCATTATGGTTTATGCACGGTAAAATTTCTTGGGAATAATAACTTGTGCATATCAACAGATCTAGTGGTGGTGATAGTGGCAATGAGCGTTAAAATGTGATAAGAAAGGTATATGAGCTGACATGAGAAGACATGGCTGATGACTCACCTAACGGACTTGACATTTCGGGAAAGATTCGCTGCGGAATGTACGAATCCATGATTTCGTAGCGCTGTTAGTTTTGAATTTTAATGATGCGCTGCGAAACTACCTAATCATGAAGCGCTACGACACTGCCTAGTTATGATTGCGCTACGAAATTGGCGAATTGGAATAGCGCTTACGAAATCACGAAAAGGCACGGTGACTCACATAAGACAAGAGGTGGCTATAGAATAATGATGGGTAGAGGAGAACCAATGGGAGTTTAGAACAACTTGAGTTAAAAACTCTTTTAAAAACTCCAAATTTTACGAGAAGAAAATTAAAAATGAAAATTTGAAATTAAACTAGCACAGACCTTTGTCATCGGGCTAGGACAGAAAATTACATGTATCAATTTTTAGTTCTAAGTGATAACACCACTGACCCTAAAAACCCAAAAACACGTTCAAATTGTTGAATTGCCATTTTTTTTCTTATTTGACAAAACTATCAACATACGATAACTTGAGCATATGGTGTCAGATTGAAGTGAAACAAACGTTATTGGATTTAGAACAATGGGAACTTCGATTTGGCGCTAGTTTCAAGAAGTTCCGGGCACTTTCATTTTTGAGCTTAAAATTGATGACCTGATCACACCTCCCCACTAAGAACTTCTAGACTCCGAAAGTTTACTTCCCTAGTCCATATAAAGAGGATGGAACTAAAAAATACCCAAAAAATCAATCCAAAATGCAAAATTTTCAATTGGTGCCCTCCAAGCCCCAATCAAGGCACTTCACTTATCATCCTGACGAAGACCTATTGTCATGTTAAGAATTGAGGCATCATTCTTATCGTTGTTGCAGAATCAAAATATTGATGAGTGGAATCTGAACATTCTCTTTTACTCTCATCTTTAAGATGAGCTTGTACATGAGAAGTACACTACTACAAAATTTTCAATGATATGATTGACCTTCCCTACAATACATAGTCATCTTATACAATCTTAAAAACAAAGATTCAATTCACAAAAGTTTCAAATTAAATACTTGTATCAGACATATGACAATTTCTAGACAACTTTGAACTACAATCTTATACATTCACAAAAGTCCTTAAACATGTGGACTTATAACAAGTCAATATATACATCAATGAAAACAATCTACTTGTTGAACATAGTGACAATATGTTCACTTTCCAAAAGTACCTAAACAGGTAATGACAACAAGTATTTACAAAAATTTACAAAACAACTTTAGAATAAGTCTACACAAATTTTGCCTCTCCTAGGCTTGTGGGTTCTCTTCATGCACCATCTTGTCTTGAAGGTTGCTTAGGATTATAGAGATTCCTCTTTGCCACCTCTTTTTTCCCTTGCTTTATGCAGCATAATCTCTTTACCTTTCTTTGAACGAAGTTCTGGATGCAACTTCCAACATCGTTCAGTGTCATGTCCATGTACTTTACAATGAGCACAAAAAAACTTCTTCTTGTTTGTTGACAGAGAAGTTCGCTCATGTGAAAGAAAGTCATTATTCTTGATGCCCAAAATTTATTTCATTCATCTAACCATTATCATATGCTTTTCACATACAAGCATGCAATGGTCAAAAGCATCACAAAATGTACAAAGGTACTCATTCCAGAAGTATTCAAATTTTCCATGCTTTGAAAAACACTATTGAGAGGTATACATGTATCTAGACTTGCAACTTCGACGGTTGTCACAAGGTAGTGACATCTCATTGTAGGTTTTAACCCCATACAGAAATTACTTGCATACGAATTCTAAAACATAGAAAATAAACAATGCGAGAGCATAACACATAAAACACATATACACAAAGATTTTCCCCTGGATCCCAAAACCGGGACTACCAGCTTGATTTTTCATTATTTTCCTTTCAATGTTACAATACATATTTATACATGCCTAAGCATCCAATACCATGTGCGAAAATCATGCACAAAACCATAGGTAGGTCCACCCAACCTAACATAGGGTCCAAAACCAAAATTTTCCGGGGCGCTGCCCCGAACCCCATAGAGTGGGGTTACCTGCACCCCTCAAACCCGCTGTGACTCCCCCGCTACGCAATTGGTGCAACAAAGGGGGTCCTCCGCCCCCCTCCTAACCCCCCGGTTAACTACGTGGGCTAGTCGCGGAAAGAATATAACACAACCCAACATTCTCCCACTTGTTGTTTTCTTTCCACATGGGGGCACAAGAGAGCTTAGTCATTTATCCATCCCCGCAATGCCCATTGTTTCTCTACACCAAGAGAAATTCTTAGAGCTCACATATTTTTTCAATGCATCTGCAGTATTCTTCAAAGTGTCCACCTTTACCAGCAACACCTTTTTGTCTTCTATCATATCCCTCACAAAGTGATACTGAACACTAATGTGATTTGTCTTTGAATGGTAAGCAACGTTATTTGCCAAGAAAATTGCACTTTGGCTGTCACAATCTATCCTTATAGCTCCATGTACTAACCCCATACTTGAACACAATCTCTGCAACCAAACTGCTTCCTTGCTTGCATGAGTGGTTGCCATATATTCAACCTCTGTAGTTGATAGTGCCACTACATATTGTTTCTTACTCATCCAACTGACTGCACCTCCAAATAGGTTAAACACATACCCACTTGTAGATCTTCTCTAATCCAAATCTCCAGCCCAGTCTACATCAACCAAGCCACGGATATCCAAAACTCTGTCCAATCCTGGTCTTCCTTGGTAGCACAAACCATAATCACTAGTGCCACACAAATACCTGAAAACCTGCTTCATTGTTGTCCAATCCTCCTTCCCTGGTTTTGACATAAACCTGCTCAATACTCCCACTGCATGTGCAATGTTTGGTCTAGTATAGACCATTGCATACACCAAGCTACCGACTGCACTTGCATATGGAACGCAGGACATATCCTCTTCCTCTTCTTGTGTCTTGGGACACTGTTCAGTAGATAACTTTACACCTACAGGAATAGGAACCTTCACCAGTTTACTATCTTGCATATTAAACCTTTGCAGTATTGTCTTGACATACTTCCTCTTGTTTAACGAGAGCTTCCTCTTTTCCCGATCTCTTTTAATTTCCATGCCCAAAATATAGTTTGCAGCACCAAGATCTTTCATGTCGAATTTGGAGGACAATTGGGTCCTCAAATCCTGGATAATTTCTTTGTCATTTCCAACCAACAACATATCATCCACATACAAGACCAGATAAATAACACGGTCACCAATTAAATTAAAATAAACACAATGATATACTTTGCTTCTAGTGAAGCCAAGTCCCTGTATAAATGTATCAAATTTCTGATACCACATCCTTGCTGACTGTTTTAACCCATACAGAGACTTCTTTAACTTGCATACCAGTTCTTTCTTACCCTTCACCGCAAAGCCTTCACGTTGCTTCATGTAGATCTCCTCTTCCAGATCCCCGTGAAGAAATGTTTTCTTCACATCCATCTGTTCTACCTCAAAATCAAAAGCGACAGCAACAGATAAAAGTAATCTAATAGAAGTTACCTTGGTAACAAGAGAAAAAATATCACCAAAATCAATTCTCGGCACCTGGGAATAACCTTTTGCTACCAACCGAGCTTTGTATTTCTCCACCTTTCCTTCTGCAATTTTCTTCTTCTTGAACACCCATTTTCTTCCAATGGGTTTCCTTCCAGCCAGCAACTCCACCAGATCCCAAGCCTCATTTTTGTGCAAAGATGCCATTTCATCAACCATGGCCTGTTTCTAGAGTTTCCATCCTCTGAATCTACTGCTTCCTTCACAGTTCTGGGATCATCATTAGCAATAGGTAAAGCAAAATTTGAACAGAAAGCAGGTGGACTATACCTTTCTGGCTGCCTTCTTTCTCAAACTAATCTTCTTACACCCGGAGTTTGTGGCTCTTCATCTTCTGATTCCTCCTCTGTTGTAGAGTCTGATTCTTCCTCCTTTAGCTAAAACTCTATCTTCTCAGGTTCCTTTAGTTGGACTTCATGTTTAATAACATCTTTCAACACTCTGAACACCACATCTCAGTTGTACACAACCTTCCTTGTTCCTGGGTTCCAAAGCTTATAACCCTTTAAACCATCCTTATACCCAATAAAGATGCACTTTTCAGATTTACTATCCAACTTGGTTCGTTTATCCTTTGGAACATGTACATATGCATCACATCCAAATAACCTCATATGTGAAAAAGAGGGTTTCTTACTGGTCCATACCTCTTATGGAGTCTTATCCTCCAACACTGATGAAGGTGATCTGTTGACCAGGTAGCATGTTGTCTCCACTGCCTCTGCCCAAAATTCTTGTCCTAACCTGACACCACTGAGCATGCTTCTTGCCCTTTCCATCAACGTCTTGTTCATTCTTTCCGCAACTCCATTTTGTTGAGGTGTATAGGGAGTAGTCTTTTGTCGTGCTATACCACACTTCTTACAGAATTCTTCAAATTCCTTACTGCAAAACTCTCCACCGTTATCTGTCCTTAGCACCTTTATCTTCTTCTCTGTCTGGTTTTCCACCAGAGCTTTAAATTATTTAAACCTGTCAAAGACTTCAGATTTCTTCTTAAGGAAATATATCCATGTATTCCTTGAGAAGTCATCTATAAATGATACATAGTACACAGACTTACCCAGTGATGGAACCTTCACAGGTCCAAACACATCACTATGCACAAGCTCTATTATCTATTTCGCCCTCTTACCACCAGAGGGGAAACTCACCCGATTCTGCTTCCCATGTACACAATTTTCACAGAAACCAAAATCAGAGAGCTATTACTCATACCTTCTATCATACCTTTACCATGAATTATTCGAATGACCTTCTCTCCAATATGTCTAAGCCTTTGATGCCACAACATGGTCTTCTCTCCAAAGACCACTAGATTTTCTGCTCCACTTTCAGGAACCATAGAACTATTGCACCCATCAACAACAGTGATACCTTGCAGCTTGTACAGAGATCCAATTCGAACTCCTTGCATCAATACCAGTGCCCCCCGAACCATCTTGCAAGTATACTTCTTAAACACTATTTTTACACCTGCATCATCCAACTTGCTTACAGAAATCAGATTTTTGGCTAATGCAGGAATATGCAGAACACCTGAAAGTGTTCTAACCCTTCCACCTTGCAACTGCAACTTTACTTTTCCGCGACCAATGATTCTAGCCTTCCTATCATCCCCTAAGAAGACATCACCACCATCGTATTTATCATACTCGTAGAACCACTCTCTATGGGGAGTGAAGTGAAAGGATGCACCTGAGTCAATCAACCATGCCTCATGATCTACATGTGTAATTGAAGAAGTCAAGTACACATCCCCACCTTCATCTGAGGTGGTTTTTGCTTCTGCAGAAGGAGCATCATCAGATCCCTTTCCTTTATCAAGAGCTTTAGATTTACAGTCCCTTTTGTAGTGATCTTTCTTTCCACATTTCCAACACACCACCTTTACATGTTTTCCTCGCGATTTAGATCTCCCTCTAGATTTAGATCTCCCACTCGATGACTTATTTTTGTTTCTGTTCTAGGATCGTCCTCATACAGACAAGGCATCATCGTTATGGCTCTCCATATTTTTCCTTCTCATCTCCTCCGTTAGCAAGGATGAGACTATTTCATCAAACTGCAAGATAGTTGCGTTGCTGCCTATTTCAATAACCAGAGTATCCCACAAATTTGGTAGAGAACACAACAAACTGATTTCCTTATCTTCATCTGAAATTTTAATATCAACAGATAATAGCTAACTTACCACTGTATTAAATGCATTCAGATGCTTTGTCACCGAGCCCCCATCTTTCATCCTCAGGTTATACAACTTTTTCCGTAGGAACAGTTTATTCACTAGAGACTTAGATTGGTACAAAGTCCCTAACTTGTCCCACAAAGCCTTCACCATAGCTTCCCCTGATACATTCAACAATACTGAATCTAAGACAGACAATCGTATTGTGCTCTTAGCCTTCCGATCCAACTTCTTCCATTCTTCATCGGACACTCCGGTTGGTTTAGTACCTGGATCTACTACGATCCTCTAATCTTTGTCCACCAATAGAGCCTCCATCTTGAGTTTCCACAACTCAAAACTTGGACCATTAAATTTCTCGATCTCTATCTTTCCACTGCTCGCCATCTTCTTTCACCACCAGAATCGATCTCGCAGATCTCCCACTAAAAAGGGTCTACCACAGGCCCGAGCGAAACCCCTCAGCAACAAAGGCGTCCCCTTGAAGCCAAAACAGCTCTGATACCAAATGTAGGTTTTAACCTCGTACAGAAATTACCTGCATATGAATTCTAAAACACAAAAAATAAACAATCTGAGAGCATAACACATAAAACACATATACACAGAGATTTTCCCCTGGATCCCAAAACTGGGACTACCAGCTTCATTTTTCATTATTTTCCTTTCAATGTGACAATACATATTTATATATGCTTAAGCATCCCATACCATGGACCGAAAACCATTGCGTCCAAAACGATGGACCGAAAACCATCGTGTCCAAAACCATGTGCAAAAATCATGCACAAAACCATAGGTAGGTCTGCCCAACCTAACATAGGGTCCAAAACCAAAATTTGTGGGGTTACCTGCACCCCTCAAACCCCCTGTGACTCCCCCGCTATGCAATCAACGCAATGAAGGGGGGGCTTCGCCCCCCTCCTAACCCCTCGGTTAACTACATGGACTAGTCGTGGAAAGAATATGTTGGGTCCCTATAATACTAGTGATTACCCCATTAATATTTTAGTTGCATCCCTTATTAATATTGTTGTGCCCTTATTATCCCCATATTGTTATTATTGTGCCCCATAGAATCCCTCTATTGTTATTTTTGTGGCTTTATATTATTATTGTTAGGTTGGCTGGGTTATATTGTGACTCCTTAGACTCCTATATATATAAAGGAGGTTTTGTCATTTGAATCATCCAAGAATTGTTCATTTATGTAATGTAAAGGAGGTTGCCCCCTAGAAAAGGCTGAATTCTAAGGCGTTGATCTATCTTTTCTATCTTTTCTTGAGCTGGTTTCATAACATTTGGTATTAGAGCTTTGGATTCTAGGGTTTCGTTGCTCCAAACAGGTCATTGTGGAATTTTCGCTATAACTTTTTTTCTGCGACATTTCAGAAGCTTAAAAAAAAACCCATTTGAGAAGAAATCACGTTGAATCGTGGATCCGAATTTTAGAGCTGTTCGTGCTATATTTGCAGAGATATGATCTGAGGAAGTTGGTCTTCTTGCAGACTCCTGAATTTCATTCCAAACAGGTGACCTGGGGAAAATCGTCATAACTTTCTCTCTGAGCATCTGATTGAAATTTCGTAAGAAGGTACAAAAAGAGGATGGACTGTAGTTTCTTGTATATATTTTTTAGAGCCAAAGGTAAAAATAGTGACTTGTGACACATCGTACAAGTTCGCTCTACTGAACTAGTCTATAATCAGGTCACTGTGGGAGATTTTTCATAACTCTTCCTTGGAGAATCCAATTTGGATCAGATTGGTGGCATTGGAAAGAGGAAATAGAGGGCTACTGTAGGTCACAATTTTAGAACTGGATGATCTGAAAGTACAGAGATACATCAGAGGCAATATCGAGCTCCTATAAAGTGAAAAAAGGTGTGTAGATTCTTTTAAATTTTTGCTTAAGATTGGTTTGAAAATTTATTTTGAAGGAATTCAAAGGGCATAGTAGAGCATTATTATTGGTAACGGATGCCCCGAGGAAAGAAAATGCAAACACCTAGTAAGCAACCTGAAATCCCTAGCATGACTCATGAAGAAGAGGAAGAAATGCTACATGATATATCAAAATTACAAGAACAAGTGCAACAAATGTCACACTCACAAAAGCTAACAGAAGCTAAGATAAATGGTGTGGAATATAAGATAAAAGGCATGGAAGCTAAGATGGACGATTTGAAGATAGATTTGAAGACAGACATGGCAGATTTGAAGACAAATTTGACAAATTTTCTACAATAAATACTTACTAATGGTGAAAAGGTTGTAAAGGAAACTCATGATGCGAACAAAAGAAATGTTAATCATGATTTCATAGACTCCAATGTGGGATCGAAGACCCACCATATTCCAAAAATCGATATGAGGAAGTTTGATGGCAAGGATCCCGCAACATGGATATTACAGATGGAGCAATTTTTCGATCTTAATAATGTGCAAAACACACAAAAGGTACGTATTGCAACTTTATATTTGGAACCAAATCAGTTTGTATGGTATCAATGGCTTTGCTCTCGTAAAAAAATTATCACTTGGGCAATTTTTACGGAAGAATTGACAACACATTATGAGGATACAAAAAGCAACACTTTTTTTAGTCAATTGATAAGTCTCAAACAAAAGGGTTCAATAATGGAGCACATTGAGGAGTTCCAAAAATTGAACATAAGGGTAAAAAATATTCCAGAGGAGCATAGGATTGATGTGTTCATAGGGTCTTTAAAGGATAATATCCAACATGATGTTCGCCTTTGGGAACCTGATTCATTAGAGAAGGCATTCAGGTTAGCAAGAAAAATGGAAAGCAAAATTATGGCAACCAGGAAGCATACCACTCACAACTATAAAGATGGAAGTGTTGTTTCCCCTAGTCTTCCACAACCTATAAGGTTGACACCACAACAATTGGAAGAAAAAAGAGCAAAAGGGCTTTGTTACAGTTGTGATAGCAAATACACTAAAGGTCATAAGTGTGCTGAGAAGAAATTATTCTACATAGATTGTGAAGAGGAAGAAGAAAAGGAGCAAGAAAGGTCAAAAGAAGAGGATATACTCCAGGAACAAAGCCTAGATAAAGAAGAAATGAATCCGACCATATCTTGTAATGCATTGGCTGGAATTACCACTCCTCAAACCATCAAGATAGAAGGACAAATCAAGAAGAAAAAGTAATAGTGTTGATTGATTCAGGAAGTACCCACAATTTTATTGATTGTAAGGTAGCAAAAGAATTGAATTGCTTCTTATATCCAGCACCAGAGTGTCAAGTGATGGTTGCAAATGGAGGAACAATAAATTTCTCTGGAAAGTGCCATAATATCAAGCTATCGATGGGAGAATATGTATTGACTAGCCCAATGCTTTCCATTCCAATGGAAGGTGCTGATGTTGTACTAGGAGTCCAATGGCTACAATCCTTGGGTACAATAGCTTTTAATTTTCAAAAAATTTTCATGAAAATTTTTGTGGAAGGAAAGGAAGTTGAATTAAGGGGTATTGCAGGGAAACCAGGAAAGATAATCAGCTCTAACGGCGTGACAAAGCCTCTAAGAAAGGAACAAAGGGGTGCAATTTCACAATTATGTTCGCTAGATGTTTCCACATTGGAATCATCTATTCCTCCAGATCTCCAAAAAGTCTTGAAAAATCATTCCAAGGTATTTGAGACTCCCAAACGTCTCCCACCTATTCGTCATCACGATCATGCTATATTTGAGACTCCCAAACGTCTCCCACCTATTCGTGATCATGATCATGCTATTCATCTGATTCCAGGAAGTGTTCCTCCAAACATCAGGCCGTACAGATATCCTTATGCCCAAAAGAGTGAAATTGAACGTATGGTTGCAGAAATGCTAGAGGCTGGTATAATTCAACCGAGTCAAAGTTCTTTCTCTGCTCCAGTAGTATTGGTGCACAAGAAGGATGGATCATGGCACATGTGTCCGGATTATAGGGAGCTCAACAAGCTCACTATTAAAGATAAGTTTCTGATTCCTGTCATTGATGAATTACTGCATGAATTGCATGGATCAATTTACTTCACCAAGTTGGATCTTCGTTCAGGATATCATCAAATCAAAATGAAGACTGAAGACATTCCGAAAACAACATTTAGAACTCATGAGGGTCATTATGAATTTTTGGTCATGCCTTTTGGCCTTACCAATGCACCTTCAACATTTCAAGGTTTGATGAATTCAATTTTCAAACCATTCCTTAGAAAATTTGTGTTAGTATTTTTTGATGATATACTAATCTACAACAAGTCTTGGAAGGATCATGTTGAACATGTTGACAGGGTGCTACAACTATTGGAGGAGAAACAATTATATGCAAAAAGATCCAAATGTTTCTTTGGAGTACAAGAGGTGGAATATCTGGGTCATTATATCTCATGAAGGAGTTAAGGTAGACCCTAGCAAAATTAAAGCCATTAAGGAATGGAAAATCCCCACATCCATAAAGCATCTGCGAGGATTTCTTGGGTTGACAGGGTATTATTGCAAGTTTGTTAAGAATTATGGGAGAATAGTAGCACCTCTAACAACATTATTGAAGAAAGATGCATTTTCATGGACTCCAGAAGCAACAAAGGCCTTCGAACATCTTAAAGAGGCAATGTGCCAAGCACTGGTCTTAGCTACACCAGACTTCACAAAAACCTTTATTGTGGAATGTGATGCTTCAGGAAATGGAATTGGTGTTGTTTTAATGCAAGATGAAAGACCCATTGCTTTTGAAAGTCGTCCAATCAAGGGAAAGTTTTTACAAAAAGCTATTTATGAGAAGGAAATGTAGGCAATACTCTGTGCACTTAAGAAATGGAGACCCTACCTAATGGAAAGACACTTCAAGGTAAAAACAGATCATGATAGCCTTAAATACTTTTTAGAACAAAGATTATCCTCTGAAGAGCAACAAAAGTGGGTCACAAAGATGTTGGGTTATGACTTTGAAATCATCTACAAAAAAGGGAAGCAAAATGTGGTGGCAGATGCACTCTCAAGAAAGGATGAGGATGTGGAAGCATTGTTGTGCGCCATTTCTATTATCCAACCAGATTGGATAAACGAAGCAAGGGAGGAATGGAAGAATGACGAAGAAGTGTGGGCACTTATTCGAAAGTTACAACAAGATTCCAGTACGTCTGATACATTTAGCTGGAAAAATGATTCTTTATGGTACAAAGATCGCTTATACCTCTGTAAGAATTCCCAACTAAAACAAAAGATTCTTATGGAATTGCACACTTCTCCCTTAGGAGGGCACTCAGGATTTTTAAAAACTTACCATAGGGTTAAGAAGGAATTTTTTTGGGATGGCCTTAAATCGGATATTCAAAAGTTTGTGGCAAAACGTTTGGTTTGCCAACAAAATAAAGTTGAAACAATTAAGACCCTGGGTCTATTACAACCTTTATCCATTCCAAGCCAATGTTGGGAGGAGGTTTCAATGGATTTTATCACAGGTTTACCCAAGTCTGAGGGAAAGAGTGTCATCATGGTGGTAGTTGACACAATTACCAAGTATGCACACTTTTGTGCATTATCACATCCATTTAAAGCCAGTACAGTGTCTACTGCATTTATGGAAACAATTCAAAAGCTACATGGAAACCCAAAGATTATTGTAAGTGACAAAGATCCCATTTTCACTGGAAATTTTTGGACATAATTATTTTCTTGTCTTGGTAATCAGTTAGCTCATAGCTCATCTTACCATCCTCAATCTAATGGGAAAACTGAGATAGTAAACAAAAGTTTGGAAGGATATCTTCGTTGTTTTGTATCTAATAAATGGACACAATGGGTCAAATGGTTGCCTCTGGCTGAATGGTTGTATAAAACTTCCTTCCATACAGCAACAAAAATGACCCCATTTATGGCACTTTATGGGTATCAGCCACCATCCATCACATCATATTTAAGAGAAAATTCTAAGGTTCAAGCAGTGGAACATCACATCGAACATAAACAACAAGTCCTCCAACTCTTAAAGGATAACCTTGTGTTGGCACAGAATAGAATGAAACAACAGGCAGATCAACATCGCAGCGAAAGAAGTTTTGATGTAGGTGATTGGGTATTCCTACGGCTAAAACCATATAAGCAAATGTCCCTCAAGCAAGCTAAGAAGGATAATAAATTATCACCAAAGTATTATTGTCTATACAAGGTGTTGCAAAAGATTGGTACTATGGCATACAAATTGGAGCTTCCTTCAACTTCTCGATTGCACCCAGTTTTCCATGTTTCATGTTTAAAGAAGGTTATAGGCGACAAGCTCCCAGTTCAAACAATATTGCCAGAACTTGACAAGGAAGGAAAAATTATATTGGAACCGGAAGCAGTCACAGAAACAAGAACTCGACAGCGACGAAATCGATCAATTTCAGAGTATCTTATCAAGTGGAAGAACTTATCCGCTGAAGATTCCACATGGGAGGATGAGAATTTTATACAGAAGCATACAAAACTACTCAAGCGTTGAGGAAAACACTTTTTTGAAGGAGAGGGGCATGTTGGGTCCCTATAATACTAGTGATTACCCCATTAATATTGTAGTTGCATCCCTTATTAATATTGTTGTGCCCCTATTATCCCCATATTATTATTACTGTGCCCCATAGAATCCCTCTATTGTTATTTTTGTGGCTTTATATTATTATTGTTAGGTTGGCTGGGTTATATTGTGACTCCTTAGACTCCTGTATATAGAAAGGAGGTTTTGTCATTTGCATCATCCAAGAATTGTTCATTTATGTAATGTAAATGAGGTTGCCCCCTCGAAGAGGCTGAATTTTAAGGCGTTGATCTATCTTTTCTATCTTTTCTTCAGCTAGTTTCATAACAGAATATCACACAACCCAACACTCATGCTAAGTTGTTTGATTTACCTCAAGTTGTTTTGAGCATTCTCCAAACTCCTTTCGACCGTATCCCAATCCCATATACTTTGGTCTCTCCTCAACCATAATTGGATTGGTAATACCTTAACCATTTTTTCCAAGACCTCCAACTTCATATCCCATCTTGGAAAGCAAATTCATACCTATGCCCTTGGTATGTTGCTCAAATGCTGCAAAAAACCTTTTATGCATGAAAACGGAAGGAGTGGAACTTTATACACTAATTACCTCCATAATTTTTTCAGTTATCTTGTCAACTTTTAATGATGATGATGATGGCCAAATTCTAGATGACTTTAGCCACCCACTCTTATCCACTGGCATATGGTGTGATTCTTGAAGATGTTTGCAAAATGTACATGCAACATCTTCCACATATGGTCCAAAATCACTATTTGAACCATGACCACATGCTGGCCTCATTATAAAGGTTTCCCTTGCTGGTGCAAGAGTTGAACTTTCTACAACTTACTCTTCAAGAAGTTGTTGCAATAAATAGCGCATGTGCCTCTTCTCCTCTTCAGCTATCTCCAACATCCCTCTCAATTCTATGTTCTCCATCTGAAGAGATAAATTCTGCTCCTCTAGCTCTTGGAGATTCATTTTGGTTCCCATTTTGCAACTTGTCCAACTAGTGCTCTGATACCAAACTAATCTGAAATTGGATTAGGTGATTTCTTCCTCTTTTCCAAAATCAAATAAAACAAAAACTTAGGACCATGTCAATGATTTTCAAGGTTAAAAATGGGCCTTGAAACAACAAGTTTATTCAATGTCTCTTCAAACATGAATTATTCTTTATATGTAACTGAATTTAATGAACATAATACACATAATCCATGAAGGCATAAAGAAGAGCAAGACAAACATTGTTTGTTGACAGAGTTCACCCCTCTTGGGCTACATCTCCGGGTTTGTCAACATGACTAAACCAATCATATATTTAGTATCAATCAAGTACATAAGCATTTGTTGCAGGTAAATATGTGGTTATTACCCTTACAAGGTAATGTTCTCCTACAGAGAACTCTCACAACAGTAACAACTCAAAATCTCTCCTTCAAAGATGACATACTTCAACTTAAATAAGCTAAAAACATAATGTGAACCCTTCAATTCCACATTGAAGCACATAATCAAAACTTCATGTTAAGAGAAGTTAAATTCCAGCTAAACCCTATTGGTTATCGCTGCTACAGTAGCCTTATATAAGTGAGAATACCCCTACAAGGTCTTCTCCATGCCCAAATACCTCCCAGAACTGCTTCCAAACCCTGACTGATCCATACACCTTTACTCTAAAGCCTGAAAAAGACCTTGTATATGTACTAAAATAAGAAATTAGAGGTTACCAATGGATTTAGAACATCCAAAAACCCCTAAGCAAACAATTTCAGAGCTCCATTTGGATAAAAACTCCAATGTTATGAGCTTCCAAGGTCTCATATGAACTTGACTATTAACCATCCTACAAGTTCACCCTTCTGGCTAACTATCCAACAAATCCGCCCCGAAAACCGCTGAAGGAGTGACATTTCCACCCTCTGTCAATGAATTTTGTTGGACCATTAATTTAGCCTCTGACACCTTGAGACAGAAAAACCAACTTATATGGATGCATGGGGTCGATGGTTGGGCCTTAACACCCATCCTCACCGGTTAAGCCCCTTAAAACCTAGGCAAAAGGTTATATGTCACCACGGGCCAAGGGCCAGGCTAAATACCCACCCTTCCCGCTGGGCTGCCAACTTTCTCTAATGCATGGTCACATATGGTCCATTAGACCTAGGGTTGGACCCCACATCATAGTGCCTCCGCCAAGTGCCTTGTATCCTCCACATTATGGTTATATAAGGGTCCAAAGGCCATGGGTTGCCTCCCCGTCAAAGCGCCTTGGCACTGAGCGCACTCTAAATCCCACCTTGGGCACATGCTTGTCAAACAACCAAGGGTTGGGACCTAAACTTAGCCCCCTCTTTTTTCAAGTTTTCATGGTTATGTCTGCAAACTTGTGGTGTATTGTTGTGGTCGCCAAGACCTTGGGCTCGGACTAAGCCCTAGTGCTTGGTGCCACTTGCCTACAATCCCGTGGGCATGGGGTTGTGAGGGGCAAGGGCTTAGCCCTGCCCCCTTCCCCCAATGGCAATGCACACAAACTTTATATAGTGCATTAGCACGATGGTTAACAAGGAACATCGTGCAGCCTAATGGTAGGTCTCCTTGATGCTTGGTGGGAGGTCTCGTGTTCGATTCTTGTGGTGCCCATCCAACACTTTACCATAATTTTTCTATGCCCTGGGGAGGCCACGTGGTAGTCATCCATTTTTTGACGTTGCTCCCAGTTATTCGGCTACAAATCCATCAATCAAAACTCATTAAAATTTCAACCAACCTAGAGAGGCCAAGTCGCAGCCCACGACTAGCCCTAACAACCCAAAAATACAGTCAAATGGCCAATTGCCATTTTTTTGCATGTTTGAGAAAATGGTCAGCGGACGATAACTTGAGCATGTGGTGTCGGATTGAGGTGAAACGAACATCGTTGGATTCAGAACGATAGGCACCTCGATTTGGCGTTGGTCTCAAGAAGTTCTGGGCACTTTCATTTTTCAACATAAAATTGATCACCTGATCACTTTTAGTTTTTGTAGCATCAGATGTGTTCTAGCCACGAAATTTGGTGGAGATGCTAGAATACATGTATTCTCCAAAACCCAAAAATTGCTTATGGAAATCCCACCTAGAGAGGACTTAATTAAAATAATTAATACTTTTTTAATGGTTCCTAACTCTAAAATTAAGAAATCTGATTAAGATCGGGTTCCAGTTTTTTTTTGTGAATAAGATAAAATATATTACTGAAGGAACTGACAAATTACATTGTTTGGGTTGTGTGGGAGAGAGAGCCCGACACAAGACCCAACAGAAATCCCTGAAATGGCCATGGTATTATCTTTTTTACAATGCAACCTTGGCAAAAATGGGTTTTGAGTCCATAGGTGGAAACAATGTAGAACCCTCTTTACAACATTCTCAAAATAGAGAGTATAGAAACAGAGAGAATAGAAAAAATCCATAGTGAAGAAGACAAGGCGTGAGTCATTTTCCTCCGTGACAGAGAGTCCTCCGCAAAGGAAGAGAGACAAAAAGGAGGTTGTCGAAGTCAATCCTGGTTGGTGGTTACCAGATCTTTGTCCAGATGAATGGGAGCCTCCTAAGAGCTCCCCTCCTGTTGCGTGGTGGTGTTTGAATAACTGGTAGAGGCCCCAGCGGCCTCTTTCTTGATGCTTGGGGAGCCTTCAGCAGCAGAATGGACCTTTGCCATCGACTTCTTCCTTATAACAGTGTATTTTGGTGCGTCCCGAGTTATAAATAGGTAGTGTTGGATGGCTTCGACATAAATTACAAACTTCTCAATCAGACTGTCAATCCTTGTTTCGAGTGCCTTGGTGCGCTCCTCCTGCTCCTACATCGCTAACCCCATGATGGTTTTCATTTGCCACCATGTTTCGATAATTCGTATGTAAACATTTTCACACGCTCGGGTGAGGGTGGGATCTAGAATCTATGCGAAATCAGCGTCGACTTCCTCAGTCGTGACCTCTCTTCGAAGTTCATTAGCTTGGGCTTCTAAATTGGCAATGTTCTGTTGAGTTTCAAGATTAATCGTTGCTGCTGATGAGCCTCGGAAATGGGTAACTATGTGGGCTCATTTTGACTAATATTCTCATTTAATCCACCATTCTCCATAGTTTTATGCATGCTTCTGAATATATTTATGTTAATCGTGTGAATGGGAATAGACACTTTACCACAAGGTCTAATACATGCTTATTGCAGATTTTTGGACATTTTTGGACCAAGATCAGGCATTTATGAGTATATTGGCAGCCAAATACGAGGAAACAAAGCTGAGAATTTGTAGGAGGGATGTCTACTACATTAAATGACCCCTTCCTTTAGTTCTCCACCATTAGCTCGGAGTTCTACAACCCACCAAAGATGATTTCAAGGGGCAGCCGAGCAAGTCTAGTGAAGTGGCTGACTAACTACAGTTTTGGGCAGCCAAGCTCCTAAAGTTAAGGAGGATTGCTGGGGTCCTCGTTTGCATAAGTAGGAAGGCTTCAAGCCTTGATAGTTTAGTCATTTGTTAGTCTATTTTCACACTTTAGTGCAGCCTTGTATCAGCACATTTTCGAGCTTCTTCTTGTAGACAGTTTTTGGGATGTAACTATTATTTTTTGATCAATGGAGATGAAACTAGCTTTGCACCAGCTCTGATCTTTCTTAGGAGGTTGTAGCTCTTGGGGTTGGGCCCAACCCAAGTGCCAGTACCTCCTTTGTGTACTTTTATGTGTTTTTCTTGCATTCATAGAATAATTTATGTTATTTAGGTTAAAATCTTGCTTCATTACTTAGGTTGTTTTTTATGATTAAGATAGTTGTTCATGCTTCAGGTTGATTTAACAGTTTGGTGATAGAAAATATCCATTCTTCAGGTTGATTTGACAGTTTGGTAATAGAAAAGATCCACAAAAAGGCTACCAAGCAGTCCTTGATCTCATTTCTCCCTCCTTGGGATCATGAATTGAGACCAAGGTACACTTGCTGCCACAAAAACATTGTTTTTGCCTTCCAATGCAATTGCTAGTGTTAGATTTTGAGTTGGAAAAGTTGATATCAATTGTGTTTCCATGTTTAGATCTGTTCTTGCTTAGTTTCCATAGCTCTCTTGCATGATTTTCTGTCTATAAACTTCTGTTCATCATATTTCTAGTTTTTAAGGGCAGATTAGGTCAAAATAGATAGATCTCTGTTTTTTAGCCTTTGTTTGGATCGGTTTTGGAAAGTAGTGTGCAGAGCACCTGTAATACATTTCTACCTACCCTTCCTCCATCATACAACCTACTCTAGTCCCTCACTCAAGATTTCTTTCCTTCGTTCTCCACACTTTCCCAACTTGCCCTAATTTCTACATTTTTGTGCAAAATTGCTTTCTCCATCCTTAAACAAATCCAACCATCTTAATCACTCCTTAGCTTCATTTACCAGTTCCTACACCTCTTAACATCCTTATCCATCCTTCGTTTCCACTTCCCCACCGTTTTTCCACCATCAATCCTCTAAAAACCACTTTCAGCATGTTCCTGTAGAACTTCCTGTAGAATTTCCTGTAGATCCCCTGCAGCCTCCTGTAGAAGATAACGCGAGCGATTTTTCAAGATCTGAGCGCGGAGGAAATCTCCAGAAGGGTGCTAGGGACCCCTTAGGTCCTCTCCACACCTTCTTAACCCCCTGCAAACACCCACTCCATTTCCTTTCGCCAATCAACCTCTGCACAGTCAAAAATAGCGAAAACACATTCATAATAAGTCTACATAAAATTGCTTAAAAATACAAAAAGATGATTTTTCCATATTCTTCTTTAGAAGTAGCTTAAACACATGTATTTTACCTCTACAATAGTCCACGGCATCCATTTCAGTAGTTGTACATCTCTTTTCTTGCACAAGTAGGATTAATCGATAAAGCTAAGGTTTGCTAGAGTTTGCATTTCCTTTCGGATTTCATCATTCTTTTTGCAAGTAGACTAGCCTCTTTTCAGTTAGCTTCCATCCATCACAATTAAAAGCTTCTTCTAAAAACTCATAGAAGTTGGCTTAAGCTCCTAGCGAACTTGTGCCAGCTGATCAAGTGATAGCCTGCAGTAAGAGCTAGTACTTGTGCATATAGCATCGTCGCTTCCAAGTTTGTTACGAACTACCGGGTTGATAAAAGTAAAGTAGGGAGTCCCAGGAGTTGCAGCAATGAAGCATCATTGCAGCAATACTGAAGCTCACCATATTTTTGGCGCCGTTGTCGGGGAAGCGTCAGAGTATTTTGTGATTAATTCTTTTCTTCTATTTTCCACTGCAAACATTCTGCTAAGTAGTTTCTTTCAGCAAGAGTAGAGTAGTTGTTTCCTTTCAATTCTGCAATTTCAATTCAGCAAGCGTAGGTTAGGCATTTCCTGCTTTCATTTCATTTCAGCAAAATAGATTAATCCTTTCCAGCTTTCATTTCAGTTCTGCATTTTCATTTCAGCAAGATAGATTTTAGTTAGTTGCAGTTCAATATATTTCAGTTTTTGCAGGTACAAGCAAAAAAAAAAAAAACCACCCAAAAAAGAGATTTCATTCATGACTCGTAGGAACAGAGACAATTAAGGAAAATTCCTACCCAACACACCCACCACATCACTGAGTCACCCTTCTCTCTTCTTTGGTGGCAGTGATCCTAAAGAACCTATAGGTGAACCTCCAAAGATACACGAAGATCCTATAACCGAAGAAGAGCAAGCAACCATTCCTCCTGAGACCACGACTGAAAATAGAAACGGTAGAGGAAATGGGGAGAGAGTAGAAGGTACCTTTCCCATCCGAGAGACCAATGGAGACATAAAAATGAAAAACATCAGTCCCTCAGCCTTACCTCACTTCCATGGATTGACTACTGAAGACCCTAATACCTTCTTGTTTGAGTTTGTTGTCCTTTGTCAAACTTATGACTATGCAGAAGACAAGCAAAAGTTGAAACTCTTTCCTTCGACCCTCAAGGATGCAGCACTCCACTGGTTCATGGGGCTACCTGGAAATAGTATCACAACTTGGGCTCAAATGCAGCAAGCCTTTAACAACAAATACTGAGACTACTGTAGGTCAAAGGATACAAAAGAAGAAATCTTTCGAATGACCATGGGAAGTGATGAATCTTTAGAAGACTATGAAGATATGTTTCAAATTAGTTATAAAAGGGTCAGGTGCACACTTGACCCCAAATCTCTGAAGTTGGTTATTCTCAGAGGAGTCCCTGAAGACCTTCTAAAAACCCTCCATTTGCTGGCCGGGGGAGACATCTACTAGCTACTTTATGATGACATAAAGACTGTATTTAGAAACCATTCTAGGGCAGCCAGAAAGAGAGGTAGGGGAAGTCAACTCTTAGCTAGTACCCCCTTATCTAGTTCATTCCTTAAAAACGAGTTTGCAAATCAGATGGAAGATTTCAAAAGCGAGATGAGACAGACCATTGCCATGCAAATGGATACCTTGCAAATCCAAAAGAAGCAAGAGGAAGCCGAGAGGGCTTTGGCCATCTTTTGTCCCAGGTGCACCAGAAAGCATCCTAGGAACGAATGTCCATTGCACTTTATAGAAGTGTGTTTTGTCTGTGAAGAAGACCATCCTACAAATCAGTGCCCTTCCTTACTCGGATTTAAAGCTATGTACCAAGGGGCTGAAGGAGCCACTGAACCACTCTACTTCATGAACCAAAGGAGACCACATGGACCCAGACCTTACTAGCAGGGAATGCAAGGGACATCCTAGAATTATTACAACCCCAATCAAGCCACTTCCATGCCTTCTTGGGGTCCCCCTACTCATCCTTCCTGGTCCACACCCCCTCCTTGGTCATATCCTCCTCAATACCATACTCAACTAGCTACTCACTCATTTCATTCTCACACTCAGCCACAACCTCAGTGGAATGCACCTCATCAGGGGTGGAGGCCCCAATACAACTCTCCTCCCGCTCTTTTGCCTCCACCACCTGCTCAACCACAACCATTACCTCCTGCTCCTCCAAGACAACCCCAGATACTTGCTCAACCGAACCCGAACCCCAATAACAGACAGGCCTAGTAGGTATATACTGGAGAAACCACATGCCCTACTTATGCTGTGTAGATTCAGAAGATCAACCTACAATCTGGGAAGGTCCTCCCAGATAGCCAACCTCCTCCTAAGGAGGACGAGGAAGAGAAACAGGAAAGTGAACCCAAATCCATTCCACCATTTCCTGAGAGACCAACTGGAACCACACAACCAAACCCAGAAGAAACTGAACTTATGGGAGAACTTAAACAGTTATGTGTGAAAATACCACTTCTCCAAGCCATAAATGATGTACCAATCTACAATAATTTGATCAAAGAGAAGTGTTTCAGGCACCCAGGTAGGCGTAAGAGAGATGCCCCAACTATCAATGTCATAGGACAACTGTCTGACCTGATGTTGGGACAAATAATCTGTCCAAAATATCTGGACCATGGGAGTCCTGTAGTCGATGTCCACATCAATGGCACTATAATCCCCCACACTTTTATTTATCTAGGGGCTACCATTAACGTAATGACCAGGGACACTATGCTCAAACGCAACCTTAAGAGTTCCCGAAAAAAGACCTCAATAGTACTGCAGTTGGCAGACCACTCCACTGTGACTCTTGAGGGGATTGTGGAAGATGTCATGGTCTCCTTTGATTCCTGGGAGTATCCTGTTGACTTCTTGGTCCTTCAGCCAAAGGAAAAACTCACTGGGTATCCCCTTATCTTGGGAAGGCCTTGGTTAGTTACTGCAGATGCTTACATCAGTTGTCGAGCTAGGAGCATGACCATCAAGAAAGGGCATATGTCCAAACAGCTAGTCCTATATCCTCTTGCCCAACCTCTGCTAGAACATGACTTACCCCTCTGGTTGGAGGAGGAAGATGAGGACGAAGTCTACTCTACACCATTATGCACGGTGGAAGCCACTAGGGGAGGTCCTTAAACCGATGATGATCTTATTGAGAATTTGATTCAAAATCCACCCCCTAGTGTGCTACCATTAGAAGAGTTGGTGGAAGAAACCCAAGCCAGTGCTTTAGTTTATTTCTGTCTGGCTGATCCGACCTCTCTCCGAGTTAAGAATGTGGAATTTGGCCCTGAAAGAACCTTGAAGATCAACTCATCCCTATCCACCTCTCAGGAGAAAGAGTTGTGTAGCTTATTGAACAACCATTTAGATGCTTTTGCTTGGAGCTATAAGGAGATGAAAGGAGTCCATCCTTCAGTCTGTACCCATCACATCTACATTAAAGAGGATTGTAAACCAGTCAGGCAGCCTCAAAGGAGGATGAATCCAACCCTTAAGGACATTGTCAAAGAAGAACTGCAAAAGTTGCTGGATGTAGGATTCATCTACCCCATCTCTGACAGCGAGTGGGTTTCTCCTTTGGTGCTTGTGCCCAAGAGAAACGGGAAGTGGAGAATCTGTGTAGATTATCGAGAACTTAACAAAGCCACCAAGAAGGACCATTTCCTTTTGCCTTTCATAGATCAAGTGTTAGATGGCCTAGCAGGGGAGAAGTTCTTTTCCTTCTTAAATGGGTTTAGCAGGTACAATCAGATCCAAATCAGCGAGGAAGACCAAGATAAGACTACTTTCACTTGTCCATGGGGTACCTTTGCCTACAGGGTCCTTCGCTTTAGGTTATGCAACACTCCTGCCACTTTCCATTGAGCAATACTGAGTATATTCGCTGAGCTGGTTCATGATTCAGTGGAAATATATATGGATGACTTTACCCCTTATGGTTCTAACTTCCAAGAAGCTCTCACTAACCGTAGGAAAGTTTTAGCCAAGTGTATTGAGATGAACCTATCCCTCAGTCTTGATAAATGTGAATTCCTAATGACTGAGGGACCATGCTAGGTCATACAATTTCTTAGCAAGGTTTACAGGTGGATCCCAACAAGATTGCTATCATCCAAAGGGTCCCACCTCCTCAAAAGGTAAGAGAAGTTAGGATTTTTCTAGGCTTAGCAGGATATTATAGAAGGTTCATTAAAGATTTCAATAAGCTAGCCTCTCCATTGTTTGGTCTTTTGGGAAAGGATGTTGAGCTCATGTGGACTGACAACTGTCAAGAGGCTCTGGATGCTTTGAAAGGTAAGCTGATAACTGCCCCAATCTTGAGAGGTCCAAACTGGGCCCTACCTTTCCACATTCACACAGATGCCTCGAACAAAGCCATAGGAGCAGCCTTAGGACAAGTTGAGGAGAAGCTACCGTATGCTATATATTTTATTAGTAAAAACCTGTCCAAGGCAGAGTTAAACTATACTGTAACTGAGAAAGAGCTCCTGGCTGTAGTCCATTCCCTAAACAAGTTCAAACACTACATCACTGGCTATCAAACATTCGTGCATATTGATCATGCTGCAATTAGGTATTTGATGAACAAACCTGATGTAAACACTCGTATCATTAGATGGTTACTTTTATTGCAGCAATTTGATTTGACCATTGTTGATAAGCCAGGTAAGGAAAATGTTGTTGTTGATTTTCTATCTAGACTAGATTTGCCTGCAGGTGAAGAAGGGATGGTGGATGATCAAATGCCAGATGAACACCTGTTTGCTATTTCAATACTCTCTCCATGGTTTGCTAATATAGAAAATTATTTGGTTTCAGCACAGTTTCCGCCATACCTATCCTCAAAAGAGAAGAGCAAGATCATGAGGAAAAGTGCCCCATTTACTTGGATTGGGGGCAATCTTTTTAAGCTTGGCCCAGATCAGATTTTGAGGTGATGTGTCAAGGAGGAGGAAGTTTTTGACATCCTCCTAACCTGTCATGATGGGCCCTGTGGAGGCCACTTTGTAGCAAAGAGAACCGCCTTCAAAATTCTACAGGCAGGATACTATTGGCCCACTCTTCATCAAGATGTCAGGAGATACATCAGCCAATGTGATAGATGTCAAAGGATGGGGAAACCTACTCCAAAGGATGAGATGCCCTTGCAACCTCAGGTGACTTTCGAGCCATTTGAGAAGTGGGGCATGGACTTTGTGGGTCCTATCAACCCTCCTTCAAAACAGAAGTCCTATATCATTGTGTGCACAAATTACCTGACAAAGTGGGCGGAAACAAAGGCAATCAAAGCAGCAATAAAAGAAAAAATAGCTGAGTTTTTGAGGTAAAATATCTTCTACAAGTTTGGCTACCCAAGAGAATTAGTCACAAATCAAGGAAGTCAGTTTACCTCTAACCTGATTGAGGACCTGCTCACTCATCACAAGATTAAGCACAGAACTTCCACCCCTTATCACCCGCAAGCAAATGGACAGGTGGAAGTTACTAACAGATTTCTAGAAGGGATTTTGACTAAGGTAGTGAACAACAACAGAAAAGATTGGGCAGATCGCTTGGTTGAGGCCACCTGGGCCTATAACACTACTTGGAAAACAACAACAGGTTTCACACCCTATGAGGCGGTCGACGGGAAGAAGGCTTTGTTGTCCATAGAATTTGAATATAACACATTGAGGTTGGCAGCTCAGCTGGACCTAGATCTCAGCCATGCACAACAAGAAAGATTGCTTCAGTTGAATGGATTAGATGAACAAAGAATGTAGGCCCTTCTCCACTCAGAGGTAATCCAACTTCAAAGAAAGATATGGCATGACCGGCACCTCAAAGAAAAGAAATTTCAGCCAGGAGATTGGGCACTGTTATATGATTCAAGGTACAAGGATTTCAAGGGCAAGCTAAGGACAAGATGGTTGGGACCATATATAGTGGAAACATGCAATGACAATGGTTCAATCCTTATTCAGACCATTGATGAAGAAGCCATCCCCATGCTCATCAATGGGCATAGATTGAAAATCTACAAGAAGCCCCTTTCCAAGCAGGAGTTCATTGAGACTCTTGGCAAATCAGTATTGGTAATGGAGCAGGTTCCTGTCTCCACTCCACCTACATTTAAAAAAAAAAAAAAAAATCCTTGGGTCAAAACCTCTTGGAGGCGCCCCGGGTAGACAGTGAGGGTGAAAACCTCTTGGAGGCGCCCTAGTTATCTCAAAACAAATATATATATATAAACCTAGTTTCTGTTGAATAAATTGTAGGTTGCAACAAGGTCATTGCAGGTTGCAAGAAGGATCGCGCAAGACAAAAACAGAGGACATGACCAGGATGCATCCATCCCTCACAACCCATTCCTCCATCATCGCTACCCTTTCCCAAGATCTGGTCTCATTTGGTCCGAAATTCCACATCCTACAAGAAGCTCTGTATCTTCTACAGGAGGATCCTATAGAAACTTCAGACATACCAAAATCGATCTCAGAAGAGGACCTGAGAGTTTGAAATCTATCTATGAGGCCTATAAACCTCCCTGCCTCCATCTCTCACCATCTGTCACCCTTTTCCATCTCTGTACACCTCCATTCCACTCGTTTTCATGCCCCTGCATAGCCACACACAAAAAAATCATGTTTTTCATGCTGCAAACAAAATTTTAATGACAAATCAAAACAACGATTTTTTACTCACCATACCTGATACCCTCCAGCTGAGATTCCTTGTCAGCTGAGACCCTCATCAGCAGTTGTAGCCCTACTCATTTTAGCTTGAATCTCAGAAGGAGAAGCAGCTACAAGAAATCCTACAGGATTCCTGTAGCAGCTGATCCCTCTGAAAAACATACTACAGAACCAGGGAAAGCAAGGTACAACATACGAAACATGCATGGAGCTCTGTTTGAACGTGTAAGCATCAGCAATAGTCCGAGGTCGAGCATGCAGAACGCAAGCAGCAACAACAATGAAGAAATGGGTTCCAAAATCCGAAATGTGCATAACACAGCCGCGACTGCACAGGTAAGTGCCTAAACCTATTCTGCAATTACATGAATCATATTTCAAGGCTGCGTGATTATGGGAATGGTTCGGATTGAATGGAATCGGTGGCCAGATAACTAGCCACCCTCGTTCAGTTACACGTCCTCGTGGAATCCAAACAAGCCTCATCATTTCAAAACCGTTGATCAAATACACAACCAGCAAGTGTGGAATGTCCATTCAAGACGAAATATTCGGGACTGGTAGTGGAGGCGGCGAATAACGGCAGTAAGTGAGATGATGGCGGTCAGACGACATGCAGAAACATTATGGCCATGACGTAGGATCAACGGTCCCGTCCGGCCACCTAATCACCTCACCACGAATCACGCCCACAATAAAAAACAGCTCAGTTACGACATTCACCACACTTTGTTCATTCTGCACTCACGATGTTCTCGACTGGAGTACGCATCTACCACTTCCAGAGCAGCTAATCAGTCATCCTCCGCCATATTTCTACCTGTTTCTCGAAAATCTTCCGCCTATCGGACTCTACAGGAAGCATAGTTTCCTTCTACAGGCGTCGGGTGACTTCTACAGGAAGGGTTCTACAGGAAAAGTAGAGAACCGCTCTGCAGAAGGAAAACCCGTAATTTTCGTCGAATTTCAAGCTCAAAATGAGGTAGGCTCGGGAAAACTTCTTTGTGCATGACTTGTTTATGTAAGGTGGTGAATTGAACATGGCATTAGATTGAAAAACGAGAGTAAAAGTCTACATGTGCATTGAGAAAAAAAAAAAAGAAAAAAAAAAGTGAAAGTCTGCCTGCATATTTCACTGAGTTTACCCAGTTTTTTCTCTGCATCCGAAACCTCCTCATCATTTTTCAATTTCTCCTGTAAGGAAGATACATGTAGCAGTAGAGGCCAGCCTGTGTGTGTGTGAAAAAAAACCGAATTTACATATCTATCTATGTGCTGAGAAAAGAACCTGTGTCCTTATGCTTTGTTCTGTAAAAAAATAAATTATTTTCATAAACATACAGTCAAATTCAAGGTGACAGTAGTTTTCAAATAGGGAATTATTGCCATTTGATATTGTAAGGAGTACATGAGAAATTCCTTCTTGGGTTCAGAAAAAATCAAATTCAGCTATCCTCTATTTCAGTGATTGACTGTTTTCCCACCTGAGCATTTTCTTTGCTGGTTAAAACACAAACTCAACACCATGCTAGGAGGATTCATGAGGAAAGCACCCTTAAACTCTAGCAAATTGTATGAACACCCTGAGGTGGTGGAACTTTTTACCAGGGCAAACTGGATATCCTTCTTTGACAGAATTCAGGGTTATGATGAGGAGGTGATTGAAGAGTTTTTAACATTCTTGAAACCACATTCGGAGACACGTGCCACAGTTGGTTTTAGGGGTTTGACCCTAGAACTTACCCCTGATTTCATCAGTAGAATTACCGGTTTACCATTGGGGCTCCCTTGGAGCAAAGAGGGGAAGTCATTGGGACAAGTGGCTAAGAAAACATTTTTCTGCCTGAGGAGCATTCAGTAGAAGACAAAAACGGGGTCAAAAGGACAAGCTTGCCTCCTCTCTGGAGTGAAGTCAGTTATCAAATAATGAAGTATATCACATGTGAAGGGAGATTTAAAATCATTTATTGTTATCATTTCAGGTTGCTACATGAATTGAGGTAAGGGATGGACTTTCCTCCAGCTAAGAAACTGAGCATCCCATATTTCCTCATTCAATCTTTAATTGAATGTGGTACAAAGATAAATGTAGGAGTTCCAGATCAGTTAGCACCATGGACTCATCAAACTATCGGTGGAAGATGCTTTACACACCTATACTATCCCCATAGCTTGGGAAATTTTCAGAAATATGTCCAGGGATGATAACATCAAAACTTTGGCTGAGAACATCAACCCATCCAGCAGTGATGAGGGGGAGCAAAATGAAGAAATTGAGAAGAACATTGATGAGGGAGAACAGAACATTTAAGCAAAGGGTAAAACAGAGGAAGAACAAAAGGAAAAAGAGGAATTTGACAAGACTGTTGAACCTAAGACAAAAAAGGAGAAAACAACAAAAACAGAGAAAGGAAAAAGGACAAAAATTGGAAAGAAAAAGGTCAAGAAAGCCCAAAAGAAGGCTACCACAGCCAAGGCAGGTACCCAGCAAGAGAAAGAAGAGACACCCTGAGATATCAGGGACACAAGCAGAAACAGGGGGCATAGAGATTTCTACAGGAAGTGAAGAAAAATAACAACAGAAAGAGAAATCCCCTGAAATGTTGGCAAGGGAGGCAGCAGTTGTGCTTGCTGCATTAAGCACACCTACAAAACAAAAAGGAAAAATAAAAAGGCAGACCTCCATGTACTTTAAAGCCAGAAAAAGCACAAGGATCAAAGTGGGAAAACCTCAACCACCGTCCAAGGAACCAATTGTCATTGAGGACTCACCCACTAAAAAGAAGGAAGAGTCTCCTTCCAAGATATCCATCACCTATGAAAGAGGAAGCCCAAAAACCTCTACATGGAAAGAGAAAATTAAGTTGATGGACTCAAAGGCAGTTATACAGGAAGCTGAAACATCTCTACAGGAAACTCTAGCCAAGTTAAAAGAGACTGAGGAATTGGAGGAGAAGGCAACAAAACAATCATAGGGGGAGAGAAAGGCCAAAGAAATACCTGAACCTACCCCTCAGCCTGATTTGGGCTCATATTAGCTGTGAGATTTTCAAGATGGACTGAATCACAAGAATATACGCTCCCATGAGCCGCGATCACATCCCTGGTTTTCCAAATAAAATTCCGAAGGTAGGTTGGTCAAGGAATTTGCCTACATTTAAAGATGATGGTAGGAAGGACGCTGCTCTACATTTGGTTAGATTTCACATGCATATTCGCAAGTTGAAGATTGATTTTCCTGAAGATTGCTTGATGAAGATATTCTTGGCCACTCTGGAAGGTAAAGCACAATCTTGGTATGAAAGTTTGCCGCCTGCTTGTATTTACTGTTTAAAGGATTTTCATGCTATGTTTATTAAAAGATATCAAGCATCTTATCCATCATTAAATTTGGTTCATGACTGTTGCAAACATGCTTCTACTTTTATTGAAAGCCTTGAGAAATATTATGAAGATGATAATTTTATGGATGATGAGATCATGGAGGCTCTGTATGAGAATCCATTTCAGCAACATGAAGAGAACCTAGTGGATACCCATCAAGATGATCAGGAAATTTTGCAGCAGAATCAAGATCAGCAGGCTGAAAATGGTCATATGGTGGAAGATGATGAAAGAGAGGGTTCTATTTCAGATATGCCCACAGAAGAAAACAACGTGCAGGGTAGTCAAGATTCAATTTCAGAATGTGATGTAGTCAAGTCAACTATTTCAGATCAACATTCAGATCATGATGACCAAGAATACCTTGTGCCGAATCAAGAAAAACTCGGCTGTTGAGATCATCTGGCATGAAGAAAGCAGAGTTACAAATCTAAGTGCTCCCATCTCATCAGAACAGAGTCTTCATGAGGAGGTCATTCAATCTGCTCATGAACAGCAAGGTGAGATCTTTGCTCAAGCAAGTGAAAAAGTTTCTTTGAGTGAATTTGTGGCAGACGATATAAATGATAATATTGTGCTTGATAATATTGAAGAATGTAATAAGGAACTTGATAATTTGGTTGTGATATCATATGAAGATGACCTACCATATTGTCAGACTACAGAAGATCATAGCATACAGGATTACCTTTCAGATTCTTCATATGTCTCATGTGTTGAAATGTTTTTACAAGAGGAGATCTGCTCATCTACCTGTTCAGAGTTTTTTGAAGCCCATGAGCATACTTTTACCGAAGCACATGATGAAGGCAGATCAGAATTTGAAACAAAGGACACCTTGATCTTTCAGCAGGAGGTGGCAATGGCAAATCTTCATGTTTTTTACGATCCTCTAGCAAGTTTGTTGCAGCCAGCAGTGAAAGTGTTTATTACAGTGTTTTGTTGCAGCCATGGTCAACTATGTTTTTGGATGCCCAGTGATAGGTTTGTACTGTTGACCAGAAGATCTGATAAGAAGAATCAGTCAAGAAGCCATCTTCTTGATTGGTTGCATTGGCATTTTGATATATTTTGAGGATATATTGTCTTGTAAGAAACACAGGTGGTTGTCATCATGATTTCAAATCTTGATGGACTGTTGCCCTTCAAAAAGCTTTGTAAAGTCTTGTTTTAAGTCAGTCATGAGTCATTTGTGTTTGGTCTGTTGAGTGAGTTTTTTCAAGTTATTTCAGTTTGCCATCGAGTCGGTTTGAGTCAAGCTTCAGTTAAGTTTCAGTCAAGTTTTCATTCAATAAATGTGTCAAAGTTTTGTGTCAAAGGTGGAAATAATGACTCCATCGCCCAATGGATGAAAGCACTGGTCTGCTCTCCCAAAGATCTGTCGTTCTTGGCACCTCCAAGGAGCTACCATCCCCATTGGAGCCAATGTTAGTGTCAGTCTTTCCAGCCTTCCTCCAGTGATCAAATATGCTCTTACAAAGTGGTCTCAGAGTGTCAAGGTCAAATTTTGTCATTTCAAAGAGTCTTCAAGCAAAATTTGGTCACTAGGCATTAGGTCTAGGGTTTGCTTTCACTCCTTCTAAAGTTGTCCAAATGTCGGTCCATGTCATCATTCAGCTGAGCCTATCATCATTCATAGGGTTGTCCTCATCATGTCATGTTCCATTGGGTCATTTTACACCTTGTTCATGCTTCAGTTGAGCCTAGGTAAGGTCATTTCCCTCTCCTAGGGTTTTGAAGGCAATTTCTCTTGGACGGCCAAATCATCAGCAAAACTTATATCCTGATGTTCATACACCTTCCCCTATCATTAATGTACCTTATTAAACACTTCCCATCACTGAGATTCCCCAAATTCCTCATTTTTGCACAAACCCTAGTTTCTTGCCACAACTTGGCAATTTTCTAGGCTAGGCCTGTGTTTTTCCCTTTTGGACCCCTTCCCCTCACTCGATCTCTGAGATTCCACTTTCCCCTACTTCCTAACATCCCTCCCTACTTCTGAAAATTTCCCCAAGAATTTAGAAGCCCCTTATCTCCTTCATTTCGCTTCATTTCGACAAAATCCCTTGTTCCACACATCAGGATAAGTTTCACTCAAAAGATGTTTCA
Source organism: Pinus tabuliformis (assembly GCA_031772625.1). NCBI lineage: Eukaryota > Viridiplantae > Streptophyta > Pinopsida > Pinales > Pinaceae > Pinus > Pinus tabuliformis. The sequence goes on from CM062816.1 coordinate 57,158,190, forward strand.
GAGCAATAAAAGATGAATTTTGGAAACCTGAGAGAGTTTTTTGTCCACAACATGCCAAAGAAGAAAAAACTCCCTCACTTTTTACACAGGTGTCATGGTTTTAGAGAAATGTCAAAAATACAATCGCCTCGGGAGAATTGATGCACCTCTGAAGTGACCTTGGGAAAATCTGGTTTTCTCCTAGCTTGGTTGGCCAAATAACTTTGTTGGTGAGTCAAAGGATAATGAGACAAAAATATCTTTCCAATGAGCTATCATGAGCTCAATTTGGAGTAGAGGAAGGCATTCAAAAGTTGACTGCAACAACACTCTGCCTTGAGGCAGCCTCATTTGGCACATTTTGACCAGTCTTGGGAGATTTGATTTTTGACAAGGAAAATGAAATAAAAATTGAAAAATTCTAGTTGGGTTGGAAATTAGACTCAAATACCTTTCTAACGAGCTATCCTGTGCCCGCTTTCGACACCAGGAAGGCCTCCAAAAAACTTCTGCAAAAGGCGCTACGCACTGGGCCTCACTGGCCAGTGTAAAAATACACATGCGCTACGCACTAAGGTGTGCGCTACGCATTGGGTAAAATTTTTTGCTCCTTCATCCAGATTCATGCCAAATTTCCTCCAACTGCTTGCAAGTAGGTTATTTATGTTTTCTCAGTGAATTTTAGACATGATTATGGTGTTTTGAAGTGGAGAAACAAGTGTGAAATGTAAAACCCTATGTTTATTTCCAAATTCACTTCTTAGGGTTTGAAACAAATATTAGGGACTGTGTGGGTTAATATATGCCTATGTCATCTATTTTCAGTGGTGTCCATGCTCATTGTTAACCTTAGCCTCACACTCTCTTTTTCCCATTACATCCCTGCTGTCAGTGTTATGGCCATTGTCATTTCCACCTCTTTTCTACACACTTGTCAAATTCCTTCATAATCAAAGCAATGACTGTTTTTTCATGCAAACTCATTTGACAAAACTATTCTCATTGTGGCTTTCCTATGATACTTGGATACACATGTGACATATTTGGAAATTGCGCCAAACTCTCATTCTTCATCTCATTGAAAGTCAAACAGACTTTGAAACACCATGAAGGCGGATAGACAGTGACTTTACAACTGAAACTGCATGCACCAAAAGGGCACTAAAATGTCGAAAAGGGAGGATAGACTCCGAATCTTGGCCGAAGCCTCTTTGGCTGAGCATGTCACTTGATGAGGCACCTTCAGCCCAAATTTCAAGAAATTTGGAGAAAATTTTGTCAATTTTGAAATTTTTGGTTAAAAAACAGGTTTTTTGGCTCAACGCGTAGCGCGCCACGCGCTACCCATAAGATTGGGAGGTCCAAATCATGAAAGGTTTGCATTTTTGGATTTTTCATGATGAAATACACATGCTCAGCTACTGCCAAGGCATTTCATCAAGGTTTGGGTCCCCAAAAGGTCAAAAAACATGCAAAAAATTACCTCACTGCCCCTTTTTGGACACACAAGAAGCAGCCTTGGGAGAATGCACTTTTGGAGGGGCAAATGGACATCAAATTGGAAAATTCCACTTGGGTTGGAAATTAGACATCCAGGGCTTTCCAACAAGCCAACATGAGCTCAATTTGGATGCCGGGAAGTGCCCCAAAAGCAGGTGGAAAGGCGCGCGGCGCATAGGGCTCAGGCGCGCTACGCATCAGGATTGTTTTTGCAAAGTTTTCATCTTCAGCTCAGGAAACGAAGCCAATTTGACCAGTTTTGACTTGTGATGGGATTTTTCACCCTCCTTGATGCAATTAATGGAACTTTATGTTGACTTGACACTTATTTACCTATTCTAGATGATTCATTCATAAAATAGCAAAAATTTAATGAATGAATTGGTTTCCTAGCTTATAGAGGCAAGTTGTTTTAACTGCCTAGATTGTAGTGCTTTGTTTAGAATTGGTTGAAACAGCTCCTAGGATGATGAGCTCGACCCCTAGAGGTAAGGGAATGGGTTGGCTTGCCTATATTATGTATTTTCTTAGTCATTTTCATGGTTGGACTCTTGGGAATAGCTTGATACACTATTATACATATTTTATCTGCATTTTTGGCAAAGGATAGACCAGGGTTTTGCAACACTATTTGGGATTCATGTGGCCTTATGTGTTGATGGTGTGTTTCTCTCAGTACTTTTAAGTTGTGTATGTGTACCACTTTCCTTATTTAATCTTCTGCAATTAAACAAATGAAGTGTTAAGGTAGAATCCATAAATTTGCTATGCTCTGCCTTTAAATTTGTTTAATTTTCTATGTTTTCTTCAGTTTAAGGAGAATCCTTGAGACTTCCTTGCTCTCCTTAGCTCCTCATCTGTCAGGTCTATTCATTCAATCATTTTGAAGGCATCAAAACAATCGCCTATCTTGCCCCAAGTAGACCTCTGCAAAAGCTGTGCCTCATCCCCGCACCCAAAATTTCCTTTCCCTTGAATTCAACAAAACTTCAAAAAATCAATTCCATAGTCCTTGTGCTTCAAACCTAGCCTAAAATTAGTCATCAATTCAGTCATCTCGAGCTTCTTTGATTACCTTTTGCCGAGATTGACCGGAGAGAGCCCTCTCCTGTCCTTGTAGGGCTAGCTACGAGGCTGAGCGTGGTTTGATGTTGCCTTGAGTCTTGCCTTCCTCAGCCTGAGGCAAATTCGAGCGCTAACAGGCTGTCCATTTTGGAGGGTAGCAGCAGCAAGAAGGGCCTCCAGCAGACAAGGAAACAACCGAGAAACAACAGAAAGAGGGAGAGCTACAAGCTAATGTGGAGATGTTAACAAAATTGTTGCAAGAACAAGAGTCTCAAGCAACAAGAGAAATACAAGTTTTAAAATAGTAGTTGCAAGAAAAAGAAGCCCAAATGGCCTGCATGGCCAGTTGGGCAGTAGAAGCCTTACAGTGTAGGAAAACTGCTAAATCTTATGCATTATACCTTAAAGACCAATGGTTGCAATTTCAAATTAACACATTGGCCCAAAGGGGCACCACTCCATTTCAGAATTACAATCAGTTTCTGCAATTGTGTAACAGTAGCTCAACTGAAGACAAGGCCAAGTTAGCAGAATTCTATTTACACAACTTGGCGCTTCCTAACATGAATCTATGGGACCCAAACATGGTATTAGGAGATCTGCAACTCATGGCCATGGCTTCTTGGTTAAGCCATGAGGAAAAGAGGGGAGTAGAGATTCAGAAGATTATGGCCAGGGAACTAAATGAGCCACTTATGATCAGGGCAGAACCAGAAGATCCCTCAACTCTTATATATTCCCATCGGTACCTTGCAGACAACCCTCACATCGCACCTGACTATGTTGAAAGGCAGGCTCAGGCCATCGCTCACTTTGAGGACATGGAAAGACTGTTTGGTGATAATTGCATTCATGCTTGCACAAGGAGATGGAACACCTTGTCCCATAGTCTGAAAATAAGAGAATACCACTCCCCAACCAGAATGAGGGAGGCCATGAGAAGAGTACCCCTATACAAACAATCAATGTAGAACTTGAAAGCCAATTGGATTGGCCTTAAGTTCAACCCTCCACTACTGCTAGGGTTGTTAGAAGGGGTCAAGGAAGAAGAGGAGCAAAGACAATGGGAGGAGGTAGACAGAAAGGCAAGATTTCATGATAGGGAAGAGGACATCACCTCAGAGGCCTGGGATGTCAGAGAGGTAGTCAAAGCAATCAAAGATGATGAACTGGATTAGTTGCTCAGAGGATGAGCAACACATTTAGCAGGGGGGTGATGATGAGCCCCGGAAATGGGTAACTATATGGGCTCATTTTGCCTAATATTCTCATTTAATCCACCATTCTCCATAGTTTTATGCATGATTTTGAATATATTTATGTTAATTGTGTGAATGGGAATAGTCACTTTACCACAAGGTCTAATACGTGCTTATTGCAGATTGGACCAAGATCAGGCATTTATGAGTAGATTGGCAGCCAAATACGAGGAAACAAGGCTGAGGATTTGTAGGAGGGATGTCTACTGCACTAAATGACCCCTTCCTCGAGTTCTCCACCATCAGCTCGGAGTTCTACAGCCCACCAAAGATGATTTCAAGGGGCAGCCGAGCAGGTCTAGTGAAGTGGTTGATTAACTACAGTTTTGGGCAGCCAAGCTCCTAAAGTTAAGGAGGACTGTTGGGGGTCCTCGTTTGCATAAGTAGGAAGGCTTCAAGCCTTGGTAGTTTAGTCATTTGTTAGTCTATTTCCGCACTTTAATGTAGCCATGTATCAACACATTTTCAAGCTTCTTCTTGTAGATAGTTTTTGGGATGTAACTATTATTTTTTTATCAATGGAGATGAAACCAGCTTTGCACTGGCTCTGATCTTTCTTAGGAGGCTGTAGCTATTGGGGTTGGGCCCAACCCAAGTGCCAATACCTCCTTTGTGTACTTTTATGTGTTGTTCATGCTTCAGGTTGATTTGACAGTTTGGTGACAGAAAATATCCACAAAAAGGCTACTAAGAAGCCCTTGATCTCATTTCTTCCTCCTTGGGATCATGAATTGAAACCAAGGTACAATTGTTGCCACAAAAACATTGTTTTTGCCTTCTAATGCAATTGCTAGTGTTAGATTTTGAGTTGGAAAAGTTGATATCAATTGTGTTTCCATGTTTATATCTGTTCTTGCTTAGTTTCCATAGCTCTCTTGCATGATTTTCTGTCTATAAACTTTTGTTCATCATATTTCTGGTTTTTAAGGGCAAATTAGGTCAAAATAGATAGATCTCTGTTTTTTAGCCTTTGTTTGGATCAGTTTTGGAAAGTAGTGTGCAGAGCACCTGTAATACATTCCTACCTACCCTTCCTCCATCATACAACCTGCTCCAGTCCCTCACTCAAGATTTATTTCCTTCATTTGCCACACTTTCCCAACTTGCCCTAATTTCTACATTTTTGTGCAACATTGCTTTCTCCATCCTTGAACAAATCCAACCATCTTCATCACTCCTTAGCTTCATTTACCAGGTCCTACACCTCTTAACATCCTTATCCATCCTTCATTTCCACTTCCCCACCGTTTTTCCACCATCAATCCTCTAAAAACCACTTTCGACCTGTTCCTGTAGAACTTCCTGTAGAATTTCCTGTAGATCCCCTGCAGCCTCCTGTAGAAGATAACGCGAGCGATTTTTCAAGATCTGAGCGAGGAGGAAATCTCCATAAGGGTGCTAGGGATCCCTTAGGTCCTCTCCACACCTTCTTAACCCCCTGTAAACACCCACTCCATTTCCTTTCGCCAATCAACCTCTCAACAATCAAAAATAGCGAAAACACATGCATAATTAGTCTGCATAAAATTGCTTAAAAATACAAAAAGATGATTTTTCCATATTCTTCTTTAGAAGTAGCTTAAACACATGTATTTTACCTCTACAATAGTCCATGACATCCATTTCAGTAGTTGTACATCTCTTTTCTTGCACAAGTAGGATTAGTCAGTAAAGCTAAGGTTTTCTAGGGTTTGCATTTCCTTTCGGATTTCATCATTCTTTCTGCAAGTAGACTAGCCTCTTTTCAGTTAGCTTCCATCCATCACAGTTAAAATCTTCTTCTAAAAACTCATAGAAGCTGGCTTAAGCTCCTAGCGAACTTGTGCCAGTTGATCAAGTGATAGCCTGCAATAAGAGCTAGTACTTGTGCATATAGCATCGTCGCTTCCAAGTTTGTTACGAACTACCGGGTTGATAAAAGTAAAGTAGGGAGTCCCAGGAGTTGCAGCATCATTGCTGCAATACTGGAGCTCACCATATTTTTGGCGCCGTTGCCGGGGAAGCGTCAGAGTATTTTGTGATTACTGCTTTTCTTCTATTTTCTACTGCAAACATTCTGCTAAGTAGTTTATTTCAGCAAGAGTAGAGTAGTTGTTTCCTTTCAATTCTGCAATTTCAATTCAGCAAGCATAGGTTAGACATTTCCTGCTTTCATTTCAATTCGCAATTTCATTTCAGCAAGCGTAGATTAGCATTTCCTGCTTTCATTTCAATTCTGCAATTTCATTTCAGCAAAATAGATTAGTCCTTTCCTGCTTTCATTTCATTTCTGCAATTTCATTTCAGCAAAATAGATTAGTCATTTCCTGCTTTCATTTCAATTCTGCATTTTCATTTCAGCAAGATAGATTTTAGTTAGTTGCAGTTCAATCTATTTCAGTTTTTGCAGGTACAAGCAGAAAAAAACAACAAAAATCACCCAAAAAAGAGATTTCATTTCATGCCTCATAGGAACAGAGACAATTCAGGAAAATTCCTACCCAACACCCCCACCACATCACTAAGTCACCCTTCTCTCTTCTTTGGTGGCAGTGATCCTAAAGAACCTATAGGTGAACCTCCATAGATATACGAAGATCCTATAACAGAAGAAGAGCAAGAAACCATTCCTCCTAAGACCATGGCTGAAAATAGAAATGGTAGAGGAAATGGGGAGAGAGTAGAAGGTACCTTTCCCATCCGAGAGACAAATGGGGACACAAAAATGAAAAATATCAATCCCTCAGCCTTATCTCACTTCCATGGATTGACTACTGAAGACCATGATACCTTCTTGTTTGAGTTTGTTGTCCTTTGTCGAACTTATGACTATGCACAAGACGAGCAAAAGTTGAAACTCTTTCCTTCTACCCTCAAGGATGCAGCACTCCACTGGTTCATGGGGCTACCTGGAAACAGTATCACAACTTGGACTCAAATGTAGCAATCCTTTAACAACAAATACCGGGACTACTGTAGGTCAAATAATACAAAAGAATAAATCTTTCGAATGACCATGGGAAGTGATGAATCTTTAGAAGACTATGAAGAGAGGTTTCAACTCAGTTATAAAAGGGACCGGTGCACACTTGACCCCGAATCTCTGAAGTTGGTTCTGCTCAAAGGAGTCCATGAAGACCTTCTAGATACCCTCCATTTGCTGGCCGGGGGAGACATCTACCAGCTACCTATTGATGACATAAAGACTATATTTAGAAACAAATCTAGGGCAGCCAGAAAGAGAGGTAGGGGAAGTCAACTCTTAGCCAGTACCCCCTTATCTAGTTCATTCCTTAAAAGCAAGTTTGCAAATCAGATGGAAGATTTCAAAAGCGAGATGAGACAGATCATTGCCATGCAAATGGATACCTTCTGAATCCAAAAGAAGCAAGAGGAAGACGAGAGCGCTTTGGCCATCTTCTATTCTAGGTGCACTAGAAAGCATCCTAGGAACGAATGTCCATTGCACTCTATAGAAGTGTGTTTTGTCTGTGAATAAGACCATCCTACAAATCAGTGCCCTTCCTTGCCTAGATTTAAAGCTATCTACCAAAGGGTTGAAGGAGCCACTGAACCACTCTACTTCATGAACCAAAGGAGACCACAAGGACCCAGACCTTACCAGCAGGTGTTGTGGTCACCAACAACCCCCCTCTTTGTTTGATATTAGTAATAAACATCAAGCAAAGGGGGACACTTAACCAAAAAAATCCAAAAATATTTTTGTTTGAAAAAACTTTTGTATTAACTCCCTAAGAACTATATCGCATCGCAAAGGAAAAATAGGCGCTCTCCCAAAGCGCATAAATACAATGAAAGGAGCGACGCGAGAACTCATCGCACCGCGTGCATTAAAAGCGCTCAAAAGGGGAAAACCTAAAGAACCGCCGGCGGCCGATATGCGACATCGCACGTCGCAATGTCGCGTAAGCAGCACAAAGTGACAAAGCGAAAAACCTTGCGACCTTGCGATATGCGATTTGCGACCATGCAAAGATGCGACCTGCGATCTATGGTTTGCGACGATTGAGACCATCAATTGCTGCGATACCACTTTTTTACATCGCAATCTTCGATGCTGCGATGCAAATCGCAGAAGCCATTCGTCGCAGGCATTCCTCGGCATAATCTGTGAGCCCAAAATTAGGCGCACACCTTACGGGAAATTAATGATTGTACGCCTGTGTATCCAAAGATGATTATGTTGCGTTTTTCGAAGAGTCAAGTCATAATGGGTGACATGATTATGCATTCATTAGAACTTAATTTCTTTCATGTCAATCTTTTCTTCTGTCTCTTTTCATTTACGTGAACTATAAGTCAGCGACTGATATAAATATATATGCAGGAAACATCTAAGGAAAAGCGCCAGAGCTAGAAGAACAGAGAGGAGATGACTTCGCAGATGGATACCGCATACAGCAGGGCCGCGGATTCCAGAGTATCACTCAACAAATGCTGATGGGAATAGGCTATCTAGGATTCAGAGTCAAAGGCGCACAAAAGCAAAGCGTTTATGAAAGATCCTGAGTCCCAAATTGGATAAAGAAAAAAGAAAAACGCTTAAGGGGAAAGACGTCTCAGAAAAGCCTGGAACAAAGAATGGAAACAAGTTTCAATTAAGAAAATCGTTCAGGCAACAAAACCCCCAGCTCATCGAGTCATTCGCACGGCCGGAAACCGAAATAGCAACAACACAATCAGTTTGAAAGAAATCTGAGTTGTAGTAAGTATACACGCCGCGAAGACACTCCTCTAGAAGAACACTTTCAAAATATCTTCTAGTTTGTCAGAAAGAGGTGCCAGCTCTTGTTATTTCTAATTTTCAAGCTCGAACTAAAGGAAAGGACAAGCAGTCGACTCTTTCACGGCGAACAGCGCATCGCTTACATCACTAAGGAGCAGATACAGAAATGGTTAGAAATTAGATTCAGTTTTTAGAAATAAATTTGTTTTAGTAAAAGGGCGGTCATTTGAAGTCGTTCCCTAAATTTGTGTAATTAAAATTAGCCGGTTAGTAGTATTTAACCTTTCTCGTTGCATTGGAGAAGGGTCCGGAAATTTGTCAAAAAACTTGTCCTCAGAACATGCACTTTTGCACCCTCGGAGGGGGTTTTTGATGAATGGACGGATCAAGATTTATTTATGTTTGCATTTTAATACCTGCTACTGATGTTGCACTTCTGTACTCTTAGTAGGCATTAGAAGTAAGTAGAAATAGATCATTATTACTTAAGGTCTGTGAGTATAAAATCAGTCATAAATGGTACTTTTATCTCTTGACGAGTTTCTGCTTGCATTCTTAGAGTAATATACAGCTGATGTCGTTTATATGTTAATGTATGAATGAGTGGACTACCATTTGGCACTTTTGTACGGTGGAGTCATTGATTTGTGCTTAATACATGAATAACTGATTATGCGATATGCTGTTCACAACCGTTTTGCTTAACTTTTTATGCAGGATGGTTCATCTTAATTGATTTATATTCTCATAATAGCTGAATAATCTTCATTACCAGTTATTGTGTGAAATATTTCTAGATCGCATAATGGAAAAAGTTCTATCTCGGGTTAGCGTAGATTAGATGTGTTGTTCTTGATAGATTAAAGTAGTATAAAATTCAGTCTCAGAGTTTAGAATTAAATTAGCTAAGAAACAATTCCAGATTTTCATTATCATATTCTCCACACACACACATCACCAAACTCTACACACACACACCCCTTAGATCGGGAAGCTGGTCCTGTTATCCCCAGTCGGACCCGCTACACCAAACGGGCACGGAGCCGCCAACCAGGTTCCCGACCGGGTGGGTATCCCCCTTGTTGTTGACCCGATTTCAGGGCCCTCAACATATTTGGCGCTAGAAGGAGGGCACGAACTATGAATGGCACCTAAAGCAACTTCTAAATACCATTCTGAGAGTAATACACCCTCATCAACTCCCTCAACTTCTCCAACATGGTTAAACCCGGAATTTGAAGTCGCTCGAGTATCTACCACTGCTACATATTCGAATATATCAAACCAATCTATCATTGAACCCCCTGAAATTCAAACTTTGATTCGTAAACTCCAGGGATTCTCTATTTTTAACCAGAAGTCTGATAAATCTAAAAGCAGCGTGACTTCGCAGTACAACCCTGCTCATCCCCTTACCAGATCAAAGAGTGAAAAATTTGGCATACAACTAAGTGAACTCCCTCTCCCTACCAGGAAAAGAGCAAGGAAAACACCACCAGAGTCTGACAGTCATACTCCTTCATCCACTTCTTCCATATCAACTCCCTCACCGCGAAGTCAACCACCCACTCTTTCATTCCAACTCACTCATCCATCTTCTACAAACCTTCCTCTTCAAACATCAAAGATCTTAATATCTTCATCTTCTCAGCATCAGGGATCATCTTATGCACTTCCATTAACTAGCAGCTCAGCGATGGCCCAGTCTCCATGGAACAATCCTGGGGCGGTTTTAATGCCTCCACTCCTGAGCCCTATACCGGCCCATCCTGAGAAATGGCTGCCTAAATTCAATCCGGAAGCAGGCATGCTAGCCGAGGAACATATCAATAATTTCATGCTTTCTGTTAATCTCAACGGAGTCACTAACGAAGACGCTGTTGTCCGGATTTTCCCTTATACAATGCAAGGAACAGCCGGGTCATGGTACTTTTCGTTACCTTCCGGATCCATCACAAGCTGGGACATTTTTCAAAGTCAGTTCCTCACCAAGTTTGGTGATGACAGATCCACGACGACATTGATCAATGACCTATCTAATCTTAAGGCTGAGGCTAGGGAACCCATTAAAGATTTTAACTTACGGTTCAATAAGATCCTCAACAAAATCCCCGCTGCCTCACAACCCAGCGAGGAAGTAAGATGTGAATGGTACATCACGGCTTTACCTCCAAACTTGGCTATCTTCGTAGATAGGGCAAACAAGACCACCTTAGTCAACAACTTGACAGAAGCGTTAGCAGTGGAAAAACGCGTGGTAGCCCTAGAAAAGAGATCTGCTATAGAAGAACGCAAATCTAAGAAGATTTCTTTCAAAGAAGACACCAAGAAGAAGCAAACGAAAGACCCTTTCGATTTGGAAGGATTACAAAAAGTGTTGAAAGCCATGTCCAATGAGATGATTGATATTAAGAAACAAGTAGCAGAGACCTCTTCGAAAAAGCCCTTTAGGACTTTTAAAAGAAATCCTCCCATGGAGGTAAGACCACCTAGTGTTGTCTCAAACGTTGAATCTGAAGAAGACGAAGAAGAAGAGAATACCACTGAAGGGCAGACCGACGAGGAAGAGGTCGTAGAATTACAAGGAATGTGGGACTTCATCCTCCCACAAGAAGAGGATCAAGAAGCATTTCTTGTTAGCACGAGAAGCAAAAATCAACTTGATGCTCCCCTAACTACCCCAAAACAAAAGGGCGCAAACCCTGCAACAAAAGAAAAGGTCGCAACAAAAAAGACAACTGCTAAAGCGACCCAGCTTAGCCCAGTCCAATCTGATCAAACGCCTCCATCAAGAACACTAATAGTGTCGGATGAAATGGAGTATAACATCATTGATGACATGAAGAAGACTAGGGCTAATATCACTCTGTACGAATTGAGTAAATTGAAACACCAGCAGAAAATAATGATGAAAGAATTACATGCTGTGCCTACTACATCTTTACCTACAGCTGTAGCTTCCCACAATTTGGGAAGACCTCCAACCAACACAATCAATAAAATCGATCCAAATGACATCGCCTTGATTGGAGGAAGATCGAGATCCCATACTCCTCCTTTTCTTCTCCCATATGAAATCTTCAATAAAAACGTGCACAATTGCTTGGTCGATTCTGGTGCTTCAACGAATATTTTACCCAGGTCAATATGTGCCAAATTGAATGTGCAACCTCAAAAATCCGCGGTACGTATAGTTCAACTTGATCGATCCCAAGTCGAAGTGATTGGTGAACTCAATCAGGTGACCATAAGACTGTCGTCTAACCCAAAAGTGTGTCAGGTGATCGACATTCTAGTAGCTGATATCCCTGAGTTCTATGGTTTAATTCTTAGCAGGGATTGGTCGGAAAAACTCCACGGTTTTCAACCGATTGGTCGCACATGTGGTTACCATACAATGGTAAACCAAATCAGATAAAGGTTGAACGAGAGTTGCACCAAAAATACATAGTGACAGAACTGGAAGGAGAAAATGAAGCCATAACATACAATAGCAGCATTGTAGGCAATTACGCAATAGATTCTTTCCTAGGTAATTTCAATGCTCATATTTCACCATACTTAGAGAATTCAGTTTTATCCCAAGTTGAAAATTTCTCCCAAACTGATGACTCAAAATGTTTTGGTTTTTTAGATAATTCTGTAAATACATCTTTATTTTGGAAATTATATTTTGACGGATCTAAATCCAATGAGGGAGCAGGAGCAGGATGCGTTCTGATTAACCCAGACGGGAACAAGACTATGCTCACATGCAGACTTGAGTTCGATTGCACGAACAACACAGCGGAGTACGAAGCCTTGGTTCAAGGCCTATACAAAGCAATCGGATTAAACGTTAAGTATCTTCAAGTCTTTGGAGATTCGGAGATCGTCGTAAAACAGGTACGTAACACCATACATTGCCTGCCAAGTCATTTAAAGCATTATCAATCATTAGTTCAAGATCTCACTGCACATTTCGTAGCATTCAACATCTCGTCAATTCCAAGAATTCAAAACGCGAGCGCAGACCTGTTAGCTAACGTAGCCTCTAGACTTATCCCTTCTGAAGATTTTAGTCCTGATAGGTTTTCAATAGAATTAATCTTTAGACCATCCATCCCTGATAATATCACCAATTGGAGAGTGTTCAACGACGATCCTGACATCGTAAATTTCCTTACTTCTGAAAGATCCTACTCAAATCAGATAATCGACGAAGACCATCATGATCACCAAATACAACAAAATGGCTCTGACAATGCTATACCGAAATCGGTGGTCAAGTTAGAAGATTTATATGATTTGAAAAGTCGGTTTAAAAGGTCCGCCAATGCTAAACTTTGCAGTTCTAACCTGAACTATGAATTAGTAAACCTAGGGACCGATCAGAAGCCACAAAACGTTAACCTAGGTCACGGCCTAGCCCCTGAAGAGAAATCAGCATATATCCGTCTTCTGAGACAATACAAAAACGTTTTTGCCTGGAATTACGATGAGCTAAAGACATACAACACTTCTATCATTCAAAATGTTATCCCTATGATTGACAATGAAAAACTTGTCCAGCAGAAGCTCAGAAAAATACACCCTAACCTAGAAAATCAGATAAAAACTGAGCTTAATAAGTTGTTGAGAGCCAGAATAATCTTCCCCGTAAGGCATTCTAAATGGGTATCCAATATGGTGCCCGTTAGGAAAAAAAACGGAGACATTAGAATCTGTATCGATTTCTGAAATCTCAACAAAGCCTGTCAGAAAGATAACTTTCCCCTCCCACCTATGGAGCAAATATTACAGGCAGTAGCAGGCCCAGAATTAATGTCATTCCTGGATGGATTTTCAGGATACAATCAAGTACTGGTGCATCCCGATGATAAGTTAAAGACTACGTTCCGAACCAAATGGGGCACTTATGCATATCGGAAGATGCCATTTGGTCTGATCAATGCCGGAGCTACCTTTCAGAGAGCCATGGACATCGAGTTTAAAGGGTGTCAATAAATCAGTAGTGATTTACCTGGATGATATAACAGTGTACTCCAAAAAACGAAACAACCATCTCAAAGATTTGAAGCAAATCTTTCAAAGATGCTTGAGGTATGGGATTTCGCTCAACCCAAAGAAATCTTTCTTTGCATTAAGCGAAGGGAAATTGCTCGGATTCATAGTGTCGAAATCTGGTATTCATATAGAACCCGACAGAATCAAGGAAATTTCTGAAATATCCATACCCCATAACAAGAAAGCCATGCAATCCTTCCTTGGACAGATCAATTTTGTCAAAAGATTTGTCCCGGATTTTTCACGTATTATTTCTCCCTTACAAAATATGATAAAAAAGAATTCAAATTTCAAATGGGGTCTAGATGAGCACGAAGCGTTCAACTTAATCAAACAAGCTATCATCGATGCTCCATCTTTGGCCACCCAAAATTTTTCGGAATCTTTTATCTTGTACACTTTTGCCTCAGAGAAATCCTATGCCGCGATTTTGACCCAAGCAAATCAAGAGAAAGCGGAAGCTCCAATCGCATTCTTTAGCTCGAACTTACAAGGTGCTGAAATTAATTACTCAGACGTGGAGAAACAAGCATATGTTGTTTTCAAAGCGATCAAATATTTCAGACCTTTCTTGCTTAAAGCCCACACTAAAGTCGTAGTACCGTTTCCGGCAGTAAGAAACCTTTTGGTCCAGAAAGACGTGGGCGAAAAGAGAGCTAATTGGATTACCGCTTTGCAAGAATATGATCTTGAGATCAAACCAGCAAACATCGTAAGAGGTCAAGACTTCTGCAAGATGTTAGCCGGAGCATCGCAAATCCCGAAGAACTCATCTGAAGAGGTACAAGCGTATGAGGTAAGCCTAAACGATGCAGAATCACCATATGCTGACACCATTTATTTTCTTAAGAACGGGTATGCTCCATCACGTCTGGATCATACCAAGAAAAGAGCTCTGAGATTAAAAGCTAAACAATACCAGCTCATAAATGATGTCTTGTTTAAAAGGAATTACGATTATGTGCTTCTTAGGTGTCTTGAGAAAACTGAAGCCAAAAAGGTTTTGCAGGAACTCCACGATGGACCAGCGGGCGGACACTATGCCGGAGATGCGACTGCACATAAAATCTTGCGTGTAGGATATTATTGGCCCACGCTGTTCAAAGGCTCATACAATCACGTAAGGAAATGCCAAGTCTGCCAGACTGCTGCAGGAAAACAAAGGAAACCATCCATGCCACTACAACCAGTCATCATCGACCAACCATTCAGTCAATGGGGCTTGGACATAATAGGTGAGATCGTTCCTCACTCTTCTAAGCAGCATAAATATATCCTTACGACAACTGATTATTTTACCAAATGGGTAGAAGCAGTTCCTCTCAAGACAGTTCATTCTGAAAATATTATTGAATTCATAAATCAATTTATCATCACTAGGTTTGGATTGCCAACAGCATTGATGTTTGATAACGCTTCATATTTTTCTGGAAATACTATGACTGAGTTTGCGCTTAAAAGAGGGTTCAAACTGAAATATTCTGCAAACTACTATCCGCAAGGTAATGGATTGGCTGAGTCAACAAACAAGAACCTAATCAGAATTATCAAAAGAACAGTTGACCAAAACCAAAAGAATTGGCACAAAGCGCTGGTAAATGCTTTATGGGCTGATAGAATCACAAAGAAAGCTTCAATCGACACTTCTCCCTTTAATTTAGTTTATGGGAGAGAAGTGGTTCTGCCGACTCACCTAGTTATTCCCTCTTTGTCTTTAGTGCAATATATCGATGAAGTATCTACTTCCTCTTTACAATTAAGACAAATGGAAATAATCAAACTAGAAGAACAAAGAGAACAAGCTAGGAAAACCCATGCTCATCACCAAGCGCTAATAAAATATTCTTTTGACTCAAGCATCATAACCAGAAAAAACTTTCAGATGGGTGATTTAGTTTTGAAATGGGATAAGGCTCATGAAGAACAGGGCAAACATACGAAATTTCAAAAGATGTGGCTTGGCCCTTTTCAGATTGTAGAAGTCGTAGGCCCGTCTACATTCGTGTTGCAGGATCTGGCAGGAAAGAGAGATTCTTTACCTGTCAATGGATTGATTCTTAAATTATACTTTCCATAGAAGAGAATTCTTCTAATTTTTGTAGGAAAGATTTAGTTTTTAGTTTTTATTTTGTTTTGTTTTTCTCTTTTTTATGAATAAAACCCGTTGTAAATGATCATTTAAAAAGGATTCATGAAAGAGCACGCCAATTCTCTATCAGATTTTGATTTCGCTTGTACAAATAGCAAAATTTTTGAAAATCTGAATTTTATTATTGACAAATAGAGTTAACTTCACTTTGATTACGATACTTGTTTCGACCTCTAAAAAAATTTGACAAAAGCAGCCTCTGGTAAAAGAATTGTTTTGTATCAGCACCATGAAAGGTATCATCAATAATAAAATAAGCATTCTCTACAAAACTGTTGTTTTCAAAAACTCTATTATTGTCGTCCAGAGCTTTCTTAAGGAAAAACAATGACTTCCTCCCTGCTAAAAGGAAATTACAGCGTTCAGAGAAACAATCCAAGGAAAACACTATATCTCAAAGAATAAGAGGTCTCATCACGAGCCGGCTTATCATGATGACAGATATTATAACTTGCTGACTTTGCCAATACTGTCTATCAAAATAGGGCAACGACTTAAGATTGTTGCAATGAAAAGACAAGAGGTCTCATCACGAGCCGGCTTGTTCAGCAAAAGTGTAAATCAAGTGAATGACAGTGTCATAATTTGGCCACCAAACCAAGACATTGTTCTTTAGAGAATTAAAAAAGGAAAAGTGTGTCAAAAAGGATTTTTCTCTGGAATGTTGCGAGTAACCTCAAACAGGAAAAAGGATCATTGTTGGATAACATGGTAACCTTGTCGAGGCTATGGACGCTTGCGGGCAGCAGAGGCTCTACCTACGACAAATGAGCATACTTTTAAGCCAGTACGCGGAGAAGACCTTCTTTTATCTTTTATCAAGACCAAGTAATGTCTGATGCGAATGCAAGAAAAAACCTGAGGAAGCAAGAAATTAGGATATAAAAGGGGTTCAGACAAAATATCGTTGACAAGGTGAGGGGTAATCTACTCTATCTGTCCATAACAAAATTTAGACATATAAAATTTTTGTTGTTTCGGAAGTGAACGGTCAATAGAAATGCAGAGATAACTGGTTCTTCAGAGTGAATCGCCATTGTTGTGGTCACCAACAACCCCCCTCTTTGTTTGATATTGGTAATAAACATCAAGCAAAGGGGGACCCTTAACCAAAAAAATCCAAAAATATTTTTGTTTGAAAAAACTTTTGTATTAACTCCCTAAGAACTATATCGCATTGCAAAGGAAAAAGAGGCGCTCTCCCAAAGCGCATAAATACACTGAAAGGAGCGACGCGAGAACTCATCGCACCGCGTGCATTAAAAGCGCTCAAAAGGGGAAAACCTAAAGAACCGCCGGCGACCGATATGCGACGTCGCACGTCGCAATGTCGCATAAGCAGCACAAAGTGACAAAGCGAAAAACCTTGCGATCTTGCGATATGCGATTTGCGACCATGCAAAGCTGCGACCTGCGATCTATGGTTTGCGACGATTGAGACCATCAATTGCTGCGATACCACTTATTTACATCGCAATCTTCGATGCTGCGATGCAAATCGCAGAAGCCATTCGTCGAAGGCATTCCTCGGTATAATCTGTGAGCCCAAAATTAGGCGCACACCTTACGGGAAATTAATGATTGTATGCCTGTGTATCCAAAGATGATTATGTTGCGTTTTTCGAAGAGTCAAGTCATAATGGGTGACATGATTATGCATTCATTAGAACTTAATTGCTTTCATGTCAATCTTTTCTTCTGTCTCTTTTCATTTACGTGAACTATAAGTCAGCGACTGATATAAATATATATGCAGGAAACATCTAAGGAAAAGCGCCAGAGCTAGAAGAACAGAGAGGAGATGACTTCGCGGATGGATACCGCATACAACAGGGCCGCGGATTCCAGAGTATCACTCAACAAATGCTGATGGGAATAGGCTATCTAGGACTCAGAGTCAAAGGCGCACAAAAGCAAATCGTTTATGAAAGATCCTGAGTCCCAAATTGGGTAAAGCAAAAAGAAAAACGCTTAAGGGGAAAGACGTCTCAGAAAAGCCTGGAACAAAGAATGGAAACAAGTTTCAATTGAGAAAATCATTCAGGCAACAAAACCCCTAGCTCATTGAGTCATTCGCACGGCCGGAAACCGAAATAGCAACAACACAATCAGTTTGAAAGAAATCTGAGTTGTACTAAGTATACACGTCGCGAAGGCACTCCTCCAAAAGAACACTTTCAAAATATCTTCTAGTTTGTCAGAAAGAGGTGCCAGCTCTTGTTATTTCTAATTTTCAAGCTCGAACTAAAGGAAAGGACAAGCAGCGACTCTTTCACGGCGAACAGCGCATCGCTTACAGCACTAAGGAGCAGATACATAAATGGTTAGAAATTAGATTCAGTTTTTAGAAATAAATTTGTTTTAGTAAAAGGGCGGTCATTTGAAGCCGTTCCCTAAATTTGTGTAATTAAAATTAGACGGTTATTAGTATTTAACCCTTCTCGTTGCATTGGAGAAGGGTCCGGAAATTTGTCAAAAAACTTGTCCTCAGAACATGCACTTTTGCACCCTCGGAGGGGGTTTTTGATGAATGGACGGATCAAGATTTATTTATGTTTGCATTTTAATACCTGCTACTGATGTTGCACTTCTGTACTCTTAGTAGGCATTAGAAGTAAGTAGAAATAGATCATTATTGCTTAAGGTCTGTGAGTATAAAATCAGTCATAAATGGTACTTTTATCTCTTGACGAGTTTCTGCTTGCATTCTTAGAGTAATATACAGCTGATGTCGTTTATATGTTAATGTATGAATGAGTGGACTACCATTTGGCACTTTTGTATGGTGGAGTCATTGATTTGTGCTTAATACATGAATAACTGATTATGCGATATGCTGTTCACAACCGTTTTGCTTAACTTTTTATGCAGGATGGTTCATCTTAATTGATTTATATTCTCATAATAGCTGAATATTCTTCATTACCAGTTATTGTGTGAAATCTTTCTAGATCGCATAATGGAAAAAGTTCTATCCCGGGTTAGCGTAGATTAGATGTGTTGTTCTTGATAGATTAAAGTAGTATAAAATTCAGTCTCAGAGTTTAGAATTAAATTAGCTTAGAAACAATTCCAGATTTTCATTATCATATTCTCCACACACACACATCACCAAACTCTACACACACACACCCCTTAGATCGGGAAGCTGGTCCCGTTATCCCCAGTCGGACCCGCTACACCAAATGGGCACGGAGCCGCCAACCAGGTTCCCGACCGTGTGGGTATCCCCCTTGTTGTTGACCCGATTTCAGGGCCCTCAACAGCAGGGAATGCAAGGGAGATCCCAGACTTATTACAACCCCAATCAAGCCACTTCCATGCCTTCTTGGGGTCCCCCTACTCATCCTTCCTGGTCCACACCCCCTCTTTGGTCATATCCTCCTCAATACCATACTCAACCAGTTGCTCACTCATTTCATTCTCACACTCAGCCACAACCTCAGTGGAATGCACCTCATCAGGGGTGGAGGCCCCAATACAACTCTCCTCCCGCTCTTTTGCCTCCACCACCTGCTCAACCACAACCATTACCTCCTGCTCCTCCAAGAAAACCCCAGATACTTGCTCAACCGAACCCGAACCCCAATAACAGACAGGCCCAGCAAGTATATACTGGAGAAACCACATGCCCTACCTATGTTGTGGAGATTCAGGAGATCAACCTACGATTTGGGAAGGTCCTCCCAGATAGCCAACCTCCTCCTAAGGAGGACGAGGAAGAGAAACAGGAAAGTGAACCCAAAGCCATTCCACCCTTTCCTGAGAGACTAACTGGAACCACACAACCAAACCCAGAAGAAACTGAACTTCTGGGAGAACTTAAACAGTTATGTGTGAAAATACCACTTCTCCAGGCCATAAAAGATGTACCAATCTACAATAAGTTGATCAAAGAGAAGTTTTTCAGGCACCTAGGCAGGCGCAAGAGAGATGCCCCAACTATCAATGTCATAGGACAACTGTCTACCCTGATGTTGGGACAAATAATTTGTCCAAAATATCTGGACCATGGGAGTCCTGTAGTTGATGTCCACATCAATGGCACTATAATCCCCCACACTTTGATTTATCTAGGGGTTGTCGTTAACGTAATGACCAGGGACCCTATGCTCAAACTCAACCTTCAGGGTTCCCGAAAAAAGACCTCAACAGTACTGCAGTTGGCAGACCGCTCCACTGTGACTCCTGAGGGGATTATGGAAGATGTCATGGTCTCCATTGATTCCTGGGAGTACCCTGCTGACTTCTTGGTCCTTCAGCCAAAGGAAAAACTCACTGGGTATCCCCTCATCTTGGGAAGGCCTTGGTTAGCTACTGCAGATGCTTACATCAGTTGTCGAGCTGGGAGCATGACCATCAAGAATGGGCATATGTCCAAACAGCTAGTCCTATATCCTCCTGCCCAACCTCTGCTAGAACATGACTTACCCCTCTGGTTGGAGGAGGAAGATGAGGATGAAGTCTACTCTGCACCATTGTGCACAGTGGAAGCCACTAGGGGAGGTCCTCAAACCGAGGATGATCTTATTGAGAATTTGATTCAAAATCCACCCCCCAGTGTGCTGCCATTAGAAGAGTTGGTGGAAGAAACCCAAGCCAGTGCTTTAGTTGATCTTTGTGTGGCTGATCCGACCTCTCTCTGAGTTAAGAATGTGGAATTTGGCCCTAAAAGAACCTTGAAGATCAACTCATCCCTATCCACCTCTCAGGAGAAAGAGCTGTGTAGCTTATTGAACAACCATTTGGATGCTTTTTCTTGGAGCTATAAGGAGATGAAAGGAGTCCATCCTTCAGTCTGTACCCATCACATTTACATTAAAGAGGATTGTAAACCAGTCAGGCAGCCTCAAAGGAGGATGAATCTAGCCCTTAAGGACATTGTCAAAGAAGAACTGCAAAAGTTGCTGGATGCAGGATTCATCTACCCCATCTCTGACAGTGAGTGGGTTTCTCCTTTGGTGCTTGTGCCCAAGAAAAATGGGAAGTGGAGAATCTGTGTAGATTATCGAGAACTTAACAAAGCCACCAAGAAGGACCATTTCCCTTTGCCTTTCATAGATCAAGTGTTAGATGGTCTGGCAGGGAAGAAGTTCTTTTCCTTCCTAGATGGGTTTAGCGGGTACAATCAGATCCAAATCAGCCCGGAAGACCAAGATAAGACCACTTTCACTTGTCCATGGGGTACCTTTGCCTACCGGGTCCTTCCCTTTGGGTTATGCAACGCTCCTGCCACTTTCCAGAGAGAAATACTAAGTATATTCACTGAGCTGGTTCATGATTCAGTGGAAATCTATATGGATGACTTTACCCCTTATGGTTCTAACTTCCAAGAAGCTCTGACTAACCTAAGGAAAGTTTTAGCCAAGTGTATTGAGATGAACCTGTCCCTCAGTCTTGATAAATGTGAATTCCTAATGACTGAAGGGACCATGCTAGGTCATACAATTTCTCAGCAAGGTTTACAGGTGGATCCCAACAAGATTGCTATCATCCAAAGGGTCCCACCTCCTCAAAAGGTACGAGATGTTAGGATTTTTCTAGGCTTAGCATAATATAATAGAAGATTCATTAAAGATTTCAGTAAGTTAGCCTCTCCATTATTTGGTCTTTTGGGAAAGGATGTTGAGTTCATGTGGACTGACAACTGTCAAGAGGCTCTGGATGCTTTGAAAGGTAAGCTGATAACTGCCCCAATCTTGAGAGGTTCGAACTGGGCCCTACCTTTCCACATTCACACAGATGCCTCGAACAAAGCCATAGGAGCAGCCTTAGGACAAGTTGAGGAGAAGCTACTGTATGCTATATATTTTATTAGTAAAAACCTGTCCAAGGCAGAGTTAAACTATACTGTAACTAAGAAAGAGCTCCTGGCTGTAGTCCATTCCCTAAACAAGTTCAGACACTACATCACTGGCTATCAAACATTCGTGCATACTGATCATGCTGCAATTAGGTATTTGATGAACAAACCTGATGTAAATGCTCGTATCATTAGATGGTTACTTTTATTGCAGCAATTTGATTTGACCATTGTTGATAAGCCAGGTAAGGAAAATGTTGTTGTTGATTTTCTGTCTAGGCTAGATTTGCCTGCAGGTGAAGAAGGGATGGTGGATGATCAAATGCCAGATGAACACCTATTTTCTATTTTAGTTCTCTCTCCATGGTTTGCCGATATAACAAATTATTTGGTTTCAGCACAGTTTCCGCCATACCTATCCTCAAAAGAGAAGAGCAAGATCGTGAGGAAAAGTGCCCCATTCACTTGGATTGGGGGCAATATTTTTAAGCTTGGCCCAGATTAGATTTTGAGGCGATGTGTCAGGGAGGAGAAAGTTTTTGACATCCTCCTAACCTGTCATGATGGGCCTTGTGGAGGCCACTTTGCAGCAAAGAGAACCGATTAAGGGTACACGAACAATTATTGTTCAGTAGAGTGATTATCTTCGATATTGATTTATGCGCAGTGCTAATGGATGCCATTGTCCTTCAAATCCTGCCAAGCTCGGGGGTAGGGTCCCTGCAGTACCTCATTCTCCAGTCTATCCACGAGTTTATTGCCATTCCTTATGATGGCTTGAAAGTGGAGGCTTGCCATGCTGTCAATTCTCTATTTGATCTGCTGTATTATTTTGTTTAGGTGCCAGTTTTCTGAAATTTTATCCACCTCAATGCCCTGCTGAAGTTTTTTGCCAATCTAAGTGGCCAGCATGGAATCTCCTTCCACAATCAGAGGGTTGAGATTTAGGTTGTGCGCTATGGTGATGCCATTTTCTAGGGCATGAAGTTCTGTGGCATTGTTTGTGGTTGAACCTATATTTCCCTCACATATCCAAATCATCTCTCCTTTTGTGTTTGTGATGACTCCTCTAAAATCGACTTGGCCTGGATTACCTTTAGCAGCGCCATTGTAGTTGATCTTGAAAGTTCCCTTCTTTGGCGGCCTCCAGATTTTTTTTTCTTTTTCATGCCTACAGAGGGGGGTGACTTATTGTACCTTGATCTGAAGGAGATCCAGCATTAAGAGAATTCTCGCTTCGGAGATAGTGGGAGGGGCTTTGGAAGTCTGAGTAGGTAGAGAAGTCATAGTTTCCCGGATTGCACTTTTGATCTTCGAAATTATGATTTCCTCCCGAGTGGAGATGCCACGAAATATTCTTGCATTACACTCCTTCCATAGTGCCCAACAGACCAAACCAGACCAGGAATTAGATTCCATGCACGGTTAACTAAAGGATGTGAGGAGAAGGTAGATCTCCAGTTCGTGATGGTGCTTTGAATGGAGGAGGGATCCCAATCTAAGCTGTTGAAAACCAGTAATATCCAATCCCAAAATTTGGACGCATATGGACATACATTCAGTAGGTGCTTGGGGTTTTCTTGTTCTTGCTGGCAGAGAAGGCATATTGAGGGACCAATGAAGCCTTTACTACTTAGGTCGTTCCACGTTAAAACATTTCTGTGCATGACTAACCATAGAAATATATATATTTTTGGCCACTGCTTCTTGTCCCATATTGAGTTCCACTTCGGGTTTGGTTGAAGTTGATCTAGCTTGGCAATGTATCTGTACGCTTCTTTTAAATTGAAGTGTCCAGCTGAATTTTTACCCAATCTGATTTTATCCTCTATAGAATCAAGGAGATTTGTCTTTTTTGAAGTTTTAATGAGAGGTCTGACCAGGCTTGAGGATTCATATGGGGAGTCCATTCCTCTTGATCCAACCAGATTCTCCATCTGTCCTCTTTGACACTTGGTTTCCAATACTGGCTGACTTTGGTCTTCCCTCTGTTTTTCATATCAGTCTTGATTTGGTGATATTGTTCTTGGTCAAGTTCCAACCTTTGTTGCCAGGCATCCTCCTAGAAAATAGCCTTGTTTTCGTTGCTTATTTCCCATAAACTATGATTTTGAAAGATATCCCTATTCTCCCATGCTTGGTTCCAGATGACTAAACCTTTGATATTTCCATTTAGCCTAATAATTTGCTCTTGTGAGAAGCAAGGGGTATACATTGATTTCCATAGTATTTTCCAAGGGGAGTTGCGGTTTGCAATCCATCTCCACAAGGTTTTGGCTCCTAGGGCCTTATCCAGTAGGTCTATGTCTCTAAAACCAAGGCCATCGTATTTTTTGGGCTTGCAAATTTTTCCCCATGCCACCAAAGCCCATTTTTGTTCTACTTATGCACATCTCCATAAGAAGTTCCTCTACAAGTTTCTGATTTTGTTTGAAATCACTCTTGGGGCTGCCAAAGCCGAGTAAAAGTAGAGTGGGATGCCCTATAAAACAAATTTGACCAGGATAAGACAACATGCCAGATTGAGAGATCTGAAGGTCCAATTGGCAATTCTTTTCTCCAACTTATTGATCAGGTCCTCCCAAGTGGCCTGGGAGAGTGGCTTGTCTGTAAGGGGTAATCCAAGGTGAATGGAGGGGAGGGTGTTGATGGGAATGACCAGGAGTCTGGCGATGTTCCTGTGAATAGGCAGCGGGGTGTTAAATAAGAACAACTTGGATTTCTCGGGGTTGATAGAGGCTCCAGAGGCAGCAGAGAAGTCAGACAAAATGGACATGAAAGAGGAAGCTTCTTTGATTGTTGGGAGCCCCATAAGGAGGGTTTCATCCATAAATTGTTGGTGTGTGGAGGGGGAAGCAGGGGCATGGGGCTAGAGACGAGTGAACTTATTAGTTTGCAAGGTAGCAGAGATTGAGCGGCTTATCCCTTCAGCCATAATGACAAAGAGGAAGGGAGAGATAAGATCCCCTTGCCTAATACCCTTGGAAGGATTAAAGGGTTGCGAAAGGGAACCATTCACGAGGATGGAGAAAAAATCTCCTAACACCATAGCCATGATCCTCTTGATGTTCTCTTTATGGAACCCAAACGCTCCAAAGACCTCTCTCTTATAATCCCAGCTAATTTTATCAAAGGCTTTGGAAATATCTAGTTGAATCATCATTCCCGGTTTTTTTCGGGATTTGAGAGAGTGGATAAGCTCATGAGAAAGGATGATACTATCCATGATTTGCCTTCCTTCCACATAGCAAGATTGTTGATGGGAGATAAGGAGAGGAAGGATGACTTTAATTCGATTAGCGAGGACTTTGGAGATTATTTTGTAAATGCCTTTGCAGAGGGCTATGGGCCTAAATTTGTCCAGGGAATCAATAGAATTTCCCTTGGGAATCAAAGTTAGGAAAGTGGGGTTAAGGGCATTTAGGACAGAGTTCTGAATGCAATATTCTTCCACAAGGGCATGCACTTCCAATTTTAGGATGGGCCAACAAGATTTGTAGAAATCAATAGTGAAACTACCCAGACCCGGGGCTTTGCCATTGGGCATTCCCATGACCACGTCTTTCACTTCCTGGAGGGAAACTTTCCTAAGGAGAATTTTGTTATGCTCCTTCGTGAGGATTTTGGGACATGATTAGTGATATTTTTAATGTCTTGATCCTGGTCATTCATGGCTCTTTGAGAAGAGAGCTGAAATAGTGAGTGAGCTCTGTTTCCAACTCTTTTTGAGAGTGAATGAGATGACCATATTGGTTCTTCAAAGCCAAGATTTTGTTGTTTCTCCTATGTTGTATCATTGATTTATGGAAAATTGTGGTGTTCCTTTCCCCACATTTCAGCCAATTGATTCTGGATTTTTGTTGCCACAACTTTTCTTCCTGGATGGCTCTTTCCTCCCAGCTTTGTTGTAATCTTTGTTCCTCTTGCTTATTGCTCTCCATAAGCCCTTCTTCAATTATCTTTTGTTGGAGAAGTTCCAGTTTGTCCTCCAAGTTTTTTTTTGTTCGTGATGCTGTTGGCGAATGATTCTCTGTTCCATTTTTTGATTTCCTAATTGGTATATTTTAACTTTTGTTGGAATGTGTACATTTTGTTGCCAGTTCTAGTGGGAGGGTGAGTCCACCGTTGTTTCATTTTTTCCATGAAGTTCGGGTGATCCAATCGGAAGGCTTCGAATCTGAAAGGCTTATTTTTGGGACCATTGGAAATTTGAATCTTGAGAGAGATAGGGCAGTGATTAGAGCCTCCTTGCAGTAGGATTCTCGCCTCCATTTCCCAAGAGGTAAGATAAGTTGCCTCAGATATAAGGAAGAGGTCTAACGGGAGGCAATTTGACGATCTCCTCCTCTTATTTTATTCCAGGTAAAACTCCCATTACTAGTGGGAATGTCAATGAGGTTGAGGTTTTCAATGGTGGTAAGGAAAGCCTTAGAGTCCTTGTCAAGCTTCCGGATACCTCCTTTCTTCTCAGACAAATTTGTTATCATATTAAAATCACCTGCTATGATTTTGAGAGGAAGGTGTAATGGATCTAGAAGATTGGAGATGCTTTGGAGCATTTTAATTCGGTTTATCACCTTGTGTGGGGCATAAATGTTAGTTATACAAATACTCTCATTGGTGCCAATGATTCTCAGGATCACTATTATGGAATGATGAGTGGTCAGAGAGGATATGAGGTTGAACTTGGAGTTATCCAAAAGGTCATTATACCCCCCACTGAACCAGTAGCCGAGTTGGCTAAGGAGCTGTATGGCTTGAAACAAGAGTTGATAAGGAGAGGGGGGTGAGCCGACTCTAGTTTAGTTTCTTGAATTAGAAGGATATCAGGAGGATAGGACAATATTCTGTTTTTTAAGATTCTTTTCTTCCCAGGACTGTTGAGTCCTCTAGTATTGCAAAAAATGCAATTCATTGACATGGAGACGGATTTAGAGCCAGAGCTTTTACCTTTCCTTCATTGATTAATTTGGCACCCAATTCTTGGAGGATTTGATGGGTAGTATTTCGACCTCGCTTTCGGCTTGAGCCTTTGAGGTTGTGTCCTCCTACTTGAATATTTGCTAATATGCCCTTTGATGTTCTACTTTATTGTGTTGGGTGGAGAGATTTGAGTTCTAAATCTTCCTGGAGAAGATAAGTGCCTTCGATTTTTTGTAGTTGGTGTTCTGATATGCCATTTATTCCCTTTTGTTTCCATTTCTCTGCAATTGTTGCTAAATCTACTCCCTCCAGAGCTTCCTCTATGGCACTTTCCTCTAGTGTTTCATCTCTCTCTATTTTCTCCATTTCTGTATCCTCTTGCGAATTCTCCTTTCCTCTGTTGGTATAGCCTGTGTCCCTATCATCGTATTCTCTGTCTATTGGGTTTGTTTCATCTTCTCCTGCTTCATCTCCTATTGGTCGTTAGGATCCATTTGCTCCTGGGTGTTGTTCAATGCATTGAACTAGTTCTAACCTGCTTCTTTATATTGGTTCTTCTTGGGGATGGCCTTTTTCCTGTTGTTCTTATTCCTGGAGATGACTTTGGTATATCCTTTGCTATATTTTCTTTTACTTGCATGCTCTAGAGATTGAGGGGTTTTGTTCATAGGACAGTCTCGGAAGAGATGTCCGTGCTCGTGGCACTTTCTGCATCGGAAGGGAATATGTTCATAATCTATACTTTGCAGCCAGACTTCGTCCCTGAAGATTAATTTTATTGCTTTTGGCAAGGCACTAGAGACATCTATGTATACGCAGATTCGGGCATAGGAAACATAGTGACCCGTTCTGGTGCCTTAATACATTTTGATGTACTCCCCTAGCTGGTCTCCTATACCTTTTAAGACAGAAGGAGCCCAATAATCAATTGGTAAGGAGTAGAGGCGAACCCAGACTGGAACTCTCATAAAATCCTCCTTTTCCGGTGTGAAGTTGTCCTTCCAAAATCTCATGTATAAACCGGTTGAATTGTAGAAATAGGGTCCTCCTTCAAATATTTTGTCTCTGTCTTCTAGGAGGTCAAATATGACTGTGAAGAATCCTTTGGAGCCCAGCTGAAGTCTGATCTCCCCTTTGGGTGTCCATTTGCTTTGTATCCACCAGTTCAGGGCTCTTTCAGTTGGCCACATGCCCATGAACTTGCATATTACTACATGTTCTTGCATATATTCTCTATAGACTGCTACATTTGGGTCCTGGATTTCCAGTTCTAGGATTTTCTTGGCTATGGGGTTGTAGTTATTCTTAGTCTTTTTCCTCTGATCTTGCAACTGCTCCTAAGTTTTTGAAGGATTTATGTCAGTGAGGAAGGGTGTGTCTAAGGCCTTTCCTTTTGTTGTTTGAGTATTCTTAGTTATCCTTTTCATTGTTTCTTCATTCCTCGGAGGCAACTCTTTTTGTTGTGGATGCTTTGTTCCTTCTTTGTCATAGTTTCCTCCTGGTGGCGTGAAAAAGGCCGAGCTTGAGGCAAACTTTGTGAAGAAGGAAGCCTGGTCTAGAGGCCGACCAGTGACCATGTCTTTGAAGGAGTGGGCACTAAGATGCTGATGTAGTTCAGCCATGGTGGTCAGGGCACTGAGAGGCCCCAACCAGACGCGTAAAGGGAGGTCATAATGAGCACCGACGCAGGGATTAGGGCATGGACGCCATTACTGCAGGTCAGATTTTGGTTTCTAGATCGAGTTCTAGTTAATCTTAGTCATTAATTATGTTTTAATCTTGGTTGTTGATGTCTCAACGAGAGATTATAAGAAGAAATTCGATAGGGGTTGAGAACACACATCAGACACCATAAAATTGATTTTGTTGGGAAATCGATCTCTAGAATAACAACATTCAGTTGTTGGAGGTGATTCAGTAAGGTCAAAGCAATGAGAAAGGGGTAGGGATAGTAAGGTCGGAGGGATATTTTCCACTCAGTGAGTGAATAGCAAAGAGGCAGTGAGTGCCACAGAGAGGCACACGGAGTAGAGAGGCAACACAGTGCTTCAAAGAGGAATCCATAATTTACTGGGCAGAAGCAGTGATTCGGTGTTAGAAGCTAAAGTGGGAGCCCAAAGGCCAGGAGAATCGATCTTCTAGACAACATCTGACCAATTAGCGAGACAGACGTTGCACTGAGTTGTGGGACGCAACATTGCGTAGGTTGACACAGGGACTACGCATAGGCAATAGAGAGCAGCTCATCTTGAGCCAAGGTCAGTGTCGGATCGCCAGTGGAAGAGATATTTTTCTCACTAGACTTTATGTCAGACATTTCTCTGTATGGATTGTTAGATTTGAGCATCCATAGTTTTGTACTCAAATTTACTACTACATAATAATAAAACCCTCAACTTTTGCACCGATTTTCCCAAGTTAGGTTTTTCCAGGGACATTGGTTAAAAAATAACTGTGTATTTGAGTGTGTTTGCATCTATTCTTCCAACATTATTTTTCTTCCGCAATATTATATTTATGAAGGTTTCCGTGTATTAGTTTCGATATTTACCATAATATGCAGTAAATAATTTGTTCAGTTCATTTGACAAATAGAAGAAGATTAATTAGTTGCTCCAGTAGGATTCTGGATTTCAGAATTTTCACATGGTATCAGAGAACAAATTGTAAATTGAAGAGCTCAGTAGCAGAAGGGAAGAGGAATTTTAAATCTCTGTGGAGGGAACAGTTCGAGACCTTTAGAGACAACGTAGTCACCTTATCCAACAGGTCAAATTCTTGAGGAGAAATCGATTTTTCTGTGAGGGACAGAAAAATTTGATCTCTCCAGATCGAGGGTTTGCAAAGGCAGAGAGAGCAACCCATATTTTCCTTGTAGAGAAGATATTCAGCTAGGATGCAGTTATTTTGCAACACTTTTCTAGTGCAAAGAAACGTCAGGGAGGAGGAAGAGCACACACTAAGGGAATTCTTCCCTCAGGGAACTTCTAACCTAGAAGTTCAATTTTTCCTAACAGAGTAGCAATAGTTGTGAGAAGATTTGCCCACTCCAATAGTGAGTGCGTAGAGCTAGTAAGCAGTTGCACAGAGGAGAAGAGGAGGAATTTGACTTTCTTTAGAGATGGCATCAAGAGGGTTGAGATATCAGGATCGGTTGGAGGGAGCCTCCAATTGTGTGATCTGGAAGGAAAGAATTCCCTCTCTTCTAGATTAATACTATCTCAAAACTTACATTGATAGTGTGGTAGCTATAACCACAGATGCAGATCCACTTAAGGCCTATAAGAAGGAGATGGCGAAAGGAAAGAGGTTGATTCTTGATGGAGTTCGACATCACGTGGTGTCTCACTTAGTTGGCAAAGATATTTCCCGACAGATGTGGGAGACACTTGTTACGCTAAACGAGGGATCTTCCAAGCAGGGAAAGATGTATCTTGGGGAGAAGATGAGATGCACAAGGATGTAGAAAGGGGAGTGCATATATCGCTTCCTCACTAGTATTCAGGGTATCCGAGACCAGTTGTTTGCAATATGGTCAGTGATCCAACCTACAAAATTGGTGTGGTTAGTTGTTAGGTCCCTATACTGCTAGTGTAACACCTCATTGTTATTAGTGAAACCCCCTTATTATATTTTTGTGCCCATGTAGTCCCCATATCATTATTATTGTGCCCCATAGAAGCCCACTATTGTTATTGTTGTACCCTTACATTATTATTGTTATGTCGACTCTGATTACATTATGACAACTTAGACTCCTATCTATAGAAAGGAGGTCTTTTCATTTGTATCATCCAAGAATTGTTCATTTGTGTAATGTAAAGGAGGTTTCCCCCACGAAGAGGCTGATTTCTAAGGCGTTGAGCTTTCTTTTCTATCTTTTTGTGAGTTGGTTTCATAACATTTGGTATCAGAGCTTTGGATTCTAGGGTTTTGATGCTCCAAATAGGTCTTCGTGGAATTTTCACTATAACTTTTTTTTGCGATGTTTCAGAAGATTAAAAAAAAACCATTTGAGACGAAATTGTTCTGGACATCCAGTTCGAATTTAAGATCTTGTCGCGCTATATTTTTGGAGATATGATCTGAGGAAGTTAGGGTTTTTGTAAGCTCCAAAATTCCATCTCAAACAGGTCATCATGCTATAATTTGTTTTCTATGAAGTTTTAGATTCTGAAATTAAAACCCATTTGAGTTCAAATCTTGGTGAAGCTTGGGCCCGAATTTCAGATTTTTCTTCGCTACATTTTCAGAGATACGGTCCAATACATTTAGGGTTTCTGCAGGCCCCTGAATTACATCCCAAACAAGTGACCTTGGGAAAATCGTCATAACTCTCTCTCGGAGCATCTGATTACAATTTCGTAAGAAGTGACAGAAATAAGACGGACTGTAGTTTGTTGGGTATCAATTTCAAAACCTAAGGTCGAAATAGTGACACGTGGCACATTATACAAATTCGATTTACTGAACTAGTCTATAATTAGGTCATCGCAGGATATTGGGCATAACTCTTTATTCGGGAATCTAATTGTGATCAGGATTACGGGGTTAGAAAGAGGACTCAGAGGGCTATCACAGGCTGATATTTTAGAACTTAAAGATCTGAAATTACAGAGTCACAATCGTTTCGAGCTCCTAAAATCAAGAAAAAGCGATATGAGGAAGTTTGATGGAGAGGGGCATGTTATGAAACACTTCATCTTAAACTCTAAACTGTTCAAGACAAACTTGACCCCATATTGGAAATCATAAACAAAATAAACCTTCTTTGACATCTTCAAGAGAATCTTGTACATGAGAAGTACACTATTGCAAAATTTTCCATGATATGATTGACCTTGCTTACAAGACATAATCATCTTAAAAACAAAGATTCAATTCACACAAGTTTCAAATCAAATACTCGTATCAATGAACATAGTACAATTTGTTGACAACTCTGAACTATAATCTTGTACACTCACAAAATTCCTTAAACATGTGGACTTATAACAAGTCAATACATACATCAATGAAAAACATCTACATTTTGAACACAGTGACAATAATGTTCACTTTACAAAAGTATCTAAATAGGTAATGACAACAAGTATTTATAATAAAAATAACTTTACAATAAGTCTACCCAAATTTTGCCTCTCCTAGGCTTGTGGGTTCTCTTTTTGCACCATATTTCCTTGAAGGTCGCTTGGGATTGTAGAGAGTCCCCTTTGCCACCTCTTGATTCCCTTGCATTATGCAACATAATATCTTTACCTTTATTTGAAAGAAGTTCTGGATGCAACTTCCAACATCATTCACTATCATGTCCATACACTTTGCAATGAGCACATAAAAACTTCTTCTCATTTGCAGACATAGAACTTCGCTCATGCGAAAGAAAGTCACTATGCTTGATGGAAAAAATTTGGTTCATTCGATTAACCATTATCATACGTTGCTCACATACAACCATAAAATGGTAAAAAACATCACAAAATGTACAAGGGTATTGATTCCACAAGTATTCCATGCATTGGAAAACACTCTTGAGAGTTATACTTGTCTTTAGAGTTACAACTTCGACGGTTGTCACAAGGTGGTGACATCTCATGATCAGATGTTTGATGTACCTCAAGTTGTTTTGAGCATTCTCTAAAATTCTTTCGACCATATCTCAATCCCATATACTTTGATCTCTCCTCGACCATAATTGGATTGGCAATACCTTGACCATTTTTGCCAAGAAAATTCATACCTATGCCCTTGGTATGTTGCTCTAACGCTGCAAAAGAGTTATCATGTATGAAAACAAAAGGAGTGGCTGACAATGATGGCCAACTTGTAGATGACTATAGCCACCCATTCTTACCCACTGGAATATGTTGTGCTTCTTGAATATGCTTGCAAAATGTACATGCAACATCTTCCACACATGGTCCAAAACAATTATTTGAACCATGATCACATACTGGCCTCATTATGGAGGTTTCCCTTGTTGGTGCAGGAGTCGAACTTTCTACAACTTGCTCATCAAGACTCTGTTGCAACACAAAGTGCATGTGTCTCTTCTCCTCTTCAACTATCTCGACATCCTTATCAATTCCATGTTCTCCATTTGAAGAGCCAAATTCTGCTCCTCTAGCTATTGGAGATTATTTTTATACCGATTTTGCAACTTGGTCAACTGGTGCTCTGATACCAAACTGATCTGAAATTGGATTAAGTGATTTCTTCCTCTTTCCCAAAATCAAATAAAATAAAAACTTAGCACTGTGTCAACGCTTTGCAAGGTTAAAAATGGGTCTTGAAACAACAAGTTTGTTCAATGTCTTTTCAAACATGAATTAGTCTTCATGTGTAACATAATGAACATAACAGACATAATCCATGAAGGCATAAAGAAGAGTAAGGCAAAGGTTTGTTGACAGAGTTCACCCCTCTTAGGCTACATCTTCGGGCCTATCAACATGACTAGACCACTCATATATTCAATATCAATGAAGTACATAAATATTTGTTGCAGAAAAATATGTGGCTATTACCCCTACAAGGTAATGTTCCCCTACAAAGAACTCTCGCAATAGCAACAACTCAAAACATTTCCCTCATAGATGAAATACTTCAACTTAAATGAGCTAAAAACATCATGTGAACCCTTCAATTCCACATTGAAGCACATAATCAAAACCTCATGTTAAGATAAGTTAAACCTAACCTAAACCATGTTGGTTACAACTGTTGTAGTATCCTTCTGGAAGTGAGAATACCCCTACAAGGACTTCTCCATCCCTAAATACCTCCTAGAACTGCTTTGAAACCTTGACTGATCCATACACCTTTAGTCTCAAAGATGAAAAAAGACTTTGTAAATGTGCTCAAAAAAAAAATTAGAGGTTACCAATGGATTCAGAACACTCAAAACCCCCTAAGCAGCCTCTTTTTGAGCTCCATTTGGATAAAATCTCCAAAAGTTATGAGCTTCCAAGCTCTCCTATGAACTTGATTGTTAACCATCCTAATAATTCTCCCTCCTGGCTAACTTTCCTACAAATCCACCTCGAAAACCATTAACAGAGCAATATTTTTGCCCTATGTTGGTGCATTTTGTTATACCATTAATTTAACCTCTAACACCTTGAGACCGAAAAACAAGGTTATATGGATGCATGGGGCAGAGGGTTGGGCCTTAACTCCCGCCCCTTCCATTTAAGCACATTAAAACCTAGGCGAATGGTCATATGTCCTCACGGGGTAGAGGGTTGGGCTAACACCATGCCCTTCCCACCGGACTCCAAACCTTCTCTAGCGCGCAGTCACATATGGTACATTAGACCTGGGGCTGCTCCACACATCATAGCACCTCCACTGAGTGTTTTGTAGCCTCCATGTTGTGGTCATATAAGGGTCCAAATACCACTGGCTTGCTCCCCGTCAGAGCGCCTTTGCGTCGAGTGCCCTCTGCATCCTCCCTTAAGTACATGCCCGCCAAACGACCAAAGGTTGTTCCCTAAACTTAGCACCCTCTCCTGTTAGCGCTTCTATGGTTATGTCTGTGGACCTGTGGTGTACTTACATGCGCGTTGAGACCTTGGGCCACGACTAAGACCTATCCCTTGGTACCCCTTGCCTGCAGTCTCATGGGCATGGGATGGTTGGGGGCTAGGTCTTAGTCCTAGCCCCTTCCCCCAATTGTAATGTGCACAGACTTTATATATTGCATTAGCACAATAGTTAACAAGGAACATGTCACAGCCTAGTGGTAGGTCTCCTTCTTGCTTGTTGGGAGGTCTTGTGTTCGATTCCTATGGTGCCTATCCGCCCCTTGACCATAATTTTGCTATGCCTTCAGGAGGCCATGTGGCAGCCATGCATTGGCCCACATGGCTCCGAGTTATTGAGCAACAAATCCACCAATCCAAAATTAGTCAAATTTTGACCAACCTGTAGAGGTCAAGCGACAACCTGCCACTGGCCCTAAAAACCCAAAAACACAATCAAACTGCCCAATTGCCATTTTTTGTTTGTTTGAGAAAACGGTTAGAGGACGATAACTTGAGCATCCAGTGTCAGATTGAGGTGAAATGAACATCAATGGATTTAGAACGACAGGAACTTCGATTTGGTGAGAGTTTCAAGAAGTCTTGGGCACTTTCATTTTTAATCTTAAAATTGATCACATCTCCCCACTAGGAACTTTTGGACTGCAAAAGTTTACTTCCCTAATCCATATAAAGAGTATGGAACCCAAATATACCCAAACACTCAATCCAACATGCAAAATTTTCAATTGGTGCCATCCAAGTCCCAATCAAGACACTTCACTTATCATCCTCATGAAGACCTGTTATCCTGTTAAGAATTGAGCCGTGATTCTTATTGTTGTTGCAGGAACAAAATATTGATGAGTGGAAGACAAACTTTACCCCATCTTGCAAATCATAAACAAAATAAACTTGCTTTAATGCCTTCAAGCTGAGCTTGTACCTGAGAATTACACTGCTACAAAATTTTCCATGATATGATTGACCTTGCCTACAATACATAGTCATGTTACACAATCTTAAAACTAGAGATTCAATTCACACAAGTTTCAAATCGCATACTTGTATTAGTGAACATATGATAATTTGTAGACAACTTTGAACGACAATCTTGTACATTCACAAAAGCCCTTAAACATGTGGACTTATAACAAGTCAATACATACATCAATGAAAAACATTTACTTTTTGACAATAATTTTCACTTTACAAAAGTACCTAAAGAGGTAATGGCAACAAGTATTTACAATAAGTCTACCCAAATTTTGCCTCTCCTAGGCTTGTGGGTTCTCTTTTTGCACCATCTTCTCTTGAAGGTCACTTATTATTGTGGAGAGTCCTCTTTGCCACCTCTTTTTTCCATTGCATTATGCATAATAATCTCTTTACATTTCTTTGAATGAAGTTCCAGATGCAACTTCCAACATCATTCAGTGTCAAGTCCATCCACTTTGCAATGAGCAAAGAAAAATTTCTTCTTGTTTGTTGACACAAATGTTTGCTCATGCGAAAGAAATTCATTATGCTTGATGCCCAAAATTTGGTTCATTCAGTTAACCATTATCATACGTTGCTGACATACGACCACGCAATGGTCAGGAGCATCACAAAATTTACAAGGGTATTGATTCCACAAGTATTCAAAACTTCCATGCATTGGAAAACACTCTTGAGAATTATACCTATCTCTAGAGCTGCAGCCTCAACAGTTGCCACAAGGTGATGACATCTAATGCTCATACGTTTGATGTACCTCAAGCTGTTTGGATCATTCTCCAAACTCCTTTCGACCATATCCCAATCCCATATACTTCTGTCTCTCCTCAACCACAATTGGATTGGTAATACCTTGACCATTTTTGCCAAGACCTCCACCTTCATATCCCATACTAGAAAGCAACTTCATAACTATGCCCTTGGAATGGTTCTCAAATGTAGCAAAATAGTTGTTATGCATGAAAATGGGAGTAGAACTATAGATTCTAATTACCTCCTTAAATTTGTCATTCATCTTGTCAGCTTTTGATGATGACGATGATGGCCAACTTGTAAATGACTCTAGCCACCCACTCTTATCCACTGGAATATGATGTTCTTCTTGAAGATGTTTTCAAAATGTACATGCAACATCTTCAACATATGGTCCAAAACCACTATTTGAACCATGACCGCATGTTGGCCTCATTCTGGAGGTTTCCCTTGCTGGTGCAGGAGTTGAATTTTCTGCAACTTGCTCATCAATAACTTGTTGCAATACAAAGCGCATGAGTCTATTCTCCTCTTCAACTATCTCCAATATCCTTCTCAATTCGATGTTATCCATCTAAAGATCCAAATTTTTCTCCTCTAGCTCTTGGAGATTCTTTTTGTTGCCCGTTTTGCAACTTGGTCAACTGGTGCTCTGATACCAAACTGATATGAAGTTAAACCAGAGCTAAACCCTGCTAGTTACATCTACTGCAGTAGCCTTCTGGAAGTGAGAATACCCCTACAAGGTCTTCTCCATGCCTAAATACCTCCCAAAATTGCTTCGAAACCCTTACTGATCCATACACCTTTAGCCTCAAACCTGCAAAATAACTCCATAGATGTGCTCAAATAATAAATTAGAGGTTACCAATGGATTCAAAACATCCAAAAACCCCTAAGCAGGATCTTTTTGAGTTCCATTTCAATAAAAACTCCAAATGTTATGAGCTTATAAGCTCTGCTATGAACTTAATTGTTAACCATCCTACAAATTGGCCCTTCTGGATAACTATCCTATAAATATGCCTTGAAAAATGCTAACGAGAGACATTTTCGCACTCTGTTGGTGCATTTTTTCAGACCATTAATTTAGCCTCTAACACCTTGAGATCGAAAAACTAGGTTATATCGACGCATGGGGCTGCGGGTTGGGCCTTAACGCCCGCCCTTACCAGTTAAGCCCCTTAAAACCTGGGTGAATAGTCATATGTTGCCATGAGGCTGAGGGTTGGGCTAACAGCCCTCCCTTCTCGCTGGGCTCCCAACCTTCTCTACCATGCGATAACATATGGTACATTGGACCTAGGGTCTCCCCCCACATCATAGATCCTCTGTCGAGAGCCTTGTAACCTCGGCGTTGTGGTTGTATAAGGGTCCAAAGACCATGGGTGGGATCCCCATTGGAGCGCGATTGCGTAAAGAACCCTCTACATCCCTCCTTTGGCAGATACATTTCAAACAACCAAGGGTTGGGCCCTAAACTTAGCGCCCTCTCCTGTTAGCACTTCCGTGGTTATGTCTACAGACCTGTGGTGTATTGTTGTGGGCGCCGAGAACTTGGGCCAGGGTTAAGTCCTAGCCCTTGGGGACCATTTCCTGTGGTCCCATGGGCGTGGGATGGCTGGCGATAGGGCTTAGCATTGTCCCCTTCCCCCAATTGCAATGTGCACAAACTTTATATAGTGCATTAGCACTATGGTTAACAAGGAACATGGTGCGGCCTAGGGGTAGGTCTCCTTGTTGCTTGGTGGGAGGTCTTGTGTTCGATTCTTGTGGTTCCCATCTACCCTGTTATCTCAAAATCAGGTCCTGGAAGGCTGCAGACCAGGAAGACTTCAAGTAACTATTTCAAACCTACTTTAGGCTGAGGCTTAGCCTCCCCAACCTGAGAGGGCTCTCTCACAAGATTAGAGATTTGGATAATGAATAAGATGGCTAACTCTATGGATTGAAATCAAATGAAAATGTATAAATGGTTGAAATTCCAATCAACAAGCATCTATTGGGCTATGGAGTCAGAGCATGTTTTAGTACAACAACTGATCAGCTTACATGGAAGTCAGGGCATAAAGAGTTTTAATCTACTAGCAAAACAGAGACATCATATAGGAAACACAGTTTATGAACACATGAAGGAAGTTAGAGCATTATCAATGAATTCTAAGTAACATGTGTTCATACCACTGCAAGTGAGCAAATGAAGAAATCCATGAGGAAATAAAACACATAAAACCCTCTCTGAATCCTGAGTAGTAAAGCCAAAGTTCTGCATTAACATAAAACATACAGTGTTCTGCAATAACATAATATGCACTGTTTCTCTTGAAATTTCCAACCCTTTGTACCTCAGCTCTTCTGCTATATATAGAGCTCTTTACATGCTTGGATTCCTTCCTCCATCATGAGGGGAATTCGAATTTTCCATCAGTGACACCTATTCTAACCATAAAACAAGACTTTAAATGCATTTGACAACTAACTAGTAGTCCTAGAGACCTAATACAACTAGGAGTGTAACTCCTTATTATGATTACAACAACCTTATCTAAACATTTAAAGCATTATTTGACACCTAACACTCCATGAAGTCGAATTTGATGGTGCTCATATCCTTCCATCTGGCCCTTGATGACTCATCCTTTTGTTGTTCCTAGAAACTAGGAGGCTGTCCCTTGCTCTGTTCTGGCTGAAAAATAGGTCTTGGGACAGAGCTCATAACTTCTCGTAAAAAATGTATTTGGAAAAACTGAAGGAGGCTTTTGTGAACCAATCCATGCTGAACAAAAACCTCTCTTGGTTTTTTGAAAAACCTTCCCTACCTCCCAGAATGTGTCTTTGAAAAACCTGTGTCAAACAGAAGATGAAAAACTGCACCTACAGCAGTTTCGTAGCGCAACTTTGGTCATTAATTTCTCTCAGATCGTAATGGATTTGAGGAAACTGAAGGAGGTTTTTCTATTTCAGTCTGTTAGGAATAAAAACCTCTTTCCATTTCCCAAAATAGGCTTTCAGTTGCTTTAGAGACCTCCTGGAAGTTGACTACCTTTTCAAACAGAGAAATATGCCTGTGGAAAACTTGCACCTACAGCAGTTTCGTAGCGCAAGTTTGATCATTCATTTCTCTCAAATAATAATGGATTTGAAGAAAGTGGAAGAGGTTTTTGTACTTTAGTATCTTAAGAATGAAAACCTCTTTTACTTTTCATAGATGAGTTTTCCATTGCTTGGTAATCCCCTTGGAAGTTGGCTGCTGTTTTTCATAACATGAAACTTTGGAGTTCATAAGAGTCTTTCCTTTCCTTGTTTTGTCTTTGCTAGACACTTATACTTCGTGAATGTTGACCCTGAGTTTGCCAAGTGCTTCTTATGCATGAAAGGAGCATGACAATAACCAAAACCAAATCTTTCTTACCTTACCCTTTTCCTTTGAAATTTGTTTAGTGATAACATACCCAATTACCAATTTTATTATTTATTTATTTTAGAGAACAACCAATGGACAATAAATTGAGCATCTGGTGTCTAATTGAGGTGAAACGAACGTAGTTGGATTCAGAATGACCGACACTTCGATTTGGCACAGATTTCAAGAAGTACTGGGCACTTTCATTTTTCAGCTTAAAATTGATCACCTGATCACACCTCCCCACTAGGAACTTTAAGACTCCAAAATTTTACTTCCCTAGTCCATATAAAGACGCTAGAACTCAAAAATACCCAAAAACTCAATCTAAAATGCAAAATTTTCAATTGGTGCCCTCCAAGCCCCAATCAAGGCACGTCACTTATCATACTCATGAAGAGTTATTGTCCTGTTAAGAATTGAGCCATCATTCTTCTTGTTGTTGCAGGAACAAAATATTGATGAGTGGAATATGAACATTCTCTTTACTCTCATCTTTGAACAGCTCCAAAAACCCTTCATCTCAATGTCTAAACTGTTGAAGGTAAACTTGACCCCATCTTGGAAATCAGAAACAAAATAAACTTGATTTTACGTCTTCGATATGAGCTTGTACATGAGAAGTACATTGTTGTAAAATTTTCCATGATATGATTGACCTTGCCTACAATACATAGTCATCTTATACAATCTTAAAAACAAAGATTCAATTCACACAAGTTTCAAATCGAATACTCGTGTCAGTGAACATATGACAATTTGTCGACAGCTTTGAATGACAATCTTGTACATTCACAAAAGTCCTTAAACATGTGGACTTGTGACAACTCAATACATACATCAATGAAATACATCTACTTGATGATAATAATGTCAACTTTACAAAAGTACCTAAACAAGTAATGACAACAAGTATTTACAATTAAATTACAAAACAACTTTACAATTAGTCTACCCAAATTTTGCCTCTCCTACACTTGTGGATTCTCTTCTTGTGCCATCTTATCTTGAAGGTTGATTAGGATTGTGGAGACTCGTCTTTTCCACCTCTTGTTTCCCTTGCATTATGCAGCATAATCTCTTTACCTTTCTTTGAAAGCAGTTTTGGATGCAACTTCCAACATCGTTCACTGTCATGTCCATGCACTTTGCAATGAGGACAGAAAATCTTCTTCTTGTTTGCTGACAAAGAAGTTCGCTCATGTGAAAGAAATTCATTATGCTTTGATGCCCAAATTTTCGTTGATTCGTTTAACCATTATCATACGTTGCTCACATACAGCTAGGTAATGGTCAAAAGCATCACAAAATGTACAAGGGTATTGATTCCACAAATATTCAAAACTTCCATGCATTGGAAAATGCTCTTGATAGTTATTGATCTGAATTTAAACAAGAACACAACAAATTACAAATATAACCATAAATACAGAGATGCAATAGAAAAAATACTTTCTTTCGTTAATATCAAATAATGAAATATGCTTACAAACAAAATGGAAATGAGACTAGCTCCGGC
This sequence comes from Pinus tabuliformis, assembly GCA_031772625.1. NCBI lineage: Eukaryota > Viridiplantae > Streptophyta > Pinopsida > Pinales > Pinaceae > Pinus > Pinus tabuliformis. Next base: position 57,198,837 of record CM062816.1, read on the forward strand.
GATGGTAGCTTATCTCTTAGAAGAGATGTGGCGGCTACATACCTCTGAACCGAGTTACAATGAGGCTTAAGGGCCTTTTTATTATTGCACAATAAGAGAAAACCCTAACCCAAGGAGATGTAACACCAAGAGTTTATGGGCCTTGTTGGGGTTAGTTTGGCAACCAACTTCACCGGGTTGTAACTTGGTCATATTAACTATGTTTGATGTGCATGATATCTCGTTGAAAATATCTCTTCGAAGACTACAACTGAAAAAATAATTTCAATGAGATCGCCTAAAGGAATATTGCCAAAAAAACGTTATCTAGGGCCTCAAAACGGCTCCGGAAATTCGAGACCCAAAAAACTAAAACAAATAATAAATTGTTATATAAAAAAGGTATAAAAAAAATTGACAGAATAATAGTGGGGGTCCAAGTGGAATAGGCGAGTGGCCACTAATATCCACCTAGATCATTCCTCCCCCCTTAGGAAGCGATTGTCTCCATTGCGTTGGGTTCCTCCATGAGATGAGGAAACTTCTATTGAACTTGGTCCCTGGTGAGCCATTTTCCTTGGTGCAGGAGTTGGATGGCTTTGACAACTCGATACAATTGGATCTTCTACTGGTGAGTGTTCTTGATATGTGTGTCCATGATCCGATCAATTTCATCTTGTTGCATGCAGTCTGGATTTAACTCTGTTGGTGTGAGTTGTTCTGCAATGTCGGATGTGTCCAGTAATGGTGGAAGGTATCGCTGAAGGCGATCCACATTGAACACTGGGTGCAGGCCAAGGAATGGGGGAATGTTGAGCTCAAAAGCATTATCTCCCACAACCTTGGTGATGGTGTATGGCCCATATTGAAGCGAGTGAATCTTGCGGTGGGGCCCAAACTTGTGTGGCACCCGATGTTGATCATGTTGTTGCTTGTACTTAGCATTGGCTTTGTCCAATATGTCATGGACCTGTTAGCGGATGTGTTGAATGTGCTCAATGAAGCTATTTGCCTTGTCGACTTCAGATTGGACATGAGCCGAATCTGCCTGAGTCGCTGCAAATGGTATGGCCACATCAATGGGACGTAGTGGCTAGAATCCCAATCCCACTTGAAAAGGGTTGTGACCAGTTGAGTTGTGGAGAGCCCGGTTGTAGCTGTGTTGGAAATAGGGGAGGCTCTCATCCCATGTGTGTGGATGATGTTGTAGCATTTTTTGGATTTGATAAGTTAGAATAAATTAGACAAAAAATGAAAATGTATATACAAAATGTTAAGATAGGATATGGACAAAAAGAATATTGAATAAAAAATGTTGGGATATTTTTTGAATAAATATGTCCATATCAAAGAAAATGTTAAGGTAGATGCCCTAAAAAATAAAGGAAAAATAAAATGCTAGGATAGACAGAAAAGAAAACAAAAAGACCATGTAAGTGTGCAAATCTAAATGCCACTACTATTTACTTTTATGCATAATAATGATTGTGTGCAACTTGTTATTCATGCCACCATCCATGGTAAACAAATTGTTTAATCTTGGTTATTCCATGCTTTGAATTTTATGTTTATAGATCAGAGAATAAAATCTGACCAAACAGTTTAATCTTGGCAAATCATAGTTAGGTAGAGAAAATAAAAGGAGCTCATAACCTTAATTTGAGCCCTTGGATGATATAAGGTTAGAAATAGATAGATTACTATTCAGAAGAAAAATAGATGAATAAGGGTTTGCTAGCCTAAATGTACCCAAAGAAATGAAGAAAACATATTAGAGGTAAGAAATGGGTAAGTAGAAGAAAGGTTGTTGAACTACAAGGTTAATTAGATCAAAGCACATGCATCATGCTTATACACATCTTTCAACATGTATGGTCCACTATGGAAGTAAAGATAAAGGTTTACAAGTTCATCTAATTAACTTCCCCCACATTCCTTTTTCCCCTTTACTTACTAATTTCCTATCTACAAGTATATTCTAAGTACTTTTAATCCTACAAGTCAAAAAGACTCAGAGCATTTCTCTGACTTTTGGTGGGACTAGACCCTCGGCTTAATGACTTATGGACTCAAGTGCTAGAATCCCCTTCACAAAATCCATTTCCCCTCATCACCATAAGAAAACCTCTTTTCCTCAGGTTAAACACAATTTGCCTAAGAAAAGTGAAAATCCCCCTTATAAATCCCTTTCCACTCAAAAAACCCACAAAAAGCCTTTTATCCTAAGTATAAAGCTTAATGCGCAAATGCAAACATTTTACCCTTTAACTTAGGAAAACCTCACTCCGCTCATTTCATATCAATTCCTAACTTTACTATATAAATCCTATATAAACCCTTTTCATGTATAATAATTAAACCCCTATGTAAAATACCCCAACCCTTAGTTTTAATAAAAACTATAAAAAAATACCCATATCCCGAGACAACTTTACTTAGTTTACCTAATCCCGGTAAACCTAAGTTAATCCCATTATTTAACCTCACCCAATTCCCTAAACCCGCGATTAATCTTCGCCTGATCGCTTAACCCCAAATTTACTCAGAAACTAATCCCATACCGTCGTGATTAAAACCCCTACCCCCCCCCCCCCAACTCCTGTTCATTTCCTCCGTGCAGCTTCTCTGCCCAACTACTTTCAGATCACAATTGTGCAAATCCAATGGCCCAAAGCCATATCAACCGCGCCCGATGGACTACCTTTACCCTCCCGATAAGGCAGTTTTCCCTGACCCCCCAATGGCTACGTGTCACGCTCTAATATACACCGGGTGAACCCTCTGAGAAACCGCTCACGCCACAAAAGCAGTGCAATGACCCTTAAAATCACATCCCCGTCGTTCCGATAAACGCTTATCCTCCATAAAATATGAATTTTGCGTCAATTTCAAAAGGTTGCCTATTAGACTTTAAACCTTGAAAACCCGTGTTTTCATGCCTTTCGCCCGTTTAACAGTTTAAACCATTAAAACCCTTCATCGCTACCATGAACCTCTACGATGCCATTTGACCTCCAATTGCGTTCAGAACGCTGCCACAGCTCTTTCCTCAGGCATTCCTGTGCTAGAAAGCCATCAGTTGCTTTTCCTCCCAAACCTGTGTTTTCTTAACTATTGTTGTGTTTTACAAGTAATCAACCGAAGACTTGAGCATTGGATAAACAACTTTGATATCAGTCGCAAAGTCTGTTTATTCTAAGACTCAACAAGAAACCTGTTAAAAAGTCTATATTTAGAGAAGAAGACCATTACACAAGGAATAGAGAAGAAGACAATTATGCAGAGCCTTGACTATTAAAATAGAGGATCAACGATACAACTCTCATAATAAAAACACTCAGGGATTCTTTCTTCATCCCTGATGAAATCAAGCATATATTTTGGTAAAGCCCACTTTTACTAAACACACCAAGATGGATGAAATCTACAAAGGATAACAAGCATTTCTATCCTAGATAAGAAATGTTGGGAAGAATTAACAAATTTACTTAGTCAAGGATAATTGAACAGAATTCAGCTTTTGAAGGAACAGTCAACTAGCTTCAACCATCTTTCAACTTTTTCAGTGACAGTCATCAAACAGCATAGCACCAAAGAAATGCCAGATCATTAGACAATTTTATTTTTGATTGTGTAAATAATCTATTTTTGTAAAAGCAGTTTAGGATATTTTTCATCCTATTGTTTTATAAATAACTCTCTTCATGAGTTATCAAGGGTTGCACCCTTGAAGAAGCATTTCTAGACATTTGATGTACTTGACTTTTCCAGAACCTCAATACGAAGCAAAGGATTCAGAATTCTGTTTTGCACAGTGTGTGTTTCATGCAATTTTTTCTTGTATTACTCATTATGTTTTTGTTCATATTCTTATGACTTTACAGAGATAACTAGGTGGGAATAATTGTGTCTCAATCTATTCCTATAAGCTTTCTGAAGTGATAATCATTAAAGATACTTGTCGGAGTGTGAAATACCTCGAAGAGAGCTAGGGTTTATGCGATCCAGTGCTTGAGACAGGGCTGGAACACCACAGAGCCAGACTAGCAGCATTGTTTCGAAAGGGCAATTGCTGTCGGACTGGATGGGAGCAGAGGGGTCCAGTGGGACCCCAACGTTTAAGCAAATTGTCATGCAGAAACAGCAACAGGAAATGAAAGGAGTCAGAATAGAGGGAATGAACAGCAAGATGCAGAATAACAGAAAAAACAAGGAAAAGACACCAATGATACCTGACAAGACAGAAAACACCTCAGAAGTCAGGAATAAAGAGAAGCAGAACAGAGAAGACACAAAAGACAAAACAGATGCAAAGTCTCAACCCTCAGAAAACGAGGAGGAGCGACCTAGAGAAGACAAAGAGCCAAAAAACAAAAGCGAGGTCCCACCGGAGAAGGAGGGGGAGTCCAGCGCGAACCCCAACAGGGCCCCTTTGACCAGCAATGCCTGTAAGCCCAAGAAAAAAGATAACCTACGGGTGACAATCACTGACCCTGAAATCCAGGCCTATAGGGAGCACATGGCTGAACATGCCATCATTTGTAAATTTATGGGAGTCTGGCCATCTGAAAGGACTCTGTGCCAATGGATAAGACAGCAGTGGAAACCGAAAGGAGATGTGCAGCTGCATCTGGGAGCTAAAGGATTTTTCACAGTAGTCTTTACAAGTCTAGAAGATAAGGACAGAGTCTTCGAAGGTGGCCCTTATTTTCTAGCAGCAGCAGGCCTGTATATGAGACCTTGGAAGCCAAACTTCGTCCCGGAAAAGGAATCTTTCACTCAAGTACCGATCTGGATCAGACTGTTTTCTCTCCCAATAGATTATTGGGGATTGAATGCCTTGAAGCAGATAGGGGACAAGCTAGGCACCTTTGTTAAAGCCTCGGAGGAAACCATGCAGAAAAGGTATACCTCCTACGCTAGAATCTGTGTGGAACTGGATGTGTCTGGTGCACTACATGAAGGTTTATGGCTCGAGTATAGGGATGAGGAATATTTTCAGGCTTTAGACTATGAGCAAATACCTTTCAGGTGTCGGAAATGCCACGAGCATGGGCATCTGATAAGGGACTGTCCACTGAATAGAAAGGAGGTAGAAGATGAGAAAATACAAAGCAACAAAGACAAGAACAACTTCACCAAGCCAAAAAACAGGCAGCGCGCAAATAGAAGAAGGGCCAATAAAGGCAGCACAGAAAGAAACTACTTCAGTAACCCCTTTGAGATCCTTGATCTTGAGACTGACTCGGAGGAAAAGCAAAATATACCTAATGTGGAGGCAGGGCAAGAAGGACAGGAAGAACCAACAGGGAAGAAAACTGCGGAAGGAGATTTCAATGATGAAGTCCACATGCAGGATAGAATAGCAGAAACGGACGAAGAAACAGAAATGTTAACAAGTGAAGCGGGAAGTGAGGATCTGGAGCTGGAAGAGACCCTAGCCATGGAAGGAATGGACCTCACGGCGATAGTAGAAAGTTGGAAAGCCAAAGGGATTGAAGCAGTACCGGAGGAAGAAATCAGGAAGGTCAATGACCTCTTCATTGCACGACAGAATGCAGTAATAGAAAAACAAAATAGAAAGTTAGGCATCATCAAAGGTAACAGCCCACACTACAAAGCAATACTGGGAAAAACCTCTGGTTCAAGGCGCAAACGCCGTAGAGGCCGCAAGTCGAGCGGAGAAAATCTGCAGGAACTTGGAGAGATGTTGCTCAATGCAGGTAAAATAAGGCAGCTAAGTGACTATCCGTCCTTCCAAAGATCTGTTTAAAATGAAGATTACATCATGGAATGCAAGGGGGATCAACAGCCAGGCCAAACAGAGGATCATGAAGCGGCAAATGCAAAAATACAACCCAGATATGGTGTTTCTTCAAGAAACCAAATGTAACAGAGTCATTACAGATCGGCTGCGAGTTAAGTTGGGAAGAAATTTTGAAGTCCTAGAGATCGAAAGCCAAGGACGAGAAGGAGGCTTAGCTACTTTCTGGGACACAAGAAGATACCAGATTCTTTCAGCGGAAGCAAGCAAAAACTACTTAGCACTGGAAGTGCAACCTACTGGTAATTCTATATCTTTCCTATGCATCAATGTCTATAGTCCTCAGAAATTAGAAGACAAGATTAATTTCCTAGAGTCTTTATCCAAATTTATAGAAAGGCACCCTGGTGCTAAATACATTGTGGGGGGAGATTTCAACATGATCACCTCCCTCCTGGAGAAAAAAGGAGGCCTCAGAAAACTAAACAGGGATGCGGAGACCTTCATAAGTTTCATTGATAATACAAGAATGGTAGATGTATACCCTAAAAGTGGCAAATTCACATGGAACAACAGAAGGGGAGGTGAAAGGCTAATTTCTTCAAGACTGGATCGTTTCTTAGTCTCGGAAAACTTAATTTTAGATGGAACGGTAGTTGAGTCGAACATCCTCCCAAGTGGAGGGTCGGACCACTGGCCGATCTCACTAGCGGTTGAGCTTCAGGGTACCCCCAAGAATAAACCCTTCAGGTTTGAAAAGTTCTGGATAGAACACCCCAACTTCCTCACAGTGGTGGAAAAATGGTGGTCAGAACCTTTAGTTGAAGAAGGATCCAAAATGTTCAATCTTCAAAAGAAACTAAAAAACATCAAAATGAGATTAAAGGACTGGAATAAAACAGTTTTCGGAAACATCTTTCAGGAGAAAGCTATCATCGAAAACAAGCTGGAACAAATTCACAAGGATGGTGCGGCAGGCTACAGAAATGAAGAAACCTGTGAACAAGAAAAAGAGCTTACTCAACAATGGCACAATAGATGCAAGCAGGAAGAATCATTATGGAAGCAGAAATCAAGAATCCTTTGGTTAAAGGAAGGGGAGCAAAACACTAAGTTCTTCCACAGATCAGCCATGGACTACAGAAGTGCCAACAAAATCCTTGAACTAAAAAACAATGAGGGAGAAATTCTTAGAAATCATAACGAGATATCAGCCTCCCTATCGGATCACTTCAGTTTCATAGCGCAAGAACCAGGGATCAACAGAGAGGAAGCCATCAAAGAAATTACCAATGTCATACCTAAAACCATCACAGAGGATCAGAACTGGGCCCTAAGAAGAACCATTACCATGGAAGAAGTAGAGGAGGCAGTCAGAAGTATGCCAAGCGACAAAGCTCCTGGACCGGATGGATTTACCATCAACTTCTATAAAGCCTGCTGGAACATTGTAAAGCAAGACATATGGGAGATCGTGGAAGACTCAAGACGCTCCAAAACGATCCTAAAATCTCTAAACTCAACTTTCATTGCTCTTATACCCAAAGTGGAGGAAGCTAATACACCAGAAAAATTCAGACCCATAGCCCTTTGCAATGTCATCTACAAGATCATTTCAAAAGTCATAGCCAATAGGCTGAAAGCAATTCTCCCTGGCATCATCTCACAAGAGCAGTCTGGCTATGTGGAGGGTAGGCAAATTCTAGACAATATTTTGCTTGCACAGGAGATGATTCACTCACTTCACTCGCGGAAAGAAGCCGGAATGCTCATGCAGTTAGACCTTTCCAAAGCTTATGACAAGGTAAGTTGGTCTTACCTGGAAGCAGTTTTAGAAGCTTTTGGTTTCAGTAGACAATGGATCAAATGGGTTTTAGCCCTCATAAAATCTCCTAGATATTCCATCCTTGTGAATGGCGCCCCTTCAGCTCCCTTCAGCCCTTCCAGGGGCATCAGACAGGGGGATCCCTTATCCCCATTTCTGTTTGTCATCCTTATGGAAGGCCTGAGCAGAATAATTGCCAAGAAAAAAGCAGAGGGTCAAATTAGAGGTTTGCAACCTATCAGATCCATTCCAGCTACAACTCATCAACAGTTTGTGGATGATACCATGTTACATGGTACTCCAACAGTAAAAGAAGCTTTAGCTTTCAGAGACATCCTCAATCTCTTTAGCAAAGCTTCGGGAATGGAGATTAATTTTTCCAAATCCACCATCTTCTTCTTCAACACGCATCAGGCTATCCAATCTCATCTGTCTAGGCTTCTGGGGTTCAAAATTGGCTCATTACCTTCAAGATATCTTGGTGCCCCTCTAACTCTCAGACCTTGGCAAAAGGCTCACTGGGAGAAAGTCCTAGCAAGCATGGAAAGGAAGTGCAAACATTGGACTAACAGGGCTCTGAATTTCGCAGGTAGGTTAATACTAACAAAAGTGGTCTTGCAGGCTATCCCTCAGTACATGCTTTCAATTCTTCCTGCTCCAAAAGGGATCTTAAATCAAATGAGAATCATTCAGCGCTCCTTTTTATGGAGTGGAAACAGCGAAAAGAAAAAATGGGCTTTGGTGGCTTGGCAGAAACTGTGTAAACCTAAGGACAGGGGGGGCTTAACTTGGTTGATCCCTCAGTAGTAAACAGAATCTGCGGGGCCAAAATATGGTGGAAATGGATCTCTGACACAAGCCTACCATGGGCCACTCACTGGAAGGAAAAGTATATGCCGAATAGCACCAATCTAGAACTTATAAGAATGCAGGACGCTCCCAACGGTTCACCAATATGGAACCATGCCAAGAACAATAGAAGTATTGTTCAGGACTATAGCTTCTGGGAGATACGTAATGGAACTCAAGCACTCTTCTGGGAGGACGCCTGGCAGCAGTCCCCGAAACTGGAAACCCCTCAACTTCGACCCGTGAAGCAAAACTATCAAAATGAGGGCAAATACAGAGTCAATCAATACTGGAACTCAACCAGTGAAGACCCAGACTGGCGGGAATGGACAGTTTTCAACACTACCTACAACGAAGACATTCAGGAAACCATTCAAGCTTTAAATCAACAAATCCTCAAAAGAAAAATCCGAATTGCAGCTGAAAATGATAAGCTCAGATGGGGACCGACAGGCAACGGTGAGTTCTCCCTAAAAGAAGCCAGGAGTATCATAGAGAGGGAAGAGCAGCCTGTTACAGTGCCCTGGAACGATAAAGTTTGGGACAGTCTACAATGGCCGAAGGTTAGAACTTTTCTATGGCTTCTTATGCAGAAGAAAACCCTAACCTGGGAAAACTTATTAAAAAAAGGGTTCAGGGGACCTTCTAGATGTCCCATGTGCATGGAGGAGGCGGAGACAATGAATCATCTCTTTAATTCCTGTGAGTGGGCTTCCCAGCTCTGGCACTGGATGGAAGAAATTCTTGGAGCTTCTGATCGGGACAGAGACTCCATTCAGGAAACCATAATCAATTGGAGGAGAAACTTTTCTAGAATTCGAAGAGTTGAAAGTATATGGAAGTGCGCCCCAGGCTTCATCTTATGGACAGTATGGAAAGAGCGGAATCGAAGGATATTTCAGGAGGAAGTAAGAAACATAGAATGTGCAAAAGAATCAATAACAATTAACATCAAACAGCTCATACAGACAAAGTGCAAAGAAGAACTAAATGAAAAACCTTCGGTCCAGGACTTACGCATATTGAAGAGTTTTCAATTGGAGGCCTCCGGCAATCAACCGACTGGGGGAAACAGGTCACCACCCTCACCGCAAATCCTCAGATGGCAATGCCCGCCAGAGGGAGGCCTAAAATTGAATTTCGACGGGGCATCGAGGGGCAACCCAGGAACAACAGGTATCGGAGGCGCAATCCGCAATCAGGCGGGCGACATTGTTCATATCTACTGCAGAGCGCTTGGAGAAAGCACCAATAATGAAGCAGAGTTTGCGGCACTTGAGCAAGGATTGAAAATTCTAAGAACAATCCGACAAGGAAATATCATAGTGGAGGGGGATTCTTCCTTGGCCATCACGGCGGCCAAACGCTTACAAGCAGGCACAAGAGCCAGTAAAGCCACCAAACATTGGAGACTGGCTAAAGCTACGGAGAGCATAGCGGAGCTGATAGCAGAAAGGAGAGGTTTGGTTTTCCAAACAGTAAGACGAAAGGCGAATGGGTTGGCAGATTTCTTGGCAAACCATGGAGCTGACAACCCAAATAAAATTTTGGACAGCTGTTGGCAGGAGGTTAACTGCCCAATCCTCAAGGTGACATGTGCACAGCTGGCAGAGAAGGATTTAATCCAAGCCGATCCAGCCTAGCAGGTGAAGGGGTCGGGTTACGGGACCGGATGTTTGAGGACACCGGAAAAAGCAGCAATAATAACCAAGGCAACAGAATGACAGGACATCTCTGGCGGTGGTGTACCTGGCGGCGGCAGGCCAGACAGACGAGTGATCATTATAGATCGAACCACAGAGCTTATAGCATCAGCAGATTTAGAATTAAGACACATGGAAGGAATCCGTATGGGGAGGCATCAATTACATTTATGGTGATATCTAAAGAGGCGGGCTGGCTCGAGGCAATGCACAGGAGGACCAAGCATGCAGGCAAACAAGGATTTTCAGACACCACTATTAACCATAGCAACAAATCTAAAGTACAGGACACTTGGCATATTCTCAATTGGATGATGCGCAGCCACTTCCATTCCAATTCGACCTGCAGCGGCCTAGCTTGTGCGAACCTCATTCCAATTTATTGCAACAGTACTCACACTTCTAGCGGAATCATGACAAACCTCAGGAGGGCTCACAAACGAAAACACTATAAATCTGAGGGCAGACACCCTGTTTTCTCCATAGTTTCTCTTCACAAGGTCGAGCACGCATCCGTGAACGGCAATTGTATTAGTTGGGAGGAGCACAGAGAGCTAGATATGGAAGCGGGAGATTGCCGTTGTGCTGCTGCAAATCGGGAATTCCAAGAGGCGAAGAGGGCCTATGAAACCCGCACGGCAACTAAGAACAAACGTAAAGTTGCTGATCTGGAAGCCAAGGCTAAGCAGGAGGAAGAGGGGCGCACGGAGGAGGAGATTGCAGAGGAGGTCGATTGGATGAAGGATCCGGGCACCCCCTCGAAGAGGGCAACTCAGTTTGTTAGAACAAAAGCAGAAAGCTGGCGAACCAAGACTCTCATCGCCAAAGCACTGGAATCGATCGAGAAGGAAAAGGAGAAAATTGTAACTGAGGTGAACCTCACGGAGGCTCAAATGGCAAAGATAATCGACTACAACAGCTCGCTGGACGGCCGAATCACCACTGTGCATGAAGCTGTTCAGACAGTCAATAGAAAGCTGACTCTGCTCATCAGGCTCCTGAGGGATTCTGTTAACCCAGCGCCCGTTACTCCGCAGCAGGCCACAACGGTGGTACAGGACAACGAATCAATTGAAGCCATGCAAGCAAGAATGGACAAACATATGCGGGAGATGGGTCTGGACACCATCAGCCAGATGGGCAAGTTTATCTAAGGAAGTCACCTCTGTTGTTTCCTTCGTCTATATCTATGTATCGGCCTAAGTCTATCTATGTTAATGTCATGAACTGTAATGTCTCGGCAGTATCGTTTTTAGGCACAAGTATAGCTCGGGCCACCCTGCGTGGTGTGCATTTTGCAGTCTCTTTTTTCTGATATCTCTGAGCAGGTGATAAACTATGAACTATTGTACATCCCTGCTCTCGATCTGCTTCTGCGGATTTTTTGTACTCTATTTTGTATTCTAATATAAACATCTGACTTACAAAAAAAAAAAAGATAATCATTAAAGATAATGTCTTAATGAACCGTTTGTTTAATTAATTCCCTTTGAATCAATAAATCATCATCATCTTGTTGTAAGCATAATCATATTCTCTTGAACCTTCTGAACATCGGTCAAAGGCTTTCACACTTATGATTATGTAATTATCTATCTGAGAATTGTGATAATCATATTATTTTTTGTTTTCTGCTCACCACTATTCAAGCTTTATCACTGTGTGAAATTTTATAGCAACCCTTTACTAAGATATTGATATTATTCAAAGGGTTAGGTATGTCAGTTCTATATTTGTTTTATTCATTGGTCTCCCAAATCAAAACAAAAACCGCCAAAACATTTATCGTAGATGCTCTGGCATAATAGCTAACCATTATTATCTCAGAGGTACAACATCGAACTGGCGCCGTTGCCAGGGATCTCGAATTTCATTAAGTTTTCCTGGGGCAACGATATGTATTCTATTCCTTTGAGGTGATTAAAGGTCTAGAAAGATAAAAATCCTTCACCTGGCGACTCCACTCTCTCAAACTGGCACCTTTTAAGCACACCAGATCTCATTCAGAGGGTAACCTAGTTGATCCTTTGTCAGATCCTGAAAAAATTCTGAGAAAATCTAGTTCTATAAGTGGACATCAACCCTCTTCTTCTTCTTCTTATTCAGTATTACATTCTGAAGATTTACCATCATTTGATTCTTATTAACATTCCATCCAGTCTAGATTACTCCCACCTGGCACCTAGGGTTGTGGAACTCTTGAGGAGAGGAGTTGATTTTAAATCGACATTCCTCATTCGTTCATTTGAAACTCATCTAGAACCCTCACTACCACCAAGATCTCCTAAAATTGAATCTGACTTGGGTATTAATTTACCAGAATATAAACCAGCAAATTCCATATCCCCTACTGCTTATTCGTTTCCTCCCACTTTTGGACAACCTGAAGCTTTTACTTCTGAACAACCCGAAGAGACCTTCTCAGTGTATTCAAATCCACTCTTTGAAATAAAGGAAGGTATTCATCCACAGGTCCAAAAGTTAGTTCTTAGGACTCCTTTGAAATCACTCAAGAGATCCCCTCCTTCTTCACCTCAACCTAGTTCTTCAACCCCTCAATCACCTTCTTCAACTTCTTCTTCATCTTCTTCAATTTCTACATCCACACAAACACATCATACACCACCTCCCACTATGGCTTTTCAACCTATTGTACAGGCTAGATATGCAGCTTTAGTATTACCTCCTAATCTCGATGCATTCCCAACTGGATACTTGAAATACTTTCCCAGGTATAATGGAGAGACCGGTCCTTCTGCTGAAGACCATCTTCAAGCCTTTTTAGACTTTACAGTTAACATGAATATTGAACAAGAAAACATTTACATGAGGTTGTTTGTACAATCGCTTGAAGGAAATGTAAGAATTTGGTTTAGGTAGTTACCTGCAAATACCATTAGAAATTGGAAAGAGCTTACAACTATATTTAAAAACCAGTGGGGTGTGAAAAAGGATCCTCTTTACTTTATTACTGAGTTTGATGAACTTAAAATAAATTTTGGTGAACCTGTATCAGACTTTATCAAAAGATTCAATAAGCTTTATCATAAAATTCCCCCTGATTGTAAACCCCTTATAGCAGCAGCAAAGTCTGGATTTTTTAAAGCCTTTGATGATGATTTTGTTGTTATGCTGAGAGAGAGAACTTCAAGAACTCTTGAACATATGCAAACAAATGATATTGAGGTAGAAGCAAACATAACTACTTCAACTACTTTGAAAGCTAAAGAGGAAAAGCCCCAAAGAAAACTCAAATCAACACCAGAGGCTTCTAGTTCCTCTAAGACTAAAACTAAAGATTCTAAAATAGATGAAATAACTTCTCTTCTTAGAAATCTATCTAATAGAATTTACAAGATTGAGACTCAACCTAGGACAACTCAACAAACAGTTTCCAGACCCCAAAATCAAAATCAAGGTCAATATCAAAGAAATCCACTATTACGAATTCTTCAGAGACCTAGTAATGATCAGTAGGTTCCTACTCCTTTGTTGATAGATGATCATCAACCTGGTGATAATACTATGACCATCACTGAAGATATAAATAATTTGGATACTTCCTCTGATCAAACAGTTATTAGTCCTCTTACAGAACATAATCAGGTTCAAGAAGATCAAGAACCTTCACAGGTTTCTAAATACCATGCCTTCTCTGAATTTTTAATTGCAGAGTTAAACAAAAGATATGACCTTAGGCCTAGGCCTGGCCCTGGAAGACCTCCTAAGGAAATCCCAGTAATTGAACCTCGTGCCAAAGTTGCTCAAACTCAAACAACTTTTATTCGACCATTAGAACAGCCAATTGATATTCCTCAAAATGACAAAAATGCATTGACTACTTTTAATGTTGAAAAAGAGTTAGAAAGAGTTAAAATCCCAATTCCTCTTTCAGAACTTTCTAAAAACCCTGGGTATAAAAATTAGGTCTCCAAATGGATACAAAATACCTCGGTTGATGCTGAAGGTGATATCATTAGTTTGCAAGATGAAAAACCAGCAGTTATTTTTGGACCAAGCTCAGATATGATAGATGAAATAGTGCCTCCTTTCTATGTAACTCTTAAGACAAATGATTCCATGTTGTATAATTGTATGCTTGTTTCTGGAGCATCACATAACCTCATGCCAAAAACTATCATGGATCATTTGAAACTTGACGTAACTAGATCTTATCATGACTTGTACACGTTTGATTCTAAAAGGGTGCCTTGCGTAGGATTGATTAAGGATTTAGTAGTCACCCTTGCTTAAATTCCATTGAAAAGTATAGTACTTGATATAGTTGTCACGAATATCCCTCCCAAATTTGGAATGGTCCTTTCAAGGTCTTGCTGTTCAAAATTAGAGGGAACTCTTCAAATGGATATGTCTTATGCTACTATTCTAGTTTATGGGGGAAAACAACTAAGATTATATAGGGAGGTGAGATTTGTGCACACTGTTTGTAAAACAGACCAGCCAAGGAATCGTCCCGTTTATGCAATTGACCAATATTTTGGTTGCTTTCAACTCTCTTCAAACCAAGTGAATGAAACTGAAGTTAAAATTGAAGATGTAACTGAAAGTCCAATACCAAATAAAACTAATATATGGAAACTATTCTTTGATGGCTCCTATACAAAAGATGGATCAGGAGCTGGAGTAGTTTTAATATCACCAGAAAAAGAAAACATTACCCAATCATGTAAGCTTGACTTTGAAGCTACAAATAATGTGGTTGAATATGAAGCTTTCCTTTTAGGATTGCAATTAGCCAAAAGCTTAAGGGTTCGAAACTTAAGTGTTTTTACTGATTCAGAGCTTATTGTCAAACAAGTGAGAATCATTTGCAAGACTAAACATCCTAGACTTAGGTCTTACCGAAATGAATTATGGGATTTAATTGAAAACTTCTTTGATGCCTTTAATTTGACTTATATTCCAAGAGATCAGAATATTCATGCAGATGCCTTAGCTATTTCTGCTAGTTCATTTAAAATTCCTGATCAGACTAATGTACTCTACCAAATACAAGTCAAGTATAGACCATCTATCCCAGACAATCTGAAACACTGGCAGATATTTGAAGATGATGAACACTTGAAATCTTTTCTGCAACTTGTAGATCAATTTTCCCTTCTACAAATTGATGAAGATAGATCCGAAATAAATTAAAATACAAGTGAAAATGATACTTCAGATTTCAGTTCAAAAATTGCTGATCATAATATTATTCAATTGTCTAACAATTTTATTCCAAAAGGCTTGATACCTTTAGAAAAATTGTTTGATCAAAATGATGTTCTCTGAAATCCTCAGTCCTTTTCTTCAGAAGAGGATATAGAAGAAATTAACATTGGAACAAATGATGATGTCAAAAGCATCAAAATCTTTGCATCTCTAGACCCTTAGATTAAAACTCAATATCTTAAGTTACTTCAAAATTATAAGGATGGTTTTATTTGGACCTATGCTGATCTAAAAACTTATGATACTTCATTAATACAACATAAGATCCCTTTGAAGCCAGAAGAAATCCCTTATCAACAAAAACTTAGGAGGATTAATCCAACTCCTCTACCAACTTTCGAAAGGGAAATTAAGAAAATGCCAGATGCCCAAGTCATTCTCCCTCTTAGATATTCTAATTGGGTTGCAAATTTAGTTCCTGTTGGGAAAAACAAGGGAGAAATCAAGCTTTGTGTGGACTTTAGAAATTTGAACAAAGCATCATCAAAGGATAATTACCCTTTGCCTAAGATGGATCAGTTACTTCAAATGGTTTTAGGAGCACAAAGACTTTCTATGCTTGATGGTTTTTCAGGTTATAATCAGGTGAATGTTGATCCAGAAAATAGGGAAAAGACAACCTTCACTACACCCTGGGGTACATTTATGTACGCTAGAATGCCATTTGGCTTATCAAATGCTAGAGCAACATTTCAAAGAGCTATGGATGTAGCTTTCATGGATCAGGTAAACAAATTTGTAGTTATTTATCTTGATGACATTACTGGTTTTTTTAAATTTGATCAGAAACATTTAAAGCACTTGAACAAGGTTTTTGACAGGTGTAGGAAATTTGGGATATCATTGAACCCTAACAAGTCTTTGTTTGCTATTAAAGAAGGAAAACTATTAGGCCGTATAATCTCAAAGGAAGGAGTGGTAATTGATCCTAAGTGTGTGTCTGCCATTGAAACACTGACCTAACCTAGAAACAAGAAATAAATTCAAGCTTTTCTAGGTAAGATTAATTTTTTAAGGAGATTCATCCTGAATTATGCAGAGATTGTAAAAGATATAACTAACATGCTCCGAAAGGACCATGAAGTTAAATGAACTGACTATTCCAGGAATGCATTTGATTAGACCAAGAAGGCTATCTCTAAAGCTCCCACCTTGGCCAACCCTGATTATACAAAACCATTCAGTATCTTTTCTTTTGCCTCAGAAACAACCCTTGCTGTTGTGCTATTACAAAAGAATGAAAATTCCCACGACCAGCCCATAGCCTTTTTCAATAAGGTTATGAGAGATGATGAGCTTAAGTATGACATAATCGAGAAGCAAGCCTATGCCCTCATTCAAGTCATGAAATCTTTCAAGATATATGTCCTACATTCACCTATTACTGCTTATGTTCCTAATGGTGCTGTAAAAATTGTTTTAACTCAACCTGACACTCATGGGAAAAGAGGTAGGTGGATCACTCAAATACTTGAGTTTGATCTAACTATCAAAACTACAAAGCTAGTAAAAGACCAAGGATTAGCCAAGCTTCTAACAAAATCCAATTTCAAAGTGCTTGGAATCAATTCTATTTTAGAAGTACAACGGAAGAATCCACAAGAACCTTTTGTCCTAGTACAAGAGAAGAATCCACAAGAACCTTCTGTCCTTGCACAAGGAAAGAATCCACAAGAACATTTCCTAATTCTACAAGGGGAGAATCCATAAGAACCTTCTCTTCAACCAGAAGAAAAGAATCCACAAGAACCTTTACCTTCATATTAGATCAGCCCTTTACATATTGATGACAAATTTCTATTGTCAGATTGGTATAATGACATTGTAAATTTTCTCCTCCATTTTGAATGCCCGACATCATTTTTCAAAGCCCAGTGCAAAAGTCTTAAATTGAAAGAAGTCAAGTACTGCATCATAAATGCAAATTTGTACTGGACAGATCCACTGAATATCTTGTTATTATGTTTAATAGAATCAGAAACTGAAGGAATCATTGATTAGTTTCATGCAGGATTTTGTGGAGGACATTATGCTTGGAGAGCAACAACGTACAAGATATTAAGGGGAGGATTCTATTGGCCAACATTGTTCTTGCAAGTAGGGGCAAAGGTCAGAAGTTTCGTTCCTTGTCAAATGTTTGCTAGTAAGCAGAAACTAGCAGCTCTTCCACTAGTACCATCAATAATCTCAACACCTTTCCTCCAATGGGGATTAGATTTTATTGTAGAAATCCATCCCACTTCAAGTAATCAGCACAGATGGATTCTCACAACAACAGACTACTTCACTAAATGGGTGGAAGCAATTCCAGTAAGAAATGCTACTGATTCAGTAGTAATTAAGTTCATTGAAGAAAATATCTTATCTAGGTTTGGTTTCCTAACTCAAATTGTCACAGATAATGCAACAACATTCTCTAGTGTTCAAATGATTGAGTTTTGCCATAAATATCAGATTTTGTTACATCATTCAACTCCATACTACCCTCAAGGTAATGGCCTCACAGAATCCTCAAATAAAAGTCTCGTAAAGGTAATCAAAAAGACCCTCGCAGATCATAAAAAGAGTTGGGACTCTCATTTAGTTTATGTAGTATGGGCAAACAGAATAACTCCCAAAAGATCTACTCGTAAATCTCCTTTTCAGTTAGTCTATGGGAAAGATGCAATTTTTCCCACCAATTTGGCTTTCCCAGTTTTAAAATTATTGCAAGACTCAACACATGAACCTGGTGATTTTTCAAGAAGGATAAATCAGATTATTGAAATAAATGAAAATAGAGATGAAGTTCAATACAAATTCAAGAAATATCAAAATAAGATGAAAAGCCTGTTTGACAAAAGAGCTAGGGAAAGGGACTTCAAAGAAGGTGACCTAGTTCTAAGATGGGACTCCAGGAGGGAGGAAAAGGGAAAGCATGGTAAGTTTGACAACCTATGGTTTGGTCCATTAGCAATTGCTGAAGTAAAGGGTAACAACACCTTTGTGCTGCAAAATCTTGAGGGACAATATTCCACTTATCCTGTAAATGGAAGGTTTCTCAAACATTTCATTCAGTACTAAGAAGTTGGGATACATTTCATTGTAAATATTCTGGTTTCTTTTATTTTTGAGCTGTCAGTGAGATTTTTTACAGCAAAGACTCCAGAGCCTAAGGAGAAGGCACATGGATCTGCAGGTTCTCTGCATTCTACAGGAGAAAGCAGTCCCCAGTTGGAGCCGATGTTGTAGCATTTTTTGGTTTTGATAAGTTAGAATAAATTAGACAAAAAATGAAAATGTATATACAAAATGTTAAGATAGGATATGGACAAAAAGAATATTGAATAAAAAATGTTAGGAATTTTTTTGAATAAATATGTCCATATCAAAGAAAATGTTAGGGTAGATGCCCTAAAAAATAAAGGCAAAATAAAATACTATGTTAGACAGAAAAGAAAACAAAAAGACCATGAAAGTGTGCAAGTCTAAATGCCACTACTATTTACTTTTATGCATAATAATGATTGTGTGCAACTTGTTATTCATGCCACCATCCATGGTAAACAAACTGTTTAATCTTGGTTATTCCATGCTTTGAATTTTATGTTTATAGATCAGAGAATAAACTCTGACCAAACAGTTTAATCTTGGCAAATCATAGTTCGGTAGAGAAAATAAAAGGAGCTCATAAGCTTAATTTGAGCCCTTGGATGATATAAGGTTAGAAATAGATAGATTACTCTTCAGAAGAAAAATAGATGAATAAGGGTTTTCTAGCCTAAATGCACCCAAAGAAATGAAGAAAACAAGTTAGAGGTAAGAAATGGGTAAGCAGAAGAAAGGTTGTTGAACTACAATGTTAATTAGATCAAAGCACATGCATCATGCTTATACACATCTTTCCATGTATGGTCCACTATTGAAGCAAAGACAAAGGTTTACAAGTTCATGTGATTAACTTCCCCCGCATTCATTTTTCCCCTTTACTTACTAATTTCCTATCTACAAGTATATTCTAAGTACTTTTAATCCTACAAGTCAAAGAGGCTCAGAGCATTTCTCTGACTTTTGGTGGGATCGGACCCTCGGCTTAATGACTTATGGACTCAAGTGCTAGAATCCCCTTCATAAAATCCATTTCCCCTCATCACCATAAGAAAACCCCTTTTCCTAAGGTTAAACACAATTTTCCTAAGAAAAGTGAAAAACCCCTTATAAATCCCTTTTCACTCAAAAAACCCACAAAAAGCCTTTTATCCTAAGTATAAAGCTTAATGTGCAAATGCAAACCTTTTACCCCTTAACTTAGGAAAACCTCACTCTACTCATTTCATATTAATTCCTAACTTTACTATATAAATCTGATATAAACCCTTTTCCCGTATAATAATTAAACCCTTATGTAAAATACCCCAACCCTTAGTTTTAATAAAAACTATAAGAAATACCCTTATCCAAATACAACTTTACTTAGTTTACCCAATCTTGGTAAACCTAAGTTAATCTCATTATTTAACCTCACTCAATTCCCTAAACCCGCGATTAAGCCTCGCCCAATCACTTAACCCCGGATTTACTCATAAACTAATCCCATACCCCGTGATTAAAACCCTTGCCCCCTACCCCCCTCCCCCCAAACTCATGTCCATTTCCTCCGCGCAACTTCTCTGCCCGATTACTGTCAGATCACAATTGCCCAAATCCAACGGCCCAAAGCCATATCGGCTGTGCCCGATAAGGCAGTTTTCCTCTACCCCCCGATTGCTACGTGTCATGCTCTAACATACATCAGGTGACCCGTCCGAAAAACCGCCCATGCCGCAAGAGCAGTGCAACGACCCTTAAAACCGCCTCCCCTTCATTTCGATAAACTGCTTATCCTCCATAAAATATGAATTTCGCGCCATTTTCAAAAAGTCGTCCGTTAGAATTTAAACTTTGAAAACTCGTGTTTTCACGCCTTTCGCCCGTTTAACAGTTTAAACCATTAAAACCCTTCATCGCTACCCTAAACCTCTGCGATGCCATTTGACCTCCAATTACGTTCAAGACGCTGCCACAGCTCTTTCCTTAGGCATTCCTGTGCCAGAAAGCCATCAATTGTTTTTCCTCCCGAACCTGTGTTTTCTTAACTATTGTTGTGTTTTGCAGGTAATCAGCTGAAGACTTGAGCATTGGATAAACAACTTTGATATCAGTCACAGAGTCTGTTTATTCTAAGACTCAACAAGAAACCTGTTAAATGGTCTATATTAAGAGAAGAAGACCATTACACAAGGAATAGAGAAGAAGACAACTATGCAAAGCCTTGACTATTAAAACATAGGATTAGTGATACAGATATCACAATAAAAACACTCAGGGATTCTTTCTTCGTCTCGGATGAAATCAAGCATATATTTTGGTAAAGCCCACTTTTACTAAACACACCGAGATGGATGAAATCTTCAAAGGATAACAAGTATTTCTATCCCAGATAAGAAATGCTGGGAAGAATTAACTGATTTACTTAATCAAGGATAATTGAACAGAATTCAGCTTTTGAAGGAACAGTCAACTAGCTTCAACCATCTTTCAACTTTTTCAGTGGCAGTCATCAAACAACATAGTACCAAAGTAGTGTCAAACCATTAGACAATTTTATTTTTGATTGTGTAAATTAACTATTTTTGTAAAAGCAGTTTAGGATATTTTTTGTCCTACTGTTGTATAAATAAATCTCTTCATGAGTTATCAAGGGTTGCACCCTTGATGAAGCAATTTCTAGACATTTGATGTACTTGACTTTTCTAGAACCTCAATACAAAGCAAAGGATTCTGAATTCTGTTTTGCATAGTTTGTGTTTCATGTAAGTTTTTCCTGTATTACTCATTATGTTTTTCTTCATATTCTTATGACTTTACGTAGATAACTAGGTAGGAATAATTGTGTCTTAATCTATTCCTATAAGCTTTATGAAGTGATAATCATTAAAGAGAATGGATTAATGAACTGTCTGTTTAATTAATTCCCTCTGAATCAATAAATCATCAGCATCTTGTTGTAAGTATAAGCATATTCTCTTGAACCTTTTGAACATCAGCCAAAGGTTTTCACACTTATGATTATGTAATTATCTATCTGAGAATTGTGATAATCATATTATTTTTTGTTTTATGCTCACCACTATTGAAGCTTTATCACCGTGTGAAACTTTATAGCAGCCCTTTACTAAGATATTGATATTATTCAAAGGTTTAGGTATATCAATTCTATATTTGCTTTATTCATTGGTCTCCCAAATCAAAACAAAAACCCCCAGAACATTTATCTTAGTTTCTCTGGCATAATAGCTGACCATTATTATCTCAGAGGTACAACAGATGCTTTGAGTTGTACATGTGCAAAATGTGTATGATCATCCTGTTGACGACCTCTGTTTAGCCATTAGTTTGGGGATGGAAAGTTGTGGACTTAGTGAGCTTGGTGTCCAACATCGACCAGAGACTGGACCAAAATGTATTGAGGAACCTGCTGTCCCGATCTGAGATGATAGACTGTGGGATCCCAAAGTGTACCCACACTCGTTCAAAGAAGAGTTTAGCAGTGGCTTTTGCTGTGATACTCTTCTTGCAGGTCGCCATAATGGCCATCTTCGAGAATCTGTCGACGACCACAGAAACACAGTCATTGCCATGCTTAGTAGAAGGAAGGCCTAACATGTAATCCATGGAGATGGATTCCCAAGGTCGACTAGGGGTAGGCATCAAAGTATAGAGACCTTGCTTATTGATGGTCGGTTTGGCAATGGAGCAGGTAGTGTAGGATCTCATGTACTTCCCGACATCCCGTCAAAGATTCGGCCAATAGAAATACTTATGGACTACTGCCACCATTTTCTCGACCCTGAAATGCCCAGCGGCCCGACTATAGTGCGCTTCCCAAATCATCTTTGCACGCTCACTTGAAGGAGAACAAAGGTGTCCTAGTTGGCATAACAAGACATCCTGGAGGTGAAAATATGGAACTTGTTGACCCTCCAAGAGCGCATGGTATGTGTGGCCGAATTTTGGGTCACTTTTGTAGAGAAGTGGCCAATCAGAAGTCTCGTGCCCACAAGAGTTCAGCACAGTAGTTAATTCCATGATCGGTGGTCGGCTGAGGTAGTCTACAACATTATTTGTGCTGCCCTTCTTATACTTGATATTCAAATGGAACTGTTGTAGGTATGTGGACCACTTCTAATAATGATTATTTAGCAACTTCCCTTGCATCTGTATGAATTGCAGGGGTCAATGGTCTATGTGGATGACCGTTTCCTTCCCCAAAACGTAGTGCTTCCATTGTCAGCAGGCCTACACAATGGAATACATCTCTTTGTCATAAGTGGGATACTTCCAAACTGTGTCTGAAAGTGTCTCACTGTGATATGCCATTGGATGCCCTTGTTGAGTAAGGACTGTGCTAATAGCATAGTCAGAGGCATCTGTCTTGATCTCAAATGGTTATTGCAAGTCTGGTAATGCGAGCATTGGCGCAGAGTAGAGGCAATGTTTCAAATCTGTGAATGCCTTCTGTTGAGATTCAAACCAAAAGATTTTTTTCTTTCGCTCCTCCTTTGGTAACTTGACTCAAGGGCCAAGTGATATGAGAGAACCCCAACACGAACCTGCAGTATAACTTGGCAAGACACAGAAAGTTCCAGAGCTCTATCAGAGTGGTTGGGGCTGGCCAATCCCAAATGACTTGGAACTTGGTTGGATCCACATGCACTAACCATTCATCAATAATGTATCCCATATATTGAACCTGGGTCATGCCAAAAGTGCATTTCTCCAAATTGACAAACTGCTTGTGTTGCCGCAGTGTTTGGAGAACCTGTCGGATGTGGTGGAGGTGCTCTTCCCAACTCTGGTTGAAGATCAGGATGTCATCTAAGTATACCACTACAAATGAGTTGGTCAATGGCCGGAAGATGTCATCCATCAGCCTCATGAAGGTTGCAGGAGCATTCGTCAACCTGAAACGCATAACCAACCATTAGAAAATGCCCTCCTTGGCTTTGAAGGTAGTCTTCCACACATCGAAGGGTTCAATTGGTACCTAGTGATATCCAGACTTCAAGTAGATCTTGCTGAAATATTTTCCCCCGTTGAGTTGGTCCAGAAGGTCATCAATCTGTGGGATCGGGTACCTATTCCGAACAATGATCTTGTTCAGTGCTTGATAGTCAATACAAAGTCTCCAAGTCCCATCCTTCTTCTATATCAACATGATTGAACTCCCACAAGGTGATGAACTCGACCGAATGTGACCTTTTTGCAGCAGCTCCTGAATTTGCCTCTTGTTTTCATCATTCTCCAGAACAGAGCATCGATAGATTGGTCCATTGGGTAATGGCGTACCTGGGGTCAGGTTGATGGAGTGCTTGACATGACAATGCAGAGGAACCCTTGCAGGGGAGGTGAAGATGTCCTTGTACTCCTCCACGACCTTGTCCATGTGTTGTTGTCGTGTGGAGGGGCCTTGTCTAGAGGTCGTGGCCACCGTCTTCTTCTTTCCTTGAGGGCATATCATCACAAAAACAAATTTCCTGGTTTTTGAAATGAGCTTACTGCATTGTTTTGCAGTAACCAGAGATATGGCGGTAGGCGGTGCTACCTCCAGTATCCTCTACAACTTATTTCCCAATGTAACAATAATAGCACGAGGCCTGGACTCATACACAACATGTCTCTCCACAAGTATGGTTGGCTTAATAATAGATCACAAACATCAAGGGGAGCAACGTTACATAATATCTCATCCGTGAAGGGCTTGACGTTGCATGGAATGTGACATTGTTGGCTCACGTGCAGATGCTGTCCTTGGTGAAACCACCCGATGGTGTACGGTTGTGGGTGTGTTGTGGTTGATAAGCCTAGACGCTTCCCAACCTCTGCGGCAATGAGGTTCTTTTGGCTCCCATTGTCGACAATGAATTGTAGCGGGGAACCCTTTACCCACATCTGGGGGTGGAAGAGACGCTCCTTCTCCTATGGATCTTCAGGTTCCTCCTTCCAGATCTTTGTGGTGGCGACATTGGCATTGGGCTCCACATCAATAATCTGCTTCCCTTTGTCATTCCCCTTGTCGAGTTCTGACTCAGAGTCAGAACATGCATATGATTCTAAAGCCTTCAACTCAGCCAGCAATGACTACTTGACCCGACACTCACTTGTGTTGTGGGTGGAGCTCTTATGGAACTCACACCACTTTCTTGTGTCCTTCTTCGGTTTCGCAGTGTTGTCCTTTGCTTGTGGCCTTTGTGGGTTGTCCTAGGTCTTCCTGCCTTGGTTTTGTCCTTTGTTCTGCAGTTTGGGGGCACCTTTCCCTTGCTTCGGATTCGTAGATCCAAAGTCTCGCTTCTTCTGTTTAAAATTCTGCTCGATCTTGATGGCATATCGGTACGCCGTGCCAAGCGAGGAGATGTCCAGGAACTCCATCTCATCCTGGATGTATCTATGTAGATAGTCGTTGTACTTGAGTACCAAATGTTTCTCAAAATCCTTGATACCCAACTTCATGCGAAGGGTATGAAAAACATTGGTAAACTTCGAGACATCTTGGTACCTTCCCTACCGCAGGGTGGTCCACTATATGTATTTGTCCTCGTAGCTCCCGACAGGGTAGTACTGCTCCTTGATGGTGTCCCAAAATGAATTCCAAGTGGGAGTGGATGAAAACAATGAGGTCGTACTTTCATCCTTCTGCTCACAATAGGTTTCCAACCAGTCCTTGACATGGGGGGCGACTTTGAGAAGAGAAAAAGTAATATTTTCCCTGCTGGAAAAATCATTAATATAAAAATATCCTTCTAGCAAATTCAACCATTTATCTATGGTGTCTGCGTCTATTTGGCCCTCAAATATGGGAATGTCAAAGTTTACTTGTACCTTAAAAGGTGTGGAGCCTCCAGAGTGGCTATTGGATGTGGATGCGCCGTCGATGGGCAACCGTTGAAGGATATGTGCAAAGTTATCCATCATCGCATTCCTTTGTTTCTCGAGGGCCTCCTCGAGCAATATTTTGATAGGATATCCTTCTCCCTCGTCTTTATTTTCTTCCCCTGTGGGAGTCCATCAGGATTTATGAGGATGGTCTTGCAAAGGTTCGAACAGTCCGAGTCCAAACTCCCTATATCCTGACCTCGTTGGGGACATGCAAAAGAAAACAGAGAAAGAGAAGACCGCTCTGATACCACTGATCTGAATTTAAACAGGAGTGCAACAAATTACAGATATAACCATAAAACAAAGATGTAGCATAAATAACACTTTGTTTCATTAATACCAAATAATGAAATATGCTTACAAACAGAATGGAAATGAGACTAACTCAGGGGATGGTAGCTCATCTCTGAGAAGAGATGTGGTGGCTACATACCTTTGAACTGAGTTACAATGAGTATCAAGGGCTTTTTTTATTATTGAACAATAATAGAAAACCCTAAACAACCAAAAAATTGACCCGAGGAGATGTAACACCAAGAGTTTATGGGCCCTGTTGGTTTAGTTGGGCAGCCAACTTCCCGGGGTCGTAACTTGGTCATATTATCTATGTTTGACGCACATAATACCTCGTTGGAAAGATCTCTCCAAGGACTACAACTAAAAACACATTTTAAATGAAATTAACCCAAGGAATATTGCCAAAAAAACGTTGTTTATGGCCTCAAAATGACTTCGAAAGTTCAATACCCGAAAAACTGCCAAAAATAGTAAATTGTGCTACAATTAAGGAAACTGGCAAAAAAATGACAGAAAAATGGTGGGGGTCCAAGTGGAATAGGCGGGTGGCCACCAAATTAGCTATGCCTATCTCTAGAGTTGCAATCTCAGCGGTTTTCACAAGGTGATGACATCTAATGCTCAGACGTTTGATGTACCTCAAGCTGTTTGGATCATTCTCCAAACTCCTTTCGACCATATCCCAATCCCATATACTACAGTCTCTCCTCAACCATAATTGGATTGGTAATACCTTGACCATTTTTTCCAAGACCTCCACCTTCATATCCCATATTGTGAACCAACTTCATAACTATGCCCTTGGAATGGTTCTCAAATGCAACAAAATAATTGTTATGCATGAAAATGGGAGTGGAACTATAGATTCTAATTACCTCCTTAAATTTGTCATTCATCTTGTCAGCTTTTGATGATGATGATGATGGCCAACTTGTAGATTACTCTAGCCATCGACCCTTATCCATTAGCATATGGTGTGCTTCTTGAATTGTTTGTAAAGTGTACATACAACATCTTCCACATATGATCCAAAATCACTATTTGAACCATGACCACATACTGACCTCACTCTGTAGGTTTCACTTGCAGGTGGAGGAGTTAAAATTTCTGCAACTTGCTCATCAAGAACTTGTTACAATACAAAGCGCATGTGTCTCTTCTCCTTTTCAACTATCTCCATCATCCTTCTCAATTCTATGTTCTCCATCCAAAGAGTCAAATTCTGCTCCTCTAGCTCTTGGAGATTCATTTTGCTACCCATTTTGCAACTTGGTCAACTAGTGCTCTGATACAAAACTGATCTGAAATTGGATTAGGTGATTTCTTCCTCTTTTCCAAAAACAAATAAAACAAAATCTTAGGACCGTGTTAACACTTTGCAAGGTTAAAATTGGGTCTTGAAACAACAGGTTTATTCAGTGTCTCTTCGAACATGAATTAGTCTTCATATGTAACTGAAAAAAATGAACATAACACACATAATCCATGAAGGCATACAAAAGAGCAAGACAAAGGTTTGTTGACCACTCATATATTCAGTATCAATGAAGCACATAAACATTTGCTGCAGCTAAATATGTGGCTATTACCGCTGCAAAGTAATGTTCTCCTACAAAGAACTCTCACAACAACAGTAACTCAAAACTTATCCTTCAAAGATGACATACCTCAACTGAAATGAGCTAAAAACATCATGTGAACCCTTGAATTCCACATTGAAGCACATAATCAAAACTTCATGTTAAGAGAAGTTAACCCTGAGCTGAACCATATTGGTTACAGTTGCTGCAATAACCTTATGGAAGTGTAAATACCCCTACAAGGTCTTCTCCATGCCCAAATACCTCCCAGAACTGCTTCCAAACCCTGACTGATCCATACACCTTTAGTCTCAAACCTTAAAAAAGGCTTTGTATATGTGCTCAAATAAAACATTAGAGGTTATCAATGGATTCAAAACATCCAAAAACCCGTAATTAACCTCTTTTTGAGCTTTATTTGAATAAAAACTCCAAACGTTATGAGCTTCCAAGCTCTCCTATGAACTTAACTATTAACCATCCTACAAATCCGCCCTTTTGGCTAACTGTCCTAAAAATCCACCCCGAGAACCACTAATGGAGCAAAATTTTTGCCCTCCGCCAGTGCATTTTGTCAGACCATTAATTTAGCCTCTAATGGCTTGAGACCGAAAATACCATGGTATATGGACGCATGGGCCTCAGGGTTAGGTCTTAATGCCCAACCCCACCTATCAAGCCGTTTAAAACCTAGGCGAATGGTCATATGTCGCCACAGGGCCGAGGGCCGGGCTAACAACGTTCCCTTCCCACCGGGCTCCCAACCTTCTCTAGCACGCGGTTACATATGGTCCATTGGACCTGGGATTGCCCCCCACATCATAACACCTCCTCCAAGCACCTTGTAGCCTCTGTGTTGTGGTCATATAACAAAGACCATGTGTAAGGACATGCGGTCAGAGTTACCACCACCGTGCGAAGTGCGACGAGCTAAGGCTAAGGCGTGCGAGCGAACACATGAAAAATGCGCGTGGAAGTCTTAGTGTAGGTGTTTTTATAGCCGTGGGGACGAGTTGAACATCACCCACGGGCCAACCTCATGTGAATTGCAATTCGGGCGAAGGTTGGTTGGCCGACCAAATGAATTGGCAAGAAGTGAGGGCATCGGTGTCACGTGGTGGACGAGTCGGCCGGCAGCTTGACTCGCCCAACTGCCCGTATATATGGAGGACGTGTTTGGAAGCAAAGGCATCATCGAAAATCATTCGAACTTGATCATTCAAGTGGAGGACGAGCTCGGTCATCGAAGGAAGTGCAAAGAAGTGGAAAGGAGGCCACAGTAAGGCGCAGGTCTATGCGCCCGCTCTCGGGCAGCTCTACATAGGTATCAGCACGAGTTCTTGGTGATGAGTGAAGGTATGGGTCAAGGGTCGCACGAAGGCACCCGCCCACTGTTCGGAAGTTGTTGGGTCCCTATAATACTAGTGATTACCCCATTACTATTATAGTTATACCCCTTATTTATATTGTTGTGCCCCTATTACCCCCTTATTGTTATTTCTGTGCCCCATAGAATCCCTCTATTGTTATTTTTGTGGCTTTATATTATTATTGTTAGGTCGGCTAGATTATATTGTGACTCCTTAGACTCCTATATATAGAAAGGAGGTTTTGTCATTTGAATCATCAAGGAATTGTTCATTTATGTAATGTAAAGGAGGTTGCCCCCTCGAAGAGGCTGAATTCTAAGGTGTTGATCTATCTTTTCTATCTTTACTTGAGCTGGTTTCATAACATTTGGTATCAGAGCTTTGGATTCTAGGGTTTCGCTGCTCCAAACAGGTCATCGTGGCATTTTCGCTATAACTTTTTTCTGTGACGTTTCAGAAGTCGCAAAAAAAACCCATTTGAGAAGAATTCGCGCTGAACCTTGGGTTTGAATTTCAGAGCTTTTTGCGTGATATTTTCGGAGATATGATCTGAGGAAGTTGGTCTTTTTACAGACTCCTGAATTACATTCAAAACAGGTGACCTGGGGAAAATTGTCATAACTTTCTCTCTGGGAATCAGATTGAAATTTCATAAGAAGGTACAGAAAGAGGACAGACTGTAGTTTCTTGTATATCATTTTTAGAACCAAATATCAAAAATTGTACACGTGGCACTTCATACAACTTCGCTCTTCTGGAAAGGTCTATAATCAGGTCATCTTGGGAGATTGTGCATAACTCTTTCTTGGAGAATCCAATTTGGATCAGACTGGTGGCATTGGAAAGAGGACACAAAGAGCTACTACAGGTCACAAATTCAGAACTAGATGATTGGAAAGTACAGAGATACATCAGAGGCAATATCGAGCTCCTACAAAGTGAAAAAAGGTGTGTAGATTTTTTAAAATTTTTGCTTAAGCTTGGTTTGAAAATTTATTTTGAAGGAATTCAAAGGGCATAGTAGAGCATTATTATCAGTAATTGATGCCCCGAGGAAAGAAAATGCAAACACCTAGTAAGGAACCTGAAAGCTCTAGCATGACTCATGAAGAAGAGGAAGAAATGCTACATGATATATCAAAATTACAAGAACAAGTGCAACAAATGTCACGCTCACAAAAGTTAACAGATGCTAAGATAAATGGTGTGGAAGCTAAGATGGACAATTTGAAGATAGATTTGAACACAAATTTGAAGACAGGCATGGCAGATTTGAAGACAGATTTGACAAATTTTCTACAAGAAATACTTACTAATGGTGAAAAGGTAGTAAAGGAAACTCATGATGAGAACAAAAGAAATGTTAATCATGATTCCATAGACGCTAATGTTGGATCGAAGAATCACCATATTCCAAAAATCGATATGAGGAAGTTTGATGGCAAGGATCCCGCCACATGGATATTACAGATGGAGCAATTCTTCGATCTCAATAATGTGCAAAACGCACAAAAGGTACGTATGGCAACTGTATATTTGGAACCAAATCAGTTTGTATGGTATCAATGGCTTTGTTCTCGTAAACAATTTATCACTTGGGCAATTTTTACGGAAGAATTGATAGCACATTATGAGGATACAAAAAGCAACACTTTTTTAGCCAATTGATAAGTCTCAAAAAAAAGGGTTCAATAATGGAGCACATTGAGGAGTTCCAAAAATTGAACATAAGGGTAAAAGATATTCCAGAGGAGCATAGGATTGATGTGTTCATAGGGTCTTTAAAGGATAATATCCAACATGATGTTCGCCTTTGGGAACCTGATTCATTAGAGAAGGCATTCAGGTTAGCAAGAAAAATGGAAAGCAAAATTATGGCAACTAGGAAGCATACCACTCACAACTATAAAGACGGAAGTGTTGTTGCCCCTAGTCTTCCACAACCTACAAGGTTGACACCACAACAATTGGAAGAAAAAAGAGCAAAAGGGCTTTGTTACAATTGTGATAGCAAATACACAAAAGGTCATAAGTGTGCTGAGAAGAAATTATTCTACATAGATTGTGAAGAGGAAGAAGAAAAGGAGCAAGAAAGGTCAAAAGAAGAGGATATATTCCAGGAACAAAGCCTAGATGAAGAACAAATAAATCCGACCATATCTTGTAATGCATTGGCGGGAATTACCACTCCTCAAACCATCAAGATAGAAGGACAAATCAAGAAGAAAAAGGTAATAGTGTTGATTGATTCAGGAAGCACCCACAATTTTATTCATTGTAGGGTAGCAAAAGAATTGAATTGCTTCCTATATCCAGCACCAGAGTGTCAAGTGATGATTGCAAATGGAGGAACAATAAATTGCTCTGGAAAGTGCCATAATATCAAGCTATCCATGGGAGAATATGTATTGACTAGCCCAATGCTTTCCATTCCAATGGGAGGTGCTGATGTTGTACTAGGAGTCCAATGGCTACAATCCTTGGGTACAATAGCTTTTAATTTTCAAGAACTTTTCATGAAATTTTCTGTGGAAGGAAAGGAAGTTGAATTAAGGGGTATTGCAGGGAAACCAGGAAAGATAATCAGCTCTAATGGCATGACAAAGCTTCTAAAAAAGGAGCAAAGAGGTGTAATTGCACAATTATGTTCGCTAGATGTTTCCACATTGGAATCATCTATTTCTCCAGATCTCCAAAAAGTCCTGGACAATCATTCCAAGGTATTTGAGACTCCCAAAGGTCTCCCACCTATGCGTGATCATGATCATGCTATTCATCTGATTCCAGGAAGTGTTCCTCCAAACATCAGGCCGTACAGATATCCCTATGTCCAAAAAAGTGAAATTGAACGTATGGTTGCAGAAATGCTAGAGGCTGGTATAATTCAACCGAGTCAAAGTTCTTTCTCAGCTCCAGTAGTATTGGTGCACAAGAAGGATGGATCATGGCGCATGTGTCCGATTATAGGGAGCTCAACAAGCTCACTATTAAAGATAAGTTCCCCATTCCTGTCATTGATGAATTACTGGATGAATTGCATGGATCAATTTACTTCACCAAGTTGGATCTTCGTTCGGGATATCATCAAATCAGAATGAAGATTGAAGACATTCCGAAAACGGCATTTAGAACTCATGAGGGTCATTATGAATTTTTGGTCATGCCTTTTGGCCTTACCAATGCACCTTCAACATTTCAAGGTTTGATGAATTCAATTTTCAAACCATTCCTTAGAAAATTTGTGTTAGTATTTTTTGATGATATACTAATCTACAACAAGTCTTGGAAGGATCATGTTGAACATGTTGACAGGGTGCTACAACTATTGGAGGAGAAACAATTATATGCAAAAAGATCCAAATGTTTCTTTGGAGTCCAGGAGGTGGAATATTTGGGTCATATTGTATCTCATGAAGGAGTTAAGGTAGACCCTAGCAAAATTAAAGCCATTAAGGAATGGAAAATCCCCACATCCATAAAGCATCTGCGAGGATTTCTTGGGTTGACAGGGTATTATCGCAAGTTTGTTAAGAATTATGGGAGAATAGCAGCACCTCTAACAACATTATTGAAGAAAGATTCATTTTCATGGACTCCGGAAGCAACAAAGGCCTTTGAACATCTTAAAGAGGCAATGTGCCAAGCACCGGTCTTAGCTACACCGGACTTCACAAAAACCTTTATTGTGGAATGTGATGCTTCAGGAAATGGAATTGGTGCTGTTCTAATGCAAGATGAAAGACCCATTGCTTTTGAAAGTCGTCCAATCAAGGGAAAGTTTTTAAGCAAAGCTATTTATGAGAAGGAAATGTTGGCAATACTCCATGCACTTAAGAAATGGCGACCCTACCTAATGGGAAGACACTTCAAGGTAAAAACGGATCATGATAGCCTTAAATACTTTTTAGAACAAAGATTATCCTCTGAAGAGCAACAAAAGTGGGTCACAAAGATGTTGGGTTATGACTTTGAAATCATCTACAAAAAAGGGAAGCAAAATGTGGTGGCAGATGCACTCTCAAGAAAGGATGAGGATGTGGAAGCATTGTTGTGTGCCATTTCTATTATCCAACCAGATTGGATAAACGAAGCAAGGGAGGAATGGAAGAATGACGAAGAAGTGTGGGCACTTATTCGAAAGCTACAACAAGATTCCAGTACTTCTGATACATTTAGCTGGCAAAATGATTCGTTATGGTACAAAGATCGCTTATACCTCTGTAAGAATTCCCAGCTAAAACAAAAGATTCTTATGGAATTGCACACTTCTCCCTTAGGAGGGCACTCAGGATTTTTAAAAACTTACCACAGGGTTAAGAAGGAATTTTTTTGGGATGGCCTTAAATCAGATATTCAAAAGTTTGTGGCGGAATGTTTGGTTTGCCAACAAAATAAAGTTGAAACAATTAAGACACCGGGTCTATTACAACCTTTATCCATTCCAAGCCAACGTTGGGAGGAGGTTTCAATGGATTTTATCACAGGTTTACCC
The DNA here is from genome assembly GCA_031772625.1 of Pinus tabuliformis. Taxonomy (NCBI): domain Eukaryota; kingdom Viridiplantae; phylum Streptophyta; class Pinopsida; order Pinales; family Pinaceae; genus Pinus; species Pinus tabuliformis. The sequence continues at coordinate 57,231,882 of CM062816.1, forward strand.
AAGTCTGAGGGAAAGAGTGTCATCATGGTGGTAGTTGACAGACTTACCAAGTATGCACACTTTTGTGCATTATCACATCCATTTAAAGCCAGTACAGTTTCTACTGCATTTATGGAAACAGTTCAAAAGCTACATGGAAACCCAAAGATTATTGTAAGTGACAGAGATCCCATTTTCACTGGAAATTTTTGGACAGAATTATTTTCTTGTCTTGGTACTCAGTTAGCTCATAGCTCATCTTATCATCCTCAATCTGATGGGCAAACTGAGATAGTAAACAAATGTTTGGAAGGATATCTTCGTTGCTTTGTATCTGATAAACAGACACAATGGGTCAAATGGTTGCCTCTGGCTGAATGGTGGTATAACACTTCCTTCCATACAGCAACAAAAATGACCCCATTTATGGCACTTTATGGGTATCAACCACCATCCATCACATCATATTTAAGAGAAAATTCTAAGGTTCAGGCAGTGGAACATCACATCGAACATCAACAACAAGTCCTCCAACTCTTAAAGGATAACCTCGTGTTGGCACAAAATAGAATGAAACAACAGGCAGATCAACATCGCAGTGAAAGAAGTTTTGATGTAGGTGATTGGGTATTCCTACGGCTACAACCATATAAGCAAATGTCCCTAAAGCAAGCTAAGAAGGATAATAAATTATCACCAAAGTATTATGGTCCGTACAAGGTGTTGCAAAAGATTGGTACTATGGCATACAAATTGGAGCTTCCTGCAGCTTCTCGATTGCACCCAGTTTTCCATGTTTCATGTTTAAAGAAGGTTATAGGCGACAAGCTCCCAATTCAAACAATATTGCCAGAACTTGACGAGGAAGGAAAAATTATATTGGAACCGGAAGCAGTCACAGAAACAAGAACTCGACAGCTACGAAATCGATCAATTTCAGAGTATCTTATCAAGTGGAAGAACTTATCCGCTGAAGATTCCACATGGGAGGATGAGAATTTTATGCAGAAGTATCCAGAATTACTCAAGCGTTGAGGACAACACTTTTTTGAAGGAGAGGGGCATGTTGGGTCCCTATAATACTAGTGATTACCCCATTACTATTATAGTTATACCCCTTATTTATATTGTTGTGCCCCTATTACCCCCTTATTGTTATTTATGTGCCCCATAGAATCCCTCTATTGTTATTTTTGTGGCTTTATATTATTATTGTTAGGTCGGCTGGATTATATTGTGACTCCTTAGACTCCTATATATAGAAAGGAGGTTTTGTCATTTGAATCATCAAGGAATTGTTCATTTATGTAATGTAAAGGAGGTTGCCCCCTCGAAGAGGCTGAATTCTAAGGCGTTGATCTATCTTTTCTATCTTTTCTTGAGCTGGTTTCATAACAGAAGTACACGCGGGTTGTGGGTCGCACGAAGGTGCCCGCCCGTCATGCAAAGGTAAACGCGGGTGTATGTGAAGGCGCCCGCCGGTTTGGTTGAAGTCTTGGGTGACGGTGCGTGAGAGCGCCCGCCCGCCGATTGAAGATTCGGGTGGAGAGTGCGGTGAGGCGCTCACTCGATGGTTGGAAGTGCGAGTGGAGGGTGCACGAAGGCGCCCGCCCGCCGGGTGAACACAAGCTCGGTTGTGAAGTTCGGTTGGCGGTCCGTGTGAGGGCGCGCCCGCCCAACTTGGGCAAGGTGACTCGGGTGTTGCACGGTGAACTCGGTTGGCTGCACGAAGGTGTTGCCGAGTGGAAATTTGGCTAAGTATGAAACTTGGGGTTTCCCAAGTATACTTGTAAAATTTGTAAAGTTGAATAATATATTGAATTCGGGTAGACTCATTGTTCAGGGAGTTGCCCCTCCCTTTATACTGTTGCAATTGTCTTGTTTATTTATAATTGCTGTGGATAATGAATGTGTATGGGTGTTCATTGGTATAAAGGATAATAATAATACTTGGTGAAGAAAAATAAAACTAAGTATCGAATGTTAAGGTGTAGTCCATGAACATAAGTATTGGTGAAAAGAAAGTGTTCGGTGGTGCTGCACCTCGCTATAAGCGGTTGAAAGACTACCGCAGGTGTAGGGGCGTGATAGGTGGTATCAGAGTTGATATCCTGGTTGATGGTGAAGAGTTGATACACACCTTGACAGGTGGTATCAGAGCCTAATCAGGGGCTCATGTTGAAAAGCTGATACACACCTTGACAGGTGGCATCGAATTAGGTTTAGGGTGTTGAAGCTGCTGGTTCGTGACAAAGTGACAGTGGAAACAGGTACCTGTAGGTGAAGGAAGTTGGTTTCACACAAGTGAAACAAGAACTGGTTTGGTTTGCAAGGTACAAGTGAAGCTGGTGGATGGTCTATACTAGATCACAAAAAAGAAGGAAAGAGGAAGTAGAGATGGCAGGTGAAACTCATGTTGTATCGAGTGAATCTAGCCATAATGCGACCGAGGCCTTTATCGAAAGGATACTAGAGAGAATGGAGACATTGGAATCTTACTAGACTACAAAGATGACTCTGGTCACGAAGGAACTAGAGGCTAATGTGCAGATGAGGGAAGAGCTCGATGAACTCCGGACTCGACATGAGTACACTGATCTTAAGTGTACACAACTTGAAGATGAAGTCAAGGAGATTGGAGAAGCAAGGGATCGAGGTCTAGCAGAGATCTTGAATTTGTAGAAATCTCTCGATGATGCAAATGATGAGATCGTGGTGTTGAAGAAGGCCATGAGACATAACTTAGGTGGAGGAGTGTCTCATGTGAAAGTCAAGGAACCAGAATCTTATGATGGTACAAGAAGTGCGAAGACTCTTGGTAACTTTCTCTGGGATATGGAGAAATACTTGGAACGCTTGGATCTATCCGATGAGGAGACAAAGTTGAAAGTGGCTGCTCAATTCTTAACGAAAGATGCTAAAATGTGGTGGAGAAGGAGAATGGATTAGATTGCCAATGGTAGTGCTGGTGACATTACTTCTTGGGATGATATGAAGAAAGCTTTGCAGGCTCATTTCAGTCCTCAGGATGAAACCTGGGAAGCAAGGATGAAGATTAAAGTCATTAAGAAAATAGGAAACCTACAAACATATCAACGGGAGTTTCCAAGTGTGGTTCTGGAACTTCCTAACATGGCAGAGAGGGACAAGGTGTTCAACTTCATTATTGGATTGAAGCCTTGGGCACACAATGAAGTGAAGAGGTAGAAGATAAAGACACTTGAAGAAGCTTTTGCTGTTGTGGATCAATTGGTGGAGCATTATGATGAAGCTTCTGATGAAAAGAAGAAGTTCGATAAGCCGAAAGAGAAGAAGAAAGATGATGCTTCAAAATCGGATGAGAAGACGAAGACGAAGAAACCATTGAAGTGTTGGATTTGTGCTGAACCACATATGGTGAAGAATTGTCCTTCTAGACCGAAAGTGGCCGCTATTGCACAATCTAATGCGAAGAAAGAAGAACCTTCTGTGGGGATGATGCAGATTCTTGGAGCTGTTGCTGCTACAGAAGTGGTCTCTCGGAGAGATCCTGAAAGGAACAGCTTGGAGTATGTTCAGATGAAGATTGGAGGTATGGAGGTACTCACTATGGTAGATAGTGGAGCTACTCATAACTTCATGAGTGAAGATGTTGTGAGAAGGATTGGGCTGAAATTTGTATCGGTGAAGGCACAAATGAAGATGGTGAATTCTCCTCCTGATTTTGTACTCGGTGTAGCTAAAAGAGTGGACAAAACACTAGGTGAGTGAACTGGGAAAGTCAACTTCACTATAGTGCGGATTGATGACTATGAGGCTGTACTGGGGATGGAATTCTTGAAACAATATGATGCTATGATCGTTCCACACTTGAAGAAGTTGTACATTTACGATGGAAGGGAAGATGTACCCATTGGTGTTCCAACCATTGGTGTAACGAAGCCTGATTGTAAACTGGTAGTGATGTAATGATGAGAAGCAATTGGAAGATGTATGTAAGCGGTTGTCTACTGCTGAGGCAAAGCTTACCGAACAGTCATTGGTTATCAGGACACTATCTGATAGTATCTTGGATTTGTCAAGAAGGCTAGAAGAGGTTGAGGATGATGATGACGAGGATGTTTATGTGAGACCGAATGTCCATGAGCAGGATCGAGAGGCATATCTACAGAGGATGGAGATAGAGGATCCTGACAAATGGATTGAGCTTATTAGTGAGGGAGAGCCTTCAGGCTCTACTCCCTCTACATCTTCTTAGATGACATAGAAGATGGGGCTCATTGTTAGCTGCTCATGGCAGTGAGTCCTTAAAACAGGTTGAGCAGGTATGACAGATGGTGCAGGAATGGTTTGGCATTAGCATCATGACATGTTGCAGATGAGATGGAGTTTCCATGGACCTAAGCATGGGAGAGATTCTTGGTGAATCCGGGATGTGGCAGAGTCTGAGAAAGACTGGTGTAGGCATAAGGATGTGCATTCTTATGGTTTGAGTGTGACAGTTGGACTGATCACCCGACTAGTTCGAATCATGAGGTCCGGAAGTGTGCAGAGAGATGTTGGCATTATGTTGGAGTATCTGACAATAGTTCACAGGATGGGACGACACATGATGGAGATAGTTGTTTTACATATGTTGTAGAGATGTTTGCAGTGTATGGACTGGTTGATATCATGGACCAAGGATGAGGCAGTTGAGATGATGATCTTGGTGGCAGGATGGTTACCGGGATGACTTATTGTCGAGGACGACAATGACTTCAGGTGGAGGAGGATGTAAGGACCTGCGGTCCAAGTTACCACCACCGTGCAAAGTGCGACGAGCTAAGGCTAAGGCGTGCGAGCGAACACATGAAAAATGTGCATGGAATTCTTGGTGGAGGTGTGTTTATACCATGGGGACAAGTTGAACATCACCGACGGGCCAACCTCATGAGTCGACCGATAGCTCGACTTGCCCAACCGCCTATATATATGGAGGACGTGTTTGGAAGCAGAGGCATCATTGCAAATCGTTCAAACTTGATCATGTAAGTGGAGGATGAGCTAGGTCATCGAAGGAAGTGTGAAGAAGTGGAAAGGAGGCCGCAGTAAGGCGCAGGTCTATGCGCCCGCTCTCGGGAAGCTCTACAAGGGTATTGACACGAGTTCTTGGTGACGGGTGAAGGCGTGGGTCGAGGGTCGCATGAAGGCGCCCACCCATTGTTTGGAGGTACACGCGGGTCGTGGGTCGCATGAAGGCGCCCGCCCGTCGTGTAGAGGTAAACGCGGGTATATGTGAAGGCGCCTAGCGGGTCGGTTGAAGTCTTGGGTGACGGTGCGTGAGAGTGCCCGCTGGCCGGTTGAAGACTCGAGTGGAGAGTGCGGTGAGGCACTTGCCTGACAGTTGGAAGTGTGGGTGGAGGGTGCACGAAGGCACTCGCCTGCCGGGTGAACACGAGCTCGGTTGTGAAGTTCAGTTGGTGGTTCCTGTGAGGGCGCGCCCGCCCAACTTGGGCAAGGCGACTCGGGTGTTGCACGGTGAGCTCGGTTGGCTGCACGAAGGTGCTGCCGAGTGGAAATTTGGCTAAGTATGAAACTTGGAATTCAGGTAGACTCATTTTTCAGGGAGTTGCCCCTCCCTTTATACTGTTGCAATTGTCTTGTTTATTTATAATTGTTGTGGATAATGAATGTGTATGGGTGTTCATTAGTATAAAGGATAATAATAATACTTGGTGAAGAAAATAAAACTAAGTATCAAATGTTAAGGTGTAGTCCATGAACATAAATATTGGTGAAAAGAAAGTGTTTGGTGGTGTCGCACCTCGCTATAAGCGGTTGAAAGACTACCGCAAGTGTAGGGGCGTGACACCATGGGTTGGTTCCCGGTTGGAGCGCCTTTGCGTCGAGTGCCCTTTGCATCCCACCTTGGGCACGTGGCTATCAAATGACCAAGGGTTGGGCGCTAAACTTAACACCCTCTCGTGGTAGCGCTTTTGTGGTTATGTCTGTGGACCTGTGGTATATTACCAGGGGCACCGAGACCTTGGGCCAGGGATAAGCCTTAGCCCTTGGCGCCCCTTGCATGCAATCCTATGGGTGTGGGGTGGTTGGGGCTAGGGCTTAACCTTGACCCCTTCCCCCAATTGCAATGCGCGCAAACTTTATATAGTGTATTAGCACTATGGTTAACAAGGAACATGGCACAACTCAGTGGTAGGCCTCCTTTTTGCTTGGTGGGAGGTCTTGTGTTTGATTCATTTGGTGCCCATCCAACGCTTGACTATAATTTTGCTATTCCCGCGGGAGGCCACGTGGCAGCCATCCATTAGCCCACATGGATCCCATTTATTGGGCTACAAATCCACCAATAATAACTCAGTCAAATTTCGACCAGCCTAGAGAGGCCAAGTGGCATCCTACCACTGGCCAAAAACCCAAAAACACAATCAAACTACCCAATTACCATTTTTTTGCTTGTTTTAGAAAATGGTCAGTGGACAATAACTTGAGCATCTGGTGTCAAATTGAGGTGAAACATACTTTGTTCGATTCAGAACAACGAGAATTTCGATTTGGCGCTAGTTTCAAGAAGTTATGGGCACTTTAATTTTTGAGCATAAAATTGATCACCTGATCACACCTCCCCACTAGGAACTTTTGGACTCCAAAAGTTTACTTCCCTAGTCCATATAAAGAGGCAGGAACTCAAAAAACACCAAAAAACTGAATCCAACTTGCAAAATTTTCAATTGATGCCCTCTAAGCCCCAATCAAGGCACTTCACTTATCATCCTCATGAAGACCTATTGTCCTGTTAAGAATTGAGCTGTCATCCTTATCGTTTTTGCAAGAACAAAATATTGGTGTGTGGAATTTAAACATTCTCTTTACTCTCATCTTTCCATGGCTCCAAAAACACTTCATCTTAAAGTCTAAACTGTTGAAGACAAACTTGACCCCATCTTGGAAATCATAAACAAAATAAACTTGCTTTAATGTCTTCAATCTGAGCTTATACATGAGAAGTACATTGCTGCAAAATTTTCCATGATATGATTGACCTTGCCTATAATACATAGTCATCTTATATAGTCTTAAAAATTAAGATTCAATTCACACAAGTGAACATATGACAATTTGTGGACAACTTTGAACGACAATATTGTACATTTACAAAAGTCCTTAAACATGTGGACTTATAACAAGTCAATACATGCATAAATGAAAAACATACACTTGTTGACAATAATGTTCACTTTACAAAAGTACCTAAACAGTTAATGACAACAAGTATTTACAAAAATTTACGAAACAACTTTACAATAAGTCTACCCAAATTTTTCCTCTCCTAGGCTTGTGGGTTCTCTTCTTGCACCATCGTGTCTTGAAGGTCACTTAGGATTGTGGAGAGTCCTCTTTGCCACCTCTTGTTTCCCTTGCATTATGTAGCATAATCTCTTTACCTTTATTTGAATGAAGTTTCAGATGCAACTTCCAACATCGTTCAGTGTCATGTCCATGCACTTTGTAATGAGCACAAAAAAACTTCTTCTTGTTTGCTAGCATAGAAGTCTGGTCATGCTAAACAAAGTCATAATGCTTGATAGCCAAAATTTGGTTCATTCATTTAACCATTATCATACGTTGCTCACATACACCCAGGCAATGGTCAAAAGCATCACAAAATGTACAAGGGTATTGATTCCACAAGTATTCAAAATTTCCATGCATTGGAAAACACCCTTGAGAGTTATACCTGTCTCTAGAGTTGCAGTTTCGACAATTGTCACGAGTTGGTGACATCTCATGCTCAGATGTTTGATGTACCTCAAGTTGTTTGGAGCATTCTCTAAACTCCTTTCAACTATATCCCAATCTCCTATACTTCGGTCTCTCCTCAACCATAATTGTATTGGCAATACCTTGATCATTTTTTCCAAGACCTCCACCTTCATATTGCATCTTGCAAAGCAACTTCATACCTATACCCTTGGTATGTTGCCCGAACACTGCAAAAGAGTTGTTACGCATTAAAACAGAAGGAGTGGAACCTGAGATACTAATTACCTCCTTAAATTTGTCATTCATCTTGTCAACTTTTGATGATGACGATGATGGGTAGCTTGTAGATGACTCTAGCCGCCCACTCTTATCCACTGGCATATGGTGTTCTTCTTGAAGATGTTTTCAAAATGTACATGCAACATCTTCAACATATGGTCCAAAACCACTATTTGACCATATATATCACATGGTACATGGTCCATTCCAACCATGTATCACATGGTTATTGGCGTGGCACATTTTCAAGCATTTTATTCAAAGCCAAGGTGCTATATACCCTCTAAAGAACACAATTCTAATTCCGAAGCAAGTGCAAATTCTACGTAAGTTAACACACATTAAATATAAACATAAAGATTTGAGATTATTTTTGAGAATGTAACATAAATCAAATGTAAATATATGTGTCCAACATTACTTTTGTGCACATGGGTTTTTAACTAAAATGTTAGATTGGGATATTTTGGGGGAGGTTTTAGTGTTATTGATAAAAGTTCAATCTATAGAATTGTCGAGGAGTGGTGATGATGTAGGGGAAACACAAAGAAATAGAACTCAAGATCAACAATTTATTGAGGTGGATCCTTAACTAAAATGCCACACTGGGATATTTCAGAAGATCCTGTATCATTTTGTAAAATTTTTACTCATGGAATTGTAGTGATACATGGGCGCAATGGGGTATGAAACTCAAGGTTAACTATTAACGGATATCGGTCTTAAACCAAAATTCGAATCATTTGAATATATTCAACCATAGAGTTGTATTTAGAGTTGTATACAATTTTAGAGTTGTATTATTGAATAGGCAATGCACGAATAGATAATTATTCTTCTCTCCTTAGTAATTGTGTGAGTTTTTGATCATTAGTTTTTAAAATGACACCAATCAATGTGTATCAACCACATTTCCTAATGTGGTAATTCTACTATTTAAAAAAATATTTTTTAAAGTAAACACAATATATAAATAAATAGAATTGATAATCTATCTACCAAAAAAACTCAATGTTAAAAACAAAATTTCTCAAGTGGAAACATTCACTTTAGTGGCAAAGTGAGAAATCATGGCCTCAAACTCTTATTTTCTATCACCCATTTCCCCACCCCAGACTACTGCCATAGTCACTTCTATAAACAGGCCAACATACAAGACCAAAGAAATTCCATACCAAAGTCCTTGAATACATTCCCATACGCAAAAGCAAAATGCCAAAATATATAGAAACAACAAACTAAGCAACAAACAATTCACCATAATTTCCTTCCTCCTTTCACAAATTGGCTTCTCATTAACTCTGAATATAATGACCATACTTCACCATCAAAAATGCACAAACACATAACGAACATAGGGGTTTATGAGATAAGAGACTGTCATGGTTACATATCGCGAGAGAAGACATATGAGGGACCCAATTCCATTATTTGTAGGTGACAAGTCTCGATGGTCTCGAGCTCTTGCCAATGTTTACTCTCTAACTGTTAGAACCACTCTTCCTTTTTGAATGTTATGGAAACAAAATTTGACAAGATTTTAAAAAATAACAAATTAAGTTATTTAATCTACACAATTTGAAAGTTTCAAAATTTTTTTAAGCGCTAAATTTATTTATACATTTTAAACAATAATAAATCACAATTTAAATACTTCAAAATTTGTTTGAGTACTAACTTATTTATACATTTTAAACCATAAAAAATTTGAATCAAATTTAGTTTATACATTTTAAACCATAAAAAAATCAAATTTTACCAAAAACTAAATTTAGAACCAAAAAACATTCATTCATTCTATCTATCTAAATGAATTCCAAATAAATTTTTTTTAAGATATAGAGAATGCACCGTTGCATGGTTTTGCATTAATATTATAATATTTTCCTACCATTAATCTATACAACTCCTGTAGTATCACATTTTATTTTTCCGATGTGTGGGTTACGATAGGCGAAATGACATTAAATTCTTTATCCTTAATTGGTGCCTAATCGGTCTATTGTTTTGAGATGGTATGGGTAATAGCCATCCACCGTTCATATAAAAATAAAAATAAAATATAAAAATAAATTCCGCAACTCAACTACTATATATCGACCGCCTCACATGTTTTAATAACCTCGATACTTTGATCGTGAGGTGACTCTGATTCATTCGCTTCGCACATCTAAGAAGAAAAGGCGAAGGCTTGGACAGATCGCGACCATGGCGGCTCTTCTAGCTCGACGCGCTATCTCCACTTTCCGTGCAAGCCAAGCGGTACCATTTCCCTTTTCAAACAACCCTTTTTTAACTCTCCTAGTTCTGTTATGATTATGGCGGTTGTATAAGTTGTTTTTAGGTTTGCTGTTCTGAGGCTGAATGCAGATTTCTGTAATCTTTGTAAGATATGCCCATTAACCGAATGGTATAAATTATCTTACACCGAAGCAACATGGAATTATTGTTTGGGAAGAACTTAACAGTTTGAAAGGGGAAAACGCAGGGCGTTAGATCGGTCACTGGAAGGAAAATCAGAGTTTTGGAACATAATACAGAGCAGGATTTTATCAGTTTTTACTCGCGTTATTTGAATGAAGCAATGAAAGATAAGAATAAGAATCTGACAATCCGGAATAGGATAAGCAGATCAGTAATTTATAGAAGAGATTCAAGAGGTGTTTATGAACTCAAGTTTTGTTCTATGTATAGTCGGCGAGAAATGTTGAATCGGGTAAAAGATATTACGAGATTGTTTCTTATTCGAAACAAGCGTGTGATAGATTTGAATCTGAAATCATCCATAACTAAGAAATGTAAATGGATGGAGTTAAAAGCCGAGAAGAAGTACTGACTAAAAAGCATAGTGGTGCAAGTAGGGCCTTGGTTCACTGATAGAGTACGAAGCCTTCCACCAGGGTTCCATTTCCACCGTGCCTCACCCAATTGGAATATAAAAAAAGCTGAAGCCGGATGCAAGGAATAGATACCCTCTCAAACCCGTCAACTAAGCCCAACGAAGTGAATGTTATGTTGTGCAACACCTGATCTTGGTCCGTGTTTTTGAAAGAACTTCCAAATTAAAAAAAACATAAGGGTGAGCTTCAAAACCCAACATCCAAATGAAAGGAAATATTGTTATAAGCCAGGATGCGAAGTAACAAAGGCACACATAGAAGAGGCAACTTGCTGGTTTAACATAACTCGGGTACTTTGCAAACACATAGAAGTGAAACCATAAGAACACGCTATTCACGAACTCTTAGGAATGAATACTCCCAACAAAAGCTGGTTTCTCCACCAATGATTGACAACAAGCTATCATACACATTGGCAAGTTCTCCTTGGCACAAGTGTACAAGATAGCGCCACTCCATCTTCTCCACATCAAGCACTGCACATGGTACTAGGGTTTCCAAATACCACAAAACCCTAGTCTTATTCTCCAACAAGAACTACAAGATCAAGTGCTTTTTCTCCTCTAGGGGTTGTTCCTAACCATAGCTTCTGTTGTCTTCATGGACAAACTGTAAGTCTTCTTCTTGAGTTTCCTCAAGAACCTTAGTGCTTAAGACAGAAAATACAATGAAGAGTACAATGAAAGAGACCAACTTGTCCGAGTTTTGACATCTCTAATACATGTGTGTGATTGAATGAATTATGGAGATTGTTGACACCTAATCCGAAACGGATGAGGTGAAGCTGGACAGTCATCTAGAAGATGAACTGATCCGTTTTGTGTATGTATAAATAATAGTTGGCTAATGAATAAGAGAATCAGTTCTGTCTTGCGCTCAATAATTTCTGGAGTTAACCTGGCCTGACATGGTATCAGAGCACAGGTCCCAGAAATAACTCCTGCCTTTGCCAGGTTTCTGCTGCCTCATGAAACCTCTGTCCTGAGCGCCTCTGGAGACTGCGCCCTCTGACCATGAGTAATTGATGTGCGTTTTTTTTACCTGAGCGTTGATGCGTTTTGAGCGTTGATGCGTTTTTGAGCCTGATGCGTTCATGTATTCCCTGGAACGCTGCGTTGAAGCTCTGCTGTCGAACCATGGTAAAAGACTATCCCTTTCCATTCAAACAAAACTGATTTCTTGTAATGGTGGCTGCGGTCTTATTTTAATGAAGACTGCGTTTTTTAATGGTAACTGCAATGGTGGCTGCGTTGAAAACTGAGGTATCGTGTTTTTGTAATGGTGACTGTGGTATGCTGAGAACTGAGGTATCGTTTTTTGTAATGGTGACTGTGGTATGCTGAGAACTGAGGTATCGTTTTTTTGTAATGGTGACTGTGGTATGCTAAGAACTGTGGTATGCTGAGAACTGAGGTATCGTTTTTTTGTAATGGTGACTGTGGTATGCTCAGAACTGTGGTATGCACAATGATTTTATGAAGACTGCGTTCAAGATTCTGCGTTTTTGTAATGGTGGCATAACCTACAACTGTCGGAAAACTTCTGTAGATCGGGCCTGTTTGTGGAGATGCGGAGTAATGCGAGTTTTGTATGCTTTATTGCCTGCGTTTTATGGTATTGATGACTGCGTTATATTGAATGCTGCCTGAGCGCATTGCCTGCGTTTTATGGTATTGATGACTGCGTTGTATTGAATGCTGCCTGAGCGCATTGCCTGCGTTTTATGGTATTGATGTCTGACAAAGATGCGGCCATTGGGAGCGGTAAAGGTTTGACATTAATATATTTTCACTGAGGTAACAGAACCGGCAGCCTAGAGTCGAAAGCCTGAGAGATACTTAACGTTAATCCGTGTTTCTGTTCATAAGTTGTTGACTTTGTGGATTGTTCTGTACAATCGTATTTACAATCTCTGCAGCTCTTGCACGAAGTGATGCATAAGGATTCTTGAGTTTTTTGCATTGATATATATTGTAGCAGTGATATATGTTGAAGAGATATCTTGAGCGCCCTCTTTTTTTTCAAAACATAATATTGTAACAGTGATATATGTTGAAGAGATACCTTGAGCGCCTTTTTTTCTTTCTCAAAACACAGTAGTGTGGCAGTGATATAAGAAATGGTGATGCTGATGCAAATAGAAAAATAAAATGCATAAGGCTATGATATAAGATTTTTTTTTCCAGCAGAAGTCTTGTTGTAGCATAAGATTTTTTTCCAGCAGAAGTCTTGCTGTGGCATAAGAATTTTTTTTTCCAGCAGAAGTCTTTTATCAACAGAAGTTTTTTTTTTAGCAGAGATATTTTTACAGAATGCATTCAATCATTTCTATGGTCGGAGTAGTTCTCACTGGCAAGGAGAACTATTCTGAATGGTCTCGGATGGTGAAACACACCCTCATCTACAATGAGCTGTGGAAAGGAGTGTGTGTCGGAGAAGAAGACAGAGACCCTGTGCAGTCCACATCAGACAAAGAACTCGCCATTTGGGAAAACAAGAACAGCAAAGCCTATGCATTGATCGCAGTATCTGTAAATGAGGAAGTAAGTCGTCATATTTCATCCTATTCCATTGCCTTTGAAGCTTTACAAAAGCTGAAAGAACTCTATGATACACATTTTGCACTTGAAGTTGTTCAACTCATGATTAAACTCTTCACTCTTGAACTGAAAAATAATGATCCTCTTGCTCTTGCATCTGAAATAAAGTCTATAATGCATGATATAAAATCCACTAAGGTTGAGCTGGATATCTCTCTTATTGCCTTTCTCAAAGCACTCTATTCTACCTACTCTAATTATCTTGAGTCTTTACAAGCAAATGGAAACCTTAAAGATATAACCTTTGACTCTCTTGTGAAAAAGTTTGCTGAAAGAGAAAAAGCCTTTGGAAAGAAAACAGTCCCTGAATCTTCTGAAGAGACTGTTTGCCTTGCTCACAAAGAAAAGCATCCTGCTCAAGATTTTGCAAGAGGAAGAGGTGGACGAAGAGGAAGAGGAAGATACTTCAGTGGCAGGGGGGGCAGACATTCTCAAGCAGAAAAGGCAGATCTACATTGCATTTGCTGCAAACGAAATGGATCACATGATGCTTCTACATGCAAGCTACCATGGGACAAGGTTGAGCAGAGAAGAAACCAGCAGAAAGGTAAAACTGATGACACAGACAAAGGTAAAGCACCTGAATCCGCTCACTATATTGAGGCACAATGTAACATTGGAGTAAATGAAGACTTGTTTAATGCTTCACTTGCTTCTTCGAAAAATGACTGGTTGCTTGATTCAGGAGCATCCTGTCATATGACTCATAGGAAAGAATTTTTTGAAGATTTCACTGACAATGTTGATGGAGCAGTATACTTTGCAGATCAGTCAAAAATCAAGCCATCAGGGCTTGGCACAATCAGGCTTAAACTGTCTGGTCTTCTAGATTTTCTTCTGGATCATGTTCTATATCTCCCACAGCTCAAGAGAAACTTGCTGTCCCTTGTCCACATCCGCCAGCAAGGTCACTCCATTCATATGTTTGATGGAAAGCTTGAGGTAAGAAAGGCATCTGACCATTCACTTGTCATGAGAGGTATAGAAGAAGAAAGACTTCTTAAACTGCAAGGAACCTCTGCTCATGCACAACATTTTTCATATATTTCTCATCATGATGAAGGTACACTTCCATCAAGTTTATTATGGCATGCTAGATTTGGACATTTAAACTATGATAGTCTCCGCTTGTTGAAGAAAAATGGTGTTGCTGGTTTGCCTACAATTCCTAGAAAACATAAACAATGTGATGCTTGCATTCTAGGAAAGGATAGCAAACAGTCTTTTCATGATTCACATTCAAGAGCACATAGGAAGCTTGAACTTATTCATTCAGATTTATGTGGTCCAATGCCTGTTCCTTCTGCAAATGGAAATAAATATATCATGACATTTATTGATGATTACACCAGAATGTGTTGGGTTTACTTATTGAAGAACAAATCTGATGCTTTTCAAACATTCAAGAATTTTCATAAATGGATTGAAAATGATGCACAATCTCATATTGGGTCTATTCGCACTGATAATGGAAAAGAATATACATCAAATGAATTTGAACACTATCTTCGCCAACATGGGATTAAACATCAAACAACTGTGCCTTATAATCCTCAACAGAATGGTGTAGCTGAAAGAATGAACAGAACAATTTTGAATATGGTACGATCCATGCTTTTCTTCAAAAATGTAAAGACAATGTTTTGGGCTGATGCTGTTCTATGTGCTGCATATATAAAGAATAAATGTCCATCTAGTGCTATAAGAAACAAGACTCCTTATGAATTGTGGTATGGACATGTTCCTTCGGTAAAACATCTCAGGATATTTGGTTCCACCTGTTATGCTTTAATACCAAAGGTACATAGAAACAAACTTGGTGCTAGAAGTCGTAAGTGTATCTTCCTGGGGTATTCAAACACATCTAAAGCATACCGCCTCTATGATGAAGTAAATAAGAAGTTTGTTTTATCTAGAGATGTCATTTTTCTTGAATCATCCAAATCTGACAGTGTTGTTGAGCGGCAACTTGATCGCTTGGATAGATTCACAAAACCGAAATCATTTCAAGAGTTTGATAATCAGATTCCACATCTTGAAGGGGGGATTCCTATACTAGATCAACATGTGGAATCTCCTTCTGAAGAACAATCTCCCCTGCATGACACTCCAACAACGGATGATGCTTTAAGTGATGTAATTGATAGAATTGGGAGACTCAATCTTGATTCAGACCCAACTCAATCAACAGAACAGCCTGGACCATCTCAGAAAGGTCCCCCAAAGTGGCTGACAAAGACACTTGAAAGTGTTCATCCTGATGAAATTGGAAAAACAGGAACCAGAAATTCAAACCGACAAGATGGAGGTGATGTAGATAACTCTAATTCACCTGTTGATATGGATGTTACTTATGATTGTGAATTGAACTTGTCTACAGATTTTGAACCAACTTCCTTCAAAGAAGCTGCTTCTCATGATGAATGGAAAGAAGCGATGCAGAAGGAGTATGATGCCCTCATAAAGAATGGCACTTGGAAGCTGGTTGATCCTCCATTTGGAACCAAACCAATTGGCTGCAAGTGGGTCTACAAGAACAAGTACAAAGCTGATGGCTCACTTGACAAGCACAAAGCTAGGCTTGTGGCAAAATGTTTTGCACAGAAAGAAGGGGTCGATTATGAGGAAACTTTTGCTCCCACAGCAAAATGGGCCACCATCCGGACACTCTTTGCACTAGCTGCTCAGAACGGTTGGAAAGTCCATCAAATGGATGTAAAAACTGCATTCTTGAATGGAGATCTAAAAGAGAATGTTTTTATGTCCCAGCCTGAAGGATTTGCTGTGAAAGGACATGAACACAAAGTATGCAAACTTGTGAAGTCCTTGTATGGCCTCAAACAAGCACCACGAGCCTGGTATGAAAAACTAACTGAGCATCTTTTGAAACTCAACTTCAAACATTTTGATCTTGATGATGCAACTTTATTTGTCAAGAAAGTTGGCAAAATAGTTGTATATCTTGTGGTATATGTAGATGATCTTTTAATGACAGGGAACAATGAAAGCTATATTACATCCATAAAGAAAGAATTAGGAAATTTTTTTGAAATGACTGATTTGGGCTATGTTCATTACTATCTTGGCATTGAAGTAACCCAACATCCAAAGTCCATATTTCTTTCTCAAAAGAAATACATTGGAGATTTGTTAAACAGATTTGGCATGACAGAGTGCAATCCCCTTTCTACTCCAATGGAACAAAACTTGAAGCTCACATCTATTGAAGGAAAGGAGTTTGAGGATGCAACAAAGTATAGACAGCTTGTAGGAAGTCTCATCTACCTCACTACTACCAGACCAGACATTTCATTTGCTGTTGGAATCCTCTCCAGGTTTATGCAAAAGCCTTGTGAGGGACATTGGTCTGCTGCAAAAAGAGTTCTAAGGTACTTGAAGGGAACTCAAGACCTTGGAATCAAGTATACACAGGTGGACGACTTCAACTTGATTGGATACTCTGATTCAGACTTCGATGGAGACAAAGAAACTGGGGTATCTACTTCAGGATATGCTATGAGTCTTGGATCAGGAGTTGTCTCCTGGAGATCACGCAAACAATCAGTACCAGCAGATTCCACAACAGAAGCAGAATATGTGGCAGCAGCTGAAGCAACGAAAGAAATTGTGTGGCTCAGGAAAATTCTTGAAGATTTGCAAGTAAAACAAATACAATCTACTCCACTCATGATTGATAACACATCTGCAATAAAGTTGGCCAAGAACCCAATGTTCCATGATCGCACTAAGCACATCAATACTAAATATCATCTGATCCGACATCATGTTGAGGCCAAAACAATCCATCTCCGTCATTGTTCCACAAACGAGCAAATTGCAGACATCTTCACCAAAGCGCTTGGAAGAGAAAAGCTTGAAAGATTCAGAACGATGCTTGGACTCACCAACATCCCTTCAGATTAAGGGGGGGAATGTTGACACCTAATCCGAAACGGATGAGGTGAAGCTGGACAGTCATCTAGAAGATGAACTGATCCGTTTTGTGTATGTATAAATAATAGTTGGCTAATGAATAAGAGAATCAGTTCTGTCTTGCGCTCAATAATTTCTGGAGTTAACCTGGCCTGACAGAGATGATAAATGAAAAAACTATCCTGCCTTTATTTATATGAAAGGTGAGGGCGGCTAACAATAACAAAGTGGACCTTGTCCACGACAATGAACCTAACTAAACAATAGATAGGCCCACATGTGAAGCACCTCAACTAAAAGTGACACATGTCAAGCTCCAAGGCATGCACATCCAACAAGCGTCCCAAGGTGAGTGCTACATGAGATTTGTTTAACACACGTCCTCCGAAGGCCACCAATCCTCCAACATTCCCTCTTAAGCCATGTGTCCATCTAGTGTGTATGTCCATCATGGTACAACCAAGGGTAACTAGCGCACTATCCACCCCACATCACATCAAGCACCCTCAACAAGTAGCCTAATTAAGCCATATATAGGACCACATGTGAAGGACCTCAACTATAAGTGACACATGTCAAGCTCTAAGGAATGCACATCCATCAAGCCGTTGTCCCAAGGTGAGTGCTACATGAGATTTGTCTAGCATATCTCCTCCAAAGGCCACCGGTGGTATAAACACTTTCAAAGTAACTCCAAAAATTAACTTGTCTATCCACATCACAATGAATGCAATGTTTCTTAGGAGCTTTCCTTTTAGTAGGTTGTTGCTGTAATTTTCTTTCTTTTGCCTCAATTGACTTTTGGAAATACTGAGATGGGGTGAATCAGAGTTTACTTACACAATTGGTTAGTTTATTTCTTCAAACATTCAAAGCATTAAACATGTTGGAAATACTGAGAGGAGGGTGAATCAATATTTCTTAGCGATTGGCAACTCATTAATATTTTTAGAGCATTAGTTAATCTTTAGCAGCATTTAACATTAACCAATATCAGATAGCAAAAGCAGTAAACAACATTCAACATTGCACACTAATCAAGATAGTGGACACAAATTCTTAGGTGGAAAACCCCCTCCGGGTCAAAAACCACTAAATGCTTCTTAATATTTGTCTTCTTCTTCAAAAAGAATAATTACATCAAGTTTTCAACTCCAACTGAAGGAGGCTCCAACCCCCTGATTTACAGGCTCCAACTTGTAGGATGCTCCAACACCCTGTTTACCAACTGCAATTGGGAGGACGCTCCAATGCCCTAGATCTCAAGCTCCAACCTGATGGATGCTCCAACACCCTGTGTACCAGCTGCAACTGGATGGACGCTCCAACGCCTTGTGTAGGCTACAACTTGCCCTAGCACCACCCTGCCACCCTGAAGTGTTCTCAGGCTCCAACCTGAAGGTGACTCCAATCACCTGCCTTGCACCACCCTGCCACCCTAAAGAGTTCTCAGGCTCCAACCTGAAGGTGACTCCAATCACCTACCTTGCACCACCCTGCCACCTTGAAGAGCCGACGGACCACGTTTCAGAATCTTTAGACTGGATCCCCCTGTGCTCTAAATCAATATGAAGAAATCTGTAATGAAGATTATGCTGCTCTGCTCAGTATGTGTATCACTGTCGAGTCCTGGCAGCCACACTGCTCAACGCTGCTCAATCTGACCACTGCACTATCACACTACAAACACTGTTCACCAAACTTGCTTCTGCTCAATCACAATGCCAAACCAAGCCACTGCTCAATCTGCACATCAAACTAAGAATCTGCTTCTGCATCAGCTGTAAACCCTAGCTGTACCAAAACCACAACATATTCACTGCTCTGCAATAAACAATCAGTCTGATCTCTGTATCAGTTAGTCCTGTATCCACACAACCTGCAATGGTCAATGTCACTGTACTGAACTGCTCACAAATGAATATGCGTTCAAAGGCTCATGAGGCAGTCTGTCTAAATCACTGTGCCAAACTGCTGTCACTGTCAAGACTCAAGAGTCAAATGAATGTCCTGTCATCTATGCATATGAAGATTGCTGCAAGATCACTTAGATCTCTGCCATGTATCAAATATGTATGTCAAATCACTGTCAAGTCTATATGTTAAGTTTATATGTTAATATGTCAAGTCACTGTCAATGGAATCTATAGGTCAGGTCAATCACCATCCACAAGCATCAGCTCTATCTTGTATCAAAGGGCTCACAATGTATCACAGTCAACTTGAAGATTGAATATGTCACTAAATTATGAATGCCTCTGAAGATATATCATGTTGTGCCATCGAAGCTTTCTACAACAAATGATAGTTTCTTTGTTTCTTGAGAAGGGTTAAACAAAGGCCACAGAACATTTAGTTTAGTCAATGATCAGAGTTACCAAGGAAAGCTCTGATTAAGGCTGAGACTAATCATAAATATTGTAGAATTTGATTCAGAGAACTATCTTAAAAAATGATGCTCTACTAGATGTTTGATGATCTAATGATGCCTGGAATATACACTGATGCTTTAAGGTAAGTGTGCTTGTTGCTCAAGTCAGGGTAAGATAAGCTACTGTATGTGCTGCTAAAATCACAATGTCACTGCCTTAAGGCTGTTATATACATGTGACAGTGCTATATTTATACATATGAATCCTCAGAAGTCTGGTCCAGAATTTCAAATAAAGATTGATTTAATGTCTCAATTAAGGGCTAATGGTTTTGTGCAAAGTCTTTAAGTCCTTTAAATGAGTCTTTGTTTACTGTACCAAAACAACCCCTGAACCAAATTACAACAAGATTTGAAATCAGTGATTGGCTTAGTGCATTTTAATCCTTGAGAAGAGAACTAGTTTTGCTGCAAGATGATATGACACTGATATCCAAGTGATGAACCCCTTACTGCCAATAAACCCTTTTTCATTGTTCTCAAGCCCTAACCATAGGCTTATCATTTATCAAGTAACGGTTTATCTGTATGGTTAAGGTCACTGTTGTATATGTCAAGGTCAGAATAGATGCCACTAGTGATATAATTTTTCATATAATGAAACCTATAATGAGAAGAAACCTTGCCACTTCAAGAGTTCTGATGACCTAAACTTGAGACCGATATATGCTATTCAACAGAGATTAAGGGCCACATATGTAATAGACCTCAACAGAGATTAGGACAATCAATGTGGTTATTTTTCAAGTCCTAATCTGTAGATAACAGTCATAAATTAGGCCGCACTGTGTTATAGGTCTGTCCCCTAGAGGGCCGAGAGTTGCAGACTTAGGTTAGAATATAGGCCACAGAGTTGAACCACTTCTAACCAGTCCTAGCTCCTCTTCTAGGAAGGCTGAATGGCCTAGTAACAAAGACGTTTTCCTGTGCACATGTAATATCTTCGTTTCAGGTCTGCTATAAAAAGGCTGCATTTCAGAGGTATCCAAGGTAGATGTTCTGATGAGGGTGGAGGCCTGTAATGAAGCCTCAAAACTTTGGTCCTGTTGGAGCCACTTCACCTCAGACCATAGCATTAAAATGATCCTCAAAGAGGGCCGAGGTTCTGCAATAAAATAACACACAAGATAGGTCCTCCACCTGCAAAAGGTATTGCCCAATGAGTCCCTGAACCCAAAAGGAAAATAAAAGTATCCTAATCACAGGAGAACACTTCAAAAATTTCAAAACCCTTCTGCCTTTAGATACTGCGTTCTGTACAGGGTCTGAGCTTCAAATTCAGAGGTTAATTTATCAGAAGATAATCATCATATTCATATCTTGATGGAGTGCTTAAGGTCTACTTTTTATAGTTTGTGGATGGGTTTCTAAGAGAAGTCTGATTTCATATTTAGGAGGGGCTTTTGAATTTTAAGGATCAATTGTAATTAAATATTAATTTTGCCTTTATTAAGACAAAGCCAAGATTAATTTTAATTTAAATCTTAATTTGCCTTTATTAAGACAAAGCCTTCTCTTGGTCTTAATTAGTAAAATTAAATCATTCATTTGCCCCATTCGCCACAAGATATATTATTTAATGTTAGGTGAGGAATCTTGTGTTATGATTGTGAGGAACTCAATTGTTTTCTTAGTTAAATGATCTAGAGGGTTTACCTAGGATGTAGATGTGACTTCGGATTTATAGAGACTTGTATTGACTTAGCTCTTTGATTTAAAAGATCAATTATTCTATTATTATTTTAATTCCTTGGTGAGGGGTCTTGTGGCATGGTTATTTGACTTAGTTAAGACGAAGTAACCATATGGTCACCCTTTGGGGTTTTTGCCCAAAAACTTGGGGCTTCAACTTCAAATGTGAATATCTCTCAAACCAGCAGTCCTGTTGGGGTGTGCCACATACCACTGGAAAAATCTCGACGAGGAGAATCCAATGACGAGGATCTCCAAGGTATAAACTTAATGATTTGCCACTTCAAAAACCTTGGACAAGTTTGAGGTGTGTCCTTAGTCTAGGGAACTCAAACCTTAGAACTAGGGTTTTCAACCATCCAACAATGGAGCTTCCAACTTGACGTAATCTAGACAAATATAAGAGTGTTCATTCACTGTTTGTCATCAATCACTGGGGTTTAGTCAAAGTAAAACTCCAGGGTTGACATCAATGACAACACCATCCAACAAAACAAACACAAAACATCATCATCACATCTATGACAATATACAAAAAATTGTCTCCAACAAGTGCTTTACATTATGTATGGTTTACATAAGACATTTACAGTCTCCAAAAGAGTCTTTAGGCACAAAGCTATAGGTGATTGAGATCTTTTAATCATTTGAAATGCTCAAGTTCTATTTTAGGAGAAGACTACTATCGGTCATTTATTCCAGTGAAACAGGAATCGGCGATTTAGCCGATTAATCGCGATTCCCGCTCGGCTCGGTATGGAAACGATCAGATCCGAATCTTCCAGAGTCAAATCGCGTTTACGGTTTATCGGTTTACGGTTTATCACTTTTACGGTTTATCGGTTTACGGTTTATCACTTTATCGACCAGCGTTTCTGTTTGTGGCGTTTACGGTTTATCGGTTTATTCATACTCCCGCTTATTCACGAGTTCGAGTTATCAATACGTTTAGCTAATATAGGAAGGATAGTATGGACGCGACTTTCTTCTAGTCAAAAGCGACTTCACATTATTTCAATATTAGAGTCTGAAACGTGATTTGTTTGTGCTAAAATCAACAGATGCAGAATACCATAACCGGGATTGGTTGTGTGCTAGAACCTAGGTAGTCCCAATTGAATTGTTAATTAATAATAAAGTTGGCATTGAATTGTTTTTTACTCAAAACCATCGCTTTGTGTTGATCAATAGTAACAATCTGTATAATTTATGTTTTATTGCAATTGGTTTTTTTTAAGTGAATGTGTCCAGCTACCTCCTCGTATAAGATTCATATAATAGAAGGAAACACAATTTTTTCAAATAAAAAGTTATTTACTACCTTTATATTTGCAAACAAGCTCAGAACCATCATAAACTCGAACTCGTGAATCTGCAGACGTTATCAATACGTTTATCGGTTTATCGGTTTGGTAATGCGGCCGGGCATTTCATTCCCAACTGCATGCGCTTCAAAATTTGAATTGAATTGGCTGCACAAAAGAGAACGATCCAGCTTTTTGTTAATTTCCTTTTTGTCTGGTTTTATTTTTTCATCTCTTTTTTTCTTTTTTTCCAAAATATTTATTTGGTTTTAAATTATAAATACTTTTATTCGACTTTTAATATTTTTAATTATCAAAAATTTTATTAAGCTCGTTTTAAATTATAATGATTTCTATTTAATTTTTAATATTTTAATTATTAAAAATATTTTTATTTGATTTTTTGTTTTTTTAATTATTAAAAATGTGTATATGGTTTTAAATTATAAATATTTTTCTTTAATTTTTGATATTATATTTTATTTTTAATTGTAAAATCGATTTTTATTATATTTACCATTTTTATATATTTAAATTGATCAAAAACTTGATTGAATTTTGAAAAAGGAAAAACTTAGGCAGGTAACATCATAGTTATATATATATATATATATATATATATTAATAACTATGATGTTACCTGCCTAAGTTTTTCCTTTTTCAATCCAATGTAACCAGACTCGGAATCGGATCATGTGTGGACTCATAACACATATGAGATACTTATTTATTCATGATATTTTGGACATCTATTGATATTATGCATTGTTTGGACATACCTTTACCCAATATTAACGAAAAATGGTTTTTTTAATTCAATATATGTGTATATTTTTATTTAATGAATTCAATGATTTTTTGCCGATTTTTTCCCGATTTTTTCCCGATCCGATTAAAACTCTTCGCTCTTTTGCCTCGCCGATTTATTGCCAATTCCGAGTCTGGTAACATTGATTTATTTTGTAAACTAACTAGGGCTAATATCCTCAATTTAATGTCATGGCAAGATTTTGGACTTGGTCTGCAACGTTAGAACTTCTTATTAGGACACCAAACTTGTGTTTTAACACGCTAAGGTATACCGCAAATGTACTACTAAAGATGCCAAAAAAAGGTGTCACTAATCCTTGCGCAAAGAATAAACTTCAGATGTTTGTGTTAAAGGCTTGGATGTGTCAATATAAAAGTCTGTTCCAGATCCTTTCAGCTAACAGGAGAACTGTGATCTGTAGACGTCCATAGGAAACCTGAAGTGTTTATGGCAGTCCAACAATGTCACTTCTTTGGGTCAATTGAGATTTAGCCCTTCAACACCATAATTATACCAAAATGAATAAAAATTCACAAACCAAGAACTCTTCAAGCGTGTGCAAAATGAGCTTCAGCTTGTCCAGGAACTGCCTTCAAAAACCTCTGCGAGTAGTTCAGACTTCGATTTCTTTTATATATAGTAATGATGCACAGAGAATCCAATGATGGAGCAGGTATAACAAATGGTTCATGGATACAAATTTTTTCTCATAAATGTAGCAAAAATCTTCAATGAATAATCATTGGATCTTGAGTGAAAATTCTTCACGTTCTGTTTTCAAAGATTGCTGTAGTTTTTGTTCTTCCACAGGTCGCAAACAAACTTAAGGCGTGAGAGTCTTTCGGATCAAAACATGAGAAGCAAGGCTGCAAGAGATATCATTAGGTCTTTGCCCTAAATTGCTTCAGATTCAGAACTTCGATCTCTCATTGGGTTACTTCAGATCTGCGTGGGTTTATATATAATACGATGAGCTGTTCTAGATCAGTGCTCTTTCAAGGAATTTAGAGCAGTGGTATTGGTTGAGTAGGGTTGCTTCAGGAAAACCTTTGCATTAGCCTTCTTCACCTGCAAAACACAACAAAAACCCTAGTGAAACCCATGGAAATATAAGCCCAAAAGCTTCAAATATACTACCTCAGTTTCAGACCTGTTTGTCTACATAAGACGACAAATGCACCAGACTTCTGCATGATGAGAACTCATAGCTCAGACCAGATCTCCAAGAGGCTGCAAATGAATGAATCTCCTCGATCACATGCAAAAGTAGAAACCAACGAAACCCACCAAGATACACAATGAACCCACAAAACTTTGATCGGGCTGCAGGGATAATTTACCTTAGTGAAATCGAATAACCTTGATGCACTTAGAGGGAAAATGTACATATTTTTTATAGGGGTCGAGAACCCTTTTTGAATAGGTAAGCCGACTTTAATTTTGGAGGGAATTTGAATTTTTAATTAGTTTCTAATTTTGAGCGAAAACCCCTCACACTTTTAATATTTTGATACTCTCCATACCTTACGCTTAAAACATTATGAAATTCCTTTATTCATAAAAGAAATCCTTTGAATAATTATTCCTTCAACTAAGGTGATATTCTTCTAAGCCCATAACCAATGATGTATTGCCATGTCATCACATTGTGGGGTTTTTGACCATAATTAGGGTGCTCCAACTTTGACCATGCATATCTCTCAAACGATGAAGGCCCACGAGACGCTCCACACATCAAGGAAATCAGCTTGATGAGGAGAATCTAATGGCGAGGGTATCTGAGGTAAACTCACTAATTTGCTGCTACAAAAACTCCAATAAATGCGGGGTATGTCCATCCTCCAAGAAAAACAAACCCTAGAGATAGGGTTTCATCATTGCATCATCAAGCTGCGTCATCCTGAACATCAAGCTGCATCATCCTGTGGACATCATCACATCAATGACCTCCAATTAACCTTGACATCAATGATGATACATGCACTCACTCTACATCCTGCACCTGCACCTGCTTTGACATCAATGACAAGATACTCAACATTAACCTCTTCTCTTTCTTGAATGATCAGTTAGCATCAATTACATTTCCAATATCATTAAGTAGTTATATAGAAGAAAAAATCAACCAATAAACATGAAAGAGCGGTAAAATAACCATGAGACAATGAGACAAGAGGTAGAGAAATTAGGCTTGAGGCCAATGCAAAACCCACAAGGGGAAAACCCATGTCTTTCCTCATGTGAGAGAGAGAGTTCAATTCATATATACATCATAAATTTATCAAGATAATGGCCAAACCAATAACCATGAACTAGATGAAGTTCCAAGACCTCTTGAGATTTTCGGCCCCCTCATTCCTTCCTTCCTTAGTTGGAACAAAGCTCATGCTGAGATAGATCGATGTATCAAATGAGGAGAGGAGGACTTCTTTATATAGTCTTCAAATGGGGGATCGATGGGTGCCTCCAAGGGGCCCAACCAACTTAAAATAATAGGAGGTTGACGTGAACAATTTAGGAGGCAAAATTTAAAATTCAAAATAATTTAAAATTTTTCTATTTCTTCATGATGGAAATACCGACCATGGCTACCATATTTCCAACACTACCTCTTAGCCAGGGAGGTGCTTTTATTTCTCTCAAAATCAATCTCCCTGACCAATCCATAGGTCTTTTGGCCCACAACTTAAGGGAGAGATCACAAGTACAAGTCTCTCTCTTAGTCAAGATCAATTTCCCCGACAAATCCATAGGTCTCTTGGCACGCAATGCGAGGGAGAGATCACCGGTCTCATCATATGGAAAGATACATAACATCCACCACAAGTGGGATCAATGAATGAGGCCAAACCAATCATATGCACAGGGTACATCTCCCCAACCACAAACAAGGTCTCTTGGCCCTCAGCCTAAGGGAGGAATCCCTATCTCAATCATCGACCACAAACAATGTCTCTTGGCCCACAACCTAGGGGAGAGAACTTGAGATCAATCTCCTCGACCAATCCATAGGTCTCTCGGCACACATCCTAAGTAGAGATCACAACATCAGTGTCCCTAACCAAACTGGTCTCCTAGTAAAAACCTAAGGGATCAGTTCAGGCTTTAGAATCAAATTCCCTGACCAGGTTCACTGGCCTTGCAGTCAATCGACCTAAGGGAGTGAAAATCATCCCGACCAATCTAAAGGTTCCACAACAACAACCTAAGGAAGATTCATGATGCTATCAATTAATGCTCCCTCTCCAAAGGGATTCTCAACCATTCCAGTCTTCTAACATAAACATTAGCAGCTCGCTCAACAGTAGAACAATAGCCATGGTGGATTTCAATACTGGATCAAACATTTCAACATACAACAATAGGTTGAATAGTCTATTGTATATTCAACTTCAGTTGCGGAAGCAAACACCAACACCCTATTCAACAACAAGCATGTATACCATGGTCGAATCCAACTGGCAATAAGTGGCTTCTCACAGAAGCAAACATCAGAATGTGCAACAAAAACATCTATGTCATTCAGATCAACACAACACCTGTAAGTGTTCTTTCTTTCTTTAATACATCCAGTTCAAACAAAGGTAGCAATTCCATGCATCGGGTGGATTCATCAATCAATAGCAGAGTCTCGCAACTTCTTGAATTTTTCCTCAAGCAAGATTCCAAGGACTCATATTCCATTATGTAACAACCTCAACAGGGATTTCACCAGGCTCGTACCATACTTTCAATCTTTCAATTAGCTCCCTCTTACACTGGACGAAGAGGACCTCAGTTCTTGTCGAAAACACATCACCAACACATAGTAGAGAAGTTACAGGTTCTTCTTCAATAGATTTGGCTTAACATTAATATTCAAGACTTCAAGCCATCTTCACCATTGACTTCTTTACATCATGGATTAGAACATGCTTCAATCAGGCTGATCTTGTTTGCTCCCTCTGAGTTCAAAGCCCATCCAATCACGAGTCGTCTTGTCACTTTGTTCTTCCATCTTTTCAACGATTTCCATAGCCTTGACATACTTCATCATGTACCTGCAATCCTCACTAGGAGGCCATGGAAGAACAAATACAACCAAGCAAGACATACAAAGACAAGAGACTCATAATGAAACAATAATAGAAACAATCAAAGTACTTATCTCTTGAGAGTGTGTCAACTCCCTCTTGATCTTAACTTTTTCAGATCCAGTCAACTTCGTCCACATCATCAAGGAGTTAACTTCGTTCATATCATCAATAAGGAGTCCACGTTATGATCAAGGAGTTGGCCTCGTCCACATCATTATCAAGGAGTCTACATCATCAGTAACGATTTAAAAATAAAACAAAGTACAAGATACTTATCTTTTGAGAACTTGTTAGCACCCTCTTAATCTTTAGCCTTCTTGCATCCAACTTGAAAATCAACCCCATTATCAAGATGTTAAATCTTGTAGGAGCTAGGGTTTCTTTATTTAAGTGGAAGCAATCAATCCATAAGCCCCTCGTTTTCATTTTCAATCCCTTTTGACTTGTCAAGGCTTACAATTTGATTAGCTAGGCATCAAACCCTAATAATTCTTTTAGTCTAGGGTTTACAAACCCTAGATGTGAAACATTCATCATTGCATTCTTTTCCAACTTCATTATTCGATTTCAATATCAACATTAAAAATGATCAAACTTTGAGTTTAGCCCACAAACCCTAGGGCTCCCTTGCTAGGGTTTTCAAATCCATAACATTTCACTCTTCCAAACCCTAGATTTTTGCAATCTCAATAGATTTCGAATTTGTCATAAATAATTCAATCAAATTTTGAAGAGGATCTTCATCTTCTTATCATATCTTTACATTCTTGCATTTGATTCCAATGTCTAAAGCTACATGCATGCAACGATTTTCAGATCAAGAATTTCTTTTATCACAATGTTGTTGTAACTTGTAACTAGGTTCGGTCTTCATAATGTCTTATATACTATTGGTTTTATGTATTTGATGTAAAGAGAAAATAAAATTTACTATTATTATTTTATAGCATGGGTTTCATGCTCTGGGTCAAATTGTTTTTAGGTCAAGCTTCCATTGAATGATTCTAGGGTTTTGCCATAGAGTCAAAGAAGTCAAGAGAGTCATTATCATATGTAAAAGACCATATTGGGAATTTTGAATCATCTATGAAGAATTTATTATGAGTCAAAAGAGTCAAAAGTCTCCCTTCAAGACCAAGTCGGCCTCATTAGGGCTATTCGAGCCTCACAAGAAGCCTATATGTAAGAAGGAACTCAACCTCATTTGAAGATCATCCAAGAAGTTCGTTAAAAAGGACAAGAAAGAGACTTAAAGGGACAAGTGACAAAGAGGAGAACGAAAGAAAGATCAAAATTTTTGAAGACTATTTTGGGCAGCATCCTCTCACACGTGCGAAGGAATTAGGGCATCATTTTGTTGCAACAAAGACCGAAATTACAGTCATCATAAAAGGTCAAAGTTTGGGTTCAACAAGGTCAAGTTTGGAAGTCGAGTTACCAAGGAAGAAGAAGACCATTTTTGCCATCTATTCATCCACACGTGCGAGCTAGGGTTTCTGTAGTAAGGTCGAAAATTGTAGTTCAAAAGTTGCAGGTCCGAACTTGTGATCCAAAGAAAAGTTGCAATAGTTTTGGAGAAGTTTGACTTGGTTTGACTTTGTGAAAGAGAAGCTCATCAAAAGGGAAGGTTGACTTGGTCTTGGAGGGGTCTTGGTCTTGGGTCTAAGTGTCTTGGAATTCGTGATTTGAAGATTCTATAAGAAGAAAAGAATCCTCGTGGGTTTTCCTCTCTAGGAGAGGTTTGCCCCTAGCTAGCAGCCTATATCTTGTGTCCTCTTGTTCTATTGATCTTCATGTTTTGGTAGCTGTTTGATGATAAGAATATCATAATAATCAAGAGAAGAAAAAGCTAATTATAAGTACATGAAGTTAAAAGTTAAAGAACATCACAAGCAATTATCAAAGTAAGAGAAATCTAATCTAGATGCGATAGATTTCTCAATAGGAACAACAACATTGGTTCATGCAATGAATTCTATCATTTAGGTCTAGGCTTATTTTTCAAACATAGGACTTCATCTAGAGAGGAATTGGTCTTCAAGACTTGAAGAGAAACAAGCAACATTTAACAAACCCTTTTGCCCAATATAAACTATTTTGCAAACCTACAACTTGCAACTTGATCATCTTTTACAGAGCCACCCATCGTAGTTGACTTATAAGGTGCATGACAATGCCTTTAGACTTTTATTTCAATGCAACTTCTCAGGAGCTTTGACATCTTTATTATATATGACTTGCTTAGTAGGAGGTGTAACCTCAACTTCATCATCTTAGGGTTTTGTCCACAAACCCTAGGTCCATACTTGTTCAAATTTTCTAGTTTTTTCAATTAGGAAATCCTTCATTCAAAGCATCATTCAAATCTTGAATCCTTCAAAATTAGTGTTCTTCCTTATTTGCTATTACAATTCATATGACTTCTATAAGAGTTTTTGTTTAGCAAGGTACAAGTTTGCGGATCCAAAGTTGAGGTATTCAGATTATTCTTCATATGCTTTCCCATTTCAAACTTCACTTTAGAAGGACAATGACTTTCAGATGTTACTTCATAGAAGTTAATAGTACAAATGATACATACTAGATTAGTTAAGTCGACTCTTTTGTAATGAATGTCGTCTTGCTTCTATGTATAGAATAAAGCTTAGCAACCAGGTCAATCCTCCAATTTTGTTTGTTGAGATCTTCTTTGCAACAAGGTCTCAAACTCAGATTGCTATCATTAATTCGAGATTGTTTACATGAACAAAAAACACAAAGATAAAGTGCTTTAATAACACGCATATTTACCGAGATAGTATCACTCGCATATTCATGGAGATAATGCCTCATAAACTTGTTGCTTAGACTTGGTCTTTCTCCATTGTAATTCGGCCTTCTTTTATGTATAGAAGAGAACCTTCTTCAAGCAACACACCTCCACTAACTTGAGCTACAAAGAAGAGATCAGACTTATATAAATGATCTTAGATGACATCATTTACTTATTCAACAAAGAGAGGTTCAATTAGAAGAATACTAGCTTGAACAAACTTTCGGCTCATGCATCTTGGATTGCTTCTTCACAATTTCGAACTTAAACTTTGAGTCTAGGATGTAACATGAATTTCACAGAGGGGTAATGTAACTCGAAATTTCCTTTTAACTTTGGATCACCGATCCTTTTATAGAGGCTTGGACTGTCATGCTTGGATTTTAACATATTTCCATATAAAGGACAATCTTTGTCTTCTCCGGGATTGATTTCATATTTATAGAGAGTTCAGGTCACATACCACATGTTCCAGATATCAAGACATAATCAATACTCCAATGTGCCAAAAACAAAATATCATAAATTTGTCAATTTTAGATCACAATGAGCATCCAACCTTCGCACATGTCACAGAGATGATGAGACATGACAAACCTTTGTCCTTCATATATAATGTAGAGATGACAAACCACATACTTCATAGAAAAGATAAAACTTCCGTCCTTCGCACATATCATAGAGCAACTTGCCTAAGGACCATGCATATTTGGAGCCATAGAAAGAGCATATTAGGAGCCACATAGTTCACATACCACAGAGATATATAGTGCCACAAAATTCGCATACCGCAGATCCATAGAACTTCACTTGAAATGCCACAGGTAGCTCGCACAGTTACAAGGAATAATGCCACTGGAGTTCGCATATTTTCACAGTAACTGTATGCCACATGACTTCGCATAAAGATGCCACAGAGGTGTCAAAAAAGTTTTATAGAGATGCTCGCTAGAGAAGCTCGCTTGTCACAGGAATGAGGGAGCTCAGATACTTATCATCATCCACAGAGGCTTGGATTTCATAGAAGAGAAAGTCAGATCATCATGAGGAACACAAACTTCAGATGGCCATTACTGAACTTCGACACTTCGGCCTCTAAATACGCCTTAGGAGCTTAATTTTGTAGGAAGATTTTGCCTTCTTACAGAACTTGGTTTCCTGGATCCTGTTGGACACCTAATCCTAAAGGGTTAGTGTGGAAGCCGAAAAGACTAAGCAGTCCAAGAGACCTTGGGATCTGAAACCCAAGAGTCACAACATTGTATTATAAATGTACATCTCCTGTTAATAAAAAAATGTACTCACTGATTTATCTTTCATATCTTTTGTGCTGTCCATGTGTGTTTAACATGGTATCAGAGCCGCTTGTTTTTCTGTGGCCTGTTATGTGCATGTCAGTCCTGCAGCTCTGCCCATAATCCTGTGTCTGAGCTGCCTTGAATAGCGCTAATGTGGTCTTCATTATCTCTGTCACTGTGATTATTCTCTGACTGTTAAACTTCCATATACTACGCTGCCCTCTCTCACGCTGCTGGCCTAATAGACGTTTAGATTCTCTTGTAACTCCTATTTTCTGCCCATATTGCAGCACTGACACCTCCCTGACCTGGTAGCAGCGTTCTCTGCGTTTTTCTAAACGGGGTATATACGTTGGATCTGTAATCTGACATTGCATTTAAGTTTGGAAGGTGAAACGGTTGTCAAATTGTGAACAACTTTGAAGCGTTATCTGACCTTTTCTTCCATCCTTGTAATGAAATTACCTGCGATACCAACCTGCTCCTGATGTATTCACAAGTAAAGTTGCAGGAATCGGTGCATACCTCCTGGTTTTGAACGCTGCTCGACGGGCTGCAATATATTCTTGGCCCAGTGAAGGACAACCCCGTGCTTGAAGAAGACCATCATTTATTCAGCGCTCCCATCGTGTCTGGTATCTGGTATCTACTCCATGGTGAACGCTGCTTTGATATGACTCCATTGTTGGTTGACACACTGTTGGTAATTTGAACGTTCTTGAACGCTGTCCATTGATATCGAAGAATTGGAGCGAGAGTTCTGGCCCCACGGATTCAATTACAAGGAGCTCGACATCGCCACGAACGGTTCCGCAAAGAAAGCATATTGGTAAATGGGGATTTCGTAAGGTTTACAAGGATATTCACCATTGGAAAAGGCACAAAGCCTTGGGTTTCTTTACCGAAGGGTAAAGGTGTCAAGCTGTCCATCATTGATGAGGCTAGGAAACGCAATGCAGCTGCAACTGCTGCAGCATAAGTTTTGTTCATTAGAAAACTCGATAGTTTTTATGGTCAGAATTTGTTAGCTTACTCTGATTATTATCGAAAACTTTGCTGGGAAAACTTAGGAGCTACCATTGTTTTACTTCTGAACGAAAAGGGTTTTATTTTGCTTGAGGTTCTACTGCTATCTAAATATTCTAATTTTTGACCACCATTTATAACCTTTCTGGAGATAGTTTCATTCGAAGAGATAATGCTTGCTTTCATCTCTTCATAGGAGTCCTTGAAATCATAGCTGCGTTGAATTGGTTGCTCCTACAAATTGTATGCGTTGAAGGTTTGTTCGTTGAATTCTTGGTAATACGTTGAATTAAAGACCATGAAGGTTGTGTGCTTGAAGAGTGGTGCATATGCTTTATGTTGACACGTATGGTGTTGCGTTCTACATCAATGCGTTAATACATTGATTACCATATGTATGGCATCAATTCTGTGCATTGAATGTTTTTAAACACCGGCCTTTGAAGGTTGTATGCTATAACTCCCTTCTGAAAAACACGTGGTATGCATGTGATGTTCGTTATGCTATTCGGTGCGTTATTTGAGGCATTTGTATTACATATGTGCATCGATTGCGTTACTCCTGTTTTGAGTTGAAGGCTGAATAAAGAGGGCCAAATTCATTTTGCTTGGATGGTCGATTTCTCCTCAAGAAGAAATACAAATTTTCCAGCAAAAGGATCCAAATCAGAAGCTTGTTATTCTGGGTGGAGAACAAAATTATCTTTGGTATCTTTCAGGAATTCTAAATCAGTTTTAAAGAGGATGAATTCTTTTATGTGCAGACCTTATCTCTGCCAAGGACGAATTCATCTTTCCAGAGGTCTGATTCCTTATTTGCAGCAGGTTGAAAGTTGTTATCATTCCAATTGGTATATCAGTCAATCTCAAGTGCTGAAGCAGACTTTATTGGTGGCTGAATTATATTGTCCAGGAGGCTGAATTAACCCAGTATCGCTGAAGCGTGATCTCCAGGCATCGTACTAGCACTGGATTAAGGAAATTAATTGCTTTCGTGTCAGCTGGAGCAAGTTTCAGGTTCTGCATTGTAATCATTGAAGATCATTCTCAAATAAAGGGATCAGAGCGAATTTGACACTGTGCACATGATTTTTCTTATATAGAATGATGCTTTGCTGAAGTTGTATCGCTGGTAAGTGGATTGGGGTATAAGCATCCTTAATTCTTACTGAGTGTGTTGTTGGAGCCCAGTTTGGGTCATCTAGCCTTGACAAGTAGATGCAATGAGGGATGTTGAAGCGGATCCCTGTCCCTGAATTGAAGTTTACCAGTTGTGCAATGTTAACAACTATCCATGTTTTGGAGTGATGAGCAGAGAACAATGGAGTTAAATCATTGGAATATCCAGCAGTATTGTAAAAGGGTCTGCCCATATATTGTTGCATGCGTACTGTGAAGGGTTAGTGACAGAAAGTACTTTTTGGCGATAATTATTAGTAGACCATCTTTCTTGAAGCATTTGGCTGCCAATTCCATCCGTGTACACTATTTGAAGGGGTTTGAAATTCAAGTCTAGGTGCATAGACCTCTGCTAATGGTTGGGTTGTCATATACTTATTTGGATTTCTGAAGAGATATGTTGTATCCATCTCGTCGTGTAACCAAGTTCTCTGCTTCCCAGCTACTTCTTCAGTACAGTCTGTTGGCTAAGATGTTTTTTTCTGTGTAATTTTGCGCACAATATGTTCATGGAAAAAATATGTCATATGGTATGAAATTGCATGGTATATGGAAGTATATTGAAAAGCTACATACTTGAAGATTTTTTTTGAAGACAAAGTGGTACACCAATCAATTTTTTGCAGTGATATTATTGTCAAAATGGATAGAATGGGTGTTGTATTAGAATTACTGAATACTCTAATACATTCTACCATGGACAATACAATTATGATTGATAAAGCCATTGTCGCAAACATTCAAATCTGTTTAAAAAATGTACAAGAAAATATTGAGTTTTTGCAGCTGGAAACAAAGCTACAGCAGGAAGAATTACAGCAGTGGAGTCATCATTCTGAACCTGTTTCTGTTCAGAAGATTGAAACAGACTCCCATAAACAGCGAGTCAATAATGTTACAGTTCATTCAGATAAAGCAGCAAAGTTACATGCAGATGCAGAGGTTCAGTCTGCACTTCCCAAGCCCATCATCAGACCTTGGGAACAGCTTGTCCACAACAAGCACAGAACTGGTCTTGGATATGACAAGGACTTGTCCTTTCATATTCCAGACTACTCCAAGCCCATTCAGTTTCAGAGTGCTGGATTTATTCATGACAGTTCACCTCCATTTGTTCCAGATTCTGCCCCTCTTCCACAGCAACAACAACAACAACAACAACAACAACAACAACAACAGATCGTGAAATGCCAACACTGTGACCGAGTTGGCCATTTGAAAGATCACTGTTTTGATCTTCATCCATGTAAGCACTGTCATAAAACCACTCATTCTTCAAACAGATGCTTCAGAAACAAACGTCCTGCAAGAACAAAGATTCATCTTGGATGGATCGCTTCTTGGCAATGGGCATCAACAGCCAAGAAGATATTCCAAACACATGTCAGAACTTGTTCCAGAGTATTGAACAGTCTTGCAGTTGAGTTTTCTCCATCTTCTCACCTTGCATCTGACAGGGGGGGAAATGATGGTCATCTACAAGCTTCAAAGCCACATCAAGCGAGCCTGAGCCACAACCTGCCACACCAGTTTCAGAGTTGTAGCCAAAGACAAAGATGCCCGTGAACAGATTGAGAACACTTCCTCTAGCGGAAGACACCAGCTTCTTGCCAGTTTTGGAAGAGTTCCAGGAATTGCATTAAGCATTCCAGAGTTGTTGGTCATCCTTAAACCATCACAGATTAAGAACACTTCCTCTAGCAGAAGACTCCAGCTTCTTGCCAGTTTTGGAAGAGTTCCGGGAATTCCGGGAACTGCACTAAGCGTTCCAGTGTTGGTGGTCATCCTTAAACCACCGCCCTTTTTTACCAACATTTCATAGAGCACATTCAACCTAGTGC
This sequence comes from Pinus tabuliformis, assembly GCA_031772625.1. Classification (NCBI taxonomy): domain Eukaryota; kingdom Viridiplantae; phylum Streptophyta; class Pinopsida; order Pinales; family Pinaceae; genus Pinus; species Pinus tabuliformis. The sequence continues at coordinate 57,267,789 of CM062816.1, forward strand.
TGCCATGCATTTTTGCACATTTTGTATTACAGCTCTCTTCTTGGACTCATACATAACCCTTCGGATTAAGGGGGGGAATGTTGGACACCTAATCCTAAAGGGTTAGTGTGGAAGCCGAAAAGACTAAGCAGTCCAAGAGACCTTGGGATCTGAAACCCAAGAGTCACAACATTGTATTATAAATGTACATCTCCTGTTAATAAAAAAATGTACTCACTGATTTATCTTTCATATCTTTTGTGCTGTCCATGTGTGTTTAACAGATCCACATAGGTTCAACCTACTAGCACACAATGAGATTCGTCCTTTTTCAAGAGATACAATTTTCAACTGCTCTTTGATTGACTCCGATACAATGTTGATATTTCTAGGGCACAAGCTAGACTATTTTTTCTTCATCATGATTACTACGTCTAATGGTCAGTTAGCATCAATTACATTTCCAGTATCATGAAGCAGTTATACAAAAGAGAAACTCAACCAATAAACATGAAAGAGCAGTAAATTAACCATGAGGTAATGAGACAAGAGACACAGAAATCAGGCTTGAAGCCAGGGCAAAACCAACAAGGGGAAAACCCAAAAAGTCTTTCTTTATGTGAGAGAGAGTTCAGTTCATCAATACATTAGAAATATATCAAGATAATGGCCAAACTAGTAACCAAGAACTAGATGAAGTGCCAAGCCATCCTCCTGAGATTTTCGGCCCCCTCCTTCCTTTCTTCACTGGAACAGAGCTCATGATGAGATAGACGGATGTATCAAATGAGGAGAGGAGTGTTAGAAAATGTAACTAGGTTTGGTCTTCATAATTGTACTTGTACTTGAATCAATGTAAATTTTATGAAAAAGAAAAGAAAAAAAAGAGAGAATTTATTATTATTTTTTTTTTAGATAAGCATATTTCTAGGGCTTCTAGAGTCAATAAGAGATTTTGTCATGAGTCAAAGTCCCTTTCGGGCAATTTGTAATTAAATGAAAATATTATTTTTGAGTCTAGAAAAGTCTATTTGACCCCCAAGACCAAGTCTTTGCTGCTAAGAGAAGTCGGCCTAGAGGAGGCCTTAATTCGACCACATGGAAGGCTATAAAAGGAAGAAACTTCAACCTCATTTGGACATATTCACACACAAAGTTCGATCTCCAAGCAAGAGAAGCATAATCATGTGCAAAGGTCAAAAAGAAGAAGAGAAAGGCAAGCAAGAAGAGGGATTTTTGTTTGTGACACCTTTAGCTCACACGTGTAAAGATTCTGGGGCATCCATACGAGTTGCAGGGCCAAAAATATCTAAAGCTGCAAGGCCGAAGTTGCAGTGAAGTTGGCCTGAAATTCTGAAGCTGGGCAAGTTTTGAAGTTGTTGACCTTCTGAACTTTGACTGGTTTGAGGAAGGATTCTTTGGAGGGCTGACTTGGTGCTTGAGGAGGTTTTGACCTTGGTCGTTGGGTCTTGGATGTCTCACTTTGAACTAATTCTATAAGAAGAGACAAATTTTTCTAGGTTTTTCCCTTGGAGGGTTTTTGCCCTGGCTTGGAGCCTATATCTTGTGTTCCTTTTTGTTCTTGTGATCTTCATGTACTTTATGGTTTTTGTAATTGCTTGATGAAGAAGATATAGCAAATTAATTAAACGCCAACAAATCTCACAAGTAATTATCAAGTAAGAGGAATCAAACCCTAATCTGCAAACCCCTTGATCTCTCAACAAGGAGGACTTCTTTATATAGTCTTCAAAGGGGGACGAAGGGATGCCTCCAAGGGGCCCAACCGACTTAAAATAATAGGAGGCCGACTTGAACAATTTAGGAGGCAAAATTTAAAATTCAATTTATTTTTTTTAATTTTTTCGTCATGAAAATACTGAACATGGTTACCTTATTTCCAAGACATACCCAATTCAATATAGAGAACTTTCTTGCTTGCTTTCTCTATGTTTTTTAGATTCAAAAGTTGGGAGCAATGTTATAAGAAGTGGACCAGTTTTGACAAAATCAGTTGGTCTGATCGATTTCAGAGTCGTACTGATCTTGTTGAAGGATACAAACTAGAAATGGCCAGTTTTGTACTAAATGAGCTGGTTCAGTAGGAAACCAGTTTAGTAGGAAACCATACAATTGATGATGGGGACCACTTAAATTTGAATATTTTATGGCTGATCGGTTTTGTGGTACAGTTTGTTTTTTATTTTTGTCCGCTTCTGGTCTGGTTTTGGTTCTGGTGTTGATTGGTTTGATAATTGGTTTGGTTTTAATAATGTTGGTAGGATTCACCTTAAGAAGGTTGTCGCTGCAGTTTTCTTTCCTTTGCCTTTATTGACCTCTTCGCTTTTCTTTTGCCACCCCGTTTTTATACCCAACTCGATATAGAGGGCTTTTTTTCTCTATTTCTTTGTCTTTTACATTCAAAGCTACAACTACCTGCAGATATGATTTTGCAGGTCTTCGAGGTACTTCACCATTATCCCAAGTTCTTCTGGTCAGATGCCCAACGATATGGTTTGCTTGTGGAGCTTGAATGTGTATTCTTGGACACTATGTCCTTGCTCTTGTTGATAATACTACCTGTTGTTGCTTGGATTATACAGGCACCGCGACAACGCTTAGGACGGGGGCTCACTTTGATCCTCGCCCACTCCGTTCTAAATGTCTCCCAACAACAGGCTATGGGGAGTAGTCCCTATGGAATGAGGTGAAAGAAAGTAAGTTGAGAAATCAACTTACTTGGGAGACACAGATGAGTGGCCTAGCCACTTGGTTGAATTTAAGCAAGATTATGATTAAATTAGATTTTCTATTATGAGACCAGTGCCTTAATGGAGTCACAAATTCTTGCTTCTTATGAATTGAAACCAAATGACTGGATGGACACCCGTTGCTTGAATGATTGACTAACCTATATGATGTGCAAATCCTAGAACCTATGTGAGATGCAATGATCTTGGTAAATTTTAGTTAAATGCCTAGTCTAAGTGTAACCTTCCTTTAACTATTTTGAAGCTGGGCTCCAAGGTAGGTTGTGGGAAGGAGGCTAACAAGAAGCAGGCTAGGGCCTGATTAACAATACCTTTTGTTAGGCTTCTATCACCCGATGCCTCTGGCACTGCAGAGACTGTGGCTTTGACAATTGCAAAGTCATTGTGTTAACCACCGAAGAGTTGCCGAGGCCCCTCAAGCTAGATAAGAAGGGTTGACCTATATCTCTATCAACCTAGCTTATGCTAGGAGGTAAATTATTAATGCAAGTCTAGAGATTATGAGTGAGATTTATCTTGAGTTAAGATTTTCTTAAGTTGTGTAAGTACCTTGATTAGAAAACATTTAAGAGTACTTATCAGTAGTGAATCACAATATTAAACAAGATAAAATGCTTATAGATACAAGTGCAAATTTCAACATATACCAAGATACCCAAGATGCCAAATGCTAACATAGTCAATCAAGATGCTGATCACAGATTTTTGCTGTGGGAATTTTGCAAAAAATTTCCAAGAGACTAGATCTTACCCTCAAGGGCCTAGATCTAGCTCTTCTTCTACTTAACTCCTTGATCTAAACTGCAAAAATGAAAATAGAAACACCCAAACCCCAAATATATACAAAATAAATAAAAAATCCCAATCCAAGTTAGAAAAATAAATTACAATTAAAATTTACAAAATATACATGGGTTTTTAAATGGATTTTGAGAAACTATTTTTTTCAATATTTTTTACTTGGCAGAATGGCTAAAATGCTTGAGAAAAATTAATGATTCACTATAACCCAAGCGAAGATTAAATCCACCATATAAAAATTAGAGATCCAAGCAATATGTGATATGTGATCCGATCCTTGTTGAAAAAATTGTAAAAATCTCTGTTTTCCCACCCCGGTTTTCAGTTTCTTCTTATTTCTCCCATGTAGTTAAATGCCCATTCCCATAACCATACATTTAATAGACTGAAAAAAATAAATATTGCTGAAAACACAAATTCTGAAAATTTTTCAGAATGCTGGAAATTGCAGAATTAAAAATCAGCAATCAAAAACAGCCATTAAAACACATTAAAACACTGATATTTTTGGTCAACTTGACCCTGGAAAAACCCCCTACAACTCTTGGGGAAAACCAGTTTGAGAGCTCTTCTTTATTTATGAAAATTGCCTTTTTTTACAGTGAGAATTATTCAGCAAAAAATCAGCAAGCAAATTTACAACTTATCTCCTTTCCCGTGCCTCACAGCAATCTGGAAATTACAGCAAACAGGACAGCAATAAATGCTGTACGGCCTCCGTTTTGTGTGCAGAAAAATCAGCAAACTGCTCCTCGATTTTTGTGCAAAAACCTGCCTTTCACTATGTGCTGAATCAGCTGTACAAATCTGCTCAACTGCTGCCTTGGAATGTGTGCCAAGCTGCTGTCTCCTTCTCCTCCCTGCTCAGAAGTCTCTCTTGCTCTCTTGCTCTTCTTCTCCCAATCTGCTTATGAAAGAATGAATGACTTTTTCCTCCTTTAATATAACTCCAAGTGACTTTTGGGTGATCCAAGTGACTTTTGGGTGATCTCTAAATCCAATGGCTGAAATAGATTTAGATCAATGGCTGAGATTAAATGCTCATTTAAATCTTACTTTCTATTTTTTAATTCACCCCACTTTAATAAAGACCCACTTAGTCATTTATTTCCAAAGTCACTTTTCCTTTCTAATTTTTCATTTACTTTATAAAAGTTACTTTAAAATTAGACTTAGTAACTTTATCACTTAAAGTCACTTTTAAATTAGATTTAACTTTATAAAATTATAAAGTCACTTTAGGAGAAAAATTAAATTCTTTTGGACACTTTTCCCTAGGCCAAAGATCAAAGCCTAAGGGAACCACCTGTCCTCCGGTACCAAATTTCAACAAAAATTGATACTTCCGCTTCCTTGGAACTTTGACAATTTCAGTGCAACACTACCATTTCACGAGTTGTTCATCTTCATGCCTATGAGATAAATTTGTGACTAAATGAATTCCTTGAAGTGTTCCCATTTAGTCACTAACAGTGTCTTGCCTAGTTGGAAGACATCTACATTACTCTTCCACTATATTAGGGCATCTTTGGATATTTTCACGTGGGAAAAGGAAATCCTTTGTTCCTCTTTTACTTTGTCTACTCTGAGCCTTGAAGTTCTCAAGGTGTTCCATTTTAAAAAGCGTGAGTGGGAATGCTTCACTTGAGCCCTCCTCTTGCTTGAAGTTTTTGTTGCTATCCTCCCCTTATCATTCTCGGTGGGGATCTCATTGCTTCTTGGTGAGGTCTTCTAGCAATGCTTCATGTATTGGTGATGTCTGCAACTTATGCCTCCAATTTCACAAGATGGTCTTTGGAATCATCACTTTCATTTTCCATGGTTGCAAGGCAGACTTTCACCTGAGCTTTGTGCTCATTGCTCTTTATCTCAGGTTCACATGGCTTTTCAACACCATCTTTCTTTCCTTTCTTCTACCGAGTTAGCGTAAACCTGAAACATGACACACCCCAAAGTGAAGAAACCTACTTTGGTACCTGTATGGGCTGTAGTCTGACACAGGTTTCCCTGTGCACAGATCATCACAGCAGATCTTTTTGGAAATTTACTGGAGGAATTGAAATGCTACTGTTTCTATCCACTTTTATGTTCAAAAATGCATAATATATGACATTCTTATTTTTAATAGTCTATAATAATTGAATCTGAATATTTTGGAATAAAAATTAAGCAACATGAGAATCAGTCACACCATTTGACATGAGATTTAACTTGGAGGACACATTATGAAAGCAGTAAAATTCAAGAATTGCACACTGACACTGAGATTTATGTATTTCTACTCTTACATTTTTGTCCTAATCGCAAATCTCTTTTGGTTCCCTTGAGGTTAGTACACACTCCTTTGAGAATTCATAGTCTATAATAATTGAATCTGAACATTATGGCTTAAAACTTAAGCAACATGAGAATCAGTCACACCATTTGACATGAGATTTAACGTGGAGGATGCATTCTTAGAAAGCAGTAAAATTCAAGAATTGCACACTGACACTGAGATTTGTGTATTTCTACTCTTACGTTGTTGTCCTAATCACAAATCTCTTTTGGTGCCCTAGAGGCTAGTACACACTCTCCTTTGAGAATTCGTTTTCTCAGTTAGGCACTCGACGGTGTAGCTCAGCTGCAGGTAGGCTTTGGTCTTGTAAACCTCTTCTTCCTTCAGTTTGGAACAGTCCTCAGTTCTGATTCCCATGTTGGTGTTCTTAGAATCTCCCCTCTTCTTCTTTCAATTGCCTTTAAAACAGGCATTCTCAAGATTTGATTACAGCCTTTTGGCTTTCCTCTGGTGGTTCATAAGCTCAATTATTGCTGTAAATTTTCATCAAATCTGTCTGTTCATGTTTAGCTTATAGCCTATATGTTACAATGAGACAGGGTTGTGATTATTCCCAAATGATTATTAACTTTGTGACTCTCTTGACGATCACGTGTTTGTCGACAATGTCTCTTTCAGTCGTGCCTTTTGTTGATGCACTTTCTTGTTGGTGATCCATATTGTTGGTTAGCTGCCTTGGCAAATTTATTTTTAAGAGTTGTCTTGTCGACAAGCTTTTAAGCACTTATCTGAATTACAGCCTTCTGTGTTTCCACCTTCAAATCAACTGTAATCCATTCCTTTAATATTTTAGCATATTTTGAAACCCCTGGCATATGTAGCCAAATTGATATTTTTTCTATGCAGGTCTTGTTAATGAACCTTTTTGGACCATTCATCTTGTTCAGGAATCTTCTGTAGAGTGTGTTATGTTTTAGCCTTTCTATTTGATATTCATTTCTTTGTTTGTCCAACAGTTCTGGATTGTTTATTTTGATGAGTAGATTGCTTTATGATATAAAGTATGAGAGTATATCTTATTTCTTTATTTGCTTACATTGTTATAGCTTTAGACACTATAATTTATCTATAAAAATCATTGTCTCCTTATGTTGTTTTATTTGTTGCATTTTGATGTATTCAAGGTTTTCTTACAGGTACCTGCTAAATGCGTATCATCAGATGTGCAACAATGTCGACCAACGACTTTTACACGTTCTATCATTACAGTTAAAGGAGGTTTGTGATATTTGTTCAATCACATTAATTTTTATTTAAATTTTTGTGATATAATTCAAGGCAATGGTTTATCTTTTTTTTTTTTAATCCGAGGAAAGAAACCCACCTCCCTCTCAACTCAATGGCAAGGGTGAGGTTAGTGGTACCATGCCAGCCCACAGGTACACTCACTTAAAAGTTCACGAGGCTCGAAGCCAATATAACAATATTCATAGGCACAAAGCCATTACAACAATATTTATAAGGGCATTATAACTCATCATGTCACTAGTGGGGATTTGAACCTGGGTGGGGAAGATAACAGCCATTCCGTTCAACCAAGAAAGATAAACCCAATTGACAAACCAATGAATTACCTATAACTATAAAAGAACATAATAATTCTTCCTCAAAGGTGTGAGATGAGAAAAGGTATATTTAGATTTCTTCTTCAAATTTTAACCAGGAATAGTGCTTAGGTTGTAATGTATAGGCATGGTAATGAATGGTAGACTAATTGACATTTTTCTTATCTATGGATGAAGCAATTTGATAATAAATAAACATGTTTTTCTTTATCTCTCTGACAACAAAGAGATTAAGAAATGCCAGAAATTGAAAAATTATCTTCCCATCATATTGGTAAAGTGCATATGGTTGGGACTTTTGGAACTAGATTGAGTAGCATAATGTCTCACCATGGTCAAGTAAACTCATAAGCATGTCCTGATAGAACATTATACAAGTACTGTTGGTTTAGTTGAAGTATTCATAGAAGGGTTGAACAACTGAGTTCTTAAAACACAAGGTTTGATCAAGTTGTTAGCATCAAGGTGCATCTTGTGAAATGGAAAACTTGCCAGAGTTTGTTAGAATTATGTTGTCAGTCGGAATGGTCACATTTGGACCTTTTACATGCTTGTAAATATTCAAAATATGAACTTGGTATGTGTGAATAAAGATAAACAAGGCGAGGATATTCAGACATGAATGTGATAGGTTATGCGTAATGAAAAGTAATAGAAAGTGAAAGATCAAGAGTCAAATTATAGTACAAATTGAATGCCATGTATCATTGTATTTAATCTGTGACCTCTCTTATCAGTTCACGCAATATAAGTTTTATCTCTTATATGCAACTTTGTGATCCTATTGGACATTGTGTTCTATTTTATGATAGTTTGGTATCAGAGTGGTTGAACATAAGAAGAATATAGTGCTATGTTTAAAGTACAGTTGGTAATTATTGGTTTCCCTTTACGGAAATCTTTTGCCAAGTTCTGTGAGATTTTTGATTCGTTTTAGAACTACATCCATGAGATAGGCAGGCTTGTGAATACAGTGGAAGAGACAATGCCTTGTGAGGGGAGTGAAGAGCGCCTAGAATATGAATTTCATGTAAAAAGGCAGAAAACAATTTCAGTGGCTGATATAATGTGGTCATTGGAGACACCTCAAAGGTGTTGAAGAACCTCATTCATGGGCACATTGAAGAATGTGAACAGAAGTGCAGGTGTCGTGTGCCATGAAGAGGCTGGTTGTTTGTGGCAGAAGAAACAAAAGATTTCTTGTTGGTTTCCGTGTGCAATCGGAGTGGGATTGTGAACAGGTTTTGTGCTAATCAAATTGCTTTCTGTGTGGGCAACATCAACTATGAAAAATTCAATGGGTTGACAAGGCGAAGTTGATACCCAATGGGGATTGGGTGGGGGGCTATGGATGGGACCTAAGGTGTTTGAAACCTCGATGCAGATGGTATGCATCGATTGACAATAAGTGCTCACCACCCTAGTTATCTGCAATGAGGTGAACAAGGAAACTCCTGTCATAAGAATCTACTCGACAGCCGGAGACTCTCCCATGTATTGAATGTCCTATGGAATAGTGTGGTTGGATGCACAGAGACACAGGTGTTGAAGATGTGAAATTGTTGAAGAAGAGCAAAGATGGAAGAAACACTGGTATAGTAAGCACAACAGTGCTTTGTGACAGGGAAACATGAAACAGTGGTACAGTAAGCACAACATTGCTCTGTGATAGAGGGAAATGTGAAACACTTCCAATACTTGTTTTGTGGATGTCTGTGAAGCTGGCTTGAAGGAGGGACATGTACAGATTGTGGGACAGACAATTGAAATCAAACGACCTCACAGGAGCCTGAGGGATCTGGCAAGTTATAGGGAATTTCTAAATGGACTTTTTATTTTGCTTAAGATTTGACAGATTTAAATCTATTGTTTATCTGTGATCTGTAAATTGGAGTCCCTTTGACCCACCAATGCACCATTTGATTGGAGATGAAATGGAAAGGAGCTATATGGCACCCGTCCAATTGCAGAATTGGGATTGTTTTGCCATTCAAGATGCAGAAGCTCAAGGGCCAGGAACTCAAGTGTTGCTGGGGAAAAAAGGTTAAATTTTCCTGTCACAGTAGAATTGGGGGTCGGATGAATGAAGGTTGAAGGTTCCTAGATGACCAATCCTTGTTTCAAACTGACAGAGAGAGTTTGAAGGAGAAGCTTCCAGGGAGATTGAACTAAACAGAGAAAGGCGAACCGTTTGTACACAGCTAGAGGGGATTAACGAATGCCCTGTTGGGAGATGGAAACACAGAGATGAAGGTTTATTTCCTCTGCTCTTAAGAATGTTTTAATGTTAGTTTATATGCACACTTTGAGTGCCTGCTGTCCCTGTTACCCAACAAAAGTGGGTGACCCCATATGAGAAAATTTTCTCCCATCATCTCTTCCAGTCGGCCAGCCAGTAGCCTCTAAAAGCCTTTACTAGCCTATGACGATGTGCCATTCATATCTCTGCCACCTGCATGAGTCATGTTTCCTCTCCCATTTGGCAAGAGCACATGTTGGAAGGTGGGTTTCCAATAAAAAAAATACTTAATTCATTTTGCAATCGGGTGCTTATGCTTGTTTGTATTTGGGCATTTGACATGGATTGTGGGGTAACCTGGTAGAAAAGTGGTTTTGATTCCCTCGTCTTAAATGTGGGGTTAATCATTTAATCTAGTCTAATGGGACCTTGGTCCTCCCCAAATGGCCCGATGGGTATAGGTGTGGCAATACTTGGGAAACTCAGATTGAGATAGTGTAGTCCCAGCTCTCCCTATTCCATACTTACCACTTTCCATCTCACATTATAAACTCGATATTACACCTCCCTACTTAGGGTTTAACTGACCATTGGTTCTCTGAGATTTGGCACCATACATCCTCATACCTGTGTAGGGACCAAAACTTGGCCCTGGAAGGTTGATGCAGTTAAAAGAACAAGAAAAAGCATATGATGGCTACAAGCAAAGCAAAAGAAGATCAAAATGCAAAAGATGGTTGAGACATACACATTAGCACGTGGGAAAAAACCTAGCATGAGATCTACTTCACTCATTATGGCTATCACCTGGTTCCTGAGCACATGTTGCTCTTCATATTTTGAGAAGGAACCCTTGCATGTACCAACCCTCGGTGGGCAATGAGCTGCCTGACCATTAATGGGGTAATAACTGCCATACATCATACAAAGCAAGCTCTAACCCTTTGAACTATGAGCAATAATACAAAAAAAAATCAAGAAAAGATCAAAGGTGCACTAGCGGGGTGGAAAATATAGGCCGAGTTGGTATCTCATGCATCCACGATTTCTCCCTCCCCACATATATACACTCAGGATGAGGAGCCCATCATAACTGGTCCCTTTGACCATGACGCTTGGCCATGGAGTCTTCTCCCCTCCATTCCATCATTATTCACATGACACTGATTGATTGAAGGGTGGATCAAAGACATGTCATTTCCTTTGGGGGTTGGAAACATCTAATAAGGTGGTCTATTACCTAGGGAGGTAACACCATTGCGAGTTCAAAACCTTAATTTTGGAAGGGAAGCCTTATTTGAAGTGTCAAATTGCCCATTACTTTCAAGCTTGGTTCACTTGGATGCAAAAATGATTAAATGTACTTAATGATGTAGTTGCTAGTACTGGATATTGTGAGATTGTTAGGTGGTTACACAACCATGGCTTGGGAAACTTGACTAGGGCTCATGTCTTTTAGAGGAGCATATTGCCACCCACAGGTGGAGCATTGGGAGCCATGGGACTCCAAGCAGCAACAGAGCATCACACATAGCCATGTGCACCTTTGGCACCGAGAGCGTTCCAACACTTTGCCCTACATTAATGAGTTTTAGGGGATGATGCACTTGGACCCAACATGCCCCCAACCAACTTAACACTTTTGGAGGGAGGGTAGTTGATCTAGGGCCCAGAGGAGGATGATATCACACCTTGAGACATGGGAGGGCTAGCACCACCTTGAAAGAGGGCTAGCACCACCTTGAAAGCCCCCAACGTTGGAGTAGAGACAAACATTTTGACCATCTTGAGACCCATGAGACCACTCTTGTGCCCCAAGTTGAAAATAGGGGTCCACAGAGTAGCATTGGTAGAGAAATAAGGGCCAACCCTTAGGAGGTGATTTTAGAGGGCTTCTACTCACATGTTGGCTCCAAGAAGCCTCATCGCTAGCCCTAGAAGGGCTCATGCATGTATGATGTCATCATTCTCTCACCTACGACTCACACATGTGGGCTAGAGTTATGTTTTATCTTTGGCTACTAGGTCGGTTTGTGACCTAGCTTGTTACTAGCACATTATTTTAAAATTTAGGTGCATTATTGTAAACTAGACTTTATGACTCATCATATAAATAGATGAGCAATCATTGTAACAATTCATCATCACAACTTGGGATATTTAGCCCTCTAGTAAATTCGACCTTCTTCTTTCTTGTGGAGACTTTGGATCTATGAATGCACTTTGATATTTGGAGCTGATTTATTTGTCTTTGGAGCATTTATTTGGATCAATGAATGGATTCTCTTTGCATGTTATCTTGCAAGTACACTTATTGGAGCAACAACCTATCCTCCTCGAACAATGATGATTCTGTGAACCGTGGTTCTGTGAACCTCGCCTCTAACCCTAATCCTATCCCTTTATGCGCATGGCCCATTTCACATTCTAATTCGATGCCCAACTTGCTCATGCCACTCATGTCCACCTCGTCCCTTTCTAATCATTCTGCTCCTAATAAATAGTCTCCAAACCTTTCTTATTCCCTTAACACTCAATCAGTTTATAACAATGACATATCTAACCTTGTGAATTTGATTCAATATAATAACATCTCAGCCAATGCTCCATCCATTCTTAATAATTCTTTTAATTCAGAATTTGATCAGATCTCGGTTAATTATAGTTAAAATAATAATAAGGATTCTTTTACTGATCTTCAAAATAAAATTGATAAGCATGATAATCTTCTTCAATCTGATAGTATGGGTTCTTTTAATAATCTTCAAAACAAAATTAATAATTTTGAATCTCGAAGTATCCACAGTAATAATCATACTTGTCAACGTTTCAAATCTCAATAGGGATCCATCATCAGGACAATATATGAATGATCCATCATTCATAAATTGTCCTGATGATGGATCCCTGTTGGGATTTGAAACATTGACGAGTATGATTATTATTGTGGATACTTCGAGATTCAACTTGAAAGAAATGAACCACAGATGCCTCAAATCCAAAATTAATAATATTGGCACTTTTAATAATAATCTTCATAATAAAAATGGTTCTTCCACTGATATTTCTATCACTGACTCTACTCCTCATCATCCTAATACAGTTAAGGATATTTCTAACACACTTTCTCTAAATATGAAAGATCTCTCTCAATCTATTGATATGAATAATAATCCTGATATTTATTCATCTACGCCTCCTACCTCATCCCTTCCCTCTTCCTCAGATCCTCCCTTGTCTAGGCCATCTAGACCTTATGTTGTGAACCTCTCCTCTCTTGATATTGATACCCCCACCCGCCAGTGCCTGGAGAAAGGCTTCAACTTCGCCCAAGCTCCTCACAAGATTCCCATTGAAGAGATTCTTTGCTCCATTGAGCTTATTTCCCAAAACCTGCCTTCTCACATTGCTAAGGAAATTCGATAAGATTGTGGTAGGATTTTGCGGTGTGCTAAGCCATCTAATCCAAATTTATCTAAAGAAGAGTTCCAAGCCATCAAGCGTCTCAATGACAACCCTCACATCCTTGTACTCAAGCTGACAAAGGCAATGTCTCAATAATTATGAATACGGAGGACGATGAATCTGAGATGTTGGATTTGTTATCTTCTTCATCTTATAAAATCCTTCCTAACAACCATTTAAATACCATTACTCAGCTAGTTACTAAGGCCATAAAGTATTCCCCTTTACCCGCCTCCATTCAACTTAAGCTTATTCCCCACACTTCCCAAATGCCTAAAGTTTATGGTCAACCTAAAATTCACAAACAAGGTGTTCCCCTTCATCCCATTGTTAGCGCTATTGGAGCCCCAACCCATGCTTTGAGCCAATATTTAGCCACCAATCTTCAACAATATTTGGGCTCCACATCCTCCTATATTAAGGATTCTGCTGATTTTATTCAGAAAACCAAAACCATCCAGATTGATGAGAATGACTTGTGGGCCAGTTTTGATATCGTGTCCCTTTTCACCAAGATTCCCATTCTCGAAGCTTTACAACTGATCTTGCAGTTAGTTGATCTTGAAACCTTGAACCTCATCCAAATTTGCCTCACCTCAACTTTTTTCTCTTTTAAAGGTATCATCTATGAGTAGACATAAGGTACAACTATGGGCTCCCCCATTTCTCCGGTAGTTGCTAATATCTTTATGGAACACTTTGAAGCTAGAGCTCTCAACTCTTGGCATCTCAAACCTAAATGTTGGTTCCAATTTGTTGACGACGCTTTTGTCATATCGCAACACGGTTGTCTTGCGCTTTATGCCTTTCATTCCTATCTTAATAGTATTTCCCCTTATATCCAATTCACTATGGAAATCGAATCAAATAAATCCCTCCCTTTCCTAGATGTCCTCGTTACCCGCCTCCCCAATGGCTCACTTTCTCATCAAGTTTATAAAAAAAAGACCCACACTGACCGCTATCTCCACACCCTTTCACATCACCACCCATCCCAAAAGTCAGGTGTTCTAAAGACCCTAATATCCAGAGCTTTAAAAATCTCCGCGCCCTAATTTCTTTTAGCTGAAAAATCCCATCTGCTCCAAGCTTTGAAAGCCAATGGATATTCAACCTCGCAAATATTTAAAGCCTTTCAAGTTGTTTCTCACCCTAGGACTGCCAATTCTAATCCCTCTCCCCCTTGTGGCCAAGTTACTCTCCTGTACATCAAAGGTACCACAGATCTTATAGCGAAAATCTTGGCCAAGAAGAACATTAAAACCATCTTTAAGCCTCATAAAACCCTCAAGCAATTATTCTGATCAGCCAAAGACAAATCTGATCCCATGCTAGGATCAGGTGTCTATCAGATTCCCTGTTCATGTGACAAATCATATATTGGCCAAACTGGTTGCCCTTTCAAAGCCCGCCTCAAAGAGCACATAGCTGACACCAACCATAACCGCCTTGCTAAGTTTGCTATCGCTGAACACTCTTTTAAGTCCAAGCACTTGATTTGTTTTGAGCAAGCGAAGATCCTAGCCTCTGTTCCTTTTTATAACTCTCGAATTATTCGAGAAGCCCTTGAAATCGAGAAGAACCCTAATAACTTTAATAGGGAGGATGGATTCAGGCTTAGCCATTCATGGCAGCCTGTTATCCACCATCTCACCCATTAAAATCCCCCCCTCCTTTGGTTACCTTCTTTCCCTTTGGTTTATTTTTTTTTGGAAAAAAACCCTCCCTTCTCCTTTCTTATATATCTTTATTTATTATTCAAATTTTTTCCTCATTAATTATTTATCCTTCCTTTCTATCCTTTTTATTCTTCATTTTAGGTGTTTTAATGTTTTTATCTTCCCTTTATTCTCTTTCTATGTTAATGTGCCCCTAAATATCTATTTGACTTGGTTTGAATTTGACAAACAACTGATGTAATGATTAATTACTCTATAACCTAATTTAACCATTATTTCTAATTAGTTTATTCTAAATTCTTATTTAACCTTTGACTAAATTTAATTTAAATCCTTATATTTTAATTTGACTTTATCTAGATGTCGTCAAATAAGTGTTTTAATCATTAATTACCTTAAATCAATTTTAACAACCATTTTTAATTATTATTTTATTTCAATTTATTGAAAATTCTTAAATTTCAATTTGACCCTATTCAAATTTGGTCAAATATTTGTTTTAATTTATTAATTAACTTAAACCTATCTTAACAACTATTTCTAATTAATAATTTTAAATTATTATTTTTCATCTTAACCTTTGACCTATTTTAATTCTTACCCAACAAACCCCTAATTCCTCTTCTTATAAAAAGGCTCTTCAACACTCGTTTAATCATATAGCTCTTTGGTCCCTAATGAGGGAGGGAGTAACCATCCGAAATGTTGGACGGTTCGAAAACACTACGTAGTTCATTTCCGGAAATCTTCAACAACAATATGAATAACTGTGGAAACCTTAGATTGCTTAAGTACACTTATTGTTGAATATCTATTTTCTTATATGTCTAATGTATGGAATAATGTTGAATCCAGGTTATGTTGAATCTAGGTCTTGCTATTGTGCCCTAATTTATTGAATTCTATCTTGATGATATATTGCATGCATTGCTCATGCATAATATGTGAATAAATGTCCTAATGGTGAACTTTAACTAGTTCTTCCATGAAAATCCCACTATCCTTTCCATAGGTAAATGCTTGAATTTTTGTTGCTAGGGCATCAAGAATTCAACTTCCTTGTTCGCTGATTTATCACATCATAGACTCCATATTCCCAAAGAACAAAGCATTGGCTTACTTTGTTGGTGATCAATCTTATATCTCATCCATAAATTCTTCTTCTCTAAATTCGGCCCCTTCAAGGCCAAGCTTGCTAACTAGGGCTTGGTGTGAATCCCTTGGCAAGGTACATTTGTGGGATTGGAGAGCCTAAACATCAAGAGGAGGGTATTTTCCACAAAATCTCTTCTTTTGGCGGGCATCCACTTCAATCTTGTCTATAAATTTCTTTGCTCTATGGTAAAACCGTAGTTTAGCCTTGCTTCAACTTAGGGGCTTGTTTGAGGGTTTCATGAGCCTTTGTCTTGTTGAAAATCACTGTTGGAAACCCTTTCTCTTAACCTTGGCCTTTGGCCATTGCAATGCTCAACCAATCAATCGAGCCCTAGGTCTTGTGCTGTTAACCTGAAGCCTCTATAAAGAGAGTGAATTGCCTCTAATAGGAGACCTAAGCCTAAATTGCACCTTTCTTGTAGAAGGTCTCATCGAGTCACATTGTACCCTAGCCTTAGAATATCCATTAGGTGACTTTATCACATATCAAGACTCCTCCCATTGGTGAAAATTCGTAAAGAGTACGGGTTTTTGGCTGTCGTGACATCACACCCCATTGTTGTCTCTTGGTCTAGTATTAGCCTTGTAGGGTACCCCTCTCCAAGGCTTGCTATATTTTGCGGCAACATTTTTGGAGCCATTGTCAGGGACAAAACAAGTTTGCCTCTCTATGATTGGAAGATTTAGTTGCATCCCTAGAACTACAAGATAAATATTTTATGGCGACTCCATTGGAAGAACGAATCCCTTATTCTTCGTTGAACCTCAAATTCGATGCTTATAGGGTGAAGCAAGCATCTATCAAGGCACCAAGGCCTTTTGAATTCACCTCGACGACTCCATATTTGAAGATTATGAAAATTTCGCATGGCTCATTGGAGGGGCCTGTTCTACATGTTTCATAATGATTCCTCAACCATGTAGTCATGATGTTGCCAATAACCAAGAGGAACTTGATGCCCATCTAGAAGAGTCTCTCGGGAGCCATGGAATTCAAGAATCTCATCAACACCTTGAAAAGGGGCTATGGGTTCTTCCTGAGGTACAATGATCTTGTATTGCCTTGCTCTTCCCATAACGATCAAGGAGATATAAGTATGTTATCCATCTTCTCCTACCATTTGCAACACGACTCTGAGAATATTGATGAGGATGATATGGTTGAGATAACTCTTGAGCAAAAGTTTCTAAGTTTGATCATTGAGTATTCTATGTTGAGGCTGAGAGAAAGGATCCAATGGCACAAGTTGGACTCCCCTTCTCCTTCCTCATCTATGAATCTTTGTCATGATACATGGTCTTCCTATTTTCCCATCTCCCACCCTTATGGTTCATCATACAAATCTTGTGAAGGAGGAAGTGATATTTGGTTGCCCTATCTCATAATGACTCATAAGGGCAACTATTGTTATGATGGTCTAATGATGTGGTGGTTACATTGGTTTTATGACTATACTTAGCTCATGCATAGTATGGTAGCATTGCATGGTAGCGTAGGTGCATTGCATATCCTTTTTGTATGCTAATAATATTCATCGTATGTTCTCATGCAGATTAGAATGCATTTAGATTAAACTTTATTTTTTGTATGGATTGATTACTTTCATTGGCGATTCCTTATGCCCATTGCACATGCTCCCAAACAAGTTTGTTGCAATGTGCAGGTTACAAGTCTATAGTCCTAGGAGATTGCTAGAGTTCTCATGAACTCCCCGTTCAAGTACGTGGATCATTCGCTTTACAGTGAGCTCATGTCCTAGTTGGAGCTAGATGTTACCCACCAAAAGTGGGCAACCCCATACGAAAAAATGGGTGATCTTCCAGTCGACCAGCCAGCAGTCCTTGACAACCATTACTAGCCGATGATTCTGTGCCATTCATATCACCACCACTTGCATCAATCATATGTTTTCTCACACATTTGGCAAGAGCACATGTTGGGAGGTGGGCCTCTGATTAAGAGGTACTTTATTCATTTTGCAATCAGGTGCTTATGCTTGTTTGTATTTGGGCGTTTGACATGGATTGTGGGGTAACTTGGACCAAAGAGGGGTTTTGATCATAGTCTTGTTCCCTCAACTTAAATGGCAGGTTAATATTTCATTCTAATCTAGTGGGACCTCCCCTAATGGCTCAATGGGTATAGGAGTGGCATTGCTTGGGAAACCCCGATTGAGATAGCGTATAGGAATGAAATTGCTTGGGAAACCTCGATTGAGATAGCGTAGTCTCATCTCTCCCTATTCCATACCACTTTTCATCTTACATTAAAAATCTTATATTCCACCTCCCTTCTTCTTTTCCAACTGACCATTGTTTTTTTGGGATTTGACACTGTTGTCTCTCGGATTGTACATGCACCACGACAATCGCTTAGGGCAGGGGCTGTCACTCTAATCCCCGCCCACTCTGTTCTAGCTATATGTCGCAACAACATGCTACTGCTAAGACCCATGATACTTTTCCCAAAATTCAACATAAGCATTAATTATTATAATTTTTTTTATGCCAAATTTGAACCAACTGATAGTGCTATATTAACCAATCATTTTGGGGTACCTTGATCAGATTTTGGGGCTTCAATTTTAAGAGGTCATATCTACTTAACCTTGAGGAGCCACATGGCGTACCACCTAAAGCTGGAAACAACATGACGAGTACTATTAGGTGATGATGGTCTAGCATGGATTCTTATGATCATATGCCATAACAAGAGGTGGGAAAGTGGGGCTTCTTCTATTGGATTTGACATCAATGACAACTAATATTCAACAATCTGCCCTTGGCATTGATGGAAACACACATACTCCACCTCTGATTACTGCTCCCCCTATCTTCATGCTTTATCTCCCCATTTGACATCAATGGCAAAGGTGACTCCCCTTGACGTAATATCTCTCTCTGTCTTCTTCCTCTATGCCTTTCTCCCTGTAATGAACAAAGTTCATACTATGCCATAATCTTTAGAACACTTGGAACACGAAGACATCCATTGAGGATAAGAAACATATATATTGAATAATGTATAAAAGAATTGATATGAGATGTGATGACATGTTTACAAATGAGGGCATGCTTATATACCTAGGCATGTGCCCTTTCGTGAACAATCATGTCCCTAGTTACATGCTTCTTCAATAACTACTTATTATTTAATTTTAATCGTTATTTATATAATTTATATTTTTTTTATATACTTTTATTTTATAACATTGCCTTCCTCGTCAAAAATATTTGTCCTCAAATCTTATTGTTAATAAGACATGTCATCTATTTCTTTTGTCTTGTAATATATTCGTATCTTTCAGAGTTGTTCGAATTATCATCTTCGATGATATAAATTGATAGGATCCTTTGAGTGATAAATAAAATTGTTGAACTGAGAAAGGATCTAACCACCCTAAATCAATCTTCTGTGGAACTTTGCAATTACTTGATAGTTGGGATCAATTGTTATTGTCAGACTGGATTGTGTTGACATCATTTTTCTTTCGAACATAAGTTTGTTGTTTATGTTTTGAGTGATACAGATACACAAACTGATTGATATGTTTGCTCTTGTGATTCGGGTTTAGATAAGTTCTTCATGTGATTTGATTTCCCCTTAACTTGTTTGTGTCAATTTCTTGATTTACTTGAAGTATTTGATTTCCTTTAGGTACGGAAGTCACTTGGTTAATCGCTGGATCTTCACTTGAAATCTCTGTCATTTGAACTACAACATTTGAATATGTTTTTACTTCCATTGGTTTGTCATCATCTTGAGTTGTGGTATTGACTAGATCAATATTTAGTTCTTTTTCTTTAACTTGGACTGTTACGTCTAAAGACTTCGATTCTTCTTTCATGATAAGTTCTAGTTTGTTTTTTAATGATTTCTTATCATTTTTAAGTTTCTTAATTTGAGTGAGTAATTTTTTGTTGTGGTCCTTAAGGTGAGTAACTTCTTTGTTTTTGTTTGCGATAATCTTTTCAACTTCCTTCTGCATATTTTGCATTGCCTTTTGGTTTTCTTGAAGAATTACTTTTGAGATATCTTTTACGTCTTCTAGTGTAATTGAATCTGGCTTCAATGTAACATCCTATAGTGTTATTTTCTTCTTTTTGTAGGAAAATGTCAAAAACTTCTTTTTCGTATTTAGAATGAAGGACCCCAATGATTCCATCCAGGGTGAACCCAAAATTATGTCACCTCGATCACCCCATAGGGATTGAACAGAGAATTGTGATATAAATGTATAGTCCCCAATATTTAATTGTAAATCGGTTATGTCATATTGTTTTGTGTTCCAGAGGTCTAATTTTTCAATTATATTTGACTCGGGAATCACCAATTGGTTAGCGAATTTAGGGTTTATATAATTCTTATCTTCGGTGGGCAAGATAGAAATAGTAACATCTTTCCCTGCCAAACTCCCTTTAATTTTAAATAACACCGGAGCATAGTTACATGAACTTTATGAAAATCTTCCTTCATTGCCGGATTAAAATTGAACCTTTGAATCTTTTATATATATTTATATATAATGCAACTTAACTCTTTAATATAATTCTCTCTTCCTTATGGTCTACGTTGGGTCGTAACCTTTTGATAAAAAGTCACACCGTAAATGCACGAAACACGACTTTTGGCTTCTACAAGGCGACCGTGGAACTATACAAATTGTTATGGATTGAATAGTTAAGAATGGGTAAGAAATGGAACTGTATAGAAGTATAGATACATAGAGAAGGGAATGAATTTTAGTGATATTATGGCGGCTTTGTAGGGCAGAGGAGTAGGCTGACGGTGGCGGTGAGAGCGTCTGACGGCTTATATTGGCTACACGGACGCGAGTCATGTTCTAGGTGGTGGCGGTTGCGGTTGTGGTTGCTGAGGGGTGGTGGATTCAATTCCACAATGGTTGTAGGCAGAGTTGTGTAGTGTGTGGTTGGTTCGGCGTCTGTGCGTTAGAGTTTGAGAACGTCTGACGACTTATGTTGGATACACGGACGCGGGTCACAGACCAGGTGGTGGCTGAAACAAAAAAAAGACGACGAGGTGGAGACCTAACTTGGCAGTTGTGGTTGTTGAGGGGTGGTGGATTAAATTCCATGATGGTTGCAAGCGGAGTTGTGTAGTGTGTGGTTGGTTTGACATTTGTTCGTTAGAGCTTGTGGCGGCGAAAGAACCAGTGAAACAGGAAATGACGGTATGATTGAATTGGCCACAACTTGCTGTGGTGGCTGTTGAGCTGGACGACTGTGGTCGGGCGAGCTGTGGAGGTTGTCAGGTGGGACAACTGCAGTGGCGTTGACGTGTGACAGTGGTGAAAATTTGCAACGGCTAGTTAGGGTACACTCTTTCCTCTTTTTTATAACTTTTGCTTTTTTTTTTTTAATATATACTTTATTTTTTATCTTTTGACTTTTTTTTCAATATAGTTTTTAATTTTTTTTCTACTTTTTTTCTCATATATATGTATAAATAATTTCCCCCTTTTTTTTCTTTTTTCTTTTTTTGATATTAGATATTTTGATTTTGATTTTTCAATTTTTTGTTTCATATATATATATATATTTTTTAATTTGTTATTTTTATAACCTTTTTTTGTTCTGCTCCCACTTTTTTTTAATGGTCAAAGGCTTGATGGCAAAATGAAGAAACTCCAAAAACTTTATGTGGCTAAAAGCCTCGATCGCAACAACACCGAACTTGACGAAGATTAATGGCCAAAGGCTAGATCAGACTGGTTCTGTGCAACAATTGAGTGGCTAGAGGATCGAACAGATCTGATATCAATGTAACAAGGGAAATCAATATGCAAGAATATTTGTGTAGATTGTGTATATAAGTAATTTTTTATTATTGAATAAGAATTGAAGGCAATGCCCTAAATTTTGCATATTTTGCATTGCCACATTTTTCTGTTGTTGGAAGGATCTCGACAGTTTTTGTTGATGTAGAGTTGACTATACTTGTGTGTGACTCTCTGTGTTCTTCTCCCAAGGATGAAGGCAAAAATGACTTTTGGTGGTCAAACAATCTACTTTCTGGCTTTTTTATGATTTCATAACTACTGCCATACTCATCATCCTTGGAATTTCCATTTTCATTTAATCTTCTTGATTTTGCTATGCTTCTTTTGTGGTTGTTACTATTGGCACCATTATTGTGTAGTGAGGAGGAGTAATTTCTTTCATGCTCACTCTGACTTTGATTCCTACTCCTATTCCATTCTCGTTCTAATTCAACATATTCAACATCTTTTTCCTGTTAGAACATTCTTCATTGTTAGTTTCGTTCATGTCAAGGTCAACTTCTATTGTCGATGCTAAATATGTTCGAAAAAGCTTTATTGATTTTGCAAGTATTTCTCTCATTTCTAGTAATACTTCTCGAGTAGTTCTATGGTCATAATCTTTGGAATATGTTCCCATGATTTTCAGACCTAAGGCTTTAATGGAAAGATTGTGCAACGGTAAACGTCCAGAGGGTCGAATGGCTTTGATACCACTGTTATGAAGAAAGTTCGTACTATGTAGTAATCTTCAGAACACTTGGAACACGAGACATCCATTGAGGATAAGAAACATATATATTGAATAGTGTATAACATAATTGATATGAGATGTGATGACATGTTTACAAATGAGGGCCTGCTTATATACCTAGGGAGGTGCCCCTTCATGAACGATCATGTCTCTAGTGACATGCATCTTCAATAACTAATTATTGTTTAATTTTTAATCATTATTTATGATTATTATTATTTGTAAAATTTACATTATTTTTATATATTTTTATTCATAACACTACCCCTTTCTTCTAGGCTTGATGGAATGCCGATCAATGTGAACCTAGAAGAACTCAAAGCTTTTGCTGACGATATTCAAATGTCTCTCATGGAAGAGGCATGGTGAAGATGTCAGCGATCTGTTCCTTTGTCCCAATGTACTCTACCTTGATATTCTTTTTTGCAACCTGTTCTCGAAGAAAGTGGTATTTGATAGGAATATGTTTGGTCTTGGAGTGCATCATAGGGTTCTTCGAGAGACTTATGGCGCTGGTGTTGTGATAGAATATTAGAATGGGCTCATCATACTTCACTTGAAGATCTCGCAGAGTTTGCTTCGTCCAGAGGACTTGAGTGCAAAATGTTGTTGCCTCTATGTATTCTGCTTCTGCTGTAGACAAGGAGACTAAAGACTATTTCTTACTGAACCAAGACACTAGACAATCACCTAAGTAGAAAGTTGCTCCACTTGTGCATTTTCGGCCATCAACACCACCTGCCCAACTTACATCAGTATAAGCTGTCATAGTTAATTTATTCCCTTTTGGATACTAGTTCCAAATTTCGCTGTTCCTTTGAGATATCTGAAGATCCTTTTTATTGCTACAACATGGGATTCTTTTGGTTCTACTTGGAATCTTGCCACTTGTTCAACTGCCTGCATCACATCTGGTCTTGAAGCTGTCACATATAGAAGGTTGCCAATCATCGATCTATGGAGTCTCTGGTTTGCTTCCTAAGATTCATCGTCTTTGCTTATCTTGTAACCGATCACCATGGGAGTGCTTATAGGTTTACAATTTTCCATTTTAAACCTTTTCACCATTTCCATTATGTATGTGGTTTGGGAAATGAATATGCCTTTATCTTCCTCATATATCTGGAGTCCCAAGAAGAAGGTCAACTCTCTAAGTAGAGACATCTCAAACTCATTCTGCATATCCTTGGCAAACTTCTGACTCAACCTGTCATTGTCACTTCCAAAGATGATGTCATCCACATATACTTCAATAATAGTTAGGCTGTCTCGATCAACCTTTATATATAGATTTCTATCTACACTTCCTCTTTTGAATCCTTGTTGTTGTAAATACCTGTCCAGTCTTGCATACTAGGCTCTAGGTGCTTGCTTGAGACCATATAGGGCTTTCTTTAATTTGTAGACATAATCTCCCTTTTCATTTACCGAAAACCCTTTTGGCTATTCTATATAGACTTCTTCTAATTCTCCATTTAGAAAAGCTTATTTTACGTCCATTTGATACATTTTGATCCTTCTCGAGCAAGCATAAGCCAAGAACATCTTGATTGCTTCCATTCTGGCAACAAGTGCAAATGTTTCTTCGAAATCTATCCCTTCAACTTGCACATATCCTTTACATACCAATCTTGCCTTGTTCCTGGTTACATGTCCATCTTCATTTAACTTGTTTTAAAAACCCATTTTGTGCTAATGAAGTTCTTGTCCTTAGGTCTTGGAACCAATTCCCATGTCTCATTCTTCTCAATCTGGTTTAGTTCTTCTTCGATGGCCTTGATTCAATGTTCATCATGGCTGGCTTCTTCAAAGCTGCTAGGCTTAGTTGTGGGTAGTAACGCAATGTGTCCTTGTTCTGATATACATATTTGTTTGCTTCTAGTTTCTATTCTTGCATTCATGTCACCAATAATCTACTCTGATGGGCGATTCTTCTGATACCATCATTTAGGTGCTTTGGAAGGTGCCTGATACTGTTGAATATTTTGCTGATTATTTTCCGTTTCTTCCTAGTTGACAATTCGCCCCCCTTCTAATTGTTCTTCTTTTATTCTTTCTTCTTGCTCTAGTTCTTCTATTTCTTGCTCCTTTGAAGATGTGCTTCCCTACTTGGTCTTTTGCCCATGCATTTCATCAATTGTTACATTTATGCTTTCCACTATCTTGTTGAGTCTCATATTATAACATTTGTATGCCTTGCTTTTACTCGAGTATCCAACAATTATACTTTCATCTACTGGGGAGTCAAGTTTTCCAACCTTTTTATCCTCACTTTCTATATAGCATTTGCTTCCAAAGACTCTAAAGTGCTTGAAATTTGCTAGTCTCCACTTCCATAGTACATATGGCAACTTTTCGCTGTTACTTCTGAGCATTCCTCTGTTGAGAATATGAACAATTGTTTCTATTACTTGTACATAAAAGATATTGCGTAGTTTGGAGTCATGCAACATAGTTCTAGCCATTTCCTCTACCATTCCGTTTTTCCTTTTAGCAACTCCATTTTAGTCAAGTGTCCTGGTTGCCAAGATTTGTTTTTTTATTCCATGTTCTTCACAAAATTGTTGGAATTCTTTTGATTTGAATTTTGCTTGATTATCTGATCGTAAGCACTTGATTTTCAAATCAGTGCCGTTTTCAATAATTTCTTTGTAATTCCTAAAGCTCATTCCCACGTGAACCTGAAGGCTAATTCCCTCTGAATTGATCATCCTTCAGAGCTACTTACTCCCTTATCTTCATCACTACTCTGCTTTTTGTCGTTGCTCGAATATGCCTGCCCTTTAGCCTATACATGTTCCTCTCTCTAACTCCAATGACGTGGCG
Organism: Pinus tabuliformis; assembly: GCA_031772625.1. Lineage (NCBI taxonomy): Eukaryota > Viridiplantae > Streptophyta > Pinopsida > Pinales > Pinaceae > Pinus > Pinus tabuliformis. Next base: position 57,293,141 of record CM062816.1, read on the forward strand.
ACTGTTTGAGCTAGCTCTCCCGGGTCTGGTTAGTTCCTGTCCATCTTGGAATGCTACATCAGACCCATTCTTCTCGATCATTGGGACTAAGAGCAAAGTCCACCTAAGTTCCGACACCCATAGCATGTTCATTACTTCCATCCTACCTCTTGAATCAAGTTGGAATACCACTGTTCCAACCCCCTTTTTGCATGCTTCGTATCAACACCTAACTTCAAATTCAATACTGAGTCCCACTCAGGGTGGTGAACTACTCTCGAGCACCTGTCAATATGTCTTGTGGCTCCACTATCTAGTAGCCACACTGTTATGAATATAATTCATAACAATTAAATAAATAAAATAAATATAAATATTAAATAATTAAATATTAATTAGGTTAAATAGTCATTAAGTTTGGTGAAAATGCATGTTTAAAAGACATGCCCATTCACGAAAGGTCACCTGCTGAGGTATAAAAACAGGGCATCATTGTAACATTCATATCATCTTATACGTTATATATATATAATAAATTATTATTACAAATACCTGTGTGTATTTTTACATTCAAGTTTCCAAGCTATCAGTTTTCATACTTCAGCCAGAGTTTTTATGCTACAGTGGTATCAGAGCCATGACACACGATATAATCATGCGGGCCTTTGAACGTAGTTCTCCGCACAATGTGCCATTACGTTCACATCTTGATTATGTTGAACAATTTAGTATTCAAGAAGCATTTCAGTGTTTAGAAAAATCATGTGCAGAAGTTAAAGTATGTATAAAAGAAATCAATAATAAGGAAGATGATAGTGAAAGTGAGGGAACAGAACAAGGTGAAGCAGGAGAAGCAGATGTTGATCAGAATAGTGATTATCAAAATGAAGATGTAATAAATGATATATTTGATGAAGATAAAGATGATAATCATTTGCAAAATTGTTTTCTCCTTCCAAATGTTGATGGGCCTTCTATTGAGAATAATGATATTGTCGAGTTTGTAAAATCGTCCTATATTTCATCTTTGATGCTAAAATCTGTCTCACGTTAATTTTATGGTGATGGCCGATAGATTGTCTGCACTTCCTGACGAGCTCCTTTCGCTGATCCTCTCTAAACTCCCCATTGCAGATGCAATCGGCTGTTCAATTCTCTCTAAACGATGGCGCTTTCTTTCCACAGAAATGCCCCAGCTCGTCCTGTCCCCCGCTCTTCTTACACCAACGCGTCTCCTGCGTCCAGAACCTACGCTCAGACCTTCCCTCCCCTCAATGGCGGCGATGGAAACCAGAATATCCCACATATTGCGGTTGCATTCGTCGGATCTGGACGCCTTTTTACTCTCCACTGACGCTGACATTACTGACCCATGGCATCTTTATACCGTTCCCATGTTCGGAGAGTTTAGACGCCAAACCCTATGGGAATGGCTGCAATGTGTTGCAAGAAAGAAGGTACAACACCTATTTCTCAAATGTTCCCGAAACATGGAAATCCCGCCGCCGGCCCTTTTCTCATGCACTCGTCTCACTACCCTCACGCTCTACAATTATATTCTCACCGATTTTCCGACTGGTTTCGTCGGATTCAAGCTTCTCACTGAGTGCACCCTTAACTCTATCAGAATGACCGATGAATCTTTAGCCCGTTTTCTTTCTCTTTGCCCTCTTCTTCAGAAGTTCAACATAGAGCTTTGTGACGACCTGGAACGGCTTGTCATCTCAGCTCCCAATGTTACATATTTAAATCTATATGCTGATGACGAGGAGGGATGGACAATGAATTGCCCTAACCTTAAAATATTGAATAATTATTTCGTAGAAGACTTGGAAGTCAATGGAATGAGATTTCAAGAGCTTTCCGAATCAATTATAGAACTCAAAATGGAGCTCAGTAGTTACAATTTGATTGTCTTATCATTGGCATCGGGGTGGTCTCCCACCGACACTCTCTCTGAGAACAGATTTCTTGAATTAGTGGGAACGTTGAGATCATCAAAGTACTTACCATTGATTTTGGGTCTGTATTTCTAGCGGAAAAAAGGATTGCTGTTCCTCTGTTCAACCTGCTGTCGAGGCTTCCTAATCTGGAGCGGTTCCACCTGCTCAGAGAGCTAATTTTGCAGGAGGCGCCCGAGAGAGATCCCATCCTGCCATTTTTAATGTCTCCATTGCCGAATCTTCAATCAGTAGAGATAGAGATCGACAAATATGATGAGAGAGAGTCGGAAACTATTATGTGGGAGTTTATAAATGAGCAGGGCGGCTCCAATCTTGACCTGACGCACCGTGCCTCGCACACTTCCGCCCGACAGTCCAACCCATCGATGACGGCTGTCACGTTGCCCCATACTGGTCCGTTTTCCGTGGCCGGCTCTCGCTTCATGTACCCTATCTCACTGTTCTCCCCACGTCAGTCAAACTTCGATCATCTGCGTCAATACCCTGTCCACGCCGTCGTGCTAGCCCTGACCTCGTCTGTTCTGTTGCTGCGAGTGGACTGTTGTGGACCATTGTGTCATCGATATCCAATCAACATGATTAGATACAAATTCGATACGTCGTAATGGTCAAACGGTTATACAGATATGAGTTACTCGGTTAAACCATAGTTAATAGTTACATAATATATATATATATATGTATATATATATTAGTAAAAAAAAATAAAAAAAAATCTTGGACTCAAAATAGGGTTACTAGTGAGCGTGACAAGAGACCTTCCGCCTTCCATATGCCGAGACGACAACCGCAAAGACAATTGCCAGCAATATAGCTTTAAGGACAGAGCTTCTCAAGGAAGGGGCTATGTTATGAATATAATTCATAACAATTAAATAAATAAAATAAATATAAATATTAAATAATTAAATGTTAATTAGGTTAAATAGTCATTAAGTTAGGTGAAAAGGCATGTCTAAAAGACATGCCCATTCATGAAAGGTCACCTGCTAAGGTATAAAAGCAGGGCATCATTGTAACATTAAAATCATCTTATAATAATAATAATAATGATGATAATAATAATAATCATAATAATAATAATAATAATAATAATAAATTATTATTACAAATACCTGTGTGTATTTTTACATTCAAGTTTCCAAGCTATCAGTTTTCAGACTTCAGCCATAGTTTTTATGCTTCACACACACTCACTGGTAATGTGCTAGAAGAAACGTAGGAAACAAGTGTGAATTATGTCTCGAACTTGCTAGCAAATTCCTCTTGAGCTTCTGTCGACGTAGCTACAACTGGTTGTGTGCTCTTTCACACTTTCTTCCTCTTTGGAGACTGTGAAGCATAGTGTCTTGTCTTATGACATGAGAAACACTTGACCTTAGTCAAGTCCTTCAATTGTGATTCTGACTGCTCACTCCTGCTCAAGCTCTTTCCTTTGCCTTTTACAATCAAAGCCACATTATCGTCATCAACCGACTTCTTGTTCTTGGCCTTTGACTGTAACCTGATTTCTTCTTGTATGCAGTCATCCCTTAGCCTATCAAATGTGGGTAGTGTTGCTTGAGCACGAATTCTGCGGATGAACGGGTTTCCATGCCTTTGAGAACCCACACAATGGCAAAGTTTCTAGTTCGTAGTCTTCCACTTGTTCTCCCATGGCTACAAGCTGATCATGGATTTGCACGATCTTCATTAGATAACTCATTACTGAGTCAGACTTGGTCATCTGCATGGTCTAGAGCATATCCTTCAATATTATCTTCTTGTTTATTGTTTTGCTCAGGTATGATCCTTGTAGGGTATCGAACAACGCCTTAGCCGTCTTCTTCTGTTAAAATTGGCAACTAGGGCCAAACTCCATGTGGGTCTTCTTATTTATGACAGCTGATATTTTTCTTGGATTCCTCTTGTCGAGAGGTGTAGGATTGATCTAAAGATCATTCGATTCCGATGTGTATTCATGGAGATATGAATTTATTTGTGTTATGCGACAATTCGTCAAGGTCAGCCAACAACCAAATTGCTATAAAAAGAGGTGGCTTGCAAGTCATTTGGTACACACCTCTTGTGATCTCTTCCTCTCCACTTGTCTTTGGGTTTTGGTGGGAGGAGAGATCTTAAGATGTTACGCTGCCCTAGAGGATGCCCTAGACCCTAACACTGTCATGGAGGAGACACAACTTCTTATACGCTGCCAAGGAGAGCCCTAATCACAGTCAAGGAGAAGCCCTAGACGTGGAGGTGAAAGGGTTTTCTAAAGAGACCTATGCTGCCCTAAATGCAGTCATGGAAACACAACAAGGAGTGGCTAAAACGCAGGTCTATAACAGACCCTAAGACGTTGTCCTTAAATGCCCTAACGCTGCCCTAAACACAGTCATGGTGAAGAGACCTTAACGCTGTCTATAAGAGACCTATACGCTGCCTTATCTCAACCCTAAAGGAGATCCCTAATACGCTGTCCTAGGCCGCAGTCAATAAGGGGTTTATCTACAGCAAAAGGAGGCATTACGCAATCCTAAGGAGAGCCCTAGTTGCAGTCCAGATTCGCTCTAACTGCTGGGCTTATTCTGCACTAGAAGCTGCCCTACATCCGCAATTGAAGAAGGCTTCAAGCATGCCCTAGCCGCAGTCATGGAGGAAGTTGAATGATGCCTAATCTGTTTGGACAGGGACAACGTCAAGCTTCAGGCAGATAAGGAAGGTCTGGAAGTGACTTGAATGACATGGTGAAGAGTGCTGAAGGGTATGCATTAAAGTCTGTCCTGCAAGGCGTGTTTGGACAACATATGTTAGGACTGTGTTGACAATAAATGCAAGAGAATTATTGTTGTATCACTGTGTTGAAGACCTTGGTACAGTGATCTTTCAAGCATCAAAGGGGACTGTTAGAGGACAATTAATATAGGTCCTTTGTTTAGTGACCTTGGTGGAGCTTCGTCATTGATGAGCTGATCATGTAAGAGAATATGAAGGGGCAGACTCACTTGTGAGCAGCAGAGGTTTATGATGCTAACTGAAGACTGTGTGTTAGGCCGCAGGCCATAACACCATAGTCAATATTTTGTATGGGTATGAGGGCTTATATATGCCCACATCTTCAGCTATCCTAGGAGCTGTCTTATGAGACATTCTGCTGTGATCTCAGGCCATCATGATGACTATTAGAGGGTTGTATGGTGCTGTTCCAATATGAGATGGACAGAGATATAATCATGGGTTCATTGAGGATTAGACAGCTAGCTAGGTGCAGCATGGTGATGAGATGCAACATGATGAATGCAACGTGATTGGATGCAGCATGGTGATGGAATCACCTTAGAAGAATGTTTGCCTTCACCCGAGTTCAGAACTGCAGTCCATGTCCTCAGATCTGCAACCTCTTTATGTCATCTTCATGGTGAAGATCTCTGCTCTTATTTTGATAAGTCAAAGTGTTGACTTCTGATGTATATGTTCTATCTCTCTATGCTGAACTATTGAAGAATATAAGAAGAATTGATCAAGGGTTTTCCCACATTGGGGTTTGTCCCTGGTTGGCGCCACATATTGTGTCCTCTTGTCTTGGCCTGTTTTTTGCGATTTATGTTTATGTTCTATTTGCACTTTACCATCATGCTGATGTGATTGCTAATCTGAATATTGTCATTGGGCTAATATGGAAAAAGTGAAGTAAATTGCGCTAAGCATAGAGCATACCTAAAATTAACATCTTCTCGAGCAAGTGAGGAATCAGATGATCCTTTACAACGTCCAAGAGTACCATGTGTTGCCTTATCTCCTTTGCTAAGTTGGCCTTCTCTTGAGGATCTAATGGCTTTGGGATCTTGGTCTCAACAATCTTCCAGAGATCTTTTTCTTTGAGAACTAGAGTGATCCTAACCTTCTAAGTAAGGAAATTTGACATTTCGTCTAACCTGTCTTTGTACCAATGACCCACTACAACCATTTTGCCAAATCTCGTCGAATAATTTTTGAAGAATTTCTGCTTTGTCCTTTAGTCACGCAATGTCCTCTTGCGCGATGGTTATACACAACTGTGGGTTAAAAATTGCACGTTTTTGTTGTCCTCTGGTCGTGGCTAAACCTTCCTATCCCCTTGCAACTTGTTTGCTGTGTGCGAGTCCTTGAGCCCCAACAACTGTGTCCTTGGCTTGTGTGGTTGGTTCCAACTTATTGGCAGCTTCTCGATCACCCTTGACACTAAGAAACCATAGTCTCAGTGGCCACTTCTTCTTGGCCTAAGCTTACTTGCACCTTGCTTCGTAGCAGTTGCCCAATTGTCTCCTTTGCAAACGATTGATCCTTTGTCGGCCACTGCTCTCCACGGCCTAGCTACACGATTTGGCTTCACTTGTGCCCTGCTGCATATGGTTGTTTTGCAACCCGCTCGACCGCGTCTGTCGTTGCTCGTGTCTACTCGATGACAAACCTATTGGCCTCTTTGTAGTTGTTTGAAATACTAAGAAGGGGGTGAATCGATATTTCACTTTTCTTACAATTTAGTATTATAAAGCATTAACTAATAACATCACATCAAGGAACACACTATATATATACATATATATATATATAAACAATTTATCAGCTACAACTTTTGGTTTACTAGCTACAACTAGAAGGGCTGCAACCTCAGGTTTACCAGCTCCCACTGGAAGGAGGTGACAACCTCTTGAAGGAAGCTACATCTCCCTTTCCTAATACCACCCTGCCACCCTTTATAATAAAAATAGAACAAAAACTCTTGGGCTCCCGTACCAGGGATAATGACCTATTTACAACACTCCTTAAACACTGCTATATCTGCTAAGACATTTACAACTCTAGATCTGCCCCTTTTTCATTTCCTACTTGCATACTGTTGTGACTCTCACTTTAAACATGCAGTCTGTAGAGATCTTCAATATACAGTTCAATAACAAAAGAGAGATTTCATTTCATACCTCAGATTTACAGTATCTTCTTACGTACTAATGTGCTCTGATATTTGTCCTAGGATATGACTTCAAGTTGCCCTTAATCTACCCTGTGATTTTGCTGAAAGAATTGCCCTTAAATTTCCTTACAATTTTCGTTTCAATGGCTACTTGAACAAGCTCAGTACATGCTTCAATCTCTTTTGGATAGCGAACCTTTTTCCCCTTGAAATTAACCTTGGAAAGCACAAACAGAATGTATTTATAGTCTTAGAACACTCCGTCAACATGTGTTGAGCAGTCTTCAAGATGTGGCCTAGGAAAACATCAGGAAAGGGCTCAAATACTTCCTCAGAAATAGTCTTGAAGAGGTATGAGGTCGGTCTTAGAAGGAGGCCTCAAAGTAGGCTGTAGTCTACCTCAAGCAGACCGAAAATTGCATCAGGTGGAGCCTCAGGTTCTGTTTCAGAATTTTGGATTTATGCCTTTAGATTGTCTCAAACTCAAACTTGGACTTCTGCCTCCAAAATGCCTCAGACAAGGGGCCGAAATTTAACCTCTAACATAGGCTTCATATTGCTTCAAGAAAGCCTTAGAATAGGCCTTAGACAACTCAGATAGGGCCGAAATTTATCTCAGAAGAGGGGCCTTAGAGCAGTTCGAAGATGCCTCAGAAAAGACCAAATTAGCCTAGTGAATAACCACAAATGATAGACCAAAACAGAGATAGATTTAACCCTGATCAATGCTCTTCATATCACCTTTGCTCCTCCGTTTGTGTCTCAGTCTGCTCTAGATTTCTTCTTGTCTGAGATGTTCCGAGTTGGTGACCTTTAGATGCTCCATGAGAGGTTATTTATATGGTTTGGAAGGGGGCCCTATTTTGGAGTCGTCCTGAACCAGGAGACATAAAAAGAAAAAAATATTTTGAAAAGTCACCACTAATATAGAAGCTGACCTGAGAAAGATGAGGAATTAATTAATTGTTTTGACCATGAAAATTAGCACAGACTTGATTGGATGATGACCGACTTGAGCACTTAGATTTTTGGGCCAAATCAAATTTCAATAGAGATATAGGACACACCCATTCATGGCTTCAAACTTGAAGATCTCTTCAACCAAGAGGACCCACAAGGCGTACCACCTATCAAATGAAATGGCGTGACAAGGGCTACTAATATAGAGTGTCATTGCATCCAAATTCACTAACTTGTGCATGCATATCATCAAACAAATGTTGGTCCATTCACCCTTTGACATCATTGACAATTTCTTACAACAATCTCCCCCTTTGTCATTGATGTCAACACTCATGCTCCCCTTGTTGAAAACTGTAATTAGGTTCGGTCTTCATAATGATGTGTAATTTTGATTTTATGTAATTGAGGTAAATAAGAAAATAAAATTATTTTTGTAGTACTTGAATCATGGCTTTCATGATCAAAGAATTTTATTTTAGTTAAAGTTCCCATTTTGAGCCTTTAGGTTTTGTTATCAAGTCATAAAAGTCAATGTCATGTATGAAGGACCCTTCTTGGGCATGTTACATATTTGTATGAGTCATTAGAAGAATAAAAAGGCCCTCCAAGACCAAGCTCAAGCACCTCCTACAAGTCGGCTTCAAGGAGGAGTAATGAAACCTCTCCAAAGGACATGTCAGCCTAGATCTCTGTCAAGTCGGCTTATATTCATAGGCAAACCACTATAAATAGATAGCTCGACTCTCATTTGAGAAAAAAAGCAATTCGGTCAAGGACTGAAATAAGAAGTGCTGTGAAATACACTCAAGAAGAACTCTCATCCAAGCGAAGAAGAAGGGACTAGAAGCCAAGTTCATTTTGGATCTGTTTAGGGCCACTTTGACATCACACGTGCGAAGAAGAGAGGGATCATTCACTGCAGAAGAAGTCGAGAAAAATTGCAGTCATCTTGGGTAACCAAATTTGGAGAAGGACAAGTCACAAGAGAAGCCGAGTTAAGCTAGAAGGAGACTCTATCCTAAGAAAAGGAGTCTAAGGGCATTATCTAGAAGGTGACACTTTCCAAGAGCTGCAACTAGGGTTTCTGAATTAGGGCTGAAAGTTGCAGACTTGAATCAAGGGGCTGAAACTTTGAAGTAGCTGAGAAGGGGGAAGAAGGAAGGAGTTTGACTATCGTTGACTCAAGGAAGAAGAAACTCATCAAGGAAGCTTTATGATTTGGTCTTGGAGAGGCAAATAGGTCAATGGTATTGGTCTTGGTATTCGTCAATTGAAGTCTCTATTAGAAGAAGAGTTTGTTTGGGTTTTCCTCTCAAGTAGGCGAGGTTTTGGCCGAGGATGATAGCCTACATTTTGTGTCTCTTGTCTCTTTATTGTTTATGCTTTGCTAGTTGTTTGATGAAGAAGAACACGATTATAATCTAACTAACAAAATAGAAGATCCTAATCTATTGAAGTGAAAAGCATTCACAAGCAGTTATCATTAAATAGAGAAATCATTTAATCTTGATGCCCTAGATGTCTCAACACCCCTTGCCATCATGCTCCCCTGTCTCCACTCTTGACTTCCTTTGTCTCCATGCCACACTTCCTTTTCTGCCCCCCTTTGACATCAATGGAAAAGGGTGACTTATTTCTTTCGGGCTACTCCCCTTGAAAATATGGCACTCAACAATTTTTTTGTCTTCTTATCCTTCCCTTCTTTGTTGTCCTTGTGCCTTTGTTTTTTGGCTGCAATTTTCTTTGGCTCTGCTTGATCTAAAATGTATATGTTGTTTGATCTTCTTGTGGCTGTTGCGACCAATATTCCCGAGTCTTCTTCTCTGATTTCACATTTTTAGGAATCAAACAAGAGATTATACCCTTGATCACACATTTTGCCGACATTGAGAGGATTGTGCTTCAAATCCTTAACCAATAAAACATTTTGTGCTTTCATATGTTCGCTTCCAAGATTTACTACACCTTTTCCAAGTATCATGACAAAAGAGTTATCTCCAAATGAAACAATGTCACTTTTTCTTTTCAGTCTGACAAATTTGTTTTGATCTCTTGTCATATGTATTGAGCATCTATTGTCTAAGTACCATTCATCTTCTTTGTCTTCAACGATAAATGCTAGATTGCAATCTTCCTTCTTTTTCCTTTCCCATTTCATAACTGGCTTCTCTGTCTTTATGATTGAAGCATTTTCAAGGCTGCTGTCTTGTGCCTTGTGACCAAGATTGTTGCACTTGTAGCATACAATGTTTTGATTCATTAGTGGTTCAAATGGATTGTAGTTTCTGTTGGTAGATCCATGAACATTTTCTAATCTATGGTCATTTCTTGCAAATCCATAATCATTCCCGTTTCTTGCATAATGGCCTCTTGTATTAATTTTACAATGAATTGCTGTATGTTTGAAATTTTCGTAAGAGTAACAATGACCAAGAAAAGTATTATCATACCTAGAAGAGTAGGATGATCTTCTAAAGTTGTTTCTTAAAGGTGGTTCTATCCGTTGCTGATCAACAAAACTTCTTGAAGTATCAACATTTCTAGACTCCCTTTGAGTTTCTTCCTTTGGAGGTTTGGAGCTTGTGCCTTCTTTGCTTGAGGATGCACTTGTATAGCCAAGACCAATTTTATCGCCTGATGGTCTTTGACAACTGAGAATGTTATCCAACACTAGTGAGCTGTTCAAGTTCTTATTGAGCTTTTCAACTTCAACTCTCAATGACACAACTTCCTCTTCAAGCTTCTTACAATCTTCTTTCTTCTTCATTTGGATCTTCATTACTTCCTCAACTCTTTTTGCTTCTTAAAGATGGACCTTTAAAGAAATATTTTCTTCATCAAGTTTAGGTTTTTCAATTCTCTAATTTTGTTTATGAGCTTGGCATTTTATTTTTCATTATTCTTCAATTTTTCTTTAAGATCTTCATCTTCTTGTGCGGTTTCTGAATCATTCCAGAGTCTCCAAAAAGGATCTAATTTCATGTTTGGTTCTTCTTCATCTGAATCACTGACCTCTTCGTTATCATGATCATTATTTTGATTTCCTTGGGTTATGAAGAGTACTTCTCTTGCATCCCCTTCTTTTGTATCACTCATCTAAAGAATTGTTGTCTTCTCTAGAATAAATATTTTTCTTATGGAAGATTTTCTTTTTGCCAAAAGGACATCTCTTAGAATAATGACTTGTTTTTACATAATTGAAACATTTAGAAGGTAACCGACCTTTTTGTTTTCTGGTTACCCTTTTGAGCTTCCTGTTGAAATTTGCTTCTTCTACATCTGATTCATCGTTTGGAGTTCCTTTGACCTTGAGTTCTTTGTCTCTTGTCTTCTTTGTCACTTTAAACACTGCTTTTCTGTTTCACTGTTCGTATTTCGTATCTATTCTCATTTCATATGTTGTAAGAGTGCTATGTAATTCTTCCATTGTCATTTTGGTCAGGTCCTTGGTTTCTTCTATGGTAGATACGTTGGCAGCATATCCCAAGGGTAGAGATCGCAATACCTTTTGTATTATCAAGGGATCTTTAATTTCTTCTCCTAATCTTCTAATAGAGTTGACAACTTCATCTTCTTTGAGTAAATAAGTCGCAATATCTTCTTTTTCATTCATTTTCAGATTTTCAAATTGAGCTCTATATTTTTGACGTTTAACTTGTTTGACCTTATCATCACCTTCATAAACAATTTTAAGTTTATCCCAAACCTCTTTGTTTGTGGTGCTTGTCATCATTGAACTCTATATTTTGAAGTTTAACTTGTTTTACCTTGTCATCACCTTCATATATAGCTTTAAGTTTATCCCAAACCTCTTTGTCTGTGATGCATGTCATCACCTTGGACTCAAAGGTTCTTGACAATCCACCTGTGATGGAAGGAAGAGCGCTTGAATAACAACTAAACAACTTCTTCTCATCAGGTTCAATTGGAGGATTTTTAGGAGCTTTGTAGCCATTTACAATGGAGAGCCAAATATCCACTCCTAAAGCCTTCAATTAGGTTTCCATACAATTGCTCCATAGTGGATAATCATTTCCATCAAATACTAGTATTGACCTTGAAGAGATGCTTTCCATAAGATCCATATTGTTCACGATCTTCCCTCCAGTGATTAGACTATTAAAGGGTAGCCTGCTCTGATACCAATTATTGGAAATACTGAAGGGGGGGGGAGAGAATCGATTATTCACTTCTTACAATTTAGTATCATAAAGCAATAACCAATAACATGACATCAAGGAACACAATACATACATACATATATATTTATGATACTAAATTGTAAGAGAAGTGAATAATCGATTCTCCATCTATATATATTTTTTTTCTTTCTTTCCATGAAAAAATCATAATTTTCATTGATTTAGAAAATTACATGCTATAGATGCTTGATAGCATATGAAATATTAGTGGTCTGGCCACTATTTGTACTATATATATATATATATATATATATATATATATATATATATATTTCTTTTTTTTTTTGCATGGAAAAATCATAATTTTCATTGATTTAGAAAATTACATGCTGAAGATGCTTGATAGCATATGAAATATTAGTGGTCTGGCCACTATCTGTACTGTTTTGTCTCAAAAATATGTGTCAATCCTATCTAAGGGAGACATCTATGAATAATTACATATGAAATGTTCAGAAATATATAGACACATATATATGCTATAATTCAAATATTTACATCAAAATTGTGCCATAAAATACTCATAAATCAGGGCCCTTGGCTCCGTCAAAATTGCTCATCCATGAATGGGCGATGGTAGTAACTGTAAGATTCCAGATTCTACTGTTCTTGGATCAACCAGACCCCCCTTAGCAAGTGTGAGGCCTCCTTGGATAGCATGTTGGAAACTTTGTTGCGTTCCCTATATATATGATGACAAGAAGAAGTGTCAAGATATGATCTCAGTCTCAATGCATCATCCAATATGTGACGGAGTGTGTGTGTGTGTGACAAACAATTTGTTGATTAAACCACTTAATAATGATTTGTGTGAGGCTCCAAATATCTGCAATTTGAAACATCCTTTGATAAGAGCAAAGTATAATAAATGTCGGAGGGATATAAGTTCTGCAAAGTTATTTGCCCCCCTCCCCCCAATCCCATTTGAATCTTGTAAAAGTGGGAGTGTGTGATATGAAGGAGTATGCCTCCACCACAACCATGTTGTTGTGCCGAGCCATCAAAATAAGCCCATGGGGTATCATAATCTATGTATTCAACAAGGATGTTGCGAGTAGGTGGTTCTCGGGTTTCCTCCGGTAAGCATTGGAAAGCTGTGATGAGGTGAGCAATGGCAAGGGCCCAACATGGTGCACTGTCTGTGAATATAATCTTGTTCCGTTGTAACCAGATGCACCAACTGATCATAACAGGTAGGTTCCGACACTTGTGAGAGTGTGTATTTGACCACCAATGGTGCCATGCCTCCCGAATGTCCGACCCCTGCCAATTGTTCTGTATCTGTAGTTGTGCAGTGACCTCGTTCCAAATGGAAATAGTGGTAGTGCATTTTAGGAATAGATGATCACATGTTTCCATATCCTCTTTGCATAATACGCACCATGATGGGCCATGAAAGGTACGTTTTTGTAAGTTGTCTGCAGTAGGAACCTTATTCTGGAGGATGCACCACATAAACAGTTTAGCCCGGGGAGCAACCTTCAGCTTCCAAAGTACAACCCACCACCATTCCATAGCGAGGGGTCTGTGATATGCATTAATATGGAGGTATCCGTATTTTGGGGAGTATTTCCCATTTGGTGAGTAAGACCAATTAAGTTCATCCTCCCCCTTAGTTACCCGAACATGTGATTCCTTTAATGCTATAATATAATTCTGCCAATTGTCCTGCCAGCGTGGGGGAATGCCCAGTGTGTTGGAATTTTTCCATGCCTGCCGGAACATATCAGTATGCTCCAGGTCTGCGATATGTGCCAGGTTGGTGTATCTTGTATCCGAAAGATGTTGTATCAGCCCTTGTGGTAGTAGATGAGCATTCCCACATCCTATCCAAGGGTCCATTCCAATCTGAATTGAACTTCCATTGCCGATCTTCCAAGTCAAACCATCCCTAACATAGTCCAATGTATTGAGGACCGCCCTCCAGACTGTTGACATGTTTCTCCTGTCCCATGTAGGAAGCCTGATCCAGTCATGTAGATGTAGGGGAGAGATGTATTTCTGATAAATAACATCTGCCCAAAGATTCTTTGATGTTAGAACATTCCATCCCATCTTTGCTGCCAGAGCACATGCAAAGGAATCTAGATTTTTCAATCCCCATCCCCCCCATTTCTTTGGAAGTGCGATTTTGTCCCAGCTGGCCCAGGAAAATAAGTGACCCGCTTGTTTGCCCCTCCAGAGAAATCTGCAGCATAGTTGTTGTATTCTTCTAATAATACCCTTTGGGATCCAGGCCAGTGACATCCAGTAAACCGGGGTGGCCTCTAGGACTGATTTGATGAGTATCAATCTCCCCGCCCTGGACAACCACCTGTAATGCCAGATATTTAATCTTCTTTCAATTTTGGCAATTAACCATACCCAGTCTGCAATCTGATAGTTGGATGGTTTTAACCTGTATCCCAGGTATTTGAGTCCCTCCTCAATCTATAAAGTGATAAATGGGAAATACTGTAGTGCCATATGTATCTCATGAGGGTTACAACCATAGGCGGATAGAGTGGATTTATGGTTGTTGCATTGCATACCCGTAGCGAAACAAAATAATCGAAATGCAGCTGCAAAGGCAGTGGAATTCCCCAATGTTCCATTCAGAAATATGAGAATGTCATCCACGAATAGCAAGTGTGTGAGGGTGCAATTGTTTATGATCTTGATACCCCTCAGTCTGCCTTGCATTCGGTCTGCTGAGATGAGCTTGCTTAGACCTTCCATGATTAATAGAAATAGTAGGGGGAAAGGGGGCATCCTTGTCTTAGACCTATTCCCGCATGGTAAGTAGCATTCAAATGTAGAGCCAGCTGGTTCGATGAAAAACTTTTGCCAAGTCAATCTTGAGAATCATGCCTTTGAGGTTCTTGGATTTGATGGAATGGAGGGCCTCTTGTGCTGTACCCACTGCTTCATGAATTTGGCGATGATCAAGGAATGCAAATTGCTCTGATGATATATGTTCAGATAATATGGGCTTAAGACGGTTTGCAATAATCTTGTATATACAATTATAGAGGGATATGGGCCTGTAATCATTGAAGGTATGAGGGTCATTAGTCTTGGGTATAAGAGCAATAAATGTAGAGTTGAATGCATCATACATCCACCCACTAGTTCGACACTCTTCAATGATCTGGAGGAGCTCATGTCCAATTATGTCAAAAAAGGCTATGTAAAATTCAATCGACCATCCATCTGGTCTAGGGCTCTTGTCCCTCTTGAACCACTTTATAGTGGCCTCTAATTCCCCCATGGTTATTGGAGTAAGTAATCCATCTCCAGTATCTTGGTCCACAAATCTGGGGAAGTGTCCTGCTACCTTGATGATCTCAGCAAGGTTAGCCTCTGGAGGAGCACTGAATAATCTTCCAAAATGCGAAAGACCAAGGTTGGCCAATTGATGGAATGTGTTAGCATGAGTGCTAGCATCATCCTCAAGTTGCCAGATGGTATTAATAGCCCGCTACCCATTAGCTACATGGTGGTAAAACTTGGTGTTCTCATCCCCTTCCTTTAACCAGGTAGCCCTGCTGCGGAGTCGCCAAGTTTCCTCCCTGTTTTTCAAGATCCTATTATGCTCAATTTCGAGTCTAAAAATCTTTCTTTAGCATCAACAGATATAAAACTTTGACTTTCCTTGCCACCCAAGTGTTCAATTTCCAGTTCTGTGTTCCTCAGGATCTGCTCATCTTTTATCCTCTTATCCTTTTCCCAATCAATTGATTTCTGTTTCAGGGATAACATTTTATATGCAAATTCAGCGGAGGTCGATTGTCCCTGTTGTGCATTACAGGTCTTCCAATGCTTAGTGACCATCTGTATATAACTATCATCTTTAAGCCAAGTAGAATTAAACTTAAATGGTGCCTTGGGCTTACGTTCTCTGCCTGCAATCTCAAGGTAGATGGGCATGTGATCCGACAAACCCCCTGATCCCACCCATTGTCGATAAAGGGGCAATTGTTCCAATAAGGTCTCCTTAACCAGAAACCGATCCAATCTTCTGGTAAGTGCAACATCACCGATCCTCTGATTTCGCCAGGTGGGTTTAAGGCAGGGCATGGGTATATCAATCATATGATGATCCTCCAAAAGAGTCAGGATCCCATCCGATAGAGAGTCAATTTGAGCATTCATGCCCCAGGATTCAACATGTCCAAGGGAGAAATTGAGATTCCCCCCCATAATAATGTTCTCTGCTTGAAAGTAGTCATAATCAAGTAACTTCTGCCAGAAAGTGATCCTGTTGATACAAGGCCCATAGACATTAATAATCCTCAGCTCCCTTCCAATTTCTGTTGAGTAAATGTCAGCACCTATGAACCCTTTCCCCCAGGAGTTCAGTAATCTTATGGACCTGGGATCATATCCCAAAATCAAACCACCAGATCGCCCACGTGCATCCAGTGCAATGAAAAGCCATCCAGGAGAGATGGCTTCGAGGATGGGAATAATTTGTGAGCCGACTGCAAGTGTCTCCTGTAGAAATATAATGTTAACTGATTCCAATTCCATCATCCGATAGAAGGCTAATTTCTTAGCAGGGCTAGCCAAATCCTGAGAGTTGTAGGAGATCCACTTCATGGGGGACTAGGGGGAAGGGAGGTTAGTGCTCTAAGGACCTTGTCAATGGGTTGTTGCTGACCTTGTGCCACATCCAGTCCAGCTTGGAAAATGGCTTTAGACATGTTGGATTGTCTACCCTGGGAAGACTTGGAATGCAGAGGCAAGGGTGTAATACCAATTCCACTACCATCCCCTGGTGTTATGCGGGTCAAAGACCGAAGATTATAACTGTGACCCTTACTAGATTCAATGGAAGGCTCCACAGGAGAGAATGGATCCGGTATTCCAGTGATGGTAGGAGGAATGGGGGAAAAATGGGTGCAAATGGGGCCAATGTGCAAACAACAGAGGGTGAACAATGCACAAGAACAACATTACAAAACGTAGAGCAAGGAAAAAAAGCAGATGATAATAAAGGGAGAGATGGAGGGTTAGTGAGGGTACCCACAATAGAGGCAGCCATCATCGCAGCCGCACGAGATCTGGTGATATGTGGGGATGGGGGACGAGTCTGCTCCTTGCGTGTGGCACGAGCTGCCTGGGAGCCCATCAACGGATTCTCCTTGTGATGTACATGTGCCTTCCCACGCTGATCAGAATCCGTGTTAACAGTCGCTTGTTCAGACCGAGCAACCGAAGCAGAGATTGATGCAAGTAGAGGGCAATCTTTATATAGATGTCCAATCTTATGACACCTCTTGTAGCGATAAGGCACCCCCTTGTAGTCCAATATTTGTACCCTTTAGGTATCCTTCCAATGTAGTTGCATATTTTCCTCCAAACCCTCCTTGGTGTCAAGATGTACAAGAATGCAAGCCATGGACATATTCCCTGTTAACATATAAGTCTTGTCATAATCCATGTAACTGCCAAGGGAGTTCCCAATCCGCTTGAATACATCTTCCGACCAGAAGTGTAGGGGTAAACCAGGCAATCTAACCCAGATGGGCCCAACTCCAAGTTGTTCTCTCTCGGGATCAAAGAGGGGACTCCATTGTTTGAGTAGTACCAGAGCCATTTCGATGTGCCAGTGCTTTGAGAGTACCCATGGAATAAATTCAAGCCACTGAAATCGAAGAGCGAACCATCCACGAGAAAGAGTGACAACCGACAACAATTTGGTGAGGACTTGCCCCCAAATCTCCAAGACCCATTGTCTCAAGCGCACAGCCGAATATGCCCTACCCCTGACTCAGCCCACCAACACGGTCAGAGGTATCGATAAATTCCCCCATTTGTATGTCGTCTCCAAAAGTGAGAGAGATATTTGTACCCGTCTTCATCCCTTTTAATCTCTTGGCTGGACGCCTCGGTCGATTAGGGGGTGGTCTGGTCTGTGGAATGGTAGAAGGAATCGTGTCAGCCTCCGAATGGGGAATCCCGGTTAGTCCCGTGTGTGATGGGGATGTATCCGCAAAACAATCAGAGGTGGGAGGGTCGGGAAAGAGTGGAGGGGGAATGGGCACAACAGGGTCCTGAGAATGGGATGTGTAGAAGTGCGATGCCTATGGGAGTGGGATGTGTGAAGTGCCTGGGGGAAAAGGCAGGGGGGGTTCAAAGGGTACGATAGAGCAAGAGGGTTTAGGCAGGATGAAATAAACAGCAGTGAAGCCGGGGAGAGCGGGGGTAGGTCAGGGTCAGGAGGATAGTAGACCAATTCAGGGAAGCTAGAAAACGACAGCGAGGAGGAAGACGGACTAGACAAAATATGAGACTGCTGTGCCAGATTTGTGAAGGCTGGGTAGTCCGACACCGTGTAAACCCCAGGAGGCCTTATGGGGATATCCAGAGAAATGTTCAAGGAGGAGACTGGCAATTGCGGAGAGAAAATTGACTAGTTGGGGTCTAGATCAAATTGATCCTCGGAATAATCAACAATGTCACCCTCCATGCTAACCGACAACAAACGTTAACCATCCTGAGATAACCCCCAACTGACAGATCCTGAGTCAGATAGGTGTACAGTGCAGGTCACCGATAACAGATTGACTGGGTGAGAACAGAGGAGGGTGGCCGGAGTGCGGGAGGGTATCGCCCGATAAGAGGGAGTGAGAGAGTGGTTACTTCGCCAAACCAGGCCGATGGGCTGGCCGCCATCGCCAAAGCTCCAAAAACCTAGACTCCACCGCTAGGGTTCCCTCATAACACACACACACACACACACACATATATGTATTTCTTGAGGGAAGCTAAAATTTCCAATTTACAAGCTCTAACTGGAAGGGCCACAACCCCAGTTTTATTGGTTCCCATTGGAAGGAGGTGACAACCTCCTGAAGGAAGCTACAATTTCATTGGCTAACACCACCTTGCCATCCTTTATAATAAAAATAGAACAAAGATTCTTGGGCTCCCATACCAGGGATAGTGACTGAATTACAACACCCCTTAAACATTGCTATCTTTGCTATAAGACATTTACAACGTCAGATCTGCTCCTTTTCAAGTCCTACTTGCATATTGTTGCAACTCTCACTTTAAACATGCAATCTATAGAGATATTCAAAATACAATCCAATAACAAAAGAAAGATTTCAATTCATACCTCAAATTTACAGTGTCTTCTTACTTATTGATGTGCTTTGAGATTTGTCCTAGGCTTTGACTTCAAGGTGCCCTTAATCTGGCTTGTGATTCTGCTAAAAGAATCTCCCTTAAACTTCCTTCCAATTTTCCTTTCAATGGCCGCCTGAACAGGCTCAGAACAAGCTTCAATCTATCTTGGATAGTGGAACCTTCCTTGGAAAGCACAAAAAAAATGCACTTAGTCTTAGAACACTACCTCAACATAGGTCGAACAATATTTAAGATGGGGCCTAGAACAACTTCAGGAAAGGGCTCGAATACTTCCTCAGAAACAGTCTTGAAGGGGGTCAAGATCAATGTTAGGAGGAGGCGTCAAAGTAGATTACAATCTACCTTAGGTAGAGTGAAATTTATGCCTCAAATTGTCTCAAAGTTAAATTCGAACTTTTACATCCAAAATGCGTCAGACAAGGGGTGTGAAAATTCCTTGAAATGCAGCAACTGAAATTAATTCTCCTAACTGATTATTCGATTTATTAATTTTCTGATTAATGTCTAATTAATCACACTGCAATTTCTCACAAAATAAAATAAACGTTGCGGAAAATAAAATGCTGGCACTGAGAAATACTAGCACACACAAAAATTATGACACTGTTATTTTTGGACAAATGTCCCCGAAAAAACCCAATGTGGGAAAACCGGTGCAACAGTGAGGGTTTTTATTATTATGCAACAACAAAAATTTTGAGTACAATAAAAAATGTCGTCAAACTGGCGATTATATCTGAGAGAAATATTTGAGGGAATTTTACCCTCACTCCAAGCAATCCCGGCTCAGTCTGACCTCTGAAATGCAAGCTATCCAAACCCTCTGCGCAGGCCCTCACACACTTGGCTTAGAACTGATGCAAATCAAGTTGTCCAGCCTGTCGTTGACTGGGAAAATGTCTCTCCGACACACTGGAAAATCCTCCCGGCCTCTGGAAACTAAAATGACCTTCTCTTTAAACAAATCGAACTGGCTATCTTGAGACTCTGCATAGCCCTTGCGTTGCCCCCTGGAGATAAATTTCAACCTCCTCTTTCTAACTCTCTAGAACTGGAAACTCCTCCGGAATACTGGTATGCTGCCCCTCTGCCACTTGCTACTCGATCATTGGCTCAACCTCGCTGCTAAATCACCTGCTACTGCAAAATCGAACTGCCTTGATCACTGAGTGCCTGCACTGGTGTGTTCTCCATCTACCCATAGACCTCTTCTTATAATCTCCAGCTGGGACTCCAACGAACAGGATTTGAACTTAATAGATGGTTGAGACCATCTCCAAGTTGATCTGTGTGAGTTTGTAGAGAATTTTCACCTTTCTCAATTAATTGCTATTAATTAACCATTTTTCCTAAGTTAGACTTAGGAATTTTTTAATTATGGTCAATTAATTTAATTGAGCCATTTCTAGGTGGAATTTCCAAAAATGGTTTCTGGGTTTTGGAGACTAGAACGTCATTTGGTGCTACAAAAACTAACAAGTGGCTGAAATTTAACATCAGACATGGGCTTCAAACAACTTCAAGAGAGCGTTAGAATAGGCCTTAGAAAAATTTAGACAGGGCATAAATTTATCTTAGAAGAGGTGCCTTAGAGCAGGTTGAAGATGCCTAAAAAAGGACCAATTTAGCCCAATGAATAGCCAGAAATGATAGACCTAAACAGAGGTAGATTTAACCATGATCAATAGTTCTTCATGTCACCTTCGCTCCTCCCTTTAAGTCTCGGCCTGCTCTAGATTTCTTCTTGTCTCAGATGCTCCAAGTTGGTGACCTTTTGATGCTCCACGAGAGGTTATTTATATGGTTTGGAAGGGGGCCCTATTTTGGAGCTGACTTTAACCAAGAGACATAAAAAAACTTTTGAAAAGTCACCACCAATATAGGAGCTGATTTGAGAAAGATTAGAAATTAATTAATTGTTTTGACCATGAAAATTAGGATAGACTTGATTGAATGAGAACCAACTTGAGCACTCAAATTTTTGGGCCAAATCAAATTTCAATAGAGATATTCTTCTAGGGGCAACTTGAATATTTAGACCAAGGATTCTTGGGTCATGAAATGGGGACACACCCCTTAATGGCCTCAAATTTGAATATCTCTTCAACCAAGAGGACCCACAAGGTGTACCACCTATCAAATGAAATGGCGTGACAAGGGCTACCAATTTAGAGTGTCCTTGCATCGAAATTCACTAACTTGTGCACAGGTATCATCAAACAAATGTTGGTCCATTCACCCTTTGACATCAATGACAATTTCTTCCAACAACGGCTGATGGCGGTGCTCTTAGATTGGATCTAGTTCGCCCCCCGCCTTGTCCCAATGGTCTCAGTGGCCAACATTGTTGGCCACTCTCCGTTGCATTGGTGCCAACTATTTCGGCTTGGAAGTGATGCTAGCTATTCCTCGTGATTCTTTTGTCAGCTACTATTTTCTTTTCGATTGTCGTTGACCATAACAACCCTGGCATTTTACGTGTGTCCTCCCTTGGAAACTTGTTCTTTCTCCTTCCTAGTTGCTCTGTGACCACTATCTTCTTTGCCCTGACACTTGCCTGCAACCCTGTGGCTTGTCGGCTTTGGGGGCTGCGAGCTGCCTTTACAATCTCCTTTTGTGTGCAGCGCTGTCATCCAATTGGCCTTGTCGGATGTTAATTGTTGTGGCATGTGGGTGTGCTGTGTTGATCCTGCCGCCTACACTTACCTACAACTTAGTGAGAAAAGCCTTCAACCCCACAAGGTGTGGTTGGTGGTAGGGAACTCAGAGAAGGGGCCGTCACACTATTCCCAACTCTCTCCGTCTAAGCTATCTCCTAGGTTAGCTAATGGGGGTGGTCCCTAATGAAAAGTTAAGTTAAAAGAAATGTGAGGTTCTAGGAGAGATGTTAAAGTAAAAGTGGATTACTTGTAAGAATTATGAGCAAAATATGATATGAGCTGTAAGAATTATGAGCAAAATATGATATGAGCAATAAAAATCATTAACATGATAAAACAATGAAACCAATGCTTTATAAAGAGTTTGATCAACAAAATAAAAAATACATTTGCTCAAAGTAAAGATGGAAATGCTTCCAACAATGAAAACAAAGTAACCCTGAAATGCAAACAAAAGAGGTTAGCACAAGATATTTGTAAGATATAAAATCAATTTATGAATCAAAACATATCTCGCAAAAACTCAACAATTAGAAAATTTACTTTGAAAAAGTAAAATAAAAGATGCTAAATGTTAAATCAAGATGTCAATATGGAATTAGACTTGAACATGAAATGAAAACACTTATTACCAATTTGAAGAATCACAATACTTGCTTTGAAATGTTTCTTGAAAATAAATTTTGCAATATAACAACTCAAAACATCAAGAGACAAGTAAAGTAAATGTGATGGAAGGTGCTCTTGGTTAATTTTATTAGTTTACCTCTACAACAAGATTTGCAATTGAACTCTTCAATCCTCAAGCCTCACCCTTGCCCAAAGATATGGATCTCATAGTGAAGAGTCAATAGAGGAGTAGAGGGTCCCTAAGATGTCTACTTCAACCAACTTATGTTGGAGGTAAAATTTTAGTAAGGTTTGGAAGCTTTCCTATACTAAAATGCCTAGATGAGAGTGCAGATTGTGTTAATTCCCCAATTAAAATATACTTACATGCAAATGCCTCATAAATGGAAAATGAGATAGCTTGTAAAACTTTGAGAATTTAGCATTTAAATGAACTCATATGTGCTTGCATGGAAAATAAGCAAATGAAGTAGATTGTTTTAAAGCTATGATTGTTCCAATAGGATTGCTTCAAAAGTTACCAGTGTGTGAAATCAAAAAAAGAAACACGTACTTGGAAGAAATAGTCAAAACTCGCCACAAGGTTAAATGTTTGCACATAAGATAAAATTTACTCAAAATTTACAAGTTGAAACTTATGCATGTGAAAAACTTAAAATTAAGAAAAATTGCATGAGGGTTGAAATAAGTTAATTTTAAAGCATGAAATTAAGTGTTTTGAAGTTAAGAAAAACTAGAAGCAAAAATGAGTCAAACCATAAGAATTCGATGCCATGGGAAAAATCCCAAGCTCCCTCAAAACAAATAATTTATTTTATTAGCGCTTGAGATGGGTTAAAATGCCTCTAAAGTGTTGCCCACAATATTAGAGAGATCTTTACAAAGTGCAGAAATTTAACAAGGCTAGACTCTCTCTCAAAAAATATACAACAACAAACTACAAGGCTCAAAAGACCCATTCAAAAGATAGTTGCAAAGTTCAATAAGGCCCACGACCTAAATGAACTTGTAGCTTCCCCTGAAATGCTCACGACTCCCATTGAAAAATCAATCATTGAAACAGGTGAGGGGGTCTTGCATGCACACAAGTAAGTAGTTTCTTAGTGTCTCTCCCTAAAACTCTTTGTTGTCCAATGCTTCAAGCTTATGAGCTGCAAAATGAAAACCAAGAATTAGTTGAAAATAAATCAAAACAAACAAACTAGAATAAAAATTTAATGTACAAAAATACTAGCTCAAGTTTTGGGAGTAAATCTCCATACTTCCCTAGTTTTGATGATATCTCTTGAATAACAAATATTAGTTTGAAAAAACTAGAATCAAATAAGTATTTAAATGATGATCAAGTAATTATAGAGTAAAGAAACTCCCTCTTGCTTCGTTGGATGGAAGGCTCTGGATTGGAAGATGGCTAAGTCTTTGATCACTATGGCTCCAGGAGTTGGTTGATCTCGTGAAGATTTACCGCACTTCCGAATGGATTCCTGCACACAAAACGAAAATCTTTCTTACACACTAGAAAGAGATATTAATTCATACATGGATTAGAGTAATATAATAAACATGTTAACCAAACATTCATCCGAAAATTACTTGGAAAGCCTATTCCTAGAATATTACTCTAAATCAATGGGTGTGCAAGATAGCACACCTATCTTGCACACCCCAATCGAAATAAGATGACAAAATACAATCGAATATTCACATTTAATATGCAAAATGAAATGAACATGAAAATAATAGCATAAAAAGAAGTCACCTCATAGTTCTAAGAGAACATAAGCCATGTATCCCCTAAGTCTTGATTATATTAAAAATATACAAGTATAGACAGACAGTCTCCTCAAGCCCAATAGCTCATAACATGATACAATATGAGACCCCATAGCCTCATTATATAGAGAGTCGAGAGCAAATCCCAAGGAAGAATGCATGTGAGAACTGAACTTGGAGCAAATCCCAAGGAAAGATAAGCCAAGCTCGATGTGGAGAGGAGAGAGACAACAAAGCAAAATTGAATTCCATATGCGCACCTCAAGGGAAATCGAATTCCATATATGGCATAGTAAACTCATCCATGAGTGAATCCAAGTATCGTGATAACTCTAGTCAACCAATGCAAACTCGAACTAAGTGATGCGACATCTGTAAATGATCCCTAGGTAGCTCTGTGTAGATCCCAGGAACTGCGTGATCTCCTCCAAGAGAAACTCGTGGTCCTCCAAAGTGAAACTCGTAATCCTCCAAAGTGAAGTGCTAAGTGTAGAAGCACTCGAGCTAACAGTGAGAGAAGTCCCCACGAAATCCTCAATCCATATATTCCATCGAATATTCCTTCAGTCCGTGAGCTCCTCTAGTTAATTCGATTTTCCACATGTGCAACTGCTGCTTTATCTCTAGGAAATTCGATTTTATGAAATAATGACGTATTTATGATGCAGTGTGCTCAGACATCCTCCACATGTCCCTTAACTCAACTCTCATTCAGTGGAAGCAAAAAGAAAATAACCTATCTCATGATAATGACACACAAATTCTACACATCATCTCTCTCTCTCTCTCTCTCTCTCTCTTTCTTGCTTAGCATGGAATTCTCTAGTCTTGGGTCCTTCCATTGCATCACGACACTTATACCACTATGGTATCTTTTTGGTAAAACTTATGGATTCACTTAGCTAAACTCTTAATTTTGCCACACTCCTTTGGATTTCCTTTGCATTTAGTATTATTGTAGGAGTTGCTTTTACACTCCCACATTGTATACATACTAGATGTACTTTTTAGTTGCATTGACCTACTTGTGTGGTCGTTTGTTGGATATTAATAAAACTATCTTATCTTACCTTATGGCCCTTGCTAAATGAGGGAAAAAATATCAAAGTTGCTCAGGGTTCAGATTTTTTTGGTAAAAACCGAGTTCATGTTGTTTGGAGTATCTTGCCTAAAAAATAAATTATGAGATCATTGCGCAATACAAATGGAATTGCTTGGCCTTGATAACTTGTCAGGCCTAGAGATAACTCCTCAAATGAATTGTGTTTTTGCATTAAGGCTGATCATAGTTATATACATGGAGGGAGAGACTCTCGGCTTCATCTCCCAGTGTCTCTTCATATTCCAATTCTCCTTATTTTCTATTTACAGTATTTTACATGGATTCACCTAATCCCAATGATTAGATGTCAACATTCCCCCCTTAATCTGAAGGGATGTTGGTGAGTCCAAACATCATTCTAAATCTTTCGAACTTCTTTCTTCCAAGCGTTTTGGTGAAGATGTCTACAATCTGCTCATTTGTGGAACAATGGCGTAGATGGGATTGTCTTGGCCTCGTTCTGTTGGGGATGATAAGGCACAATTGTTTGATGTTTGATCCCATGCTAGCGAAGATAGTTTTCAAATTCATTTGAAGTGTATTGTTTTCCATTATCAGTGCGAATAGAGCCAATATGAGATTGTGCATCATTTTCAATCCACGCATGAAAGTTCTTGAATGTTTGAAAAGCATCAGATTTGTTCTTCAATAAGTAAATCCAACACATTTTGGTGTAGTCATCAATAAATGTCATCATATATTTATTTCCATTTGCAAAAGGAACATGCATTGGGCCACATAACTCTGAATGAACAAGTTCTAGTTTTCTACGTGCCATGGAATGTGAATCATGAAAACACTGTTTGCTGTGCTTTCCTAAGATACAAACATCACATTGTTTAAGTTTCCTAGGAATTGTAGGCAAACCAGTAACACCACTTTTCTTCAACATACGAAGGCTGTCATAATTCAAGTGTCCAAATCTAGCATGCCATAAAAGACTTAATGGAAATGTACCTTCATCATAGTGGAACTGTATGAAAAGTTTTTTGCACGAGCAGAGGTACCTTGCAGTTTCAAAAGTCTTTTTTCTTCTATCCCCGTCATGAAAAGTGAGCGATTTGATGCTTTTCAGTGCTCACCCTTGCCATCAAACATATGAATGGAGTGTCCTTGCTAGCGGATGTGGACCAAAGACAACAAGTTTCTCCTCAGCTCTGGGAGGTATAGAACATCATGTAGAAGAAAGTCTGGAAGACTAGGCAATTTGAGCCTGATGGTGCCAAGCCCTGATGACTTGAGTTTTGACTTATCTGCAAAATATACTGCTCCATCAACATTGTCAATGAATTCTTCAAAAAAATATCTCCTAAAAGTCATGTGGCAAGTTGCTCTTGAATCAAGCAACCAATCATCTTTCCCTGAAGCAAGTGAAGCATTGAACAAGTCTCCAGTTACCAATATTGCAATGTGCAACAACATAATGAGCGGATTTAGGTTCTTTGCCTTTCCCTTTGCCATTGGTTTTACCTTTGGCTTCATTTCTTTCCTACTCAATTCTGTCCCAAGGCAACTTACATGTGGATGCGTCATGTCTGTCTCTAATGCAACGTATGCAATGAAGATCAAACTTTCTCCTTGGCACTATTTGCCCCCCTACCTCTAAAATTGCTTCTTCCTCTTCTTCTTCGGCCTCTTCTTCCTCTAGAAGAATCTTGTGCATGATTCTTCTCTCTATGTGCAAGACACACAACTTCTTCAGAAGACTGAGGAACTGTCTTCTTCCCAAAAGCCTTCTCTCTCTCAGCAAACTTCTTCTCAAGGGAGTCAAAGGTAATCTCTTTGAGGTTTCCACTTGCTTGCAATGACTCAAGATAATTTGAATAAGTGAGATATAGTGCCTTGACATAAGCTATAAGAGGAATGTCTATTTCAACACTGGTGGTTTTATATCATGCATAATGGATCTTACTTTCGATGCTAAAGCAAGAGAGTCATCATTTTTCAATTCAAGACTGAACAATTTAATCATCAATTGGACAACTTCAAGTTCAGAGTGTGAGTCATACAGTTCCTTCAACTTTTGTAAGGCTTCAAAAGCATTTGAGAATGGTGAAATATGGCGACTCACCTCTTCATTTACAGATGCTGCAATCAAGGCATAGGCCTTGCTGTTCTTATTTTCCCAAATTGGCAATCTCCTTATCTGTGGTGGGCTTTGTGGGTGCATTATCTCCTTCTCCTTCACAAACTCCTCTCCACAACTCATTGAAAATGAGAGTGTGTTTTATCTTCCTTGACCATTCACGATAGTTCTCTTTTTTAGAGGGAACTACTCCAATAATTGATATCAGTGATTGCATTTGAAAATATGTGTACTGAAGAACGTACTTGTGGTGGTAATTTCTGTAAAAAGTTACACTTCTAGTAACAATATTCTGTAAATAAATACAATTCTGGTGGCAATATATATAACAAAGTTGTTATTTGGGGAAGGGAGTACACGGGGAAGGGATTATTTGGGGGAGTTGTTAACTGGAAGAAAGTATTACGATATAACTGGGGGAGGGGAGTCACTGTATGACCGCATATGTATTATACGGTATGGTGGATTGTAGCGTTATTAACCGGGAGCGGAAGGGAGTTATAAAACTGTGGAGTTATAAAATGTTATGCTTAACCAGAATATTGAGTATTGAACACGCAACCACGATGCCAAAACAACTGCGGTGGAGAGCGATTTGGAGGGCCACGAAGGTTGGTTTTAGGCCACCTGCAAAGGAGTCAGGAGGAGGTATTAGTGGGTGGTATTAATCGAGAGTTGATGGTATGGTTCGAGCAATGGTAGGTAAGTGGTGGGAGGTATCACTGTCGGACAGTATGGTGCGGAGTCGGGAGTATTAACTATGCGGAAGGGCCAGTGGTATTATAGCACCTCACCGGGGTGTATGTGTTATATAACCAGGCAATATGGTGGTATCACCATTGGAAGACGAGAGTGGAGTCATTGTATTACTAGTCGGGATCTGATGCCGCAAGGGGAGGTATCACACTTCTGCTGGATGGAGAACCTTTGAACTTGTGGTGTGCGGGTTCAAGGATATGAACCGGTGGGAGGAGTATGGTGTGATAGCGCAATAGCTACAGAGTCTCGGAGCCTCGGGGACAATACACAGTGGCACAGTTTTCACTTCAAGGGATACATACACCCATCATAACGCATAACAATGGAATGCCTTCACATAGAATGCAGCACCCTATGCACCAAACTGATCAATACAAATCATACGCACAGTCAAAGAACTAGGATACTCATGAGTAGTGTGGCATTTCACAGTTCAGTTGCAGTCACACCACGGTTTTCCAGAACAGAATTACGCATGGATAAACTTCTCCTCCTGAGTAACATCCATAAGAATTTTCAATACCACCATACACTGCTCATTTTTACCATACACCAGTCTTCAATGCACAAATAATTCAACCAATGACCAATCTTTTCAATGCTTCAAAAAAACAGTGCTCACAGTGGACGTTCAATGCAGCTCCAAGGGATTTGAATGCACAAAATCTTGCAGAGAATATGACAGGGAATATAGGAACAGAATATGGCAGAAAACTGATAGGAGTTACAGCACATAAACTAATTTGGGAGCTGGCTCTGATACCATGTTAGGCCAGGAGGTAACTTCTCAAACGAATTGTGTTTTTGCATTAAGGCTGATCTTAGTTATATACATGGAGGGAGAGACTCTTGGGCTTCATCTCCCAGTGTCTCTTCATATTCCAATTCTTCTTATTTTTTATTTACACTATTTTACATGGATTCACCTAATCTCAATGATTAGGTGTCAACACAACCAAAGAAAAGTCACGTTGCAGCCTATAAAGGTATTTAATCAGCAGGTACAAGATCCATGCATTCTAAACATATCAATAACCCATCAAAGGGAAGAATTTGCTAGTTTAAGATGCTTCATGGAAAGTAGTGGCGTTTGAAAATAAATATCCTTCACTCTCTGCTCCGAAGACAAATCATTTTAAGGGGACGGGCTATATACCTTATTTAATCACACCCATCAATAAGGGTCCTGACTGCTTATTATGACCTTACCTCTTCACTGGTATAAATATTATTCTGTTTGTTGTGATCATCATCCATTTTTCATTAATTAATTATATATTCTCATTGGGTTATCTTAATTGGGTTAAACGGACTGTTTCAAGGCAGAGATTGCTGTGAGATCTCCAGTTCTAGGCTCGCTGAGTTCTGGTGGGTTGTCAGCTGCTATTGTGGCTTGTAGTTGAGCCACTGGGGGGGGGGGATATGGTGAGGTTTTCCTCGTGAAATAATGTTCCAATATATATTTTGGTTTCTAACGAAAAATGGAAAAAACAAGTGTGAAACAACTAACATGCCAGGAAATAGCTGGGGCTTTTCCCCAGATGTTTGTGGAAATGTTTCAAAAACAGAGATGTTTTGGAAATCTTTTGTCCTGCAATGCAATATATCTTCATCCTCATCTAACTCCCTGTTTGAAACTCGCGGACAACTTTGGTGATTAATCAACCTGGGTTAATAGAAGCATCAATGCAGTTGAGGCTCAAATGGAGTAGACCTCACCCAATTATGGCCATATCTTTTATAAGTTTCAAATGGGAGGTCAGTAATGCCTTGTGATTTGTTACGCGCCACATTTTAGATATCTTCTAACAACTCTTCTTGCTCCCAGGTTTGGGAGAAGACATCTCTCAAATTGAGAGACTTCTGAGGGAACCACTTGTATGATTGCTTCTTTGTCAATCTCGTATTATCTTGACAACCTTTGGAGATGAAGATTTCGTGGAAGTACTGCTGGAAAGGTCTTGTATCTGCCTGCTCATCTTCCATCAGGTGTCCTTGAGAATGCTTAAGAACCACAATTATTCCTGATTATTTATTTTCCTTTAATGTTGGATGCCTAAGTTCTAACCATATCTGACCCAGTTAAATCTAGATTTAATCTTGGTTCCATTCGACCTGTAATCCTCCTCCCCTCTTAATGCTCAAGCTTCCCATGTCATTTTTGCTGAAGTATATCTGTAAATGTACCTTCTGTTTCTACTATTGATGCAATTAAAATTTCATTTCCATGCATACTTAACCTTCTATTTTGAAAGTGCTTCCAGCAATATGCCCAAAGAGCTGCACTGCGTTATACAAACTTTCATTGGCCAAGATGCCAGGAACATCCCCTGGGACTTGCTCTCTGTCATCCCATTTTTAATAATTTTCCATTTAGGTGGGCCAGACTGTCAGGATGGAACCCTGGTAGACGGCCCAACACACTATAAACCTTACCAGGGAATGATGGCCTTGTTTGCAATGGACAATTTAACCAATTTATTTACGAGATTCTCCTAGTGTCTATAAGCGTTGTTGACTTGGATCTCTAATACTTGGTGTTAGCATATGAATGGCTTTTTATTACTTGGATTCCTTGTTTTACACAACACTGCTTAGGTGATTTGCTATTTCTGAGATCTCTAATGGGTTCCTTTTCCTTTTGCACACTGACAGGTGATACAAGAGAAACAGATAAGCTTGCAAATGACATGGCAAAAGACTGGAGCACAGGTGTATTCTGTTTCTGCAAACGTATTCCTTGAAAATTATAGAATGCACAGAATCTTGTATTAAAATGTTCAGTTCTTCATGCCTGGAAGCATGACTGATTGACTAATTTTTGTCATGGTTTACTTGTGACACATTTCTCTGTTCACAGTTCTTGACAAAAGCATGAATACTCTCTTCCTAACTGAAATGATCCGAGGCATGATGCTAGGCCTCAAGTATTTCTTTGAGAAGAAAGTGACAGTTAGTATCGGTTCCTCTTTTTCCATTTTAATTTATTCTTTTTTAGTTTGGTTTGTTCAAGCTCAGTTAGTCAATTACTGTACTATCTTGATTTGAGAGGAGAATGAATATTGCTTCATGAAATTTGTGTGAACATGGATTAAGTCTTCTATCATGACAAGATACCATATTTGGACATTATTTTCTTTGTCAGATAAACTATCCTTTTGAAAAAGGTCCTCTGAGTCCTCGTTTTCGTGGTGAGCATGCTCTTCGTCGTTATCCAACTGGGGAGGAACGTTGCATTGCTTGTAAACTATGTGAAGCAGTGAGTATTAGTTTGTGACCATTGTGGTGCAATATTCTCTTTCTGTTTAATGTTTACATGTTCCTATTTTACCAGCATTTGGAATCGAATGGATCATAATAAGTTAATAACATAGTAGGAACTTGATGATGGTCTCAGCATCTCTTCTCTTCTTTTATACTTTCATTGTGGTTTCCCCCAAAAACAGATAATCTAATCTGCTGCTATAGAAATAGTTGTGTTGTTTACTGGAGCCAGCTGCTTGTATGATGATTGTTAACAATAGTAATTCTGGCATAACTCATTAATTGAGCTAGTTTTATACTTTCCTGGAACTGTCTTGGTACCTTATTATGAGAGAATCGTGTAAATTGATTTTTGCTACATGCATATTTAGTATCTATTTGACTCCAGATACTTGGACACAAGTTTGAATGTAATATGTATTTATGCACTAGATTATCATCTCTTCATGCATATAAATATTTTGTCAACACAAAGTATGTGCACATTCTCTGCAATTACTTCTGCCCCAGAGACAACCAACTTAGGCAAGTGGAAACAAATGCTTACTAGTGATTTTGGGAATCATTCATTATGAACTAATTGCAGGTTAGATGGATAATTGCACACACACAATTAGAAAAATATTCATAAATGAAATGAAATTATATTGATGTCCAGTAATGATTAAAATGTTGAAATTAGAGATAAATTTCCATAAGTAGTGTCCTTACCAAAAGCACATGAACAACCTGTGAATACAAATATATGACAGGTATACTTGATACCCAAATAACTTAGTGAATAGCTTTAGTACTCATAATCATTGCAAATGGGGGTGATATCTGAAATATATAGTGGGGTTTAGATTAACTGGTCCCAAACCCATAAAATGTGGGACCACAAAGTCCACATACTAACCAGCACTGTGGGATGTAACTGCCTACTAAAGGTGAATCTTGAATGACTTTAAGACCATTGAGGGAGGACAACTTTGAGCTTAACTGCCATAACACCAATATCCGCTGTCGAGCTTGATTTGGGGATATCAAAGTCAAAGGTGGAACAATTTATGGAAATTTCGGAAATCCCGTCTTTAGAACAAATTCAGAAATTTCACCTAATTTACCTGAAGTTCCCTGGATTTACTTCATAGAAATTTCAACCTTATGGTTGAATCTGAAATATTTATTACAACAACAAATACATCAATTCTGTCCAACCTTTTCACTAGGTAAGCTTAAGAAAGACATGAAAATATGCTTGGAGAATTAAATATCACAGCTGTTAGGGGACGATCTTAACCAACACAAAAATCTGAAATCACATCTATAAGAGCAGATTTGCAACAGCCCTAAATCTGTTTTTAACTTCATACAAGCATGCTAAAACAAATAACATTTCAGCCTGGCTGTCCCAACAGACGGGTGCATCAAACATCTATGTAACTATTCATTAAACGTCAATGTAACTATTAAACCCTCCTCCTTCATATGTTTGTAACTGTGCCTACAAAAAACCTCTATTAGAGAGCCCTTGAAGCAATACTCCTTGAAGCCAAGTGCTTTACTTCCACCCATGTGCCATGTGGGCCTAATGTTCCTAGGGTGAATTTCCCTTCGTCGTCATGCTTGGCACTCATCCAGAAGATAGCTCAACCACCTATTCCAATCACCCATCCTCCTCAACATGCATCCATGTAGAAGATGTGAATTGCCACATAAATAACTGTGTCCATAAGCAGCCTCTACCTGAGATGATCTGGATTGGATCATTATTATATTGTTTATCATCCATCTCGATGCTTTATAATGGAAAAAAATGGAGGAATCAACTCACCAGATCATTTTTGCCTGTGCGACCTAGTTTGGAAATTTGGGATCTAAAACCTTCCGGGAGCATTTTGAGGCATCAAACTGCGTTTTTTGGGGGTAAAAATTTGACGTTTTAGTGCAATACCTTTTTCTCCTATTCTACACCCAAAGACATTTCCAAGGACACAAGAATTACCTGAATTGAAGTCCGTATGAAAAAGTTATGCCACTTAGAAGTTGACCTTCCCGTTTCAACCACCATAATTTGAGGTGTCACATTAGCCCCCATTACTCAAAGAAGAAGGGGCTAGCCATCAGATCATGATGAAGAAGACTCTAGAAGAGTCCATATTCTAACTTTGGTTAAGAGTTGAAGGAGTCAAACCTAAATACTAGTAGGCTAACAAGCTGTGTTATAATTGGGCCACTAGGAGCAAAAGGGGTTCCAGTATTTTCAAGTGCATTTGTTCTGTAGATGAGTAGAGTGGCCAAGAGGGATAGGGAGGGAGCACACAGATAGGATTTGTGCATTGTAGTAGCCCACATGCCACAAACCTTGCTTCTTTGTATTTGTAGCCCTTTTCTATTTAGAGAAAGAGAACATACCTCACCTTCCAATTAGGTTTTCTCTTGAAAGGGTTTTCTAGGTCATATATTGTGTCAATCATTGTTTGTGAGTTTTTATTTCGCTGTTCTCTATTTTATGCATAATTATAATTTGCATGCATATGCAAGAAACAATAATTTATAGATCCCAAAATCTAAAGAGAAATAAACCCTCATAGTGTGGATTTTGGATTTTTAAGTATAATTTATCAGATTTGTTGTGACGAACTGTCCAATGGAATATACATGGTAGTTTACGGATCAAGAGAGCCCTCAAAGCAAGACTCCTTGAATCCATGTGCTTTTCTTTTGACTATATGGGCCATAATCTTCTCAAGCCACATCATATGTTTTTTCCTCTAGGAAAAATCATAATTTTATTCATAATGAGCAAAATTACATGTTGTAGATGCTAAAAACATATGCATATTATCTGATCCTGATTTCTCAGAATCCAAAAATAAACCTATCTATTCTTTTCTACCTTTCTTCTTTTCCACTTTTCGCCAACCACCAATGTTGGGAGTGGATATTACAATGGACATTTGATTCTCTTTTGAATTTGCTGGATATTCTTTATCAGAATCAAATCCCTCTGATCCATGAATTCGTTTGCTGCCACTTGCTTCCTTTCCTAATGTGTACAACTCCTGCTGTTGTGGAGGGTTGTTGGGCCTCGAAATGCATGCAGAGCTGTGTTCTATCTCGACCTTTTGTGAGCTGTTCTGAAAGTTTTGTACATTATTGTCTGCAATATTTTCTGTTGTCTCTTCTTCTTCTGCTGCTTCTTCCAGAGGCTCAAGTGCATTGCCAACCTTTTGGCTTTTGGTATTGTTTCTTATTTCTTTTTGGGTCTTTTTTAGCCTATGGGCAGGCATTGTGAAGGTGACCTATTTGTAGACATCCATGACATCGGAAAGCTGTATTTTCATAATATAATGGTTGAGTCCACTGTATATTATTGTGGATCAGTATAATGCGATCCGGTAATCCTTGGCTAAGGTCTACTTCGACACATATTCTGGCGAAAGTAAATATGCCTCTTGTAAGTCTATCATCATCAATCTTGAGAAATTTAGCCAGGGAGTTCCCTATTCCTTCTAATACTTTATGATGCCAGAAGTGTAGTGGAAGATTGTGAATCCTGACCTATATAGGTATTTTAGATACCACCATAGTGGTGGCATCAAAACCTGGGAACCAAGGGAGCATGAAGAGTCTTGCATTGACCCAGAACCATGGTCCCTCATTGAGGGCATATTCCTTATCTTTAACTATGCTGAATTTGACGATAAAAAATCCTTTGGAGCATAAATGAATTTGACAATTCGATGTCCATGTAGAAAATATCCATTGATGTAGTGCATCTGATTTGGGCCAAAATCCATTAAATGTACATATGACTGCTTTAGTATGGAAATATGAATAAAGCTCATTTGCCTTAGGCAAAGAGACTGTTAAGGTTGGTATCTGGGATCTTTGCTCCATGATATAGGGCCCAGGTAGATTTGGAGGTGGTGCTGGTTTGGTTTGGGCTTCATCCTTCCCTTTGACTGTGTTTTTAAAAGAGGCCGTGCCCTTTGAGTTGGTTCCAGAGCATCCACCTCGCAATCTCAGATTGAGGATGATGGTCGAATCTGCGGCAATGCCATAATCACGTAGTGTGCAATTATCTTGTAAAATTTGTCCTGAATAAATCAAACTTTGCATGTGTGCTGATATGCCCAGATGTGTTTCGATTTCGCACTTTAATTTTTGGATCCGCCTCCCCATCCAGATCCGCTTGTAGACAATCCTTCCTTGCAATGTCTTGATAAAGATTTGAATCAGATTCGGGTCTGTGGTGAGTGGATCTGTCCGAGAGAGGGGTCGATCTGCTGCGAAGGTTCTGGATCTGATAAATTTGGTCAAAACGGTACCCGATCTATTACTTGAATCACCAGATTTGGGCCATGGAATCTTTTCCTTGGGTCACGCTCTAGATTTGTCCAGTGCAGGTGCCAAACCTCCACTGAGGAGCCAATATCTTTGAAAGTAAATGGTAGATCAAGCTCGATATTCCTTGGAGGACTAAATATGCAATTTTCCAATGGAAGGGCCTTATTTGCAAACCCTCGGCTCAGTTGGAATGAGGTTGTTTGTGTTTCATTTGATAGGGTCGGCGAATGGATTTGGGATTTCTAGGCTCTTGTCAGCGCTGCCCATGTATACCCTTCTCTGCGATTTGGGACTGTGATCCAGAGTAGAACAAAGTGGTGGCATGTACAGTCATCCAGATCTGGTCGTGGTGTTGGCCAATCGGTCCTCTGGATGACTCGATCTGTTATATCTTTGATGGATCTAAAGATAATACTGCATTTCGTAGAGGGAAGGATCAACCCAAATCCAATCAATGACCATGCAGATGCAGTCATCTCGTGCTCTGGTTCATGGAAAAAAACGCGCGGGCACTGTCTATCCGAAACCACAAAGACGATTGCGTGTAGGCAGACGGATCCAGAGTTGTGGTTGCTGATGTTTCCCTGGTTGCTGGATTGGAAAATCGCATGAGAGATACCTTCATAAACCCTCTCTGTCGCCGTCGTATTTTCTCTCTGCCTTCCTTTCTTTGAACTTCTTATCGCTCTCCACTAGGTCAGTTTATTTACCGTGATGCAATGAATAGTTATCTAGTTGTTAACTGTTTATATTTGGACTAGAACTGGCTGGCCATACCAAACAATTGAATTTGGATTCAAGCCACATCATATGTTGTTAAGAAGAACTATAAAGATAATCTCATCTATACACAAAACCAAGACAAATAGAATAAACAAAATATAAAAATATGTGCAAGATTCATCCATCTTGAAATGTTAATTTCCTAAACTTGGCACTTGGTTAATTCTTCCTAGCAGATAAAATCTATTGAATGAAAAACCTGGCTAGGATTTTAACATAAAAAACAATTAACAAAAGCAAATTAAATTGTATCAATCTCACAATCACATGCAAATTAGTCCTTCATTCAAATAACTTTAGAACTTACAAGGGCTCCCTTCCTGGGAAAATGACCCATTGAGGGAAACACATATGACAAGAACATGGAACTGATCTAGTTGTTTGAGCCCTCTCCAATTCTTGCTCGCTAATCTCGATCTCCCTTGCGACATCTTACACCTTCCCTAAACCTAGCACATTTGAATGGAACTTCTTTTCCACCCAATCATTGAGATATCACTCTTATTGTGTCGTGTTGTCGAATGTCTGGTGTGTCTTCTTCCTTAGCATAGCCTTCCTTTTTATAAGTTTGAGTTATGGATAGAGTCCACGGCCCTAGTATCCAAAATGTTTGATGTTTGAAATTATGTTTCAACATCACTTGAGATCAATGGTTGAAATTCATCTAATTCATTAATGCAAATAATCTTTGCTTTTCATTAGATTAACTCACTTTATCTTATAAAAGTAAATTACTTTAATCACTAAAACAATTGCCAAGATTAAGAGTCGTCTATTAGAAAACTTTTGCACGCCTCAACACTTGGGCCTATGTAGAAGCAATTGTTGGAGCTACAAAGATCAACTTGAAATATCGGTCTCATGGTGCAAACCACAATCCACACAAGGTCTCCAACAAAATGTAAAAATGGGTATCTTGTCTATGCACGCCAAAACTTTTAGTGATCGAAGTAAAACCCTTAACAAGGTCAACTCCCTCTTTTTGAGAAAATCCTCTGGCAATTGAAGCAAGAATCTCATCAAGGTCAATCCTCTTTTTTGAGAAAAATTTAATAGCCTTGTCCTAATACTCCATGATACTCTCATAAGTTGAAATCTTGGAATCAATCATTGATTTCACAATAGGTTTTGAACCTTTGTCCATGGCATCATAACATACATGCCTTGGATATGCTTGTTATCTACTAAAAAGTGGGGAAGCCATATGAGAATTTTTTTTCCTG
This sequence comes from Pinus tabuliformis, assembly GCA_031772625.1. Classification (NCBI taxonomy): domain Eukaryota; kingdom Viridiplantae; phylum Streptophyta; class Pinopsida; order Pinales; family Pinaceae; genus Pinus; species Pinus tabuliformis. Next base: position 57,330,940 of record CM062816.1, read on the forward strand.
CTTGGATAGCTAGCCAACTAGTAGCCCTAATGATCAACACTTGATATGATGTCATGTGTTCATTTGAGTAGCATCAAAAGGTCTTATACATTTGCTCGGTGTCTTAGCATGTGGAAGACATTATTTGCCTCTTCTAGTGATTTGTCTTCTTTTCGAAGTTTAACTTGGGAAAAGTACAATAATTATTGTGGACTATTGGGTTATTTTCTAAGGATAAATAATATAATTATTTAAGCGACTTCTTCTCTTCGAGTGAGCCCTCTTGGGCATGAAGTGCATTTTTATTGAACAATCAACCATTGTTAGAGAAAACCGTGCCCAACAGAAATCTGTCCCTTCAAAAGCACACTTCTAAAGAACAAGGACCCTTTGCGTGCATTTTGGGAAAACAAGGCACACTTTGGAAGAACAAGGACCCTTTCAACACACTTCGGGAAAACAAGCCACACTTTGGAAGAACAAGGACCCTCAAAGTACACTTCTAGAAAACAAAGCCTTTTAGAGCACACTTCGAGAAAACAAGGCCTTTTACAGTGCACTTCGGGAAAACAAACCCTCTCTGTCTCTTCAAAAGTGCATAGCACACTCTCAAGCAACAGTGAGGCATCCTTGTCCACTGTCTCTGTGCCTTGCACTCTCACTGACCCTCTCTCAAGCAACAATGGTTCCTCCTTGTCTCTTGTGACTATGCTCTGTGCCCAAGCATCCTCTCTCTCTCTCTCCTTGAGTACATGGCACACTTTTGGGAAACAATGTGTTCATCTCTTGCTCACTGTTTGGCTCAACTCCGCTTTCACTGTCTCCTACTCCTTTGAGCATAGTGCAATTTAGTGAACAATGGTGTTGTCCTAAGCCATTGTTGAGTTCAACTACACCTTCCTCTTTCAACACTCACAGGTTTATCACAAGCAACTTCTTCCATGAGTTGGGTAAAGATAGAATAGATGTTTTCAAGACTGATTTTTCTTTGTCATGAGTGAGATTCATTGGCAAGAGTACCTTCTCAACATAACAAGGAGAGGCTCAAGGAAGATCTCAAGGAGAAGAAGTAAAGAAACACCTACAGAGAAGAAACACAAAGAAGAACCATCATGAAGACATGAAGCAGATTTTGGACCATGATAGAATGAAGACATTGCATGATCATACATAAGGTCCCGATGCTAATCCAAGACCCTTTGGAGGATGAAGATAAAGAGCAAAGTAGATCTTTCATGAAGATGAAGTACTGATTAGATCTATCATGAAGAAGTCAAAGACATAGCCGCAAAGAGAGCAACTTGGCATTGTCACATCATCATGAAGTCCATGTCATCATTGTCAAGTTGTAACTTGTACAAATGTCAACACTATGTCATATGTGTCCATGTGCCTTGACACATCATCATGTGGAATGTAATGATGTATTCTAAAGGAAGAGGACAAAATGTAATGTGTGGAAGACTAAGAGTCATATGTGGAATAGGAAAAGTCACATGAGGACAAATGAGTCAAATAGAAGTCCAAAAGTCACTTAGAAGTCCAATGGTTGTATAGAAGTTTGAAGGTCACACTAGAAGTCTAAGAGTCATGAGGGTAGTCCAAGAGTCATGGGGATACGAAAAGTCATTCCTCTTGTTATAAAAGCAACCTCATAACTCAAGCAAAGGGCTTTGGGAGGCTTAGGCTTTGGAGAGCTAGTCTTGGCTTCTCTACTTGGCATAGGAGAGAAAACTATTCTTTAGAGAAGCAAGAGGTGACTCAATGTTCCACTACTGGAGCTAGTGGATCACTATTGTAATTGACGTACTTGGATCTTTGACCTAATAATTGAAGCTTATTGAGCCAACGCATATTCATGCATGTATCGTGAATGTCGTAAGACTATTCTTTAGATGTTTGTGGTATGCGTTTTGTTCATTTGTACTAAAGAAATTGAACTGCTTTAATACTTATCTTGTTGAAGATGTGTTGTATTTGGTTTAATGATCATGGTGTTTATGTGAACTATTTTGCTAGATGACTAATGAATCTTTGCTTGCTCTCAGGTGTCTCTCTTAAGTTAGTACTATTACTTCCAAAGATTCACTTATGTCTCCCCTCTCATGAAGGCCTCCTTTTACACATTGCAATCGATGTTTCGCAATGTTAACTTACTTTCTTGTTCAAAGGTTATATGTACAATCTCTTATGTTATCCGTTGAAACCAAGGTGAACCTTAAGTTATGGTGGCTGAGCCGATACTCTGGATGGGGCTCCTACTCCAAACAGTGTGAGGTCTAATTGGGACTTCACATCGGAGAGACCTCCTGTATGTTGGCGGTATCCAACACTGTTAACATAGTCATATCACAACTGCTTCTAAGCAAACCTCTATTCAAAATATACACTGCCGTATCAACTGCCTGAACCCAAAATTTGTCATCCAAATTTGAATCATTCAACATTGTTCTAGCCATTTCTTGTACAGTTCTATTCTTCCTTTCGAAAACTCCATTTTGTTGTGGTGTCCTGGCTATTGAGAATTGCCTTTTATTCCATGTTCTTCACAGAAATGCTGAAATGCTTTGGAAGTGAATTCTCCACCATTGTTAGATCTTAAACATTTAATCTTCAAATCAATTTCATTCTCAACCATTTCCTTGTAGATCTTGAAACATTCGAATGCTTCAGACTTTTTCTTCAAAAAGCTAACTGCCGTCATCCTAGTATAATCATCAATCATTAACATAAAATACAATTCACCATTCAGTCCTTTAGTCTTCATTGGTCCACATAGATCAATATGTATCAATTCCAATGGTTTTGATGTGGAGTGTTCTTTCGTCTTGAATTCAACTTTTCTTTGTTTTCCATGCCTGCAGTGTTCACATATAGTGCTGGTTGGTTTTGAAATCAGTGGCATTTCTTTCACAACTTCCTTTTGTTGATTCTAACAAGGTTATCAAAGTTTATATGTCCCATCTGTCTATGCCAGAGCCAACTCTCGTCTTCTTTTGCCAAGAAACATCCTTTAACAACCTCATCCAAAGTGTATATTTCATTTGGAGTTCTAGTTGCAGTAGCCACTAGTTGGCCGGATTTTTCTCTTCTTATTTCACATTTCTTTGAGTTAAATAACATCATATGTCCTTGATCACACATTTGACATGCCCTCAACAGACTGTGATTCATATTTTCAGCAAGAAGCACATCCTTTGTATAACGGCCAAGAGTTGCATACACATCGGAAATATTTAAAATACTTTGTAGACAAAGACATCCATTGTGGGACAGTAATTGTAATTGTATATTGTATAAAAGAATCGATGTAGGATGAGTACACATGAGAATGAGGGTCCTATATATATAGCTAGGTAAGTACACTTGTATCCTAACCTAGTCTTATCATGATATAGCCTTTGATTGCTAATGAGCTCATCCAAGGTTCTAGAGCTAATTGCAAAATTCTGTAGAACATTTCCCCTTTTTGCTTCTTTTTGTAGAGAGACTATTTCAGCTTCTTGTTCTTCTGTTGTCTTGTTGCTTTCTTTTAACTCATTCCTGAGTGATTTTTCAATTCTTTTGGCTTCTTCTAACTGTACCCTAAGGCTGATGATTTTTTCGTCATTCCTTTTGTTGAGGTTCTTGTCGTGTTCTTCTACTTCCTTCAATTTGGCTTCCGAAGAATTGACATTTTCCTTTCTGCTTTGAGTTCTTTTAAAACTTTGACAACTTCATTTTAAAATTGAATTTCAGTCATTTATTCTTCGTCAGGTGCTTCCTTCTTGTTACGCTTAGTGATAAATAATACTTTGTCTTTGTTTTCTTCATCATTGTCACTCTCTTCTTCAGTTGAGGAACTATCTTCCTTGGAGAAGAAGCTTTTCTTAAACCCTTTCTTCTTAGCTTGCTTGTTGAAGTTTCTTTGACCCTTCTTTCCTTTTGTAAATGCTTCATTCTTATGAGGGAAATAAGTTGCAAAATGGCCAATATCACCACAATTGAAACATACTAACGAAAGTTTGCCTTTGTACCTACTTGTTCCTCTTGTCATCCTTCTCGTAAGGTAGGCAAATTCTTCTTCTTCTTGTTAGAAAATCGGAAAAGCAAATTTTTTTTCTTATGTTGATAATTACTTGTGATATTCTTATGTTTTTCTTTTATCTTTAATCATCAAGCAATTATCAAAAGAAAAATATGAAGATCAGGGACACTAGATGTAGGCGAACAACTAGGGCTAAAACCTCTATATAAACCTCTATATAGGGAAAACCTATTCAAGAACTCTTCCTTCAGTAATTCAACTTGAAATGGACCAAGACCCTAGACGTTCCTCCTCCACCAAGTCAGCCTTTCAAGATGATGTAGTAGTCTTATTCTTATCTACCAGCGTCTACCCAACAACAATGTAATAGATCTGACCCAAAAATATATGATAAAGCAAATATACCCAGAGATAACAAGAGATAAATAAATAAAATTCTGTTTATTGATCAAACCCTTAAGGTAGGGTAACACCATATAATCACTCCTTAAGGAAGGAGAACACTCTACAAGCCATATGCTTGCCAATACAATAATCCTTGACATCTCTCAATGGGGAGTCTCTAGCTTCTATATATGATTCATACATACAATACCATGGGTCATTACCATGGTTGTCTCAATACCATATATCTAATACAATGGGCTTATTACATTATTGCTAACTACTTGTGGTCCATTACATGATGCGGGTTAACCACTTTATTTATTAACTATGGCCCATCCCATTATTACATTATTCCCTTGGGTAGCTCCCTCTGTACCCCATAATATCCCCCCTAGGTATACTACATTCCACCTCCTTAAACATGTTTCGTCCCCGAAACATAAGAATAACACAAATAATAAGATCTACTCAAAAGAGTAGTCCATTAGTACCATGCACTTGCATCTATCCATCCAAGAGAAAGGTGAACCCTCAATCAAGTTGGTGCTTCGCTCGCTTGAGATGGAAGTTGAACTTGGTGGCTCTTCTGTGTTGATGTGTTGTGGGTGATTCATCGCACCACTCTATCAGTCATCCTGGGGTTTTTGTCCTTGTTGCTCGTTCTTTGCCACCTTATTGGTTGTTGTCTCGTTGGGTGATGTGGGTGGTGATATGTTGAAGCTTTAACCGAGGGAATATCTTTCTTGAATTCCTCTACTATTGGTGCTTGAGTGGTGTCTGGTGCTTTTTCTAGTTCCTGGTTTGATGTTTGTGTTTGGTTGTCGACCATCAAGGGCTCATCATCTGATGTGTTAGTGTCATTAGAGCTTTGTGCTTCTGCTTCCATAGTTTCTGCTTGGGTTTTAATGGAAATATTTTGCAATGTAATTTTCTTCTTTTTATACCAGAGCTTCATGAATTTCTTCTGCACATTAATATTGGCAATACCCAGAGATTCCATCCAATGATATTCATGTTATCCATATCTGAAGTATAAAAATCACAATGCAACACATACTTATTCATAGAATGCTTCAAATCTTTATAAACTTGAACATCCTCATTATCAATCTATGTGTTTTCAATGTGTTTTGCTGAAACTTGCAATTTTTTTGTCAAACTAACATTCATAAAATAATGCTTGCAACTAGGATTTATAGACACAATGATCTTCCCCTTTTGAATTAATCCATGAATCTGTAATAAGGAGATACCAGCAGAAAATAACCCTTTAGGTGTCTTGGTTTCCTTATTTCCTGTAAAAATAAAATCTTTGCTAGGTTTTTTGGTTTCCTTCTTTCCAGTATGAGACCATTTGTCCAAAACAATGTTACTTGGGAGCGGGAGCAGGAGCGGGAGCGGGGAGCGGGAGTGGAAGCGGGAGCGGGAGCGACCATTTTCAGAAGCTCCCGGTTTGGGAGCGAATCGGGGAGCGATTTTTTAAAAATATATATATTGTTTATATTTTTTAATTTTTGATACATATATGTCAACAAAAACATGTAGAATGATGAAAGAGACATAAAAAACTTAAAAAAACATAAATTGATCATTGAACCATATCACATCAATCATCTAGAAATTATAATCATCATCAACCATGTCCACAAGTTAGTAAAATACATATTACAACTGCAACATATTGAGTCTTATAAATCATGATTCATCAAATTCAATATTAAAGTTTCAACTTCAAGCTTTTAGAATTGAAAATTCAATAACATTTATCATCATTGATCACCAAAGTAACAAGTTGTACTTGTAAGCCAAGTTTAACCATTACAAGAAGTAATATCGAAGATATTTCTAAGTCCTAACTTCTAACTGTTAACATGATATGAAACAATGTTACTTGGGAGCGGGAGCGGGAGCGGGAGCGACCATTTTCAGAAGCTCCCGGTTTGGGAGCGAATTTTTAAAAATATATATATTTTTTATATTTTTTAATTTTTGATACATATATGTCAACAAAAACATGTAGAATGATGAAATAGACATAAAAAACATAAAATAAATAAATTGATCATTGAACCATATCACATCAATCATCTAGAAATTATAATCGTCATCAACCATGTCCACAAGTTAGTAAAATACATATTACAACTGCAACATATTGAGTCTTATAAATCACGATTCATCAAATTCAATATTAAAGTTTCAACTTCAAGCTTTCAGAATTGAAAATTCAATAACATTTATCATCATTGATCACCAAAGTAACAAGTTGTACTTGTAAGCCAAGTTTAACCATTACAAGAAGTAATATCGAAGATATTTCGAAGTCCTAACTTCTAACTGTTAACATGATATGAAATGTTAAAAATTTATAAAATGAAACATGAATAATGAGATGAAATGAAACAACTTTAGTCTTTCACAAAGCATCATATTCATAATTCACAATCATTACCAATGAGTTATAATTGCCAAGGCCCAACTTCAAACTTCAAATTTTCATTGTCACAGTGATATAATGTTTACAAAAAATATCATAATGTCATAATGATATGAAAGAGTCAAGAGTCAAGGACTCAAAACTCAACAGTTATGAAAACTAAAGTCTAATAGAAACTAAAAAAGACAAGTAAACTGTAAATCTACAAGTGGCCCTTGCCACGAGAGTCTCCAGGAGTATAAGCAGGTCGTGGTGGTCTTCTAGGAGTCTCCCGCACAGACTGACGACCAGAACTAGAGCCTCCACGCGAGGGTGTCGATGGAGGTGGCGACAGCAATGGAACAAGACTCGGGGCCCGAGAACTGCTACTGGATGGTGGAGGTGGAGGTGGCATGGCTGCTGCAGCTGCTTCATTTTCATCCCGTACAAGCTCCTCTTCTAGTTCTTCAATATGTACAATGCCATCCTCCAAATTGTCGTCCTCAGGGTGATTGTCCCAAATTTTATATGTGGGATCTTCATTAGCCCGATCACAGTAATGGCTCAACAACCTCAAGTTGTAGTGCACATAAACCAAGCTTTCTGCTCGGTTTTCGTTGAGTCTGTTTCTTTTCACATTATGTATATAACTGTAGGTGCTCCAACACCTCTCTGCAGAAGAAGAATTTACAACCTGTGAAAGAACTTTTTTTGCCAATTTTGGCAAAAGTCCGTGGCCGCCATATGTTTCCCACCATGTGAGGGAATCAAATTTATCTTTGTCGTCCATTGCATGGAAGTTACCATACAAACCACTTCCACTGAAGTATCTGCCTATTTCAAGGCGCACAGCTGCACATTCCTCCCTGTCAGGCACCAACTTTTCTAATGCTTCCAGATATCCTCTAGTTACCTCTTGATCTAAATGGGGTTTGGTCCTAACACCACCCCCTGCTGCAGGTTTGCCCAACCAAGATTCTGAGTAGTATTTTGGCGTAAGGATATACGCCAAGCAATGTAGTGGAAGGTTAAGCCTATTCCACCATTCACACACACAATCATGAATCAGTTTGTACAAGTTGGGATCTTTATTATGAACAATGTCTTTTATTTCCCCCAACATGGTATCCATTTGCTCATACACCTCGCCAGTCACTGGTTTGTCTGTATCTGCAAACCGAATCATGTTATAAATTGGCTTGGTGAAATCCAATACCTGTCTCACAGTTGTCCAAAACTGCCCATCAAGAGCGGCCGCCTCCACCGTTTCAAAACCTGCCATGTCAGCTACATTTGTAGCCCTTTCCTTTAACACCTGCCAATGTGGACTTGATACCATGCTAGCTAATGCCTCTCTTACCTTCAAAAGGCGCCTGAAGGTGAGGTAATAGCTACCAAATCTAGTCCTCGCAATCTTCAGCAACTCCAATCTCGAGTGACTGCGGAAAAGGCCATGGGTATTGCTATGATTTGTAATAAATTTTATCATTTTTTTTCCTTTCTTGTACAAATCACCAATCCATTGGTATTGTTCATTTTTGTTTTTGACAATATCATGCAACAGAAGGTTCAATGTGTGAACCAAACATCCAGACCAAAATATGTTCGGGTATTTATCCTCAATAATTGCTCCCGCTGCCTTACAATTAGGAGCATTATTAGTGATGACTTGGATGACATTGTATGGGCCAATACGCTCAATTGTTTCAAGCAATGCTTCTGCAATGTTGATAGCGGTCTTGAACTTGTCTGAGTAATCATGTGCAGCTAGAAAGATGGGACCACTAACAGACACAGCAAGAACACTTATCAATGGCTTGCCTTTTACATTTGTCCATCCATCAGATACAATGGACACCCCATTGTCAGTCCAAGAACTTGTCATTTTATTCAAAGAATGTGATATTTTTGCTTTTTCATGATCAAGGCCAACAGTTCTTGCCTTGTCATACCCAGGGCTCTTGTATCCTTTAGGGGCATCATTTATGGCAGAAACCATTTCGTGCCAATAAGGTGAGCGTAGAACATTGAATGGTATCCCACATGCATAGAGGAACCTGTAAACTTTTGAATCCACATCATTCCTACACCCCTCATCAAGGAAATCTGATATGGTTCTACGCCTTAAAGATGATGACCCTGTGCCTCCATGTCCATATCCACTGCCTTGGGAGGATGCTGAAGGAGTTCTTTGTGATGGTGAGATTGGTTCAAAGAAACCCCTTGATCTTTTTGTTCTGTATTGGGCGTCCTCCTCTTCCTTTATGTATTTGGCTCTATCTGCTGTTGACACCGCTGCACAAGTTTTGATTCCTATTTGTTTCTCTCCATCCCATGGCCTTTTCCCGCAGAGGTGTCTTCTAGCACGGGTGTATGAGCCTGTGTAATCAGTGTTGCAGTGGGGCAATGAAATTTAGTGGTTCCACCCCCTCTCCCTGTTTCAGCCCTGTGAACATATTTCCACAATGGAGTTTGGTCTTGTTTAGTTTTTTGAGGGTCATGTTCACCCTCCTCCACCTCCTCCTCACTGGGGTTTTCACCCATTTGACTTCCTCCGGCTTCTTCATCCACCTCTTCAGTTTCAGGCCCCCTCCGTTTCCTACTCTCCACCACCATAATAACCATAAAAGGGACCAGGAAGAGGAAAATGCCAATAAATATCCCCAGGTCCATGGTGTTTGATGTTTGTAGGGTTTGAGTCTTGAATCTGTAAATTAATTTAGTTTATTGGGATTAATTCATTTAATTTAAATACATGATCTTTAAACTCAAACAGCTAAATTAAACTAACCAAATTAACTACCTAACCAGCTAAACTAACTAAATGATTAAGTTACTTACCTCTGCAGGCTTGCTCCTCGCTCCTTGGCACTTGCTCCTCGCTCCTCAGCTCTGGCTCCTTGCTCCTCAGCTCTTGCTCCTTGCTCCTTTGCTCTTGCTCCAGCTCTCAATCTCTTGCTCAATGAAGTTGAAATGAAATTTTTTTGGCCCATTGGGCTTATAAAATAAAAATTTTTTTCTAAATTTTTTGGAAATTTCGGGTCCGGCGGATTTTTTTTCCGCCGAACCGCTCCCGGCCCGGCTGAAATCGCTCCCGGAGCGTTTTTTAATGCCCGGGAGCGATCAGGGAGCGATCGCTCCCCGATCGCTCCCGGGCATTAAAAAACGCTCCGGGAGCGCGGGAGCGATCGCTCCCTGAGTCGCTCCCTAACAGACCAGGGAGCGTAAATTTTTTTACGGGAGCGCGCTCCCGAAAATCGCTCCCGTCCGGGAGCGATTTTGGGAGCGCGCTCCCGACCCGCTCCCGAGCTGCTCCCGCTCGGAGCGCGCTTCGGGAGCGGGTTCGAAGGGGGGGGGGCGCTCCCCCGCAACACTGGTCCAAAAATAGTTTTCCAATTTCGTCAGCACGACATAACTTCAAAATCTCACTGTCAAGTTATTTCCACCATATAGCAGTCTCATCTTTCAAATAATACCCTATTTTGTCCTTCCAATACCCTAGGAAGTCAACTTTTTGATCTTGTATAAATTTTTCAATAGTCGGCCCATCATTTTTTCCTGAAAACATATTGCTAGAAGCCATGAAGAGGGATTTGAAAAAAAAAAATCACTTGGAAAAAATTTAAAATGGCCACAGTTCGGTCAATATTGCTCAGAATTCTTATTATGACTTGTTTTCGGAAATAGAACAAACATTTTGCATTTTCCCATGTGATAGAAATCCTGATCTAGGCAGTCTGGAATTTCAGATTCGTGCTGCAACTGTCATGTCGTCACAAAAATTCTCAAAAAGGAGCTGATTTTAAATCAGCGATATCCCCCTCATTCGTACTCCGATTCCACTGATTTTTCTTTTGAAATTGGGTATTTTTTCAAGAGGATCTCAGATTTGCAATGAGTTTCTCAAAATTCTCCACAAAAATGACAAAAAATTAACTGGAGATTTGCCGTCCACGAATTTTCGTGACAAAATTTCTGCAACACAGTTGATTTTTCTAAGTCACCTAACACAGGGATTCTGGATTCGTGGTGTCGGATTCAGACATGTTGACCCCTCGGAACATGACACGTATGATTCGTTATATATATATTAAAAATTAGATATTTCTTACACAAATCTTAATTAATGATACAAATTTATTGATTTCAAACATAGATCTTCATCTATAGCTATTAGCATGCATATTGCATACAAAATTCAAATACATGTCAGTGGTACTGGTCACATAAATGATAAATCTATTAAATCATGATTCATAATTCATAACTGAAAGATAACTTACAACTACAAGATAGTAAGATAAACACACTGACAATTGTAGTTTTCTCATTAAGTCATCAAATCAAAATGTGTTACATTGGTAGTGCTGGTGCAATGGCAATGTCAAATAGAAATAGAAAATATAAAACAACTACAGGTATACAAGCCTCAAGGCATCAATCAACATCAAAATCAACATCAATGTCCTCATCATCATGGTCCCCACTGCTCTCCTCTGCATCCTCCTCCTCCACTGTATCCATAGTCGCCTCTGCATCTGCTGGTGTGGAGGTTGACTGCTCTAAGTCATCAAATCTAATAGGCTCTAGCACTGGATCATTGAGATCCATGTTGGCCAATGCCAACTCAACACTAGTGTATAGACCCATATCATCATGAAAGATATCCCACATCTTTGTCTTTCACCTCAACCACTCTTCCCTCTTCCTGTAAATAAGACGAAGGTTGGTGTGCACATACACCATTGTCTCTGCCCTGGACTGCTCAAGCTTGATTTTCTTCACACTATACAAATTCCCATATGTGCTCCAATTCCTCTCGCAACAAGAGGATGAAGTCACCTGAGAGAGGAGCCTCATGGCTAACTGTTGAAGAGGAGGGCTTCTTGCCCCATGATTTGCCCACCAAGAATAGGGCTTCTTAGCCCCCCTGTCTCTAATCACATCATAACCTCCAAATCGACCAATGCCAGTGGAAAACTCTGCAAAGGCATCCTCCACCTCAGCAAGCAATGCACTATCCTGATAAATCTGCTTGAATGCCTCTTTCCTCCCCTGTGAGATTTCACCATCCATGTGAGGAGGGAATTTGCGGGAAGGTCCACCATTCAGCGACTCGTGGCTGTAGTATTTGGGGGTCAATGAGTGAGCCAAACAATGTAAAGGTGTACAATTCTTGTCCCATTTGCTGACAAGAATATCATATATGGTATCACAGAAGGCCTCTGGTGATGTCTCATACTCGGGGCACTCACTCTGTAGAATAATGCTCCTCACAGACTCAATCATGGAATCCCATCCCTCATAAACCTCTCCTAGGATGGGTTTGTCTGTATCTGCAAATCGAAGCAAAGAAATGATAGGGTCCATGATCCGAATAATTAGATCTACCCTCTCCCACCAAGCATCATATAGCACTGTGTCCTTCACTCTTTTAGAGGCTACCTGATCTGTCTTTCTCCAAAAAGACCAAAACTCAGAAATAACCATGGACCCAAGAGCGGTCTTGACCTCCCTCAGCCTCTTCAACATCATGAATGAAGATGCAAACTGTGTATCAACGATCTTCAACAATGATAGATTGGTGTACTCCTTGTAGATAGTGAGGGCATTTGTATGATTTTGCACAAAGTTACGGATATGTCTTGCATCCTCAATAATGCTTCCAATCCAAAGCGCATCAGAAGCAATGGATTTCAGTGCTAAGTTCAATCACTGGACAATGCAAGGTGTCCAAAACACTTGTGGATATTTAGCTTCCACAATCATGCCAGCAACCTTGCAAATAGGTGCATTATCTGTAATGATTTGCACACAAGAATCAACACCTACATCTTCAATAACTTTAATAAATAACTCACCAATAAATTGTGCATCCTTGTATTCGCCAAGTGTATCCACTGCTTTCATGAAAACTGGACCACTCAAGGAAGACACCATGAAGTTGATGATTGGGTGTCGTGCTGGATCTGTCCATCCATTAGAAACAATGCTAACCCCAGTTGTTGGCCATGATGCTACAATAGGCTCAAGCATTTTTTGCACCTCCTTTTTTGCCTTCGTCAACAATGTGGTTCTCAGCTTCTTTGACCCAGGAGGCACATACCTTGCTGGAGCCCCTTGAGTTAGAGCTCGGCACATCTCAATAAATAGAGGTGAACGTGCAACATTAAATGATATGAAGTTTTGATAGAAGAAGAAGGCAATGGTGAGATCAAGCTCTTCCTGTCTCTCTTTTTGGAAAATTTTGTCCATTGGACCAAGTGCTCTTATTTTTGATGCTTGTCCCCTAGTAGAAGTAGAACTCTCAAATGGAAATTTGGTGGTGGCTTTCCTCAAAAATGGAAGGTGGTCTTCATTCTTGGGGTTTCTTGATTTTGAAGCCACATGTTCCATATTAACATTGGCCTCCTTTTCCAATTCTTTTCTTTTTTGTAAAGAAACAACTTTACAAGCTCCAATCCCACAACCAGGTAAAGCCAACAAATGTGATTTCACACGGTAATATGTGCTTTTGAAAGAAATGTGACAAAAGTTGCATTTCCATTGCACATTACCTCCTCCCTTTCCCTTGTTGTTTGGCCCATCCTCTCTTATGACATATTTCCACAATGGATATTTATCATTGTCTTTAGGTCCTCCTCTTCCCTCAACATTACTTGTAGCAGACTTTGATGATATTGGGGGAGGAGGGGCATCTCCACCCATGACATTCTTGCCTTTCCTTTGCCCCTTAACTGCTGCCTTTGATTGAGCCATGAATACTGTAAAAGAAATGAACAAAGCATGCAAAAATTTGTAAACAAAAAATCATATACAAACTACTGTAAGAAATGCAAAAAATGGAGGTGAAATGCACTTACCTGGTGCTTGAATCTCCTTGTTGAGTGCTCTACTCCCTTAACTCCTTGCTGCAAACCCTTCTCCACTTGCCAACAGCTCACAAAACACTTGCCAAATGAAAATATGCGTGGCTGTAATGAGCAAATACGCCCTTTTCATACCCGTGCAGGTCAATTTTTCCGCCTAGTGAGTCCTGGAAAATAGGAACGATTCCCAAAATCGTTACATGCTGCCAAAATCGTGACACGTAGTCGGATTCGACGTGGCAAAGAAGGACACGATGTGTCATGTTTTTTGGACACAAATTTCGAGAGAATTGTATTGGACACGACGGATTCGGATTCGTGGGGCCTATAGGACGAATCCGGTTACTTAGTGATTTTTAAATCAGCGATATCTCCCTCATCCAGACTCCGATTCGGCCGATTTTTTTTTTTGAGATTGGGTATTTTTTCGCAAAGAATCCAGATCTGCAATTTGTTTCTTCGAATTTTGCACAAGAAGTTACAGATCTGATCTGCAAACTTGTTGCCCCAAAAATTTTCTACAAAAAAGTAAAAAAATATCTCTCTGCTTGCTCAAGAAAGTGCTTTGATACCACTTGTAATAGATTTGACCCAAAAATATATGATAAAGCAAAAATACCCATAAATAAAAAGAGATAAATAGATAAATTTCTTTTTATTGATCAAACCCTTAAGGTAGGGTAACACCATACAATCCCTCCTTAAGGAAGGAGAACACTCCACAAGCCATATGCTTGCCAATACAATAATTCTTGACATCTCTCAATGGGGAGTCTCTAGTCTCTATATATGATTCATACATACAATACCATTGGTCATTACCGGGTGGTGAGTGAGTCCCAAATGAGGTCGAGTTGCTGCCTTTATATAGTGATTCTGCTGCCCAGTTTAGGCCGACTTGGTGGAGGAGGCCTAATTGACCTATTTTACAATAAAATAAATATCTTCTTTGACAAATAAATCCCAAGAATAGTTCTTTACATTATGACATGGACAATGACACTTGACATAAACCCTAGGAGCCTACAATAAAGGCTTTGACCTACAAACAATTGGACACTTGACATAAACCCTAGAAGCCTACAATAAAGGCTTTGACCTAAAAACAATTGACCCAAGCATGAAACCCATGTTTTAATAAGTCAATTTTAATAATAATAAAATCTCATTTTCTTTCTTTTGACAAGTACAATATATTGTGACTTAAATACATTTATGAAGACCGAACCTAGTTACATTCTTCAACACTCCCTCTTAGTAGGGAGGTATTCATAATTACAACCATATAGAGGTACATGGAAGATCTCCAATATGAACTACGAAGAGTTCAAGCACACTCAGTGCCATGGACCAGATACCCAACTAGGGTTTTCTATCTGGGTGGGACTAAGATGGACTCAAGCTTTCAACCACTCTAGCTACCATCAGGGTTACTTGCTAACCATAACCCAAGGATCTAGGTGTGTATCCAAGGTCGGAGTTCCATGACCAACGCCACCCTTCCTCTTTGGGATGTAGACATCAACACATAGGCCGACTAGATGTCCTCCCAAGCATCCACCATTAGATGTTTCAAGTCTCCCTATCAAACTAGAAATATCCATTTGTCCAAGCATGCTTCCAGAGTGTTCAACCTTTCAATGGAGAGATTTACCTGTACAAGCACAAACCCCAGTCAATAATAAACTTTCAAATATACATACAAGTAAACACAAACCTTCAGGGTCTTCATTCATTCAGATGTTGCTTATATCATCATCAAGTTATCCATATATAATTTGTCGGAAGGTTTCTTCTTCTTTCATTTCTTTAGCAACACCAAATACATCCTCAGATCTTTTCAAGTCTTTTGTTTGCAACTTCATTATTCATCAATAGTATTTTTGCTTACTGCTAGGTATTCATTGTCATAATATGCCCTCCCTCTCAATTGGGGAGATGTACCCTTTCTTCTATCCAGGCTCCCACTTAACTTAGGGTGATCAACTACTTTCTACTTCTATAACACCAGAGAAGCTTCAACCTTTCATAATTTCATCAAGGTCATCTTGATCATGCTCATACGAACATCATGTGTACTTTCAAAACTTTAATAGCAAGTGCAACCAAATCTATACATACAATATCAAAGTTATGCCAATATAATGGAACCATTAAAATAATCAAATATTTTAGACATCAAATACCTAAAC
This sequence comes from Pinus tabuliformis, assembly GCA_031772625.1. NCBI lineage: Eukaryota > Viridiplantae > Streptophyta > Pinopsida > Pinales > Pinaceae > Pinus > Pinus tabuliformis. The sequence goes on from CM062816.1 coordinate 57,346,810, forward strand.
TTGGTGAGGTTCATAATCAGTAAGAGACATATACTTCTAAACTTCAACTTCTTGCTAGGGTTTTGTTACAAACCGTAGACTACAACATAAAGTAACTTAGATCAGTCTCTTTCTATCTAGGGCCTCAATATTATTTCAAAGATATATGGCAGATTCTACTATGATCGATTACAAGCCCTAGATTCCATCTTAGAGACACAAAGCCTTATATATCATCAATTCAATCAAATAACAATTTTACTATACAATTTACAGTCTACTATTTAATCATCATATCATAAGCAATATTAGAATATCAAACTTCTACTAACGCTGAGTTACAAACCCTAGAATTTACAAACTACAAGTACCAACAATTAGGTTAGCATATATACATATATAGGATTTCATAATCATGCACAAGCATATCACAACAATATCCACTAGGCAAACCCAAGACACAAATATCAATACATTAAATTTAGACATACAACAATTTTGACCAGGCTAGGGTTTCGATCAGATAGACGAACATACACCTAGGGTTCTGTTACCCACCATTTTGTGGGTGATATCCCAGGGTTTTTTTTTCTCCAAGATGGTCCTCGGTCGGAAGCCAGTAGCCCCTTGCAGCTACCAATTAGCTCATTGTGCCATTTCTCCGCCACCTGAGCCAGCCATGTGATCCCTCACCCATCTGCCATGATCGTATGTTTGAAGGTGGGCCTCTCGAACCTAAAGGTATGTCTTGTCATTTGGTAATTGAGTATTGTAGTTTGCTTATCATGGACACTTATGGGCATGGATTAATGGGGGGATTCGACAAAAAGTATGGACTAGGTCTGTGCTCTTGTCCCCTAGACCCCTTTTGGGATATTAACCTTGGATTCTAGTCTCGTGGGATCTATTTTACTTGGCTTTAGGGATGGTATTTCTTGGGAAACCCTGATTTTGGTTGCGTGGTCCTGCTCCCTCATCCGCATATATTACCCCCTTTCCACTCATTATTACCCCATTCATCATTTCTCCCACCTAGGTCCACATTCCTCCACTGGGTTCACACAGGGCTAGTTCTCCCCTTCCCCTTGCCCACACCTTGGGTCAGGCCTGGAATGATGCCCCAGAGGTTGATGCATCTAAAAAGAAAAGAAAAAGCATAATTGGCGACATTCAACAGGAAAATATACCACAAAATGCAAAAGATGGCAAGGACACACATTTAGCACGTGGGAAAAAGCCAGTACATGAGCTCTACTTCATCATCATGGCCACCACCTTGGTTCCTACAGGTTCTATGAGCCTCCTTCATCATATAGGTATTAGGAAACCATGATTGTACCAACCCCTGGTGGGCAATGAACCACCCTACCGTAAAAACGGGTATCCACTGCTATATCTCATGCATCATGCTCTTATCCCTTGAGCCCCGAGCAATTAATCAAAGAAAAATCATAAAAAGGCAAAAGGCATATAAAGATGGGTGGAAAAATCAAGGTTGGGGCACCTCATGTATCACGATTGCTCCTTGCTATACATTATATACCCAAGTGTGGGCTTCCCTTTTATCAGCTACCCTTGTACCCCATCATGTGGCCTAGGGCTGCCCCTTCTCATCCCCTACTTTATTCACCTCTCTATCACATACCACCACCTTTAAAGGATGTACCTTGAACATATTATCCCCTTTAGAAGTAAAAACCACCTAATAGGATACTTGGTTAACCCCATTTGGAGTTTGGAAACATTGGCACGTCCCGAAGCCTATTATGGAAGGGCAGGTCATTATGAAGTTCCCACCTGTGGTCCATTGTTGGTAAGCTCTTTTACTCGATTTCTCTAATGACTTGTTGTACTGGAAGGCTAGGGGACACATTGATCTTATGCAGGATTGCAGAAGGTCTCCATCTTGGGTTTGGTCTACCTATACGGTGTCCTAACCCTCCAGAGGGCTACATTGGCACATGTAGGGTGTGTGTTAAGAACCATGGGCTCCACAATAGTAGACATCATTCCATGAATCCCCGAGGATGTTCAGAGATTGCTCAAGATTCACCTATTGGACGAAGAAGATGCACCTGGTTCACCTTTGCCTAGCCAACCCCACGGATGTACCATGCACTTGGCACCTAACCCAAGTGATCCAAATGGATCCAAAAACACTCTCTAAGTCTTCAAAAACTCGAAAATCATGCCAAAAACCAAAGAAGATCGCATAAGAAAACCTTTCAGAATGGGGAAAAACACTATCGGGAGGCAAAAACCTGTGAAATCAGTGAAAAGACAGAGTATTGGAGGCGGAACAAAGTAATGCACAGTAGCTGTCAGATCTGGCCGATCAACGGTCCAGATCTGAGTGGCAGATCGCAATCAGCAGTGGCCTTCGGCGGATATCGGCAGAATCCACATAAGACTTGCAACGACAATCGACAGAGACTTCATAGGAGATGCGATGGCGACTTGCGGGGTCAATGAGGACCGTTGATCAAGTGCGCAGATCGACGACCCACGTTGCATCGCAAAATCGCAATTGGCAAATACAAAGGAGCGGGGGTTTATGTACATATGCATATATGCGATCCGATGGACCGGACCCGATAACATTATAAGCCATAATATATGGATCTTGAGATCCGTCAAACACCATTTTTAATGTGTTTTCGCAGTTTCGTTGTTAAACGAAATGCGAAGGAGAAAGCGTCGATGCGATACGCTGAACTCAAAAGGGTACCTTAAGGCTAATACATATAGTTTCAAGTCTAGAGGAAAGCCATTTCTGTTGCATTTTCGCAGTTTTTAATGTATTTCCAAAATACATAGGGACGAGCCATTTCGATATGCGATGGCGACTTACAGGCGGACCCGATAGAAGAATATGGTGGATCTAAGGACTTTTGAAGTCCGATACATAGAGTTTGGCGGATTTTCTTAGTTTCAAATACATTTCACTGTGTTAAACAGAGAACAGGTGTTTCAGGAGTTCCAGAGGCTTGAGGCACTCTTACGTTACAGAATAGGTGGCCACCTCCGCTTTAGGCATTATGCAATGATTGTATAACGCTGGAAGAGGGATTCGAAGCGAACAGAGGCCACGAAAACTGAGAGTCGAGAACCTAAAACGAACAGGCAACACAGTTTTGGATTTAAAAGCCATAGACGAAGAGCAAACAGAGGAGGCGGTATTGTAGGCAAATGCCGACACAGAGTTAAGACAGAGACAGAGAGCGTTGGGGGAGTCTGTGTACTCAAAGAGGCTTGAGAGGTTCAAGCATAGCTCTTGTTGTTGCATCTGTTGTGTATTGAGTCTCAGATTGAGCTCATACTGTCGTAAAAAAAAACTCTGCTTGAAGACATAATAGAGAGGCCACCACTGAAGGCTAGACCAGGAGATGTAGCCCAGGAGTATTGGGTGAACTCCTCATTAAATTTGCTGTGTTATGTGTTGTCTATTATATTTTTGTTTACTGCTTCATTGTCTGTGTATTTCTCAATCTGATCGATCCATTGCATAAAATAACATAGACAAATCCATGCACATGAGTCTGTAACAGCTTATTAATTGTCTTAGATCTCATTATTGTAGAAATTTCTCATTTCCCACCCCGGTTTTCAGTTTCTCCTTATTTCTCCCATATAGTTAAATGCCCTTTCCCATAACCATACATTTAACAAGCTGAAAAAAATAAATTTGCTGAAAACACAAATTCTGGAAATTTTACAGAATGCTGGAAATTGCAGAAATAAAAATCAGCAGTAATAAACAGCCATTAAAATACATTTAAACACTGAGATTTTTGGTTAATGTGACCCTGGAAAAACCCCCTACAACTCTTGGGGAAAACCAGTTTGAGAGCTCTTCTTTATTTCTGGAAAATGTCTTTTTACAGTAAGAGAAATGTTCAGCAAAAATCAGCAAACAGACTTTTACAACTTATCTCAGCCTTGCTGTAACTCAGCCTGCTGTTACTCCGCAGCTGTTACACCGCTGCTGTTGCTGATACACCGCTGCTGTTGCTGATACACAGCTGCTGATACACCGCAGCGGTTGCTGATACACCGCTGCTGTTGCTGATACACAACTGCTGTTGCTGATACACCGCCCAGAAATCTCCCTTGCTCTCTCTCTCCTTCTCTCAATCTGCTCATGAGAGAATTGAATCGAATGTGATCTTTTCCTCCTTTTCCTCCCTTAATATAACTCCAAGTGACTTTTGGGTGACCCAAGTGACTTTTGGGTGATCTCTAAATCCAATGGCTGAAATAGATTTAGATCAATGGTTGATACACCGCTGCTGATACACCGCAGCGGTTGCTGATACACCGCTGCTGTTGCTGATACACCGCCCAGAAATCTCCCTTGCTCTCTTTCTCTCCTTCTCTCAATCTGCTCATGAAAGAATTGAATCGAATGTGATCTTTTCCTCCTTTTCCTCCCTTAATATAACTCCAAGTGACTTTTGGGTGACCCAAGTGACTTTTGGGTGATCTCTAAATCCAATGGCTGAAATAGATTTAGATCAATGGTTGAGATTAAATGCTCATTTAAATCTCACTTTTTATTTTTTTTAATTCACCCCACTTTAATAAAGATCCACTTAGTCATTTATTTCCAAAGTCACTTTTCCTTTCTAATTTTTCATTGACTTTATAAAAGTCACTTTAAAATTAGACTTAGTAACTTTATCACTTAAAGTCACTTTTAAATTAAATTTAACTTTATAAAATTATAAAGTCACTTTAGGAGAAAAATTAAATTCTTTTGGACACTTTTCCCTAGGCCAAGGATCAAATCCTAAGGGAACCACCTGTCCTCCGGTACCAAATTTCAACACTCCCTCTTACCGAGGAAGGTGTTCCTCACCACACCCATCTTGTCTCTGAAGTAGACATGCTTGCCCCGTGGTAAGGCTTTGGTAAGGATATCTGCAACCTGCTCATCAGTGGAAATATACTCAAGCTTCACAACTCCCTCTACCTGGGAGAACCCTCTAGCCACAAACCTCGCTTTGAATTTCTCAATGCTGCCATCTGCAGCATGCTTTACCTTGTAAAGCCATCTGGAAGTAACCACGAATTTGCCCTCAGGCCTCGGCACCACCTCCCAAACATCATTCTTCATGATAGAAGAATACTCCTCCTGCATGGCCTCTCTCCAGACCTGCTGGCTAGCTGCCTCCTCATAGCTAGAAGGCTCAGAGTCAAGGATGCTGGTAACCATCGCCATATAGCTACAAAACCTCTCAGGTGGTCTACTCTCTCTGACCGGCCTCTTCGGCTCAGCAACAGATGTGGCATCTCTCAAGGTGTCCTGAAGCCACTTGGGCTTTCTCTTCCCTGAGCATGCTTCTCCCATAGGAGAATGAAACTCCTCCTCCTCATCACCATCAGGAGCCTGAACTCCTGACTGTCTGTCTGCTGTCCTCTTGCCTGCACCTGAACCTGTAGAAGCTGAGGCACCGTGTGAACTGTCCATCAATGGACTCCCTAGTGAACTGCTCTGCATGCTGCCCGAAGCACCACCCTTCTGGCTCGGCGAGCCACTGCTCACTGACGGACCTGACATCCTCATAGATGTACCTCCGGATCCTCCTGATCCCTGCCCACTGGATCCCTGCGACTGACTCAACTGCTGCTGAGGGTCTGGCTGATCCAGATACTCTAACTCCTGTGACCTCCTAAAGGCCCTGTCCTCCTCGAACTTCACATCCAGTCTGACAACAACTCTCCTCTGTGTAGGAATGTAAATCCGAAAGGCCTTTGAGGTCTCACTGTAGCCCACAAAGATACCCTTTTCTGCGGTGGGCTCTAGTTTGGTCCTCTTCTCCTTGGGTATATAGGAGTATGTAATGCATCCAAAGATATGAAGATGACCAATATCAGGCTTCTTCCCAGAGAAAGCCTCCTCTGGAGTCATGTGCCCCAAGGCACGATGCAGACTCCTGTTCTGCAAGTAAACAACTGTGTTGCAGGCCTCTGCCCACAAGAACAATGGCAACCCCTGATCATGTAACATGGCTTTGGCAGCCCCTATGATGGATTTGTTCTTCCTCTCCGCAACCCCATTCTGCTGGGGGTTGTAAGGAACAATGAACTCCCTCCTAATGCCTGCCTCCGCACAATAGTCAACAAACTCTCCAAGGGTGTACTCTCCTCCATTGTCCGACCTCAGGGACTTGATCTTTCGACCTGTCTGAGTCTCCACAAGAGCTCTGAACTCCTGAAACCGCTTGAAGACCTCACTCTTGGTCTTCAAGAAATAAATCCAGGTCCTCTTGGAGTGATCATCGATGAATAAAACATAGTACTCATATCCACTCAAGGAAACATGAGACATCCGACCGCTCACATCGGAATGAATCAAATCAAGTATCCCCGTCGCTCTGCGGTCACTGCTGGGAAAAGGGGATTTGGCAAACTTGCCCATCGCACAACCTTTGCAAGTATCAAAGTGATCAGTACTGAAATCTGGCACACTTGTAGTGATCTCCCGCAATGTCCTCAAGGCTCCATGATACATATGTCCCATCCTGCGGTGCCAAATCTCACATAGCTCAGAACTGCTAGCTCTGCTGTCGGTACTACTGCTCAATGCCAAAAGGGGCTGGAATGCAAACTTGTACACCTTTGCATGGCGTACACCTATCACTCTAGCTGAATCAACTGGAGTGCCCCTGGGATACATCAACACCTGTCCTCCCCTGAACAGTACCTCATATCCTCTGTCCTCCAAAGCTTAGACGGATATGAGGTTTTTCCTCATCCCTGGCACATAAAGAACCTCTGACACTTTCAAGGGAGGTTTGGACTCCCTCTGAAATGTCACCGTCCCCACCCCGACTGCTCTAACAACTCTGTCATCACCGAGTACTACTTCAATATCAGTGCCAGTCTCTGAAAGCTCTGAGAAGTACTCACGGACTCCTGTCAGAAGCCCCACTGTCCACATACTAGATACCTGAAGATGGTCCGCTAATCGAGGGAAAAGCATGCTCCCTCTGAACCTGTGTGGCAGGCGATCCTGCACTAGAGGACTCACACGTAGTGAACGCAAACTCTCGGTCAAAACGACCAGCATAGTCCTCAATCTCTGCTGAAGCTGCCACGTCCTGGTTCTTCCCCTTCTTCTTCTTCTCCGGACACACAACTGCATAGTGTCCCATCTTTTGACAATTCCAACACTTCACCTTGGAATAGTCCTTCTGTGTGTTCCCCTGTTTACCTTTACCTTTGCCTTTGCCCCCACCACTGCTTGTGGAAGCTTGCTTCTTCCCTTTGCCTTTCTTGCCTCCTGCCACCAGTGCTACATTCTCATCCTGCTCAACTGGCTTGGCTGCCCCAAGCTGACCTTTCCTGATCTCTGGCTGAATGCAATCATCCCAAAACCTCTCCCATGTGGGAAGGGTCTCACGTGCACAAACCCCATCAGCAAAGTTCAACCATGAATGGGGGAGGCCATTCACTGCAATCCGCACCAACTCAGTGGGTGGAATGGCCTCTCCAATCGCTGCCAACTCATCTCTCACATTAGTAATCTTTGTGAGATATCCAGCTGCACTATCATTACCCATCTTAATGTTCTTCAGCGTCTCCTTCAGGACCATCTTCCGGTTCTCATTGGTACTCTGGTAGAGATTGGACAATGCTGTCCACATCTCATGGGCATTGCTCTTTCCTCTCACATGAGGAGTGCAATGGTCTTTGATTCCGTCTAGAATCAGCCTCTTACCCTTGTTGTTCTTTTTATTATAAGCTGTCAACTGAGTAGCATCAGTAGGCACAACAACAGGGCTCTGTGTGGTATGCACCATGATATCCCAGACTTCTGCCTCCTCAAAGATACTCTGCATTCTCTCCTTCCAAACGCTGTAATTTATATGCCCATCCAGCCTATCCTCCACCCTCAATCCCAATGACATCCTGCTGTCCTAAAACTGAAAAATAACACTGCTGTTTATGAAAAAATCAGCTTGCTGGAATTTTCTGAGTGAAAAATTAGCAACTGTAATTTTTCCTTTTGCTGTCCCAAACTGCCCTTCAGCACTCAAGCTCTGATACCATGTAGAAATTTCTCATTTCCCACCCCGGTTTTCAGTTTCTCCTTATTTCTCGCATATAGTTAAATGCCCTTTCCCATAACCATACATTTAACAAGCTGAAAAAAATAAATTTGCTGAAAACACAAATTCTGGAAATTTTACAGAATGCTGGAAATTGCAGAAATAAAAATCAGCAGTAATAAACAACCATTAAAACACATTTAAACACTGAGATTTTTGGTCAATGTGACCCTGGAAAAACCCCCTACAACTCTTGGGGAAAACCGGTTTGAGAGCTCTTCTTTATTTCTGGAAAATGCCTTTTTACAGTAAGAGAAATGTTCAGCAAAAATCAGCAAACAGACTTTTACAACTTATCTCAGCCTTGCTGAAACTCAGCCTGTTGTTACTCCGCAGCTGTTACACCGCTGCTGTTGCTGATACACCACTGCTGTTGCTAATACACAGCTGCTGATACACCGCTGCTGTTGCTGATACACTGCTGCTGTTGCTGATACACAGCTGTTGATACACCGCTGCTGTTGCTGATACACTGCTGCTGATACACCGCAGCTGTTGCTGATACACCGCTGTTGATACACCGCAGCTGTTGCTGATACACCGTTGCTGTTGCTGATACACAGCTGCTGTTGCTGATACACCGCCCAGAAATCTTCCTTGCTCTCTTTTTCTCCTTCTCTCAATCTACTCATGAAAGAATTGAATCGAATGTGATCTTTTCCTCCCTTTCCTCCCTTAATATAACTCCAAGTGACTTTTGGGTGACCCAAGTGACTTTTGGGTGATCTCTAAATCCAATGGCTGAAATAGATTTAGATCAATGGCTGAGATTAAAATGCTCATTTAAATCTCACTTTTTATTTTTTTTAATTCACCCCACTTTAATAAAGACCCACTTAGTCATTTATTTCCAAAGTCACTTTTCCTTTCTAATTTTTCATTGACTTTATAAAAGTCACTTTAAAATTAGACTTAGTAACTTTATCACTTAAAGTCACTTTTAAATTAAATTTAACTTTATAAAATTATAAAGTCACTTTAGGAGAAAAATTAAATTCTTTTGGACACTTTTCCCTAGGCCAAAGATCAAACCCTAAGGGAACCACCTGTCCTTTGGTACCAAATTTCAACAATTATCAAATCACCAGGATTTGTAGGATGATGTGGCATTACCTACACCATCATCTGAGCCCTTGTAGATGATCTACAGGCATCTTCGACTCATTTGGAGAATAGTGAGGTTATTATTGTGCCCCCACATCCACTGGGAGCACCATAGGTTTATTGTTTGGAGAACAAGGAGCCAACCCTTTGTCTATCACTTTTGAGCTTCGTATTCTCCATTATGGCACCCATGGACCTCATCAGGCCTCTTGGAGGGCCCTACGACATGTATTATTTCTCATTTGACCGATTAAGAGGCTTATTATTTAATTTGTGAGCTAGTTTGGTGGGCTTGTCACAAAAAGTTATGTTATTAACACATTATTTTATTTTTGGGGCTTACGTAGGCTTAGGAGGCTATTTCGAACTCCTCATTAGTGTATAAATACAAGTGAGATGAGTTCATTTGCTCATCATCACTTTGGATTGGATCATTCTTCTCTTTATAGAATTTCACACTTTTTTCTGGTATGACGAATTGGAGCATGGATGAATTTTGATGTTTGGATTGGAGTATTTTATCTTAGAGCTTCTTTATTGTCAAATTATTGATGGTTGGATATGTTCTATCGCATGTAAGTACACACATTTAATTCTATTCTTGTTTTACTTTTGTCATATGCATTGAATGGGATTTTTGCTATACTAGGGCTAATTGCCGCATTGCATAATTGCAAAATTGTAGAATTATTGTTTCTATATAACATTTCTCAATGTTTGGGCCATGTATATGAATGAAATCTCCCAGAGATAAGTCCACTGGTGAATTTATCTTGATAATCCATCTCTTTTTTCCAAGTGAAGTATAAAAGCTTTGAGGTCTCTTCTTCTTGCCCTAAAGGCCAAGTGTCCTTAAGGCCTCCTTGACCGAAGTACAAGTTCCTTTCTCATCATTCTCCGGGACTTCGTTCTCCCCAAGGGATTAGGCACTGGTCCACCAATAGGGGATCACTCAAAGAACATTTTTCTGCACCTTTCCCTTTCTCTTCTAGGTCTATCCAAGTTGGGTCACCTAGGGCATCATTTTCCAGACAAAATAGCCAAAGAAAATGTTCGATCTCCTTGCCTCTACTGCGCTGGTGTGTCCTCAAGGCCTCCTCCAAATTTGAAGCCATTTCGACGGTAAAGTTGTGAGATAACCCAAGCCCTAGCTCTGAGATCAAACTTTACTCTGGTATTCCCTATGCTAGCACCTCATTAGGATCAATTTGACACTTTCGATTGCAAATTCTTGCTTTGATCCTTTTCCCCCTCCTTCTCTGGGTTAAGAACATCATTGGTTGGTAGATTCTCTCTCCTTAACCTAGGCTGGGTCCACTTGGTCCCGTGTGGTCCCATACCTTTGAAAGGTCAATTCTTCAAGAACCATTCGGGAAGTCAAGTTCAATAAGGATTTTAGGATTGGGAAACTCCTTTACAAGGCATATTCCTCTAACCTAACCCTCAAATCCTCACCTCCTTATCCTAGAAATCTTTGTACCTTGCTTGAAGAGCAAGTAAGCTCCATTCTTAACCCCCTTATAGGAAAATGATTATTAAGGTCATTTCACATCGATTGGTTGATTCATCCTTCACAAGTGACTTTCTATATACCGGTCTCCTCCCATCGGTGAAAGTCCGTAAAGAGTAGGGAGTCTTAGCTGAGGTGACAGTGGGCTAAGCCTCCATTGTTGCCCTTGACCTAACAATTGTCCCTTTTATGCCTATGCCCCTTGCTAGTTTGAGCGGTAACAAGCTCCATTCATAGGATCTTACTATAGATATTATAAGGGTTTTGGTCATAAACCCTAATTTACCAATCCCTAAAGGTTTAGGGCTTCATTTTTAACAATAACAACAAACCTTGAAGTACTAGGGTTTTTACAATACCAAGACTCTAAACAAGATAATAGGATTTCTAGACTTTCATCATTAACCCTAAGTAGACTAGGGTTTGATAACTGTAAATATACCCTTAGGTTAGTGTTTTATAGAGAACCTTTTAAGGTTTTATACGAATTATCAAAATATAATGAGGGTAGATTCAATCTAATGATTAATCACCCAAACAAGAATCTCTTACGATTCAAAACCCTAGAACAAAATTTCAAGGAAGAATGATCTTTATATAAAGAGATCTTTGTAACAAAGCTTATACGCTAAGACATACCTCAGGTTGTTCCTTAACAAACCTTGTATGACATCAATTCTTGAAGGGAAAAACTTCTTTCATGTTTCAAATCTATCCTTTGAATTCTCCTCGAGTATTCAACAAGCTTTCCTAACACAGAAAATATAAAAGGTTATCAGCATATAATATAAACACATCTTGATAAGAGAGGGAAACCAAACATCAAAGATAAGACAAGGAGTAAGATATTGATCTTTGGTAAAATGGCGAGGGCTCCCTCTTAATTCAATCTTGAGGGATACCTACAACTTTATCAAAATAAAAGGTGTTCTAACAAGACCTATTAGACCTACAAATTCTAGAGATCAAAACATAAAGGAAAACAATTCAAAACTTAGAATAGAAGACCAAGGGAGGATATGTGTAAGGGAGGACTTAGTAGTATAAGTCCTTGACTTCCGATTCTTCTTCAGTCTTGTTCTTCTTTGGTGGTCCTTCATCAACAACATTTGCTTGATCCCTATTTCTTTTCTTATTTCTTGGATTCTCAGGACAATGACTCTGGTAATGTCCCAACTTGTGGCAATTGTAACATTCAACCTTGGATAGGTCCATATTCTTCTTTGGTCCTTTGAATTTCTTGAAGGTTCCCTTCTTTTTGTGAGGAGCAGAGTAAAACATTCAAGGTGTTTTCTTCTTTATTTTTTGTTGTTATTGTTTACCATCAATATTCTAGCTTTTCTTGGCTACGTGCATTCCACATTTGTTCAAATGTAGGCATATCCTTCCAACTGTTGAGTTCTGATGCAAAGGCACTCCACGATTTAGGTAGTCCTAGAAGAGTGGTAATTATGATCTCCTTTTCTGGGACAACTTCATCTATTGCTTGGAGTTCATCTTTGATTCTAGATATCCTTATAAAGTATGATGAAACAATATCATCATTTGTCATCTTAACAGTTCTTAGTTCGTTCTTGAGGCTTGCTATTTGACCTATGTTCTTGATTGTTAATAACTTGGAGAGAGCCTCGTACATTTTTTGAGCGGAATTTATGTTGGATATGTATGGAATTAAGTTATCCTTAACTCCATCCACAATTAGATTCATAGCCACAATTTCAAGTTCTCTAATTTCACTTTATCTGCATTACTTGATTCATCAGTAGGCTTCTTGACTCTTCCTTGAACACGATCTAAGACTTTATTCTTTTTGATAATGATATCTATACTCTTTTTCTAGGCCCTGTAGTTGGAGACTCCTAGATTGTTCTTTGCCTTCATTGAGTTTGTCATGTTGATATCTTCTATTTCTAGCCTTGAAACTCCTTATATGATCCTCTTTAATGACCTTTCCTTGATCCTTTAATTTAATAGATCTTCAACCTACCTTTTTCTTCTTTCTTTCACTTTAGCTCTGATACCATGTTAGAAAATCGGAAAGGAAGAATTATTTTCTTATGTTGATAATTACTTGTGATATTTTTATGTTTTTATCAACTTTCTTATGTTCTTTTGTCTTTAATCATCAAGCAATTATCAAAAGAAAAATATGAAGATCAGGGACATGAGATATAGGCGGAAAACCAGGGCTAAAACCCCTATATAGGGGAAAACCCAGTCAAGAACTCTTCCTTCAGTAATTCAAATTGAGATGGACCAAGACCCTAGACCAATAGACCTTCCTCCTCCACCAAGTCAGCCTTCCAAGATGATGTAGTAGTCTTCTTCTTATCTACTAGCTTCTACCCAACAACAATCTAGCAATTCGACTTCCAGTTGCAGAATTTTCGACCCCCAATAGTAGAATTTCAGCCTCCTTCTAGCAGTTGCACAACGTCACACGTGTGGGAAAGAGAGAGAAAATTTCCACCTTTTATGCTTGAGAGAGACCTTCTTTGCTATCTTTCTTCTCTTCTTCCATGAAATTAACACCCATTTCTGACACCAGAAGTTGCAAATCGAACTTGTGGTGAGTGAGTCCCAAAGGAGGTCGAGTTGCTGTTTTTATATAGTGATTCTATTGCCTAGTTTAGGCTAACTTGTCCAGTTTGAGGCCGACTTGGTGGAGGAGGCCTAATTGACCTATTTTACAATAAAATAAATTTCTTCTTTGACAAATAAATCCCAAGAAGGGTTCTTTACATTATGACATGGACAAGGACACTTGACACAAACCCTAGAAGCCTACAATGGAGGCTTTGACCTAAAAACAATTGACCCAAGCATGAAACCCATGCTTTCATAAGTCAATAATAATAATAATAAAATTTCATTTTCTTTCTTTTGACAAGTACAATATATTGTGACATACATTTATGAAGACCGAACCTAGTTACATTCTTCAACACTTCTTCCTCTTTTTTGCAACTACTAGATCTTGGCTTAGATACTTTGTTTCCTTTCCCGGTCTTATTGGATGCTGTGAACGTTGTTTCTATATTAGATGGACCATCCTCTTCAATCCTCATTTGATAAGCTATAATTATTCCACGTAGCTCATCCATACTAAGGTTGCTTAAGTATGATCTATCTTCTAAGACATAAACCTTATGATTAAATATTGCTGAGAGAGTTTTGAGGACCTTCCGAACAATGACCTTTTTATCTGCTGGTTCTCCTAATCCTTCCAAGGCATTTGTTACTTCATCTACATGTTGAAAGTAAGTTGCAATGTTCTTGTCTTCTTTTATCCTTAGTTCAAATTGAGCTGTGCAAATTTGAAGTTTTGCTTTCTTGACCTTTGAGTCTCCTTCATATAGTTTCAAAGCTTGTCCCATAGTTCCTTAGTTGTTTTGCAAGCCAATACCTTAACATAGATTGAGTGAGTCCACTTATAATAAGATCCTTGACTTTGACATCATATACACCATTTTTCTTACCCTGTTCATTTGTTGTTGCTTTATAGCCCTGTTTTAATATTTCCCAAACTTCATATCCTTGTGCAAGTAAATGAACTTGCATTCTTCCACTCCATAGTGCATAGTGATCTCCATCAAACAAAAAACTATATTCTTGGTGTACTAAGAGGGAGGGTGAATCAACATTTCTTACCAATTAACACTTAATTAATCATTTTTCAGAGCATTAGTTAATCTTCAATAGTATTACAATTATTCAGTAAAGCAGTAAACAACAATGCAGAAAGATAGAGACTGTAGGCACAAGATTTTCAGGTGGAAAACCCCCTTCGGGTAAAAAACGAACGAACGCTTTTCTAATAAGTTCTTTAATCTTCCGCCCTAACTCAAAAGAAAGCTACAACTTCCTAGAACTCTAAAAAAACATTCTTCTCCAACTCCCATTGGTAGGACGCCCTGGTTTTATCAGCAGTTAGCTGAAAGGATGCCCCAACACCCTAGCAAGCCACAACTCGCCCTAGCGCCACCCTACCGCCGTGAAGTGTTTACAGGCCCCAACCTAAAGGTGACTTCATTAACCTACCTAGCACCACCCTACCACCCTATAAAGACAAATATAAAAAGTGTGGACTCTCGTATCAGGGACAATGATCCACGTTACAATGATATTCAATGATTTTCTTTGACTGACCAATAACAGTAGAACCTAAACCCTTGTCCCGTCAAACCAAGAACTCTTATTCCTATTGGAGTATGTGACTAGGTTCAGTCTTCATAAATATGAAATGTACTCTTGATTCTTGTATATTGTAAAAAGAAAGGTAAATTATTATTATTATTTTTAGCATGGGTTTCATGCTCAAGGTCAAATTTATTTATAGGTCAAGCACCCATTGAGTGCTTCTAGGGTTTTTCATAGAGTCAAGAAGTCAATTGAGGCATTCTCATATATGAAAGACCCCATTGGGCACTTTATATCATGTAAAAGAAATTTGTTTGTCATAAAGTATGTCAAAGATCTATCCAAGACAAGTCGAGCTACAAGTTGTGAGAAGTCGGCTTGTTAGGGCACCCAAATTTGTGACAAGGGTCAAAGTTGTGCAAAAGAAGAAGAAATTGATTTGGGTTGACTTTGTGAGAAGCTAGTTCATCAAGGAGACGCTCACTTGGTCTTGGATGTTGTGTGTGGAGCATGATTGTTCAGAGGTCTTTGTTTCAGCCGAATGTATACCCCAGGAAGTTTGTACGCACCTCCACGTCGGGGGGTGTGGGGGGACTTGTCCTCCCCCCGGCTGGGGGGTTCGGGGGCCAACGGTCCCCTGGCGGGGGCTCGGTGGCAGCGCCCCTGAAGCCAAAAATAGATGTAAAATTGCCTTATAAAAGTATAGTAATTTCTAGTCAATTTGGGCTGTCCATTAGGCGGATGATCTGATGGTAGAACTTATGTTTAGTTTAGGGTTTTTTGCCCTAGAAGGCAACCCCCTCTCTTTGTATGAGGGCATTGTATTTGAGGCTGTGAAATAGATGTGTATTCTCAGAGCGAGAAACAGAGAGGTGAGACTGTGAGAGAAAACAGAGGATATTACAGCGGATCTGCTGTAGGTTGTGTCTCTTCATTTTGCTGGATAATAGAAAGGAAGGACTGACTGTTCGGGGTGGACGTAGCCCAAACTGGTTGAACCACGTATATCTGTGTCTCTCTTGTCTTATGCGTTTTTTGTGTTTATATTTCTGCAATATTTTATGTGTTCCATTGCTCCGTAATATATAATTTTCTAACAACTGGTATCAGAGCCGAAGGTCTATTTCGCTGATAAACTCGCAGGAAAGAAGGGTTCCTTATTCGAGTGGGAGCAATGGCGGAAGATGGTAAGTTTAGGGTCGAGAAATTTAACGGCCAAAACTTCTTGTTATGGAAGATGCATATGGAAGATTATCTGTATCAGAAAGATCTATACCTACCATTGAGCGGAAAAACAAAGAAGCCGACGGCTATGACAGATGAAGAATGGAACCTTCTCGATAGAAAGGCACTCAGAACAATACGGTTGTGCCTCGCTGCGTTAGTCGCCTTCAACATTTCGAAGGAAACAATGATAGAGGGTTTGATTCAGGCATTGTCGAAACTATATGAAAAACCCTCGGCCTCAAACAAGGTATTTCTTATGAAACGGTTATTTAATATGAAGATGTCGGAAGGTGGATCTGTTGCAGATCATTTAAATGATTTTAATACAGTTACAAGTCAGTTAAATTCTGTAGGGGTAAACTTTGAAGATGAAGTTAGAGCTCTGTTATTCTTGTGCTCATTGCCAGAAAGTTGGAATGGTTTAGTAATGGCCATTAGTAACTTTGTCTCTGGATCTAGTACTTTAAAGTTTGATGATGTTGTCGGTGCTATCCTTAGCGAGGAAATGCGACGGAAAAGCTTTGGTGAGACATCGGGTAATGCTTTGAGTGCAGAGTCTAGGGGAAGAAAAATGGAAAGAGGAAAGAGCTCAGGATATCGTAGTGAATCAAGGAAATGGAGATCCAAGTCCAGATCGGGGATAGTGTGTTGGAAATGCGGAAAGAAAGGACACCTAAAGAAAGACTATAGATCTTGGAAGGGAAAAGAAGGAGGTGCACAACAAGAAAACAATCATGAAGCAAATGTGACAGGTGAGGTGTTACAAGATGCTTTGATTCTTTCTTTCGAAAATATTACTGATTCCTGGTTGGTAGATTCAGGGGCCTCATTCCATGCCACCCCTGATAAGAAATACTTTCATGACTATGTTCAAGGAGATTTTGGACAAGTTCGTTTGGGTGATGATAAACCCTGTAAAATTGTTGGAATGGGTAAGGTTTTTGTAAAACAGCAGAATGGAAACCAATGGCTACTAAAGGAGGTAAGGCATGTTCCAGATTTGAAGAAAAATCTGATTTCAACAAGGCAGTTAGGCAGTGAAGGTTGTGTGACACCTTTCATAGATAAAGCTTGGAAGGTCACCAAAGGAGCCTTGGTAATAGCAAAAGGCGAAAAGGTTGGTACATTGTATTTATGCAATGGTATTTCTAACTCTGTTAATGCTTTAACTTCCAAAGGAGCAGATGCAACGTTATGGCATCATAGGCTCGGTCACGAGTGAAATGGGGATGAAGATTCTTCACTCAAGGAATTTGTTGCCGGGTTTGAAGAATGTTGATTTGGACTTCTGTGAGAATTGCATTTATGGAAAACAGAGGAGAGTCAGATTTCTCAGAGTTGGGAAAGAAAAGAAGAGAGAAAAATTAGAGCTTGTGCATACAGATGTATGGGGACCTGCTCAGGTATCATCTCTCGGTGGCTCTCGTTATTATGTTACTTTCATTGATGATGCAACTAGAAAAACTTGGATTTATTGTATTAAGAATAAATCTGATGTATTTGATACTTTCAAGAAATGGAAAGCTTTGGTTGAGATTGAGACAGGAAAGAAATTGAAGTGTCTTAGATTAGACAGAGGTGAATATTGCAGCAAAGAGTTTGATAGGTACCGTTTAGAGCATGGAATTCGCAGAGAGAAGACAGTTCCAAGAACACCACAAGAAAATGGTGTGTCAGAAAGGATGAACAGAACAATCATGGAGCGTGCAAGGTGCATGAGATTTCATGCAGGATTGCCTTTACAGTTTTGGGCAGATGCTGTAGATACTGCTGTTTATCTAATAAACAGAGAGCCTTCAAGTTCCTTGGATGGTGGTGTTCCAGAGGAAGCATGGACAAGTAAAAAGGTAAACTACTCCTTTAAAGCCTTTTGGTTGTGAGGCCTTTGTCCATATTGATAAAGAAAATAGAACAAAGCTTGAGGCAAAGTCAAAGAAATGTACCTTTATTGGATATGGTGTTAATGATTTTGGTTATCGCTTATATGATTATGAAAATCACAAAATCATTAAGAGCAGAGATATAATATTCAATGAAAAGGTATTGTATAAGAATCAGTTGCAGGAAAAGAAACAAGAAAAAGAAAACAAGGAATACATAGTTCTTGATGAAATCAATGAAAAAGTAAAGGTGCCTGAAAATATTAATAATCAACAACAACAACAACAACAACAACAACAACCACCACAACAGCAACAGGTACCCCAAACACCTGAAAGTGGTGTTAGAAGATCTACCAGGATAAGTAGACCCCCTGAACGATACTCTCCTTCATTATATTATTTATTGTTGACTGATTCTGGTGAACCCGAATGTTATGAAGAAGCAATGTAGGTTGAAAGCAGGAAGAAGTGGGAGCTAGCCATGGAAGAAGAGATGGACTCCTTAATGCATAACCAGACTTGGGACTTAGTCAGGTTGCCTGCAGGTAAAACTACATTGCAGAATAAATGAGTTTACACGCTGAAGGAAGAAGATGGAGGAAAACAGAGGTACAAAGCTAGACTTGTGGTGAAGGGGTTTGCACAGAAGAAAGATATTGATTTTGATGAAATATTTTCTCTTGTTGTTAAAATGACTTCAATCAGAACTATTCTAAGTATAGTAGCAGTTGAAGGTTTGCATCTTGAGCAGTTAGATGTAAAGATAGTTTTTCTCCATGGGGATTTGGAGGAAGAGATATATATGCAGCAGCCACAAGGATATGAGGTAAAAGGAAAGGAGAAACTAGTGTGCAGGTTGAAGAAGAGCTTGTATGGCTTAAAACAGGCTCCAAGGCAGTGGTATCTAAAATTTGACAAGTTTATGTCTGAACAAGGTTATACTAGATGTCACTCTGATCATTGTGTTTATCTGAAAAAGCAAAATGATGGTAGCTATATTATATTGTTATTGTATGTAGATGACATGCTTGTTGTAGGGTCTAACATGCAGGAAATAAATGTGCTCAAAAGAAAATTGGCAAATTCATTTGCAATGAAGAATTTGGGAGCTGCAAAACAAATCCTTGGTATGAGAATAACTAGAGACAGGAAAAATCGCAAATTAACATTGTCTCAGAATGAGCACATACAAAAGGTGTTGAAAAGATTTAATATGCACAATGCAAAACCAGTGAGTACACCTTTTGCTAGCCATTTCAAACTTATTAAGGAAATGTGCCCAAAGACCCATGAAGACATGGATTATATGTCTAAAGTTCCATATGCATCAACAGTTGGAAGTTTAATGTATGCAATGGTCTGCACAAGGCCTGATATTTCACATGCAGTGAGAGTTGTAAGCAGGGACATGAACAATCCAGGAAAGGAACATTGGATGGCAGTGAAATGGATTCTCAGATATTTGAAAGGTACCACAAATCAAGCATTATGCTTTGGTGGTTCAAACATTTATCTACAGGGATATGTTGATGCAGATATGGCAGGTGACAGAGACAGAAGGAGGAGCACTACAGGATATGTATTTACTGTTGGTGGAACAACTGTCAGTTGGGTTTCAAAAATCCAGAGTGTTGTTGCACTTTCAACAACGGAAGCAGAGTATGTTATTGCTATAGAGGCTAGTAAAGAAATGATTTGGTTACAAAAGTTTATGGGTGAATTGGGTAAGGAGCATGATATGGGCACGTTATACAGTGATAGCCAAAGTGCCATTCATCTTGCAAAGAACTCAACATTTCATTCCAGGACTAAACACATACAGCTCAAGTACCATTTCATACGGTCAATGTTGGAAGATGGAGAGTTGAAGCTGGAAAAGATACACACTAGCCAGAATCCTGCAGATATGTTAACAAAAGTTGTAACCAGGGAGAAACTGAGAATATGCTCAGTTTCAATTGGCCTTCAAGGATGACGTTGAAGATGAGAAACAACCAGGTCCAAAGAGGAGTCATTGTCCAGCAAATGAAGCAGCGGTGGAGTTGCTACAATCATTCTCCAAGTGGGAGATTGTTGTGTGTTGAGCATGATTGTTCAGAGGTCTTTGTTTCAGCCGGATGTATACCCCAGGAAGTTTGTACACCCCTCCACCTGGGGGGGTGTGGGGGGACTTGTCCCCCCTGCGGGGGTCCGGGGGCTCGGGGGCAGCGCCCTCGAAGCCAAAAATAGATGTAAAATTGCCTTGTAAAAGTATAGTAATTTCTAGTCAATCTGGGCCGTTCATTAGGCGGATGATCTGACGATAGAACTTATGTTTAGTTTAGGGTTTTTTGCCTTAAAGGCAACCCCCTCTCTTTGTATGAGGGCATTGTATTTGAGGCTGTGAAATAGATGTGTATTCTCAGAGCGAGAAACAGAGAGGCGAGACTGTGAGAGAAAACAGAGTATATTACATCGGATTTGCTGTAGGTTGTGTCTCTTCATTTTGCTGGATAATAGAAAGGAAGGACTGGCTGTTCGGGGTGGACGTAGCCCAAACTGGGTGAACCACGTATATCTGTGTCTCTCTTGTCTTATGCGTTTTTTGTGTTTATATTTCTGCAATATTTTATGTGTTCCATTGCTCCGAAAAATATATTTTTCTAACATTGGAGGGGTCTTTGACAAAAGTCATATGTCTTGGAATTTCGTCATTTGAAGATTCTATAAGAAAAGTATTCTTGGGGTTTTCTTCTCAAGAGGAGAGGTTTTGGCCCTTGCTAGTAGCTTACATTTTGTGTCCTCTTGTCTCATTTATCTTCATTGTTTGATAGCCGTTGATGATAAAGAACACAATAATAATCAAGTGAAAGAAGAAGCTAATAATTAAGAAAAAGAATATAATAAGCAGTTATCAAAGGAAGAGAAATCACCTAATTTAGTTGCCCCTTAGATTTCTCAACATGGTTTCAGATTCAGGTTGACTACAACAAGAGGAAGGCAGCTTGAAGATCATACATATGAAGAAGAATACATAAGGGCCAAGCACGAGGAGAAGCATCAAGGAGGACCACTCTTCTCATCACAAGGATCACATCATCTATAAGGAACACCACTTTGAAGAAGAAAGAAGACCTCAAGGACCTTATGTCCACTCAAAGAAAGGACTCTACATTTGAAGCACCTTGTGAAGCCTCCACATTCTACATTATCGTCCAAAGGAAGGAAGAAGAGGCATTGCCATCATCATCAAAGAAATCAAGGCGATCTCCCTCTTATTGAAGAAAGGATCACATCTCAAGCATACTTGAAGAAAGAAGGTCATCAAGGAAGCAATTTTCATTAAGAAAGCATCTTCAATACAACCTCATCAAGAAGGCATCAAGTTGAAGGTATCATCATCAAAAGGAGCATCTTCACTCGACAAGTAAGTATTCTATACTTGACAAGTAAGGAGCATCTTCAATACAACCTCATCAAGAAGGCATCAAGTTGAAGGTATCATCATCAAAAGGAGTATATTCACTTGACAAGTAAGTATTCTATATTTTATGTCTCAATCCACAAGGACTTCTTTCTGCAAGGAGAACAACAAACTAATTGGGTCATTGAATTACCTTTTGAATGGAAGAAGAGAATAGATTTGTCCTTATAGAAAATGAAGTTAGTGAATATGTCATGGGATCAATCACCAAACCACCTCAAGAGCAATCTCAAGATCTATCAAAGTACACAAATGTTAGTTTTTGTAGCATCAGAAGTGTTCTAGTCTTGAAACTTTGTGGAGAGGCTAAAACACATGAGTTTTCCATAACCTAGAAACCGTTTATGGAAATTCCACCTAGAAGTGTCTCAATTAGATTATTAGCCTATTTTTAATTATTTCCTAAGTCTAAACTTAGTAAAAGGGGTTAATTAATAAGAATTAATTGAGATAAGGTATGAATGTTTATGGAAATTCTACCTAGAAGTGTCTCAATTAGATTATTAGCCTATTTTTAATTATTTCCTAAGTCTAAACTTAGGAAAAGGGGTTAATTAATAAGAATTAATTGAGATAAGGTATGAATCATATAGAAACTTGCACGGATTGACTCGAAAATAATTTGGGCCTTTGATTAAGTTTTAATCTTGGCCGTTGGTGGTCCAACAAAAGATTATAAGAAGAAATTGATGGGTAGATGGGGAACACACTTGTGAGACACATAGAGATCCATTTCCTTGGAGAGTTCAATTTTCCAGAGGCAGTAGCCTGAAGAGTTCAAGCTTCAGAAGGAAGAAAGAAAGAGGGGCAGGGACAGTGAAGCCGGAGGAAGGTGTTCCATATCCGGTGATTTCATTTGCAGAGAGGCCAAAATTTCTCTAGGAGGCTGCGCAAGGGCTTGGCAGAAGCCTCTAAAAGGCATTTCGATTCGCTGAGGGGAGAAGACATTTTCAATGTTGGAGTCTGGGAAGAGGTTCCAGAGGGCCGGGGAAGTGTTTTTCTAGTCAGCAGCAGGTAGGACGGCTAGATCTGCAGTGAATTCAAGCAGCATGTGTGGCAGGCAACATTAGGTTGACGCAAAGCTTGCGCATGCCAAGTTGGACGGCTAGCCTTTCAGAGCTTAGAAAATGTCGAGATAGCTTAGAGTGACGATAATTTCCCTCAGATTATTTTTGCCAGTATTTTATCTGCAGGATTGACAATATTCAGTATCCAGTTGTACTCATAATTTCTCACTGCTGCTTAATAATTAAAACCCTCAGCTGCTGCACCGTTTTTCCCAAGTTAGGTTTTTTCTGGGGACATTTGTCCAAAAGTAATTGTCACTTTTTATGTGTGTGTAGTAGCATATTTCTCAGTTTCCAGTGCTATTATTTTATGCAGTTTTATTTGTGAAGGTTACAGTGTGATTTATTTGATATTTGCCGTATAAAATACATTGTTAAATTAATTAACAATTAGAATAATTAATTCTAGTTGCTGCAATAGGATTCCAGTAATGATTTTTTCACAATGAAAGGAGAAATAAGGGCTCAAAGGATTCTCATAGAGTCAATAAAGGATTCTCTCATCCCTTATGTAGTGAAATTGAAGACAACGAAAGAGATCTATTCAAAACTGGTAGCATTGCGGGAAAAATCATATCATTGAGAACCAAACTATACAAGATGAAGGTATCAAAAGATGAAAGGGTAGCCTCATACCTTATGAGGGTATCTCAAATAAGAGACGAACTACAAGAGCTAGGAGAAATAATGTCTGATCGGAAAACGACCACCATTGTGTTCAATGCACTACTTGATGAATGAGACAATTTTGTATCAAGCATCTATGGGAAGAAGCAAACCACTCCATTCAACGATCTGTGGTCATTATGCAAGATTGAAGAAACTAGATTAAAGGCGAAGAATGGTGTTTGGTCAAGCATTTGAAGCTATGGCTATGGCAAAGAAGAAATGGCAGTCTCGAAAATGATCTCAAAAGAAGATCGATATGTCAAAAATCCAATGCTATGGATGTAATGAATATGGGCATTTCAAAATGAATTACCCTAAACTCAAGAATGACAACAAGAAAAGAAAAGAAAGAAATGAAGCCCATGTCACCGAAAAAGTAGAAGAGCCTGAAAAGAAGAAGTCAAAGGAGGAAGTAAAAGACCTCTACTATCACTGAGATGACATTATGTACTTAATTCTTTTCAGTTTGTAGAAGATAGAAAGTCATCACTTGCATAATAGGATGCATTATAGAAATTGAGATGACATCATCATAAAGGGATGAAGGAATAACTGAAATAGAAGTTCATATGGCTGAAGCAGTCATCTCACATGATAAAAAGGAAGTATCTCATGACATCATCATTAGAATCATAGAAGGAAAACCAAAGTAGTAGTCTATATGGTTGGAAAAAGTCATCTAGCAAGATAAAGAGATTATCATACATCATCATCATTAGAAAGGAGCATTTGTAGAATGAGGATCATTAAGATCCTCCATTGGAATCTTTGTTAGAAGATTCACCACTACTTAAGAAGAAGCAAGTGTCTTGCAGGTAGTCTACATTCCACCTTGTGTGGAATCCGTTGTTTAAAAGAATGATGGTATGATGACAAAGATGTGCAACATATCAAGTTGGTTGAAGTATTTTCATCTTCAAGCAAGGAAAGGACATTGCTTGAAGGAATTCTAGATGACGACATGAAGGAAGAGGTATGTATACATTTAGTAATAGTTAGATAAGGTCATGTCATCATATGGTTGCAGATAGAATGGGTAGAATGCTCTATCTCATGAGCATGCTGAAGAAACCTCTTCCTTTAGAAAGATACATGAAGGCATGTAGACAATATGCCTTGAACTCTTCTACATATTGACAAGATGAAATCAACATAATATGACCTCATGAAGAAAATGAGGTAGTCGGCAACTATGGTTCCTATGATGAAGGAACTACGTATAGAGATCCTAAGGAAGGCATATGCAGAGAAGGTGAAAGAAGAGTTCGTGAAAGATGTATCTATAGTAACATAAGATAAGATAAGTGATCAACATCTAATAACAAGAAGGATTAGCTATGGCATCTCCATGAAGAAGGTATGAAGACCTTGATAGGTATGTTGGAAAAAGAGAACCTTAGCAATGAATGTCTTCGAGATAGATTCATAGATGTGTTGGATGTTGATACTGCTAGAAGTCGATGTCATGACGAAAGGCCATCAAAAAGAGGTAATGTTTATTTGATGTTCAGTTTTGATTTTTCAGAAAGCATCTGGTTGGTTTGCAACAGGGCTACCGAAAGAGGGTTGTAGAAGTGACCTACAACTAGTACTCATGAGATTGGATGGAAGATCTTGAAAGAAGCATGACTTGGAAGAGGTAGCTGTATGAAGAATATCCATATGTGGACTAGAAGATCACTTCGTGATGAAAAGAAGGATAACATGACTATTGGTTCAACACTATGTTTCGTTGAAGGGAAGCTAAGTTACCAGGATTCGGATACGGATTCGGATACGGATCCGGATCCGCTTGATTTTTGAAAAGCTAGGATTCGGATACGGCAAGGAAACGACAAGTACGATTAATATAAATATATTTTTATAATAAAAATTTTGATATTAATGTCCAAATTTATTGTAATCACTACCCATCAACAACAATAATAGAGTTTATATTATTATTATTATTATCCAATTTTAAAGTCACGGACCAAGCCAGACACCAAATTGGTGTATGAGACCCCCTTGTTTGTGGGGCAAGGGACCCACCTCTGTGTAGTGATTTGACTGCGAAGTCTACGAAGGCATACATACTCTACCCCTCTAGTTTTGAACCTATGACCTCATAGGAGGAAACACATACTCTTAACCATCAAGGCCACACAAGCTGAATTGTGTAGATGAATTTCATGAAAACACATACAATACTTCATAATTAGACCCCCTTGTTTGTGGGGCAAGGGACCCACCTCTGTGTAGTGATTTGACTGCGAAGTCTACGAAGGCATACATATTCTACCCCTCTAATTTTGAACCTATGACCTCATAGGAGGAAACACATACTCTTAACCATCAAGGCCACACAAGCTGAATTGTGTAGATGAATTTCATGAAAACACATACAATACTTCATAATTAAAATAGCATTAATTATTTTATAAAAATTAAATTATAAATTATAATATATTATGAAACTATTTAAATGATAAATAATAATAATTTACTACACATATTACTTTATATGAATTAAATAATAATAATTTACTACACATATTACTTTATATGAATTAAATAATAAGCTTATAATATATAAAAGTTTAATATAAAATATAATCTACAAATTTTAAAAATTGTACATAACAAATTTGATATATTTTAAATAATTTTAATTTATAATATATATGGACAATAAAATAACAATTTGTTAATATTTTAAATAATTAATTTATAATATATATAAAAAAAAAATTACTTTATAAAATTATATATAACATTTCTAAACTAATATAAATAAAGTATAACATATTTAAAAAGTTTTAATTAAATTAATGTGAATAAAATATAACTTAGCTATAAAAGAATAATTAAATTATATAGCATAGCTATAAAAGTATAATTAAATTAATATAAATAAAATATAGCATATCTATAATTAAATTATAATATTATAACATATCTAAAATATAAACACGGTATACCTATACGTGTCCTTTTATGACATTTCTAAACTAATGCGAATAACATATAACAGATTTATAACCATATTAACATATAACAGATTTATAACCATATGGGGTCTGTTATAACGTTTCTAACTAATGTCAATAACATATAACAGATTTATAAATTTATAATTAAATTAATATTAAAACATATTCAAAATATAATATGAGTTAAAATGTGCCAAACTGCATACGCTCCGCTAATAAATAAAAAACCCAGTGGCTGCGTCATACTACCAAGCCCGTAAATACCCAAAACAATGATATTAATACCAATCGCATCATTCTGGCCGTCTTATTCGCTGCACGTGCGCCTATTGTCTGAGCTTCCAGCTAGCAGCTATCGGGTTAGAGTGCAATGCATTACCAAAACATTTTCCTCGTTAAAAAACTGTTTTCTAACGAATCCAGGTGAATCCGGATCCGAATCCGTTTCTGATCCGGGGAACCGCGAATCTATTTCTCAGGGTGGACGGATCCGGTAACATAGAAGGGAAGTGATGGTGAAGATGGCTGATGCCCTACAAAGAAGTTTTAGAAGAAGGCTCCATGATAAAGAAGTTGGAAGTTCATGACATGATGTCGAAAGGAGAAGCCCTACAACAACTGATAGTACCACCGAAGAGCAAATAGTCGTTGTTGAAGACAAGTCCCTAGTTAAGAGGGAGCTTGGGCAAGTTCCTAAGGAACTTGGGTGTATTCCTTTTATAGGAACGAATAGATCCTCCCTAATTGAGAGGGAGAGATAGACACATCATTCTTGTCTTCATGTTGTGAAGAAAGAATGGAGGATTGGGTAAGCATTTGGTTTTCGATACTCTTTGAGGATGAGGTAGGGCATCCAATAGGTAAGAGTAGTCAAAGAGGAAATTCCTCGAGGATGTGTTAATCTAAAACATGAATGATCCTAGAAGGACATATCTTGTTAACATCCAGATGGGGTATGTGCCTTAAGAGACGATGATGATGGTGCCTATAATTCATTGTCTCGCCAACATTGTGCTCTTACCTTGTGGAGAGATGGAACTGTCAGTCAAGGTCTTGCTATGTGACAATGCTGGTTGGTATGATGAGATGCATTGATATAAGTTGATATGATAGCTTATGAGATGGCTTACCAATCCAACTCTTCTTATGAGAATTCTTCAGTATAGGAATGTCCAAGTACCTTATATGTATTATGAATACCTCCCTAGTTAAGAGGGAGTGTTGTTATATGTAACTAGGCTCGGTTTTCATAAATATGAAATGTACTCTTGACTCTTGTATATCGTAAAAAGAAAGGAAAATTATTATTATTATTTTTAGCATGAGTTTCATGCTTAAGGTCAATTTTATTTATAGGTAAAGCATCAATTGAATGCTTCTAGGGTTTGTCATAGAGTCAAGAAGTCAATTAAGTCATTGTCATATATGAAAGACCCCATTGGGCACTTTATATCATGTAAAAGAAATTTGTTTGAGTCATATAGTATGTAAAAGATCCCTCCAAGACAAGTCGGCCTACAAGCTGTGAGAAGTCGGCTTATTAGGGCTACCAAAGAAGCCTATAAATTGGAGGCACCAACAAGTTCGATCAAGGAAGAAGAAGACACCAAAAAGAAGCGAAGAAGAAGGAGATACGAGGAAACAAAAGGTGAAAGCAAAATCTGATTTTTTGGGCCACTATCTCTCACACGGGCGGACTATAATTAGGTCATCCTATCTACTGTAACAAGACCAAATTACATTCATCATAAGAAGCCAAATTGAATTGCCAAGATCTAATTTGGAAGCCGAGTATCGAAGAAAGAAAAGGGGAGGACTAAGCAAGGAGAAAAAGGAACTCTATTCTACCCTACTTTACTCACACTTGTGAAAGTCACAGATTGCAATAGGATCGAAAATGTTTCAGACTTACTGAAGAAGCTGAAATTTGTGCAAAAGGGTCAAATTTGTGCAAAAGAAGAAGAAATTGATTTGGGTTGACTTTGTGAGAAGCTAGTTCATCAAGGAGAAGTTGATTTCGTCATGGAGGGGTCTTTGACAAAAGTCATAGGTCTTGGAATTTCGTCATTTGAAGATTCTATAAGAAGAGAAGAATTCTTGTGGGTTTTCCTCTCAAGAGGAGAGGTTTTGGCCCTGTTATCGCTCAAACTAGAAGGGGTCCTAGGAGGGGATCCTATAGAGCAATTACTAGGTCAAGGGAAACAATGGAGCGATAGCCCATCGTCACCTTAGCTAAATCTCCCTGCTCTTTACTGACTTTCACCGATGGGAGGAGACCTAGTATGAAGGGGAATCACTAGATGAATGGAACAATGAGAGGGAAAGGAGTGATTCCTAAGGCCTATTCACAAGAGAGATTCAATTATATGGCTTTTCTTGCTCGGGAAGCAAGGTGATATGTTCTCTAGGAAGGCTTAAGAGGATTCTTGAGGCTAGGGTTTGGGAATATATATTGCAAAGATGATTCCTTAGCTTGTAAATCCTTATGGAGAATTGGTCTTTATGTGATCTTTATGGAATTGGCGTCAATAGGTTGTAGGGCCACACGGGAAAGTAGACCCAAAATTAGGTCAAGGGTATGGAGTTGATCACCCAATGAGGGACTTGACCTCATTAGGGAGGAGAAGAGGATCAAATAACAAATTTTCTTTGATATTTGAATTCAATGATCCTAATGAGGACACTAGCCAAGGGAAAACTAGGGCAAGAAATAGTCCTTGAGCTAGGGCTTGCTACATCTTGAGATCCCATCATCAAATATGCTTCAAATTTGGAGGGCCTCTAGAGAAAACCTCAGTGCAGTTGTGGACCAAAAATTGAAGTGTTTCGCTGGCTAGATCGTGAGATAATTGATGCCCTAGGTGACCTATGTAGGCTAGGCCTAGAAAAAGAGAGAGGTGAAAAGAATAAGCATTGAAAAATATCACCAATGGAGTATTAATGCCTTGCCCTTTGGGAGAGATGGAGTCAAGGAGAATTTATGGTTTGGGAAGAATTCACCCAATCAAGGAGGCCTTCAACAACTCTGCATGGCATTTAGAGCATGAGAACAACTGCTGTAAGGACTTTATACTTCAGTTTGCAATATATGATGACTTATCAAGATGTATTTAACATAAATTATCTCTAGGAACATTCACCCATTCATACATGGTCCATGACGTGATGCAACACTATAAAGAACAAAAATTCCCACAATTTCATATAGAGCAGTGGTAAATTTCAGACTTGTGTAGCAAAAATTCTAACAACATTCATGTGACAAAAGTAAATGACAAGAATAAGCATTAAAAGAGTCCTTACATGTATAAAAGAGTATATCCAATCATCAAATTATGCCAATAATGAAACTCCAAGACGAGAGAAATATCCAAACATCAAAATTCATCCATAACATCCAAACTCGTCCTCCAAAAGGGGTTGCAAAAATTTCACAAGAGAAAATAACCCAATCCAAGTGATGATGATCAAAATGAATCATCTTAGTTATATTTATACACTCTCTAATGAATTAGATTTGGTTAAATTGGCTTAATTGAGCCCCTAAAATAAAATAATGTGCATAATAACAATACTTTTGGTGACAAGTTAAATTGGCCTAATTGAGAACCTAGCTAAACTAATGTGCATACTAACAATACTTTTGATGACAAGCCCACCAAATAGCTCAATAACATAGTAAGAAGCCTTTCAAGAGGGTCAAATGATGAACAAAGTGAGTCGTTGGGCCTTTGAGGAGGCCTAATGAAGTCCAAGGGGTGCCATGATGAAGAATTGGACTCCAAACATAGTGGACAAGGGGTTGGCCCCTTGTTTTCCAAGCAAGAACCTGTGGTGCTCCCAAGTGGGTGTGGGGGCACAAGGACATCCTCATGGGTCTCCAAGTGGATCGAAAATGCCTGTAGACCATTTGTAAGGGCTAGGATGATAATATAAGCCTTCCCTCTGTAGCGGGAGACATCCTTTGGACCTTGGAACATCTGCCAAGTGTATGGTGCATGTGTGGAGCCGGTTGGGCATGGTGAACCAGGTGCATCATCCTCATCCAAAAGGTGGAACACGAGCAATCAACGAGTGGTGCTGGGGATCCATGAAGTACTCTCTGCTATGGTGGAGGCCCATGGCTCTCAACGCTCACCCTACAAGTGCCAATGTGGCCCTCTAAAGGGCCAAGACCCTGTATAGGGAGACCAAGCCCCAAATGGAAATCCACCTGCAATGTTGCATAAGATCGAATGCGCCCCTTTGCCCTCCAATACAATAAATCATTAGAGTAATGAAGTAAAAGAGCTTACAAGTCATGGGGATCAATGGGGCACTTCATGGTGGCATGCCCTTTCACAATGGTCTTCGGCGTGTACAAGTGTCTCCAAGCTCAATGAGGGGTTAATCAATGACCCTATTAGGTGGTTTCAACCTTTAAAGGGGGTGATATGTCCATGGTACATTCCTCAAGTGGCAGGTGGCAAATGATATAGTAATGGAACGAAGTGGGGATGAGGGGAAACATCCAGACCATAGTCATGGCACAAGGGTAGCTATAATAGGGGAAGCCCACACCTTGGGTATATGAGTGTAGGAGGGAGAAAATCTTGGTACATGAGTTACCTTGACCCTTGTTTTTCCACCCTTCTTCATATGCTTTTTTGCCTTTGATCGATTTTTCTTCACAACTGGTCGGGGCTCTAGGGGATGAGAGCATGATGTGTAATATATAATAGTGGATACCCCCTTAAGATGGGGCAGTTCATCGCCCACTAGGGGTTGGGACAATCATGGGTTCCTTAATGATGGAGGAGGATCATCTAAGGCCCATAATAACCAGAGTGATGGCAATGGATAAGGGGTAGAGCTCATGTTTGGCTTTTGCGTATGTGCTAAGTTTGTATGCCCCGACCTTTTGCATTTTGTGGTACATTTCCTGTTGAGCATGGCCAAATTATGCTTTTCATTTCTTTTTAGCTACATGAACCTTTGGGGCATCATTCCAGGTTTGACCCAAGGTGTGGACAAGGGGAGGGGGAGGCTAACCCTATGTGGACCTGGATGGGAAAAGAGATGAATGGGGCTAAAATGAGTGGAGGGGAGTAACATAGGTGGTATCGAGAAGCGGGACCATGCAACCAAAACTGGGATTTCCCATGTAGTGCCATCCCTAAAGCTAATGGCCAGTAAAGGAGATCCCACGGGACTAGGATAGAAGGGTAACCATGAAATCAGGCAGTGGAGACGAGAATACAGACCTAACTCACTCTTTGCGCCGAATCCCCCCACCAATCCATTCCCCAAAGTGCCCATGAAAAGTAAACAAAACTACTCAACCAAACCAATGAAAAGTCATACCTTTGGGGTCGGGAGGCCCACCGTCAAATATACATTCATAATAGATGGGCAAGGGACCACATGGCTGGCTTAGGTGGTGGAGAAAATGGCACGTTGAGCTATCTGGGCGCTGCAAGGGGTTACTGGTTGCCGACTGATCTGGCTCCAACAAGTGGTGTGTAACATCTGGCTCCAACAAGGGCATGATCTCTTGGGAAGTGCGTGAAGTTGCTTGAACGAGAGTTCATGAGAACGCCAACCATTTCTTGGTACCGTAGACCTGTTACTTGCACATATCAAGGACCAAGCACATAGAGCAGCATGTTTTTGTGGTGTCTTATGATCACCCATGCTTATTATGAGGCTATAAAAGTCAACAAGAAATTAAAGTGCAAATCTAATCTAAATGCAACTAATCTATTATGAGAATATCATATGATGTTAGTTCTAATGAGAAAATAAGTATGCAATGCATCCTACCCTAACATGCATATAATACAATATTAATACGAAGTGAAAAATCATAAAGCCAGTGCAACCAATGTATCATCATATCAATATACATATGCCTTCCAAGTTCCAATATAATTACCCATGTAGCAAATCCTAAAGCAAATGTTGACACCCTAACATGCATATAATACAATATTAATACGAAGTGAAATCATAAAGCCAGTGCAACCAATGTATCATCATATCAATATACATATGCCTTCCAATATAATTACCCATGTAGCTAATCCTAAAGCAAATGTTGACACAATCATAGAGAAGATGAATTAGGTGGGAGGTGGGAAAATATGATCTCCGTTCGAGGTAACAGGAAGCCCTAGGAAAATGAGCCAATCTAGAAGTGAGAGGCTTTCCCTCTAAGTACACAATAGTGGAATGAATGATCACCCTCAAGAACTCCCTATCGCAATCATTGCTCATAATATTATGCTTTGTGGATGCAACAAGGTCATGATGGGAGGGGAACTGAGGGTGAGGGAAGGAAGGAGTGCAACAAATAGGTTGCTCAAGGTGATGGTCACATTGGAGTGGGTGGTAATGGAGTGATCATAATCCCGAGGGTGTGTCCAAGGAGATAAAGTATATTCAATGAGGGGCTCTTCCTTGACACTATACTCAGAAGGGGGAAAGGGCTCATGGTCACTTGAGATCATATGACAAGGGGTGAGGGAAATCACTTATGGATGACTCAAAATGAAGGAAAGGCGATAGGGAAGGTGAGGTATTGTATTCAATAGGGCTCCTTTCCTGAAAATCATATTCTAAAGGCTCAAGTGATTTGGATATACTTCCAGAATCACAAGGCAGGCAAGTAGTAGCAAGGGCCTCATCATTAGTATCAAAGATAGGGTTTTCCAAAAAAGGAGAATAATGATCCTCCTTCCGACGGGTATCGATGGATATGTCATCATAAATAAAGGGGAGACCAATCCTAACCTCATTCTCCTTGTCAGTATCATAAATGGGAGCACAATCAAGTTGAGGACCAACAATTTCCCATTTCTCCTTTTCAATATGAAAGTAATCTCCAATATCAACTTCCAAGGGGCTAATGGGATTACCTTCCCCAAGGTTCTCACAAGAAGAGTCATCAGGGGTAATATCCTTTAGAAAGGTAAGGTTAGCCTCAACCTGACTTTCCATAGACTCATCCTCCCCAACATGTGTTGTAAAAATCATATTTTTCATCATGTGGACCTAAGGAGGACTTGTCTTCCTGCTCATCACTTAGATTTTGAAGGTTTTGATGATTCTTGATGAAGGCTTCCTCTTGAATGCTTAATGCGGGGCATATTTGAAAATGTCTGAGAAAGCCATCAATGAACTCCTCAATAGATGAGATGCTCCTAGGTTCGTGATTATGCAACCATGAGTTGTGACCATGGAGAGAGCTCATGAACAATAGTATAAGGGCATCCTGGTGGACCACTTTTTCCTTTGAAGCATGTGCAATAAATCTTTCCACATGATTAATTGTGGAGAGTGAATCACCATCAAATATGGGCACCCCATGTACCATCCTTCCTGTGACATGATTAGGGTTCCCAGGGATGGTAGTGATGTCTAAAGCAGGAAATCATCAAAGAAAGACATCTTATTGAGATATACATGTAAATTATGGAGGAGTCGCAAGGGTGAATTTAAAGATGCCTAGAAAAATGCTTGCTTCACCCTACCAGCATCGACCTCGAAGTACAATGAAGAACTAGGGCTTTGTTCTTCAAATGGAGTCACCAACTCCTCTGCATCTCTCAATGTTTGATGAACCTCTTTGCTGGCTCGACCACTAGTGGTGGGAGGTTGAACCAGCTCCTCCTCATCTTGTCTCTGCTGCTCCGTTTGCTGAGAACTCCCTGGATCTACTGCACTTGAGGAAACACTGATACTAGTCACTGTACTTGATCCCTATGAGTGTCCTCTTGCCGGTCCCACTGGCGGCCCCTGCTGTTGGACCAAATGAGCTTCTGCTGACTGGTTTTGATCACTTGCAGGCATCTCACAAGATGTTATGAACATAAATTATGTAAAAATAAACAAAAATAGATAATAAATAATAATCATAATAATATAAATATAATAATAAATAATAAGTAAATTAACTAATGGTTAGTTAATAATGAAAAGGCATGTGTTAGAGACATGCCTATTTGTGAAAGGGTACTTACCTGGCTATATAGACATGACCCTCATTCTCATTTGTAATCATCCTACATCAATTCTTTAATACAATATACAATTTAATCCTAGTCTTTGTCTACGAAGTATTTTAATATTTCCGCTGCATATACAACTTTTGGTCATTATATTGGTATCAGAGCAGTTGATCCTCTGACCACTCCATTGCTGCACAAAGTCGTGTTCTCGGATCTAGGTCTTTGACCACCAAATTCATCAACATTGTTGTCGTTGAAGCGTTTCGCTACACTTCTCCATTTCACTATCAAGCATTTGGCCATTCAATAATCACTTGTAGGCATCTCACGAGATGTTATGAACATAAATTATGTAAAAATAAACAAAAATAGATAATAAATAATAATCATAATAATATAAATATAATAATAAATAATAAGTAAATTAACTAATGGTTAGTTAATAATGAAAAGGCATGTCTTAGAGACATGCCTATTTGTGAAAGGGTACTTATCTGGAGCTTGAGTGGCCGAATGGTTAAGAGCATGTGTTTCCTGCTAAGAGGTCATAGGTTCAAAACTAGAGGGGGGTAGAGTATGTATGCCTTCGTAGATTTAGCAGTCAAATTGCTGCACGCAGGTGGGTCCCTTGTCCCACAAACAAGGGGTGTCATACACCAATTTGGTGTTTGGCTTGGCTGTGACCTTAAAAATGGATATTATTATGATTATTATTAGTAAGTAATAAAAAGAAAAAAAAGATTAAAAAAATATATATAGAAAAAATGGGCCTCAATAGCATGTGACAACATGTGGGAATGGTAAATGGGCCTCGGGTTTCACCATGGGTCAGGTGGGTTCCTAACAAGACTCGAAGTGACGACTTGGTAGATTGGTGACCCAAGAACTAGTCTTGTGTTAGTGGTGCCTGACCTGCCAATGGGTTTTTGGCTAGATCCTTTGCAAAGGAGATGTGACTAGTGGGTTACTAGATCCCTTTGCATGACGCTGATGCCGGATGCTTTCCACATGGTTTTGGTATAGAACATGAGGTGGATGGATTCATCAACATAGCTGAGCCCATTCAACCTTTTCTTGGGATAGAGAATTTTTTATTCAACATGAGAACATGGGAAACTCATTATGAATACCTTCCCAGCTAAGAGGGAGTGTTAAATTTTTGTAGGTCTTCATACGAAAGAAAATGATAAATAAAATTTGAATCTCAAGTCAGCTTCAAAAGAGGGAAAATCAAACTTTTTAAATTTAAATTATATGTCTCCACACAAGTCAAGTCAGTCCCAAAAGTATAGATTGGCTCAGCCCAAGAGACACACCACTTGGGGGCATCTTAGATCACCATAAATTCACACTTGTCCTCTTCCATTTGTGACCAATTCGGATCATAATTTACCTCTGTTCACACATGCGAGAAAGGGAGATTTCTGAGGCAGAAGGATGAGTCTGTGGGCGACTTAAAGGACGTTTCTGAGGCAGAAGGATGAATCTGTGGGAGACTTAAAGGACGTTTCTGAGGCAGACTTAAAGGATGAATCCGTGACAGACTTGAAGGACAAATCTGTGGCAGACTTGAAGGATGAATTTGTGTTTATTCTGAGGCAGATTAGAAGGCCGAATTTCTACTTGAAGAAGGCATAGTTGGAAGGAAACCCTGGAAGGAAATCTTGTACTGTTGTTCATGGATGGAGGGTTGGTCTAGCCCTAGGAATTTTCAGGTTGTTCCATAGAACTCAGATTGTATTTTTTGTTGAATTGAAAAATTTCTCTATAAAAAGGTTGCTGGGTTTTCCCCTGGTTAGGGTTTTCCTCGGATAAATTTTGTCTCTTGTGTTTAACTGACTCTTTATGATCCTACTGTCATTATTGTTTTACTGTTCAAGGTTTTTTTTTTTTTTTTTTTTTTTTTTTTTTTTTTATTAATTTTAAACGTATAATTGCTTAATGACGAATGTGACATAAGATAAACTAATGAAGAAATCATTGGAAGTAATTATCAGTCTAGAAAATCATGAAAAATCAACACGGTTAAAGTGTTTTTGCTAGGCAGTTCATACAGTTTATTACCTCACTTTTTCCTTGAAGAAAAAACCCCTTTCTTACCATTTTTTAGTTTATTTTTTGGTCATCTGTTTTTATCATCTCTTTTTATGATAAAAAGACAGCTGACAAATGCCTCTAATATTTCCAAAAGATGCAAAACTACCTACAATCTTTGTGAAATTTATTCACGGGGAAGTGGAATCAGTCGAATAAGAGGAAGTGTTGAATTTTTAATAGGTTTTTCTTTTTTTATACTTGCATAGTCATGATTTTTTCTCAGCAAGTTGTTCCATCCATGATCTCTGTTGACTCGGTCAGTACATATAATACTGGTGGTGTGTCTTGTGTTTCTTATTTGGGGTGTCATATTATTCCACTTTTTTCTTGGGCATGGAGATGGGAAAATATGTTCGAGGCTGTTTTGGCAGAGTAAATTCTTTGATAAATTGAGATGTGTTGATACATTATAAATACTTC
The DNA here is from genome assembly GCA_031772625.1 of Pinus tabuliformis. Lineage (NCBI taxonomy): Eukaryota > Viridiplantae > Streptophyta > Pinopsida > Pinales > Pinaceae > Pinus > Pinus tabuliformis. Next base: position 57,383,443 of record CM062816.1, read on the forward strand.
AATAAAATCGATATGGTGATACAGGCATATGTTTGCGGTGTGTAGAAGGTATATAAAGTCGGTGTTTATACGTACTTTTCTGTTTCATTTGTAAATTAGGAACGACCTGCATTTTGATTTTGTCTGAAGAACTGGAATTTCCTATGATGTGAATAATTCTTGCAATGGTATTCCCCATTCATTTTATCAGATCTGTCCCGCTCAAGCAATCACCATTGAAGCTGAAGAACGAGAAGATGGTAGTCGTCGAACAACTAGGTAACATAGAGTTCAGTACCGAATTTCTAATATTTGCTTCTGTGATTCTCAAAGAAGCATATCCAGATTTTCTGATGGCGGTGAATATGCAGATATGACATTGACATGACAAAATGCATTTACTGTGGCTTTTGTCAAGAAGCTTGTCCTGTTGATGCTATTGTTGAAGGGCCTAATTTTGAATTCGCCACAGAAACACATGAAGTGAGTTTCTGAAATAGTTCTTTCCCAATGACCTGTTTTGCTCTTTTTCGTTTGTTGTTTGGGGTTACGCAATGATGGTTTTTTTTTTCAAATTTCTTTTTAGGAGCTTTTATATGATAAGGAAAAACTTCTGGAGAATGGAGATAGATGGGAAACGGAGATAGCTGAGAATCTTCGTTCCGAAAGTCTTTATCGATAAATGAGATTCAGCAACGGAGTTAAGGCGTTGTTAAGAAGTTGTGATTATTTCACTTGCATTTATTGGGAAAAAACTTCTTTTCTGTTTTATGAGAACAAGGAATAAACCAGCCCATGTAAGGGATGCCTACACATGATATACTCGAAGTGCTTATCTGGATTAGGATATCCTCCAGGATGGCAGAATAATATCTAGTGTTTCACAACTAGATATGCTGTCGACCAAAACATTATACTGCTAAAGATGTTATGCATTTTATTGCTTTATGAAAAAGCTTGTATTGTCTCAAACTCACATTCCTCATATCAATTTTGAATTGGAAATCACTTCAGCAAAATACCAGTCAATCTGCTTTTGACGACATTATTTGGTATTATGAACATGTATAGTGTGTGCCAAGTGTGAATCTTGGCTTCCTAATTCGCTTTACTTGGCATGGGTATGTGCTTCTATGGACCTCCGACCCTGAAGGAAAAACATAGGGAAACATTAACGGCTGATATTGTTTTGGATTATGTTTGAAATGTTGGTTATGCTTATCCAAAACAGGGAAACATTAACGGCTGATATTGTCTTGGATTGTGTTTGAAATGTTGGTTATGATTATCCAAAACAGCCACCGTTGGATTTTCATGCTTCGGCGCCTTCTTTGAACTTTGTTCTTAGCTATTGTCATAGCTGTACCTAGAGGTGTGGTGTCAAGGGAAAAAAAAAAATCAACTTCCAAACAAACGGTGTTATTGTTTTGAAGGACTTGGCTACGTTGGGAAGGAATATCAGAGTTTATCGATGATTAAACTAATGCGAAGACAGACGAAATTCGGATAGCTTTTGCCTCCTGCATACCAACCATAATTTTTCTATTGGACATTAGGATTAGGTTGCATCATGCATGGTGCATTTTAATCTTTTTCTTCGTATCACAAGGAATGTTTTCTCATAGTTGTTCAAATAGGAATTGACATAAAAACGATGAATGGATCTGGAATCTCTCCTTTTTTGACTTTCGCGTGTTACGTAGTTAATAATGTTCATCTTGCACTTAAAAGTGAAGATTTTGATGTTTCAAATTTATCTTTTTATTTTCCAAATTCAAGCTTCATTTTATTTTTCTGTTCATTTGCATTTTGATTATGTTTGAATTTCAAGTAACTTTTATAAATTTCATTATCTTTTAACATCAATTGAAGCTTTTAATTTAGATTGTGATTGTGGGGATATGAACAATAAACGATTTTCACAATCACCTTAAAATGAATTTGATTGTTTTTCTTTAATAAAATTATGAAGACTATAGTAAGTTATTTCTTATTAGAACATTTAACATTAATATATGAACAAATATAAAATTAATACCTCATGAAAAGTAAATATTGACTTGCACCATGTCATTAAATGTCATATAAATAAAGTTATCATTGGATCTATGGGATGCATTGGATTTATGGAATGCATTTAGTAGATGCTACGTCTTTTTGCAATTTGTCAAAGTCATCTTTAATTTATACACATTTCTGTATTATAATTCTAAATATATTATCTTTTGCGATATAACTTGATTATAAATATTATCTAATGGAGGAGGTATGAAGAGGTAGAAGAAGTAGTTTTGGCATGTCGTAAGTAGAATCACTTTTCATTCAAAATAATTATTTTGAGTTATTTAACTTCTTATCAATGAAATATATCAGTTCAAGTTTAATAATATCCAACTGTGCATTTATATAAATGGAATTTTTTGTTAGATTTAGAACATGTATTGGTTCTTTGGTGGTCTGTTGTGGTGAAAAATAATTTTCAAATTAAGATAAAGAGATGGCGTATAGATTAATATATAGTTTTTAACTATCCATTTTAATTATGCATATTGACATAATGGTAATAGTGGGACCATACTTTGAATTATGCATATTGACATAATGGTAATAGTGGGACTATACTTTGAGGACAACAAAGCTTATTTCATCTCAAGCGGTATGTAAATTGGGTTTGAAAATGAATGTTTATACTTGACATTTGAATTTTGTGTGTTTGTTTGTTAATGCAATATATTTGGTATGGACACATGAGACATTTTTCTTTAATGTTTGTCAAGTAATACTTAAATATTATCCATAGAGGTTTGTAGTTATGAACATTCTTGAGAAAGTGATACAAAATGTTGTCTCTTGTTCAATAATTTTCAAAGAATCGCTGTATTGTAGTGGGCTGATGTTTACCCGTTGCAATGAGTGCTAAGTGAACTATTCAAAAAATCATGAGAAATTAGTCAGTTACGACTACCTCTCATGGAAATGGTCATACATGAATGACTTACTTAACGCAGTTGAATCCCAAAAAATGATATCTAATATAATGCACTGCGTAAACCCCCATACTTAAAAACAAAGATTGTTTAAAAAAATAAAATTATTATTTATTTTTAAATAAAATATATATGTTTAATAAAAAATAATTGCATTTTTTTCTCTTTTTTTTTAATAAAAAATACACGTTTTTTTGGGTTTTTTTTAATAATTTAAATTTGTTTTTGTGTCTTTTTTTATATTAATTTTACCAGCTTTTTAATTATTTTCCGTTATATATATATATATATATATTTTTTTTTTTATTTTTTTATTTTTTTTATTTTTTTTTCTTAAATTAGTTTGTTTTTAATTTTTTTTCCAGTTTTTACTAATAATTTTTTTAATCTCTATTTTTACTTACTTAATTTTATAAATATATATTTTTTAATTTTGTTTTTGTTTTTGTTTTTTTTTCCAATTTCTTTGATGGTTTGTGAGATATTTTTTTTTTTACATTTTTTGTTTTTTTTTTTATATTAATTTTACTAGTTTTTTTTTTTAATTATTTTCCTTATTTTTCTATTTCTTTTTTTTAAGCTAGTTTGTTTTTGTTTGTTTGTTTGTTTTTGTTTTTGTTTTTTTTTTTTTTTTTTCTAATTTCTTGATATTTACTTACTTAATTATATATATATATATATATATATATATATATATATATATATATATATTTTTTTTTTTTTCATTTTTTTTTTTTTTCCAAATTCTTTTATGGTTTATGAGATAATTTTTTTTAACATTTTTTATTTTTTATTTTTATTTTTGTCTTTTTTACATATATTTTTATATTTGTTTTTTAGAGACAATTATTTCATTTAGATTGAAAATTTAATTAACAATGTATAAATATGTAGTATATCGAAAATGCAAAATATTGACCTTCTTCTTTAAATATGCAAATCAATAAAAACCCCACTACAAAAAAATTAAAAATTAAAATAAAAACTAGAAAATATGAAAAAGAAGACCACTTCCAAAATTATTAAATTTACGAAATAATTATTTACATTTCATATGTTCGAAAAATTTAAAGTAAAAAAATAGGTCTTTTAAAAAAAGGGTCTGATGCAGAATAACCACTTTTTTAAATCAGCATAAAAATCACTACCATTCTAAAACGCAATGTACATAAAAAAATTTAAAGTGCCAAAAACTATGCTTTAAAAAAAACGTGTGTTGTGCATCACCTCTTTTCAAAATCGGGTCACTTTTTTGCTATCTCTACAAAACGGGTAACAGTAGCAGTTCCCGTTTCAAAGTTTACATTGTTAGAAAGTGTGGTAAGCCTAAAGGCAACTTATATTTTCCATGTGATTGGAATTTTCTTTTGGGTGAAATTGTGCATTTATGTTTTCAACACAAGTACATTTTTCTTTTGCACCTTCTAACATGCTAGCCCTATCTTTCTCTAATGCACTTAAGAATTGTGCATTTATGTTTTCAACACAATTACATCTTTCTTTTGCACCCTCTAACACACTAGCCCTATCTTTCTCTAATGCACTTATGGGGAGGCTCTTTTAGAATTTGGGTGAGATTTGGTTCAATTGATACTCTTGTTGACCTTTGTAAATCTCAACAATGTATTAGAATGGTGTGAACATTACTCTCAGTTCTTTTGGTTGATTTGATAACTGTTGACTAATGACATTTTTATTATTTAGAACTAAGGGTTTATTGATAATCACTTCTAGGGGCTTTAGGGGTTCTAGAGATAAAAATCCTAATCTAGGGCTACAACCTTTTAGGGTATTATTTAGCAGGGTTCATGTCAATTTTTGGATTTAGGGTATTCTTTGGCAGGGTTAATGTCAATTTTTGGATATATGTTGCATGCAAGTTTAGAGTTGTGGTGTTTCAAGTGGCCTGACCACCCATCATCAAGGACTCAAGTAGAGCACTGAGATGATTATAAAAGACAAAACAACAAAGTAAACATTAATATGAACATTAAGCATATTTAATGTAAAGATAAAAAATTTATTAAGAGATTTTATTAAAATGATTGATAAATCATAAAATGCTCTGCTCGAGTCCCTGATGATGGGTGGTGACACATCTCAAAATGTTAGACAAATATAAACCTACACACAACATATATCAAGAAATTGACATTAAGCATGATTAGGGGTTGTGGAAATGCACACACAAAATTTTCTTTGGAATTTTCACCCTTATTTAAGATAAAAGCCTACAATCCTAGGAGGGCACATGTCTAGCGACTAAGGCTTTCCTGTGAAAATAAGCATTACAATGATCATTCTGTAAGTGACGATGAAAAATAAAACTATGAGATTTTTGGCTTCCTCGTTGGTTGACATGATGTGGAAACTATGTTATTGTTTTTGATACTAGGATATCAATGCCATTTCAATAAATTATTCAATGTTAACAAGCAATTTAACATTATGTAGTATTGTATTATGATTGCTATAACATCATCTAATGTCATAAAGGCATTAGCTTTACCCATGGTACTTTTGGAATCAAATGTTGTGATTGTGTTGTCACAAAGTCATGTATGTGTTGTGTGTGTTTATGCTAGCAGGTCAACATACCAATGCATGGATATCTAGGCAATGGATGGAGGGTGCATGTAGGAGGGAGGATGTCACTATGGTGTATGGGGATGGAGGGGGACCATTAACATGGTTGTCATGGGTTATGGCCATTACAACTTGAAACACTAGTTTATTCATGGGACCCCCAAATGACGTGATTTTCTGAAGGTTGCCATTTAGTCACATGGTGTCATAATGATCCAAAAAAATACCATTGAAAAGGTAATCATGGATAATTTGACTATGTCCAATTATAAATTTGATTTCAGGCTTCCAATTATCATTTCAATTGCTTCAAAACTCTATTAGGCAAGCTACCTAGGACACACCCATCAAAATGCTTAGAAGGCTTGTGATAACTCTATGTGAGGCATTAGATATTAAAATAGGGACAATGATTTATCATTCAAAATATCTAATGCAAAACAATGATACTTTTAAATTGTAAACCTTTGCACCAAATTGTTGCCCTAAAACTAATGTTGATCTTCCAAAAGTTTGTTCTCAATAACTGGGGCTAGAAATCAGTGATATAATATAAACTTTGGAAACATTTTAGATCATTGGAAACTTTTCTCATAGCACAATGCAGTACGACAATTGGAAATTCTAGAAACTCCCAATAATTTCTTTCATATTCTATATAGAAGTATGTTCACATGGATCCCACCTAGTGGCTAGTGAAAGTGGTCAACATTGAAATTTTTGTAAATTGTGCTTACTTTTGATGAAATTTGTCCTTATCAGCCTATAAAATATACCTTTTTTTATATGGGAGGTTTTAGAACTCCAAAATAAACCAAAGATGGCCTCCTCAAAGGCCAAAAGATTTAGAGTTTGAAACAAGCCAAATAAGGTCATTGAATCTAATTATCTGTCAAGAAGATCTTGTTGGATGAATTTTCTTCAACAAGGAATACCAGCAAGCCTCCTCATGACAAATATAATTAGTTTTCTTCTACTTCAAGTAATTTAATTTTGGTTGAGAATGAGGTTTCCATGTCCAATGAATGCTTCATGAATGGATGTAGTTTATAACATATGTCAATCATAGTTATATGAGTATCCTTCACAATTTTAGAGATGGTTATGCTAGTTAAATGATACATTTTAAATGAAGAGGTCTATATGTTTGTATGACTAAGGGATTATAGTCATTTATGTTTTCTTTCATTCCATGTTCAATTATTGAAGTCTTTTTAGATTCTATGTAAGGTATAACATTTGTTTTATAGAATATTATACATTAGTATTAATGGATGGGTGATGAAGTATGATACTCCATATACATTTAATTGTAGAAATATCTAATTTGCAAACGAGTTTACTATTATATTTCTTAATCCATATTTGACTTGGGTGTTTATTTTAGGGTTTTAAAATATTCATGGGATCATGCGTTGAAATTTTGGGCCTTCGATCTTGGTTATTTTAAATTTATATGACTTATGGGGTTTTTATGGACTTAATGAAGCTTTTCGTATTTTGGGATTTTATCAAAGCATGTAAGACCATTGTATTGAAATACATTATTAGGTAATAGCCCAATATTGTCTATTGAATTTTATTTTATCATTCTAGAAACATATGCCTTGAAAATTTAAACTTGTGTATTAGCATGAACTTTGGAGAGAAGAGGTAAATTGGATGGAGACAACTAAGAAGGGGATAAGAAGGATGGGGGAAAAAGGAGGGAAGTTTAGAAGAAGGAAGGTGGTAGTGGAGGGGGATAAGAAGTATTCACTTACCATGAATATTAATAGGGTTAATACTGTAAAATAGGAAACAATGTTGCATCCAATAAGATTTAAATTATAATAATTATTGTGAACACTTATGTTCATGACAAAACCTTTATCCTTATCGCATTGTTTCCACTTTATTTTTCTTTACATTTGGACGAATTGACCTCTAACAAAGGCTAGATTGCATTCTTTAGAGGTAGAAACTCCTCCTTACATATGCTAATTCTACTACAGTCTTGTAATTAAGATTAATGATAAGCAAAAAAATGATCACGTGTGTATCTCTGATCATAGTTTTAGTTGATTTTATGTATTGCCAATTATATGAGCTAATTCTTCATCCTTTGTTGCAGGGAAATGGATATAGATAAAGACAATCATCGAGTCAAAATATATCAATGAACTTTTATCATCTAAAAATGCAAGTGACAATAATTACAATTTATCAACAAGGTGGGTAAGTCTTATCTAGATGCCTATAATTTTTTATTTTTTTTGGTGACTAGGGAAATCGACAACTGGGCTGGTTTCGTACTTGTGACATGGGGTTGATTCCAACCGCTACCACTATAACCCCTAGGTGCCTACGTAGCCCCTTCTGTAAACACGTGTGAAAAGACTATGTTGTGTCATCAAAGACTAAGACAGATTGGAGAGAAGGGCCTTTGAATACTACATGGTAAAGGCATGGAAGAAGGTATGCCTAATGTCTCTCTGGATTTCATTTTTTGTGAACATTGTGTATATGGGAAGTAGAATTGGGTGAGTTTCTCCTTTGGTGCAAAGAGGGCAAAAAAGATATTAGAGCTTGTGCACAATGATGTGTTTGGATCTATGTCAGTTCCATCATTGAGTAAATTTGTGTCTATGTCTCGTTTATGGATGATTTCTCGAGGAATACATGGATATATTTCCCAAGAAGAAATATGAAGTCTTTGACAAGTTTAAAGAATTTAAGGCTTTGGTGGAAAATCAGATAGAGAAGAACATCAAGGTGTTGAGGACATATAATAGCGGAGAGTTCTGTAAGAAGAAATTTGAAGAGTTATGTAAGAAGTGTGGCATGGCATGACAAGATAATACTCCATACACACCTAAACATAATGGAGTTGCAGAAAAAATGAATAGGATGTTGATGGAAAAGGCAAGGTGCATGCTCAGTGGTACCAGGTTAGGACAAGAATTCTAGGCAAAAGCAGTGGATATTGCATGTTACCTATTTAACAAATCACCTTCATCAACATTGGAGGATAAGACTCCACATGAGGTATGGAAAGGTAAGAAACCCTCTCTCTCACATCTAAGGGTATTTGGTTGTGATGCATTAAGGGTATTTGGTTGTGATGCATATGTACATGTTCCAAAGGAGAAAAGAACCAAGTAGGATAGTAAATCTGAATGGTGCATCTGTTTTGGGTATAAGGATGGTTTAAAAGGTTACAAGCTTTGGAACCCAGAAACAAGGAAGGTTGTGTACAATCGAGATGTGGTGTTTAGAGAAGAGAAATATGTTATTAAACATGAAGTCCTACGAAAGGAAAATGAACTAGAGAAGATAAAGTTTGAATTGGAGGAGGAAGAATCCTACTCTACAGAAGAACATGAATCATAAGAGGAAGAGACACACACTACAATTTTGAGTAGATCAGTTCGAGAAAGAAGGCGACCAAATTGGTATAGTCCATCTATTTTCTATTCAAATTTTGCTTTATCTATTACTGATGATGATCCCAAAATTTTTAGGAAGGAAGTGGATTCAGTGGATGGAAAACTATGGAAGAAGGCCATGGTTGAAGAAATGGAATATTTAGACAAAAATGAGGTTTGAGATTTGGTGGAGTTTGTGGTTGGAAGGAAACCCATTAGCAGTAAACAAGTATTTGAGAAGAATATTAATAAAAAAGGAAAAATGGAGAAATACAAAGCTCAGTTGGGAGCAAAAGGTTATTTCAAGGTGTCGAGAATTGATTTTGGTGAAACTTTTTCTCCTGTTGCCAAGTTAGCTTCTATTAGATTACTTTTATCTATCGCTGTTGCTTTTGGTTTTGAGGTGGAAAAAATGGATGTGAAGATAACATTTCTTCATGGGGATATGAAAGAATAGATCTACATGAAGCAACTAGAAGGATTTGTAGTGAAGGCTGAGAAATAATTGATATGTAAGTTAAACAAGTCTCTGTATGGGTTAAAGCAGTCACCAAGGGTGTGGTATCAAAAATTTAATACATATATATACATGGATTTGGCTTCACAAGGAGAAAAGCAGGTCATTGTGTGTATTTTAAATTAATTGGTGACCGTGTTATTTATTTGGTCTTATATGTGGATGATATGTTGTTGATTGGAAATGACAGAAATTATCCAAGATTTGAAGACCCAATTTCCCTTTAAATTTGACATCAAGGATCTTAGTGTTGCAAACTATATTATGGGCATGCAAATTAAACGAGATCAGTGAAAGAGGAAGCTCTGGTTAAACCAAAGGAAGTACGTTGAGTCAATATTACAGAGGTTTAATATGTAGGATAGTAAACTGGTGAAGGTTCCTATTCATGTAGGTGCAAAGTTAATAGTGTCCTAAGACACAAGAAGAGGAAGAGGACATGTCTCATGTTCCATATGCGATTACAATTGGTAGCTTGATGTATGCAATGGTATGTTCCAGACCAAATATTGCACATGCAATGGGAATATTGAGTAGGTTTATGTCAGAACCACGGAAGGAACATTAGATAACAATGAAGTAGGTTTCCAAGTATTTGCGTGGCACTAGTTATTATGGTTTGTGCTACAAAAGAAGACCAAGATTGGATAGAGTGTTGTATATACATGGCTTTGTTGATGCAGATTGGGTTGGATATCTAGATAAGAGAAGACCTACAAGTGGGTATGTGTTTTACTTGTTTGGAGGAGCAGGCAGTTGGATGAGCAAGAGACAGTATGTAGTGACACTTTCAACTATAGAGGCTGAATACATGACAACCACTCATGCAACCAAGGAAGCAAATTGGTTGCAGAGATTGTGTTCAAGTATGGGATTGATACAATGAGATATAAGGATAGACCATGACAACCAAAGTGAAATTTTCTTGGCAAAGAACCCTGCTTATCATTTGAAGACAAAGCATATTGATGTTCAATATCACTTTGTGAGGGATATGGTTGAAGACAAAAATATGTTGTTGGTAAAGGTGGGCACTTTGAAGAATGTTTCAAATGCATGTTTAAGAGAGAATTTCACCTCCAATAGCAGGCTAACTTAGTCCCAACAAGCTTTACCAAGAGAAATAAATCTTTACATAGATGGTGTGTTGTGAATAGGTGATACGAAAATCAAAGGAAACACACCAAACATATGCAAATAGTTAACAATTGTCGAGAAATGGATGAGACTTACCTAGAAATCACTATATCTCTTAACTCCATTGGTGATGTCGGCTTCATGAAGATCTCCTTTTGACATCTTTGCTCCATATCTTCACTAGGAACCTGCATACAAAGACAACAAAATTCTCTCCTATCTTGCAACCATAAAGATTAATGCATACAAACCAATAAATTCATGTAAACACAAGAAACACAAATATAATGGGGTAAAATCTCTTTAATTTGAGTTAATCATGTGAAGAAGTACATAGTTGAGACTCCTTTGGTCCTTGCTTGTATCACCTTCCTAACCTCAACACTCACTGGCGTATGCACCTGATAATGTTAGTTTATCATCGAAGGAACTCACAAGCATTCTCGCATAGTCTATTTTATTCTCTATAACTAGTGAAGGGTTTCATTTATATAGAGCTCGATCATAATTGGCCTTCATTACACATAGACACTTTCTTGACCATATCAAGGCGATAGTTAGGATAGATCAAATCAATAATTATTTTAATAAACTGTGACTATTTTAATCAAATTTGTCAACTTGGACCAAATCCAGTCGAAATACCACATTGTTTTAGAGCTCCAATGTAGAGAATGCATTGGTAGATTTCTAGTGCAACCCATAACACTAGGAGGGTGTGTTGATATGCTCTTTTCTTCGGTTCCTAAAGTTGAGAAGGAGTGTTGAACCCTCAAAACAATTTTTTTTTTTTTTTTTATGCTTCACCAATCACAAATTGATCCTCTAAGTTGGCAAAAGATGTGGCTTTCTCCTTCACCTAAGGGGTGGATTTTTGAGCTATAAAAAAATTCCGCTAATGCATGAGGTCATAAGAGAAGCCGATGGCCAAAATACATTACAAAAAGAACCAGTGAGAGAGGTAGGGATATATCACAGACAAGAGACCTGTAGAAACTCAAAAGTGTAGTCAGATACATAGATAAGTACATCCCTAAGGTAGGCATACCCATTCTTGGTACGTACGTAATAGAGGAAATAGATGCCGACATAACATACTATGGACTGATGTCATCAAGGAATGGTCATGATACAATGTATATCTCTGACACAATAACTATCAATAGGGATGGAATTATGTGAGTTCCCCCAATTTGGCCATCAAAGTACATAATAGTTTCTCCAATCATAGCTTGGGGAAGGCAATGATCATGAGTGAAGTGGACTCAGTGCTCCAAGGTATTCGACACACACCCCAATGGCACGACTTGATTACATGTGAATGAATGAGATGATGTTGAGCATGTAGGGAGATAATCTGATTACCAGGCATTGATGTATCCCATTAACAAACGCATGGGAGACCACCGATAATGAAAATGGTTCCCAAGATACTAAGGACAGTCCAAAAAGTGCGAATTAATGTGATAAAGTTGAGAACTACACATAATTATTCGACATGGGCCAGTGACGAAAACCCAATGCAAACCGCGATGAAACCTGCCACTAATGACTGCAATCTCCAAGGGACTAGACTGTTTCTAGATCTACATCCCAGAGAAGGTGTTGGAGTCGATGGGAAGAGATTCGTTGAAGGAGGGCCTTAATGTATCTCCCATCATCAACACAAAATTGACACCAAGATAAGGTCTCTGATGATAGAAAATGAAGAAGTGATGTACAACTGACATTGAGATGGCCGAAAAAAGGGTATAATGATACATGTAGATGATCGACTTGTGACTGAGACTGCCCTTGAACATAAAACAACATGACACAAAAGTGAACTTGGAAGCATAGTCTCAAGAATACTGACATACATGATAGTGACACAAGAGGCATCACCAAATCTCATGGATTGGAAGGGTAACCAATTGGGTGAGATACTGACTCAGGGAACAAAGTGGCCCGACTCAAGTTGAAAGCGATTCAAAAGTCCGGTAAAAACCAATTGTAAGAGTATGACTCAAACAAGTGCCATTTTCAAGGGTGACATACAAATTCCATGATAATGATGCGAAAACAAATAAGATTGCCCCCCCCTTTTGTATAGTGGATCCCCTTAATTTTTTAATAAGCATGACAAAGAAGTGAGCTCAATTGGTTCCTTTTTGTGGAGTTTATATTGAGGCTGAAAAAGAGATAAAAGTACAGTCATGAATTTCTCATGGATTACCAAGATTGAGAATAGACAAGAGATTGCTCACTAACTTTCAATTTAACTAACGAGCAGGAAGAGATGGAAAGAACTTGACTTTTTAATATAAGTTTTATGGGCCTGAAAAGATGGTAGCAAAAGAGGCTCGATATTTTCATGAGTTTAACGAGTCATGAAAAGAATACCAAAATGGACTTGGCATTTATTTTATAGATTTAACGAGCATGAACATATAGAAAAAGGAGCTCCATATTTTCGTTGTTTAACGAGCATGAAAAGAAGGCCAAAAGGAAACCTATTCCAAAGAGGTGAGTGTTATAACGGTATGCATCTTGTTATAAGGGTTGATGAAGAAACCAACCTAAGCAGAGAAAAGAGCAGTGGAAAAGTGTTTAGCAATGGAAATCCTCTCATTGCAATGGTATCTATGAAAGGTAGTGGAAGATTATGATACAGAGGCAAGAGTTTGAGCATGGTTGCAAAGTGGGCAAGTGAAATGAGGGCAAGCATCAACATCTAGCAAGAAATTGAGGATTGTGAGAATAGGTGACCATAAAGCAACATGATGAAATGTGTGGGGACCCCCTATAGGATGATAACCATAAATGATAGAAAAAGAGAGGCATGAGGCTCAAATATGATGTCACGGAGGATACTAAAGAAGATCCCCAAACCTACGAATAACTGTAACATGGGAACCAAAAGGACATTCGGGTGCTACTGTAGCGTGCCCATGGAGGGTAGGCTCTATCACACAAGTTACAACGCAAAAAAAGGAGTGGATAATGCTGCAACTTGGCAAGGTTAACCCTAAGGAAAATTGAAATGGATATGGAAGAGGCCAATAATGCAGTGACATGACTGGTGGGTCCTAGTCCTACATGCCAGTTTCAGTGATATACCTTAGGGAAATTATAAAATAGATGATTTTTTGTTTTGTTTTGAATATATACATATGTATAAAGCATGACATAGTTTGATAGGTTATGCAATGCAATGTCCACTGTTGGGCACATGCCAAGGATTCCAAGGTATAAACTCATGTACAATTGTCAACAACATATGGTGCACCATCATGGGGCCATGCCACATCCAACTAAGGTCCATGTTCCTAAATGTTCATGATTCCAAGGATGGCCTAGAACCATAGCATTATTAAGAACAAACCATGGACATAAAGGGTGAATGGTATCATGAGTGAAGAAAGCTCCTTGATAGCTTTGATCAATACATGAAGAGGGTATGAGAGATTCGTTGATGGGGGAAGTTAGAGTGGATATTCCGATGGAAAGTTCAACGCAAGAAATCCTTGAATTGATCTAATCTAAGGATTGTACTTCATTAGATGACTCAAGAAATTCCCCTAGGATCAGTTCATGATTTTGAGTTCCAATCTTCATCCATTCCATATGCGGAAGAGTAGAGGCATCATGAGGGATAGTCTCCCTTACATTATATTATGAAGCCATGACCTGCAAGATGGACTTATATGAAGACAACTTGGTATCAAGGAAGTCATGTGAAAGTGTTGGAGTGATAGCCTGTGTGGGCAAAGGATCTTGATCATATTTCATATTATGATGGAGTTTCTGATTAGTGCCATTAGGTGGTGGTGGGATCACTGAAGAGGTGATTAATTCCACAAAAGGTGGCATTATGCCTTTTGGCATTATGCCCCCATTATATTCATCTTCCACAGGCACCACCTGAGGAGAAGGAGATCCAAGGGACTCATAAGTGTCAAAATATATCATCTTAATCGTGGAAGCAGATGGACATGGGTCTAGTGGAGTAAGGGGAAATGTGCACATCATTGATGAGTCTTTGAACATTTCTGCTCCAATAGCCTCTGCAAGAGTGGTTGAATTCTCCTACAAAGGGGATTGACTAACTATTGTGAAATAGAAGATCGGGCTTGCAAGATTCTAATTGGTTGATAGTGACTATTTTACCCTCATGTGGGAACATCATGACACAGAAGATCGATGACATGATAATGGTGATGGCTTAGAACCAACTTCCCCAGTGAGGAGGTTATAATCTAACGGTGCATCGATGACCTCAACCTCAACAGAGATTGTTTTTCCTTCTAACTCGATAGGAAACACTAGAAACACCCCTTGTGGCTATAAGGTGTGCCCATCAAAGGAATTCCATGTTGATTTAGGTGCAGAAAAAGTGGGAGAACCTAAAGCTTTCGAACACTTCGATGACATGATACATGTCGATGCCCCATCGTCTAAGAATATCTTATGAACGTGTTGCTCAAAAACGTGGACCATTACCTGGAAGTCCAGATGATGTGGAGTGCGAGGTTTACAAAGAGATGGATCGAAGCTCATAATGTTTGAGTATGAAGGGTGCAAACATGACAGTGAGAGCTTGGGTCAGATCCTCAACAATATTATAATTGTGAGCAACTTTCACATTGGGGTTGTGCATAATCTTTCGAAGGGCACCCTTAGGCAGGTGCATGATAGTGGTCAGTGATGGTTTATTGAAATGAAGTTGACCATCCAAGGTAGGTTGGTTCACAGGCTCCAAGGTAGAAGTACCACTCTTAGGATTCTTGTAATTATGAGCTTTGGTTTTTAAATTTGATGCTTGACTTAACCATAAAGATACTCTGAGTTGAAGGCAAGGCATTAGAAGAGTTTCCCCCACTCTCCCCTTACTGAGGTGGTGGAGGATTCACAACCATGTTTTCTTGCTGGGATAGAAAGGGATTTGTTAAGACAATAGGTTGATGAGAAGATTGCTGCAATAAATATCTATGAATCTCATCCATCTGGGGGCACTCATGAGTAATAATATCATCCCGAAAAATCTTGCAGGAAAAGAGATTACACTTCTTCTTCCCTTGATTACCACTCCTAGTGTTGTCTTGGGTTTGTGATGACCCTTGTTCTGCATTAGAATTTTTATATCGATTCTTTTTATTTTTCCCTCCTAGTTTTTGAGGATTCTTATTTGAAGTTGATTGAACAAAATTCACCTCAGAGGTGGGAACAAGGACATGTGGAGTTTGGGCAACAGAATAACTATCCATTAGAGAATTTTTGAGGTAAAAAGTGGGCCTAAAAAAATGTACAACCAAAATCAAGTTTATAGGAACCAATAGGATTCAAGATGATGATGTCAACCATGGGGGATGATTCACCATTTTTGGAGTGAAAAAGTAAAAAGATTAAAAAATAAAAAGTTAAAAAAATAAAAAACTATTTTTCCAACTCATATTTTCAACTTATCTCCCTATTTTGTTACTCCAGTTTCAAGTGGGAGCACTCGTTGGATGCATAATTTAATTCCTCATCAAAATATTACCCATGCTGCATACTTTAAATGGACCTTGATACATGAAAACTGAGAAATACATGAAAAAACATGATTGTAATCACGTTTTTTCATCTATTTCTCATTTTCCACGTACAGGGTCCATCGAAAGCATGCAACATGGGTACTCTTTGGATGAGTAGTTAAATTCTGCATCCAATGAATTATCCCACTCGAAGTTTGAAAAAAACCGTAGGGTGATAAGTTGAAACTATGAGTTGAAGAAGTAGTCTTTTCTATTTTGCCTCTAAAATTTGATGATGTAATTTAATATTGTTTTATTATTTCCACTATTATTTTATAATATTCATTAGGAGGCCCATCTTAGACCTCAAAATTTCTCTAATGTGGGGTGCTAAAAGAGATGTTCAGTTGGCCCATTTGAGAGGCTAGTTGTCTTATGTTGGTAGGAGATACAAAGCCCATGACTCCATTGACATGGGTTCCAGGTTTATGAGTTGGTTGACTAGTTGATGGCCATGTATAATTTTTATGTATTGATGCAAGGTACCCAATTGAGAATAAATAACTTCGAGTTGGTGGGCATGCAAGATCACTTTCTCTTTGGTTTTGGCTTCACCCTTTGCCACATATTGAGTGATGCCGAGTAGTAAAGACTTTATAAACCATTCATGAAGGACTTCATATGGAAGTTTGGTTCGAAGCAAAGCTCGCTATCGCCTCCACTCATGAATATGATTATAAATATGCATGGAATCATCCTGGTGGAAGGTTGTGAGGATATTCGTACTAGCCTCATAGCGAACAAGTATTGTAAGTGATAGATTTGAGATCAATATACTATTTGGTAGCACTGTGTTGGAAATAATACTGAGAGGGGGGGTGAATCAGTATTATCAAGTTAAATATTCCTTTTTCAAAATCAAATGATATACGCTACTTCAGTTAATTAAACCTGCGTATATACGCAACTATGCAGAAGAAAACCCGCGTATATAATGCAAACTTTTAATTTACTTTATCTTTCTGATGTTGATTGTTAATCTGTGATTTAGAAGCAAATAACCAGTAACCAGAAATAGTAAAACAGAGCAGAAAGACAATCGCACACAAGAACACAAGATATAAGGTGGAAACCCAATGTGGGTGAAAACCACCTGCTGCAATTTGTCTCTATCTTCTCTTTAATTAGAAACTTCTTTTTACAATTGTACTGGTGCAGTCCTTTACCAGTACGCAGGCTGCAACCTGCAGAGAGCTACAACCCTCTCTCGTTTTCCAGCTTCTCCTGGAAGGGAGCTACAACCCCCTTAGCTCTTGCACTAGCCAAGATACTAGTACATAGGTGCTGGCCTACAGAAAGCTTACAACCTTCTCTTTCTTTCAGGGACCACGTTTCATAAATTTTCAGACTGGATCCACAAATAACATCAATCAAACATCAAGAATTTCTGCATGAACCAATCACCTTTTCACCAATCAAAATTGAATCAACATAAACACTTCTCTGACCACTGTACCCATATCACAGTAACAATACCACACACCAAATCTGAACCCAGAAGATTGCAGCAATAAACAAAGCAACAAGATCACAACTCAAAATATTTACGCTACTTTAATAGCTTGAAACCTGCGTGCATACGCTTCTGCGTATGGAACAACCTGCGTATACGCTGTTTTCCTTCAATGAACCAACGTATATACGCGCCTTCGCTTCTCTGAACCTGCGTACAGATCTATAAAGGATAATTCGCTCTTTCAGATATAAATAACCCAGATTGTCAGTTTTATAGATCAAGCAAGCGCCACAAATAACAGATCAAAATCATACAAAGATACTATCATTCAAGCTTAAATATTATGATCCATCAATAGAACTTATCCTTCTCTTTGCGCTAAGGTTCCTCCTTCATCCAGATCTGCACCATAACCCAATTTCCAGTATTCCAGATCTAGCACTTTATCAGATATTCAATAATAATTCAGATGATCCCTTGCCACATGATCTCCTTCCTCTTTTATAGTTTTAGGCCTTCCACAATACCACGGTCCAAAACCATAATAAACCAATACCACGGACCCAATACTTGGGATCAACACGTTTGACGAGGTACCATGGTCCAAAACCATAGGTTCAAATACCAAGGACTAACTACCACGGACCAAAGGTAAGTTCTCCAACATATACGCGCTTTTCCTTGCATGAAAGTGCGTGTACGCATATGCGCCTTTGAAACATATAACCTGCGTGTATACGCGCCTTTGTCTAGATGAACCTGCGTATATGACTTTTCCTTCATTCTGAAAGCCTGAACTGAGATCTGTTACCAAAGAGAGTTGCCATCAAGGACAACACCTGTGCCATAGCTCCAAACCTGTGTCATAATGCCAACAATCTCCTCCTTTGGACTTGATGGCAAACCAAAATCCTCAAAGTCATTCTCCCCCTTTGTCATCAAGGGCAAAGGGTTGTGCTCCCCCTGACTGTAGGCAAGATCTGCAAAAGATGTTCTTTAAGAAGAACCATGACTTATACATCATAAAAGACCTTCCTATCACCAAAAGACTCAATACATACATCCATCACCCAACCAAGTGGGGATCATCCACCCAACCAAGTGGGGATACATCAGAAATTTACATATGACAACCAAGTTCATTACATGTTCATCCCAGGCATAGTGGGGAAACCAAAATAGGTCGTTACATGACCTTGACACCATAAAAGAGATACCACAAAAAGAGATACATGACATAGAGACGAATTATCTAGAACAAGACTTATGAAAGTCACAAGCAGCAGCATCTGTCCATCATTATTCAGATCAGCAACCAAGATTTCCTTCTGTTCACCCGCTGCCTCTGTTCCACCTAAAACCAACAACAGCTGTGAACTAGAACCAAAAGCTTCTAAGATAATGCCAACAATGCATTATTAGAAGATTATCTGCTCCCCTGAACCTGTGCCAGATGGTCTCTGTCAGACCCATATCAGACTCTCTTCAACCAGAGTCTGTCCTTGCTGATTTTCTTCAGAACTCCATATACGCGACTGCACCTGCATAAATCGGCGTATGTACGCAGATCTTCCTCATTCAACTCGCGTACACCCATTTTTCTCTGAAACAGACAAGTTTTAACAGCAAGATGATGCATCAACTACTCCCAGCTTCTGTCTGAGGTATTCAAATGTCTCTCTGGGCAGTGGTTTGGTGAGAATATCAGCAACTTGTTCCTTAGAAGGAACATACTCCAATTTGACCTTTTGTTCCAACACTTGTTCCCGAAGAAAGTGATACTTGATCGGTATGTGCTTGGTCTTTGAATGCATGACTGGGTTCTTTGAAATGCTGATTGCACTTGTATTATCACATAAGATGGAGATCGGTGGTCTACAAGTGATTTGAAAATCCTGCAAGGTTTGCATCATCCAAAGAAGTTGAGTGCAGCAAGATGTAGCAGCCACATATTCCGCTTCAGCTGTAGATAAAGCAATCGAACTCTGTTTCTTGCTGAACCAAGATACTAATCTGGAACCCATAAAGAATGCACCACCACTTGTGCTCTTCCTGTCATCCACGCTTCCGGCCCAATCTGCATCTGTGTAAGCATGAAGTGTGAGATCTGTATCTCTAGGATACCATAAGCCATAGTTTTGAGTTCCTTGAAGGTACTTGAAGATTCTCTTGACTGCCTAAAGATGAGTTTCTTTTGGATTTGCCTGAAATCTTCCAACTATTCCCACCACATGCATGATGTCTGGTCGGGTACCTGTCAAATAAAGTAGACTTCCAATCATAGATCTGTAGGTTGGTTGATGCACTGCTGCTGATTCATCATTTGCACTGAGGCTGCATCCTGTGACCATGGGGGTACATACTGGTTTTGCATCATCCATGCCATATTTCTTCAAAATCTACTTGAGATACTTGGTTTGAGACAAGAAGATACCGCCTTCATTTTGTTGGATTTGCAAACCAAGAAAATATGTCAGTTCTCCAAGCAAAGACATTTCGAATTCTTTCTGCATCACCAAGGCAAAGCTTTGACTCATAGCTTCTTCATTGCTGCCAAAGATAATATCATCTACATACACAACAAGTATTAGCAATTTGTCATTTTCAATTTTTATGTAAAGATTGCTATATGTTGATCCCTTTGAAAAACCTTGTTGACGAAGATATTTGTCCAAACGGTAGTACCAAGCCCTTGGAACCTGTTTAAGACCATAGAGAGCCTTTTTTAGTCTACATACAAGATTTGGATCATTCCCAAGGATGAAACCATCTGGTTGCTCAATGTACACTTCTTCTTCTAAGTCCCCATTCAGAAAGGATGATTTCACGTCCATTTGAAAAACTTTGAACTTCTGAAAGCTTGAGAGAGCAAGGAACATTCGGATGGCCTCAAGTCTAGCAACGGGAGCAAAAGTTTCTTCGAAGTCTATTCCTTCTTGTTGAGCATACCCTTTACACACAAGTCTGGCCTTGTTTCTAATTACTTCCCCATTTTCATTCAACTTAGTTTTGAAGATCCATTTTGTCCCTATGACATTCTTATCTTTTGGTCTAGGAACCAACTCCCAAGTGTCGTTCTTTTCGATCTGCTCAAGTTCTTCATCCATCGCCTTGACCCAGCATTCATCTTTGCATGCCTCTCTTACATTTTGTGGTTCAGTGGAGGAGAGCAATGCCAAATAGCTTGAGGCTTCTGCAATTGTTCTTCTTGTTTGTACACCTGCTTCTTTCTACCCCAAAATCTGAGATTCTGGATGATTCTTTTGAACGTACCTAGATGGAGTCTTCTCTTCTATCCTTATTTGCTCCTCAGGTGCCTCTTGAGGTTCTTCTTCATCATCTATCTAATTTGGAGAGTAGTCTTCATCCTCTTCTATATTTTCATGATTTACTTGCCTAGGGATGTATCCTTTTTCATCAACCACTACATCAATGCTGTCAACAATTCTTCCAAGTCTTTTATTGTAACACTTATATGCTTTGCTGTGGGGAGAATAACCAAGGAGAATGCCTTCATCTGCTCTAGGTTCAAGTTTGCCAAGCTATTCATCAATATTCTTAATATAGCATTTGCTCCCAAATTTTTTGAAATGCTTTACCGAAGGAGTCTCACCATACCAGAGCTCATGAGGAGTTTGAGTGCTGTTCACTCGGACATTTGTTTTGTTGAGAATAACAACCGCAGCAAATGCAGCTTCACCCCAGAAGGTTGCGGGAGTCCCAGATTCATCAAGCATAGCACGAGCCATTTGTTGGACCGTTCTGTTCATCCTTTCCACCACTCCATTTTGCTGAGGAGTCCTAGCTGTAGATAATTCCCTTCTTATTCCATGTTCTTCACAGAAATCGAAAAATTCATTTGAGGTAAACTCCCCACCTCTGTCGGACCTGAGGCACTTAATTTGTGATCTGATTCGTTTTCAGCCAAGGCTTTGAAAGATTTGAATTTTTCGAATGCTTCGTCCTTGTGTTTCATTAGTCCCAACCAAACCATCCTAGAGAAGTCGTCAATGAATAATATAAAGTATTCTTCTCCTCGAGGTGACCTTGTCCTAAATGGACCACATACATCTATATGGACTAGTTCAAGAGGCCTGCTGGCTGATCCTTCCTTCTCAGGGAAGTTAGTTCTGGTTTGCTTACCAAACTGACATGATTTACATATGGTGTTGTCTGGAATTTTGATATCTGGAAGACCACGAACTGCCTGGTATTTGTATGCTTTCCTTATTTGTGAAAAGCTTAGATGCCCCAACCTCTGGTGCCATAACCAATGTTCATCATCCTTGCTCAAATGGCATTGTTGTTGTCCTTCTTCAAATATGTATAGATTATTTGGAGTTCTTCTACCTTTGATCACTGTTTTTCCTGTATCAAGATCACGAACACTACATCCATTTGATCGAAATATTACCTCTGTTCCTTGATCGCACATCTGACTGACACTTAGTAGATTATGCTTCAAGCCATCAACATACAAAACATTTCCAGCTTTGACCTTTTCTTTCAACTGAGCAGTGCCTTTTCCTTTTATGGCTGCAGGGGTATCATTTCCAAAAGAAACTTTCTTTCCCTTTTCTAAAGTAGTATATGATTCAAGTTTTTCTTTATCACCTGTCATATGCTTCGAACATCCGCTGTCGATGTACCATAGATTTTCTTTTCCTTCTGCATACAAAGCTATCCCACATCTTTCTGTTTTTGGTTCCTTTATTCTCCATGTTCTAGTGCTTGAGGCTTGTTCCTTTGTCTACCGAAACCTGTTCCTGCATTCAGAATCTTCATGACCGAAGTTATTGCAAATAGAACATTCAATTTCATTTTCAAGGGCCGAAAAGTTGTTATAGGTCCTTTTCGTAATCCTGGTCATACTTCTTTGTTTTTGAGCTTCTCTAGTCATGATTGTCTTATAGGCAACACATTGAGCTGCTTTGTGACCAAAGTTATGGCAAGAGAAACATTGGCCATTGAAGAAACTTCTGCGATTATCAAATCTACCAACCAAATGATTGTAATTTCTATTGTCATCCATTCTTGAAGCAAATTGAGAAGTTTTTACCTGTGGCTGGTTGTATCTTTTGTTCACCCTTAAGATGGATTGCCCCTGGTTTACTTGGTAGTCTCTGTTTGTTCTTGATGTAATTTTTCCCTGCTTTACCTGATGATCTCCATTGGGCTTTTGCTCATTCCTCCTTGCTGCATCAAGATAACTCTTTGAGGTGGATGCTTGAGATGTTTCTCCATTATAACCCATACCTGTCTTGATTAGTGGAGAACGCTGTACATTGATAATCTCATCCAGAGTTTCAGATCCTTTAACAAACTTAAGATTAAGAACCTTTGTTTTCTCAATTTCTTTTCTAAGGCCAACAATTTCACATTCTAACTTCTCAAGAGATTTTTCTTTTTCATCAAGTTGAAATTGCAGAGTATCAATGATCACATTCTTTTCTTCTAAACTTGTCTTGAGTCTAGGAATCTCTTCATAAAAGTCATCCACATCTATAGCATCCATGTAATCATCATCTTCAAAAGCCATTAAAAGTTTATAATCATTACCTCGTTCATCTTCGTCACTATTTGATAGGCCATCACTGTCTTCATGAGTGTAGTAACTTTTCTTAGTTGCATTCTGTTTCTTGTTCCATCTAACAGGTTCCTTCACTTTGTCAATCTTATCCTTGTGAGGACATTTGGCAGCATAGTGACCGACTCTTCCACAAGCAAAGCATTTGAAAGGTAACTTACCTCGGAACCGTCCAGTACCCCGTTGAAGATTTCTGACAAAATTTGATTCTTCTTCTTCTTCTGACACGTGTCCTGACTCGTAGTACTCGCCTTTGCTTGAAGCCTTGAAGGCAGCTTCTCTCCTGTCTGATGGACCTCCTTTCCTCATTTCATAAGCAGTTAGAATTCTGTGCAGCTGTGACATTTTAAGGCTTTGTAGATTCTCTTTTTCTTCTATTGCAGAAACTTTAGATTCAAACCTAGGGGACAAAGATCTTAGAACTTTTTCAACCACAACAGCCTCTTTTATTTCTTCACCCAAATTTTTCATACAATTAACAATCTCATCTACACGAAGAAAATAGTTAGCCACACTTTCATCATTATACATCCTGAGATTTTCATACGGAATCCTGAGGGTTTGAAGTTTTACTCGTTTTACCTGGTCATCTCCTCCATAGCTCAGAACAATCTTGTCTCATATATCTTTTGCAGATTTAAACTGCATTACCTTGACAAATTCTAATTGAGATAGGCATCCTAATAGAGAATTGACCGCCTTTGCATTTGTTTCATATTTCTTCTTCTTAGCCGGATCTGTAGGAGTTGCTGATGGAAAAGTATACCCTGTATCTATGATATCCCAGACTTCTGTACCAAGAGATTGAAGATAGGAAGTAACTCTTACCTCCCAATAAACGAAGTTTGTCCCATCAAAAATAGGTGGCCTGATTGATGCTTCCCTCTCGTAGTTGCTCATGATGCAAGATCTTTCTTCAAGCGATCAAGCTTCTTTTGAAGAACCTGGCTCTGATACCAATTGTTGGAAATAATACTGAGAGGGGGGGTGAATCAGTATTATCAAGTTAAATATTCCTTTTTCAAAATAAAATGATATACGCTACTTCAGTTAATTAAACCCGCATATATACGCAACTATGCAAAAGAAAACCCACGTATATAATGCAAACTTTTAATTTACTTTATCTTTCTAATGTTGATTGTTAATCTGTGATTCAGAAGAAAATAACCAGTAACCAGAAACAGTAAAACAGAGCAGAAAAACAATTGCACACAAGAACACAAGATATAAGGTGGAAACCCAATGTGGGTGAAAACCACCTGCTGTAATTTGTCTTTATCTTCTCTTTAATTAGAAACTTCTTTTTACAATTGTACTGGTGCAGTCCTTTACCAGTACGCAGGCTGCAACTTGCAGAGAGCTACAACCCTCTCCCGTTTTCCAGCTTCTCCCGGAAGGGAGCTACAACCCCCTTAGCTCTTGCACTAGCCAAGATACTAGTACGTAGGTGCTGGCCTACAAAAGGCTACAACCTTCTCTTTCTTTCAGGGACCACGTTTCATAAATTTTCAGACTGGATCCACAAATAACATCAATCAAACATCAAGAATTTCTGCATCAACCAATCACCTTTTCACCAATCAAAACTGAATCAACATAAACACTTCTCTGACGACTGTACCCAGATCACAGTAACAGTACCACACACCAAATCTGAACCCAGAACACTGTAGCAATAAACAGAAGCAGCAAGATCACAACTCAAAATATATACGCTACTTTAATAGCCTGAAACCTACGTGCATACGCTTCTGCATATGGAACAACCTGCATATACGCTGTTTTCCTTCAATGAACCAGCGTATATACGCGCCTTCGCTTCTCTGAACCTGCGTACAAATCTATAAAGGATAATTCGCTCTTTCAGATATAAATAACCCAGATTGTCAGTTTTATAGATCAAGCAAGCGCCACAAATAACAGATCAAAATCATACAAAGATACTATCATTCAAGCTTAAAGATTATGATCCATCAATAGAACTTATCCTTCTCTTTGCGCTAAGGTTCCTCCTTCATCCAGATCTGCACCATAACCCAATTTCCAGTATTCCAAATCTAGCACTTTATCAGATATTCAATAATAATTCGGATGATCCCTTGCCACATGATCTCCTTCCTCTTTTACAGTTTTAGGCCTTCCACAATACCACGGACCCAATACTTGGGATCAACACGTTTGACGAGGTACCATGGTCCAAAACCATAGGTTCAAATACCAAGGACTAACTACCACGGACCAAAGGTAAGTTCTCCAACATATACACGCTTTTCCTTGCATGAAAGTGCGTGTATACACATACGCGCCTTTGAAACGTGTAACCTGCGTGTATACATGCCTTTGTCTAGATGAACCTGCGTATATGACTTTTCCATCATTTTGAAAGCTTGAACTAAGATCTGTTACCAAAGAGAGTTGCCATCAAGGACAACACCTGTGCCATAGCTCCAAACCTGTGTCATAATGCCAACACACTGCTAGTGAGAGTCTACTGAAAAGGTCACATCTTAACACTATCATCCATGAAAGAGTTGGATGAGCACCATAAGTGATAAGTCGTGATATGAGCTACAAAGTCTTCTCTAGGGTTATCACTGAATTTCAAAATCTTTGTTGGAATCTTATGGGGAGTAGGTGGCCATGTAAGATTAAGTCATATGGGGTCATTCATCAACTTAGAAATATCAATAAAATCTAGAGTTTCCAAGAAAGGAGATGTGAATGAAGCTTGGGAGGGGTTGGAGGCCCCTTGTGACCCAAGTGGAGGAGGTGCTTCCCCCATAACATTGTTTCTACTATTAGATCTATTCACCAGAGTGGGTTGGCTAGAGTTGTTAGATCTAGCGCCCAGGTAGACTTGAGATTGGCTAATGTCCCCAAGGTAAGTGGCCCCTTTGGAAAAATGGTTTCCAATTTCTAAGAGGTTTTGAAGTCTTGGGCCATAAGGGGATGCAAAGGGGCTATTAATAGGACGAGGAACCCATGAATGAAACATGTATCAAGTGCTTGTCCCCCTAAAGGCATTCCAAGGATCAGATGTGTGACTCTGGAATGTAGATTCTCCAATATGTTGACTCCGAAAAGGATTAGTTGACCCACTAGAAATGAACATATCACCAACACTACCGGAGGATGACATGGCTAAACTGAAAGGATTCCAACCATATGGAAATCCATTATTAGTTATTGTCGTACTTCTTGCTGAGATACTTGGACCCATATTGGGGCCCGTGGACCCATATGCAAAAGGGAAGTTAGACCCTCCAACGTTGGACATAGGGATGCTAGAAACAATGGAACTAGAATATCCACTCATGAGGAATGGATATGTAAAGGTCGATGAGGTGGAGGAACTCATATTGAATGTGATAGGTGGTGGAAGTATGTTAAGATTATGCTAGAATGAGGAGAAAGAGTCATGAAAGGGTGTGGTGTGGAAAAAATACATGGTCAAAGGAATGGACATGGATGTGACTTCTAGAAGACCACCAGTCACTAACGGTATAGACACGATGAGTTTTGACATAAAATGATTAACGTTATTCATTGATGACTTAGGTAAGGAACTATGTGAAGATCTAGTTAATTCAACACCCCCACCTAATGAGATTTAATATATATATATATATATATATATATATATATATATATATATATATATATATATATATATATATATATATATATTCTAACATGAAAATTCCTTTTCTGATCCTCCATGCCACATAAAGCGCTGGAGGAGAGCATACTCGAAATTTCATTAATTGATTCCTTTATTTTATTTTTTATTTTTTAATTTGGATGCAAAAAATAAAATGAAAAGAATAGATCTCATACTTGAAATTATCGCTCCTGGCCTTCTCTTGTGCTCCTTATTCACAATCGTTTGTTTTATTACAATTTTTCCTGCCAAAGGTTAGTAAATGGGTGGCTCTTACTGCACCATAAAATTGCAAATTTATGCTAAAATCACAAAAACTTGTTTTTATTTGTTAGTCCTATTCTAAAAAAGAAATGAAACATTCTTTTAAGTATAAGAGAATTTCCAATGCATCCAATGCATTAGTTAAGAGGGATTTACATTTTGATCACGCTGATGAATTCTTTAGAAGCCCACCTGAAACAAATGGCTAGAATAATTGGAGCATATTGAGTTTTGGTGTTGAGCCTCAGCTAGTCATAAGAAGATCAGAACTAAGCCTAATAGCAATCACAAAGAATGAAAGATATGGCCGTGTAGCATCAGTTGAGGAGAAAACAACTGTGCTACACGTTTTATTGAAGGTTCTTTGTCATTTTCCATTGCATAAAGCCCTTCCCGTTCAAATGTCAACTGTATTGTAGACTGTTAATAAACTTCAACTTTATCATACACTCAGATATTTCTAACATGGCAAGGATTGGTTTAGAAAGATGGAGCAAGCTATTTGGGAGAAGTCAGAGTGGAAGGAAAGTTGTCTCCTCAAGCAATCAAGTCCATGCACAGAAAGGAGGTCTCCAACGATAATGTGATACTCCTAGAAACAAAAAGGCCAGTGAATTATCAAGGGAAGAAACTGACAGTAATAACAAATGAACCAAAATGGGAAATCATTGAAGAATTTATGGAAAGTGAGGAAGAAAGATTTTAGTATGATCAGATGGGGGAGGGAAAATCCAGGGTTGTCACTAGAATGTTGATGTTGCCAACACATTCAAAATTAATCTTATTCAACACAAAGCATGCCAAAGGGCCTAAAAATGCACCCTATGAGGGATTGGTTGTCTCCCATCATTACCAGTTTCTCAATAATGTTGCGTTGCTAAAAGCTATTTATTCTTTCATTCCACCACTTATTCCTCCACCAAGTAATGTTGTATGTCCAGATAGGGGTTTTTCATATCAAAGAACAAAAAAATTTCAGGAATTTTCTAGTGGCATAGGTGCAGAGCTAGATGTGATTGAATATTATACAAAATTTTTGGGAGAGAGAGAACAGGAAACTGGCCCGTGGATACCCGTCTCTGTTCCTCCAATGTCAACAAGTGATAATGAAAAATGGAACAGAGGTTTGTGTGTCACTGGGGTGTATTTTCTTGAGGAAGACTTTGGATGGCAACATGAAGATCAGGAAGTGACTATGTGGACTGTTGTGACTGAGATGCTAGCAGTGATTCCCAGAAAGGTTGGTAGTTCTTTTGCAGGAGCCAAACCTTCTGTTCCAAATCGTCTTATGGCAAGAGGTACTTTAGAGCATGCTTGGAAAGAGATGTCTGAAACCATTTCAGATACAACTTTTAGTACTTCAATGGATATTTTGGATGCTGAACCTACAAAATGGATAGCTGACAGCGCAGCTTCTGCATGCATGCTGTGTAATTCACGATTTTACCCAATCATGTGTCCAATGGTAAACATGGAAATTTTTTCGATAGGGATCATAGGTATCGTTGAAGAAGGAGAACACGAGTACAAAGTGTTGGTGGTACCATTCTCTACTATTCATTTACAGGAACTGGTGGAAATATATGATTCCACTAACAAGACATGGATGATGGTGGGGCTGTTGCCGAACCATTTAGTGGCATTTAAAGAGGCGGATCATACGGGTCCTGGAACTGTATTTTCTGGAGGTTGTTTCTATTATTTAATGGTGGTCGTAGAGGTGGATGGAAACCACATAACCATAGGCATTATGGGTTTCACCACCGTAGAGGGGATGTCCATCTTCGTGCTACTGCCTCGTTCAGATCATGACCAGAATCGAAATCATGCCACCAGCTCTTCAAACAACCATACCCACGATTCTCTTCGCTATCAACATCTCAACTTATTCACCACTGACCGCACCGTTCAAACAACCCACTGCTGCGTCTGTCCAACCCTAACCATCAGACCATCCACTGCCAAATAAAACAAAATTAAACAGGACTTTCTGACCGACCTGTTTACACCATCGATTCCGCTGTCTGCTTCGTTGAATAACACGCCGTCGTCGTCTGAGCCATGGATCAAAAGGCATGACCTCTCCATCTGTCACGTTCAACTTAACATTTCATAACATTAATATTAACATAAAATTTCATAACATTAATATTAATGAATTAGTAACATAATATATATATATATATATATATATATATATAATTTTTTTTTTTGAAAAAAGAAAAATAAAAAATCCAAGGGAATATTACAGATTCTACATGACTAGATACTTGCCACGTTATATGCATCGAGTGACAGACACTAAGTGAAGAAAATATTGAGTGACAGACACTAAAGTGAAGAAAATCAACAATATTAAAGCTTTGAGGACAAAGCTTCTGAAGAAAGGGGCTATGTTATGTATATAATTCATAACAAGTAAAATAAATAAAATAAATGTAAATAGTAAATAATCAAATATTGATTAGGGTAAATAGTCATTAAGTTAAGAGAAAAGGCATGTCTAAAAGACATGCCCAGTCACGAAAGGACACCTGCTTAGGTATATATATGCGGGTCCTCATTGTAACAATCATCACTTATACATTTTATATACAATAAATTATTATTATTAAATACCTCTTGTGTATTTTAACATTTAAGTCTACAAGCTATTGGTTTTCATGCTTCAGTAACAGTTTTTATGCTTCAAAAACTATAACTAAAGAAAATTGCAAAATAAATCACATGCAAGAAAATTGAATTAGATTTCTAAGGGTGAAACAAATGAATGCCATGGCCTTTCTAAAAACTTATAAACTAATCTATGAACAAATATAAGAAGCAAACTATGATAATCTTAGAAAGCACTAAATAACAACTAGTGAGGAAGCAATAAATAACAACTATTGAGAAAGCAATAAATAACAACTATTGATTTGGTTGTCATAACTGGTAAGCAAGCAGTTTAATGACAATCAAATCAAATCTATGAAATTAAATCATATTTGCAGAAAGTAAATCATACTTGCAGAAAGGAAATAACAAAAATCAAACTATGTTACAATTGTATGTAGATTTCGGTTGATGGGGATCCTTCCATTCCTCAATGAGCACACATGAACAACTATCACATCTTAAGAATCAAACAACACTCATAACTCATGATTTGGAGAAAATGATATTATTCATGCTGAATGAACAATCATAAATATGATGCTAATGAATAAATGATAATTGTTGGCTTCCTTTGAAGGATTCTCCTCTTATTTATACATGAATTAGGGATATATTCTCAATAAATGTAAATCCCTTAAATATCTACTAGATCCATACTTTTCTCAACTTATCCCGAAATACTAGATACAAATCCCATGACACATCAAGATCTCCACGATCTTTCTCCTTGGAATATGGTCCACCTTTTGAGTTAAAATTCGAATTTGTGCTTGGGAGGCCAAGTAAGATCCTTCTAGAACCTCCAAATAAGCCTACACATGTCACAAAACTCATAACACATATATAGATGTATGAAACCATGTTAATTTCCTAGTTTTTAATCATAAATTCACTTTAAATAGACAAAATAAATAACTTTGGAAAACAAGGATCCTATCCCATATAATCATGAAGATGGTTACTTGCTGTAGGGTTTTAGGCTAGATAGTTATGAAATGAGGGTTAAATGGTTATGAAATGATGGAAATCTGGATGAATATGGAATACAATTTTGAGACTCAACAATAAGCAAAAGGAAACCTAGAAGAAACTACCCAAAACGAAAAACCCTAGAACTACCTTAAAAATGCACTAAGATTTTAAAAATTACTTTTCAATCAAGTAATAGAGCCACATGCAGACAATTAGTGTAGAGTTGTCAGTGAGTTTTGAGTTTAGGAAGGTGATCCGAGCAAGGACCGAAGGAGTATTGGCTATGTACTATTTTCTTCTTCTCTTTAACTCCTAAAGGGATATTTTTATATAGAGCTTAATCATGATTGACATTCATTGCACCTAGACACTTTCTTGACCATATCAAGGTGATAGTTAGGATAGACCAAATCAATCATTATTTTAATCAGTGGTGATTATTTTAATCAAAGTTGTTAACTCGGACCAAATATAGTTGAAATCCTACAGTGTTTCAAAGCTCTAGTGTAAAGAGGGCATTGGTGGCCTTCTAGTTCGGTCCAAAACACTAGGAGGGAGCATTGACAGGCTCTCTGGTTTGGTTCGTACAATTGAGGAGTATTGAACACTCAAAACATTATTTTTTCTGATGCTTCACCAGTCATAAACCGATCCTCTGACTTGGAAAAGGACGTGGCTTTCTCCTTGACCCTAGGGGGTGGATTTTGAGCTATAACAATACGATGACAAATTCTGTGAGCACTAAGGAGTTTTATTGGTGTAGAGAAATAATGGACATTGTAGCCTTTGACCAATGACTAGGCACTCCCACAACCCCTTATGTGGAAAGAAAACAACAAGTGAGAGAATGTTGGGTAGCCCCCTAAATGGGGTCCAGGGAAGTGCCCCATGATTTTATTTATTTATTTATTTATTTTTAATGCGGACCCAATAATGCTTGGGTAGACCCAAGGACGATGGTCAAAACTACCCGTTGTTTTGTGCATGGTTTTGGGCATGGTGGTTTTTTCCATGGTATTGTGTAGATCTAGTAAAAGGAACTATAATTATGTTCTAATATAGGGTTAATGGATTGGGTTTTATGAGTGCTTCAACATGTATATAAAGATCCATATTAACTCCGAATCTACCAAGAAATGAGAGGGACCAAATATCTTGATATTCAAATATCTTTTAGAGTGAAAATATAACTCTAGAAGAGATTTGATCCCTCTCAGCGCTTGGTAGATTCAGAGTTAAGATGGATCTAGGCTAGTATAACATATATGTAGTTGACATTGAAACATTTTATTTATAATTCATGTTATCCACATTAAAATGTGTTGACGGTGTTGGAAATCTGTCAACCAAGGGGGCATCTGTGGTATGAAGTCACAATTAAACCTCACACTATTTGGAGTATGAGCCCCAACTAGAAATTCAGACGATTTCCATTACTTTTAGGAATCTTCCTTGGTTGCAATTATTAACATAAGATATTATACAAACAATATTTGAAACAATCAAGTTGACACTGCGAGACATACAATTGTAATGTATATAAGGTTCTTTCATGGCAAGGAAAGAGGGAGTGAGCCTCTAGAATAAAAGTAATAGTACCATCCTAAAATATACACATAAGAGCATAAGAGGATCATTAGTTAACCTACAAAGTAGTTCACAAGACAACAACAATAATAAAATAAAGTAACAACACCCATTCAACAAGATATATGCCAAATCCAATGAAATAGTTCATTTCATTAGTATGTGTTAACATAAAAATACACCATAAACAATGAAAGAATAAAATCACAATCATTCACGACATATATATGAAATTGCGCCAAATATAAGAGCTTCATATATTAAGTGAAAGTCCCAAGATATACAATTATAGTGCTACCACACTAGCCCCAATAGTGGAAGATTAAGTCACTATTTTCTCCTCCAAAGAAAAATATTCTCTCCTATGCCAAGCAAGAGAAGCCAAGGTGAAAAAGTTCAAAGTCCCAAAAATACATTTTCTTGGGTTATTAGGGTTTATTTATAAAAAATGAGGTGACTCTTCACCTCCCACATGACTCTTGACCTCCCTCATGTCTTGTTGGGTCACTGATTTATCATCATTTTCACTTGTCTTTGTCATTCATTAAGCCATTACTTCCAACCATCCATTGCACCATTTCACTCACTTGCCACCATTTTCACCATAATTATTCATGATGTGTCTCTATATGTTTTAGTGGTTAATTAACATCGTTTTCCTCTATTTTTAGTAGATTAAGAACTTTCCCTGGTTTTTACTAATGATAGTTTTTCCAATGCAATTTTCTGCAACTCAGTCAAGTTTCCACAACTATCTTCATGGTTGAGGTAGTAGCACCACTCTAGAAGGAAATCCAACACATGGAAATTATTTATAAAAGTTCCAATATGGATTTCTATTGGTCAAATACCACCCAGCTCGCACATGTGGACCTCTAGCATCAAATCAAGGGAAAAACACGGCAATTTTGACCAGTCAAGTTCAAACACATTTTCTGAGCAAATGAAAGCGAATTTAGAAAAAAGAAAAAATGTTTTGTTCAGCACGGGCCCAATTAATCTCTTTAATAGCCGTTTTCTCAAATTCGTTACAATTTGAGAGATTTTCGAAGAGCTTTGGAGGCTTATTTTGTAGATTATATGGATACACAATTTTTCAAATTGTCATTTAATGCACATTCAACAAATAAGCCAGAACGAGCTGTTCTTTAGAAATTTGGTAGAAAGAAGACCATTATGAACATATTTTGGCTCGTATTTTATCCTAAAATCCTTCAAATTGATTTGTTGAGATCTCATGGCAGACTTCATGCAATGAAATTTTGAATTTCTAGTTGCTTCAGAGATCTATAAAACCACTGTAATCTATTTGATGAGGGGGAGATTATTGTTTAAAAACTTTGTTGTTGCAAATAAAAGACTCTATTTTTGTTTCATTCCTTTGTTGTGCATGGTATCAATGCGTATTTAGTCTTGTAGAGGAGTTGTGCTATTGCGTACATCTCAGAGGAGGCCCCCCTCGAGGATTAAGGTTTTCATTAACTGTAAATAACATTTCAATTCTATGTTTTGATGTATAATTTCATTAGTTTGTTTAAATGCTTAGTTTTTATTTTCGAATGAATGCTTAGGATTGTTTTATTAAGATTGCTTAATCATTTTGCTGTAGAGTGAAGCGAGATTGATATAGATTTTTAGTTTAGTTGTGTGAGTAGGATTTTAATTTAGAGTTAATATTTTTTAGCAATTTGAATTTAGTTTCATTGTCAAGTGTGATTTATTTCAAACAAGAGTGAAGCAAGTGTGATTTTATTTTAAGCAAGAGTGATATTTATTTGTGCAAAGTGTGATCTTTATTTTGAGCAAGTGTGATAATTTTATGGTGATTTTAGTTTGCAATTAATTCTTTTAAACAAGTATGATCATTTTGATTTTTAGAATAACACATTTATTTTCATAGTTAACATGTGCATCCCAACATCTCAATTTAATTTAGGGATTGCTTGAATAATAAGAACTTATAGCACAGACACTTCATCAGTATACTAGCCATGGTAGACAATTTATGTAAGTAATTTAACATCAATTAAATTACCAAACATTTTGGCACTGTTTTCTGGGGAAGTGTATATATGATTCCTTTTATTTTCATTAAAAAAAAATAAAAATTAAATCACCTACCACCCCCACTATATAATGTGGTGCAGTAAGAGCCACACATCCACATCATGAATTCTTATCTTTGCAGGTAGAAGAAGAGGTAAAAAAGAGGTTGAAGAAATGGATGGAGATGATGAAAATGAGGAAGATCTTTTGGATTCCCATTCAAGAAACTAATTTCAATGCTCATATGAAGAACATTCCTCCATCCGTACTTCCTAACTTCAAAGGTATGAGATCAGAAGACCCAAAAACCTTTCTTTTTGAATTTGAAATAATTTGTAGATCTTATGGCTACTCATTACACATTCAAAAATTGAATTTGTTTTCGGCAACATTGAAGGATAGAGCTCTTAGATGGTTCATGACTTTAGGAACAAATTCTATAAGGACATGGGATGATATGAAAATAGTTTTTTTGGAAAAATATAAAGATTATTGCATAAACCATGACCTTTGAAATTAATTCTTTAAGATGAATGAAAAAGAGGATGAAATATTAGAAGATTTAGTGGAGAGATTTACTTATAATATCAAAAGATCTAAATTTCATAATTTAGGATCAGACACATTAAAAACTCTCCTACTAAATGCTATAAGGGATGAATGGATTGATCTTCTTAACCTGGTGGGAAAATGAGATGTCTCTCAATTGTCATTTCAAGATATTTGTGAACTGTGCAAGAACATATCAAGAGGAAAATCAAAGTATGTAAGATCCCCTCAAGATCCATTTATGGCAAGAGTAAGTAAATCGACATTAGGATTGGTAAGTCAAACTGAAGTTAACAATTTTCTAGACATTCTTGGTAATTTAAATGAACAAATTGATATGCTAAGAATGCAAAACAAGCAAAAAGTTGAGATTGTTGCTTCATTTATATTTTTCCCTAAATGTAGAAAGAAACATGCTTTTCATGAATGTCCACTTGATAACATTAAAATTTGTGAAATCTATGCAGGATCACATACTACTAAAGATTGTCCATCATTACCAGGGTTAAAGGCAATTTACCAAGGAGCAAATCAAACACTGGAACAATCCTATTATGTAGCTCCAAGAAGACCATGGCAGACTCATCAATCTGCTATGATACAAGATCTTAATTCACGTTATGCACAACAATCACAAAGTAATTGGAAAACACCCTTGCCTTGGAAACCTTGGCCATTTCAATCGCAACCTCAAAACAAATCTTGGCAACAAAGTTAGCAAGGGCCATACAGAGGAAATCCACCATATCCTCAATCTTTTCCTCACTATCCTCAATACCAATATCAATGTCATCCATACCATTAACCTCCACCATAACATCAATTTCACCCTCAGTTGACCTCAATTCAACCTTTCCCATTACCACCCACACAAACACCCCAAAGATCCACTCCCACTTAACTACTTGCACAACCATTTCAGATCCCCAATAATAAAACACCTCAATCCACTTACAATTTTGAGGTATTCCAAAATGATTCTCTAGATGCCATTGAATAACAACAACCAGAAGAAGAAGATTCAGATAAGGTCCAAGAATCATGGATGTCCATTAAAGAAGAGCAGTTGTTGGAACCTGAGATTGAAAAGTTTCTTGCATTCCTATCACCAGATTCTATGAATGGGAATCACATCTCTAAAGACTTGCATGGCATGATAGCAGGAAGCCAAGGAAGACAAGATTACATTGAATCTTGGTTCAAGACAGTCATTGGATCCTAGTACTCCATTCTTTAGTATTTTTTGACATCATCTCAATCAAGGTAGTTGGTCTCTCATATACTGGTACATATCAAAGAGTATATTTCAAACCTGCATATGAGTTTATCTATCATCTTGTTACACACATGGTTCCATTGGAAGTATTCATATACTTGAACAAGATTTCTTTTCAAGTAGAGTAGGACATATAAAAAATAAAAATAAAAAAAAAGTAAAGAGAAAAATAAGTCCTATTGTGAAAACCAGCTTGCTGGCGCAATTGGACATGAGCTTTGCTTGAAAACCAGGAAAATGACGAGCAAAGTTCACAATAAGTTCTGGAATTTTATGATGATTTCAATCTTTTATTATGGTTTTTCAAATCATTTTTGGTTCTATGCTCGAGTTGGATGAGGTGGGATTCCTTAAGGTCCACCTTCCAACATATCTTGTCCCATTGACCTCAACACCTTATCTGGGATCAAGATCAGATATTATTTGGAGTGCCTTGGAACTTGCATACATCAATGGAAAGCCTCCTCGTTGACAACAATGGGAATACAACAATGTCTCTTGATTGTCAGATCTTGCAGGTGACTCGACTTCAACACATTCATTTGTCCCTGTCAAGATGCACTCAGGTACCTTGACACTCATTTACATTATCGGTGAGTTGTCTTGCATTGGTTAACAATTTTCATCAGTGATCGGTAATCCAATGATTTCTTTCCATGCTCGACTTCGGCACATTCATTCGCATGGTAAGAATTGTACCATGAATTTTGGTTTTGATGAAGACTAATGGTTTTATGGAATCAACAACTTGCAACAATACATTTTATTGGTTTCTTGTAGCAGCATGTTCATCTTGTTTTTCAACAGCAACATGATGGCACCATTACAACTCTTTTTCATTCATTTCCTTTTCAAAGAAAATCAATAAAATTGGGCCTATTTCAGTCAATATGCATTATGTTTCATGGTTTCTACTTCAGCATGCAGTACACAATCCAAATCAACAATTCAAACTCAGAGAAAACAACTTTTTGCAAAAATTGACATTTTCTGCAACAACTATGGAAAGTTGTAGTTTCTACAGCTATTGCTGTAACAACCTGTTTTTGCTATAGCAGTGTGTTCCAGAGGTAGTTTTGGCACAAATATTGCAAGAGATTGGAGCATAAATAAAAAAATATGAGCTTTTTGGTTTTCTCAGAATATGGTAAATTGAGTAAGATGTGGGAAAAATTCCAAAAAAGTGCAATTTTCCAGGACTTTTCAGCGGGTTTTTAAGGCGGATTTTCATTTTTCACCATTGTGGACAGATTAGGCTAGATTTCAGTATTTTTGCACATCAACGTATTTTCTTCATCAAAATGGGATTTTGAAGGCACGAGGTGGTAAAAAAGGTAAAAATACACCATTTCCCTCTTGAAGCACTCAATTTGGCCTTAAAATGAGTTCGTAGCATATGTTTTTGTGCAATATTGGATGGCATGAAAAAGTCATTTTTCAGAATTTTCAAAATCCCAAGATTCAAGAATCTATTTGGTGGTAGAATCATTTTATTCCAACATCTACAATCCCTACTTCAACATTTCAAGTATTTCAAAAGGTAAACTTGAGGTCAAAACTTGCATAAGGCTTTTTAGTTTATTAAAAATTTAGGAAAATGTGATAAATAACCACTTCAATTACAATTCTTACAAACTATCTTCTCCATCATCGAACTAGCCCTCAACCATGATT
The DNA here is from genome assembly GCA_031772625.1 of Pinus tabuliformis. Classification (NCBI taxonomy): domain Eukaryota; kingdom Viridiplantae; phylum Streptophyta; class Pinopsida; order Pinales; family Pinaceae; genus Pinus; species Pinus tabuliformis. The sequence continues at coordinate 57,421,344 of CM062816.1, forward strand.
TTCATCATTTACTTAACCCTCAAATATCTTTTCCATCATTGATCTATCCCTCATACCAAATTCATTCCCTATCCACAAGTTTTGTCATCAAGAAATAGTGTGCAATATATTCAAAATTCATCATGCAAATATTATGAGTATGAAATCTTGGCATGGCAGTGATCCATAGTAAAACTCACCATGAATGTCTTACAGTCCCTGAGTTTGAAATATGATATCAGTGGTGAAATGTTAATATACTAGCTTATGATGTGTTTAAGAGTTGGGTCCAAGACAAATTTGAAGGGTTTGGAGCAAAGGTTGATTGAAGACATGCTTGTGAAGGAATGAAAGCATTAGTTGGTGGTCATCACTTTTATTGTGCATAAATGATAGACCTCAATGTCTTATTTTGTGATGTTTTGATCCATTGTCTATTTCTTTAAAAGAGAAAATAGATGCATGCACTCCTTTCTTAGATCATTTGTGAAAAAAAAGAGGTCAATGAAATCTACTATGTTTTGACTCCTCTACTAGGAAAGATATGGATGTAGCTAAGGTATGTGTTGAAATTGCAGCTCATAAAGTTTTTAATAAAAAAATAGATGTTCAAAATACTTTGAAGTCTGCATAAACAATATGCCTATAAAATGGAGTATCCTAGAGAGAGAGAGAAACAAATATGAGTTCATCCGCATAGATCAAAGACAATGTTGTTTGCACCTTTGTATAAATTGCTACACATTTTTCTCTTCTATGGGTACAAGATCACAAAAATGTTGTCTTGCCAGAATATATGCAACAAACAAGAACAAGATTTGAGTAAAAAGTGGAAGAAATTCGAGAGCAAGTTCTTTTGACATCATAAAGAAATTGTAACAAGAGTTACTAGCAACGACACACAATTTATTTTCTTTACATAATCAACACAAATCATTGATATCAAGGCTCAAGAAGAGGACAATAATAAGGATTAGGCAGAGGATACTAATATCCTATTTCAACATGTATAAAGAAGGCTTTGAGGCACACCTCCAAAAGTATGGAAATGAACATGATTCACATTACAAAGAATTGAGTTAAGCATTGGATATGGTAAGTTGTTACTCCTTTGTATTAATGCAAATTAGTTTGAGTCCACTTCATGATTTCTCTTAAGTGTGTTGAGAAATGGAAACAAAAATTTCTAGTTTAATTTGTCCTTGAATTAAACTGAGAATTAAAATTGAATTCTATTCTCATAGAAACTTGTAAATAGTTAATTAAGTTTAATTAACTTAATTAGATTATGAATTTCGAGTTGGAAGAATTTCTGAAGTCATGTATATGTACTCTCTGAGTTTTAGGGGGCCAGTATGAGTTTAAATCAAGTTGGAAACTCAGTTTACTGAGTTAAGTTCAGTTAAAATAGTTCTAAATTGTTTTTAGAACTAATAAAGGACTAACAGTCAGTTGGTGCACTAATGCATCCACTAGTGCTACTCCAATTAACTGAAGATTCGCTCATGAGAAATTCATGCATGTTAGTTTAGAGAAATACCCAATTGAGACTAGAGTGCAGGTTACTATCAGTGGTATTATTTACTGGAGTGTAAACATCATGCATGCATCAGATATTGATCCTATGTTTGGATTGCGCAGTTTTGGAAGCATGAATTCCCTTTAAATACAGGATATTCATCCTAGAAATTACGTAAGAGATTAAGGGCTTGGAGCACTACAAAATAGGCTAAGGATTTAGCTTGTGAGCTGAGAGAGTTGAGCATACTTGTGCGCAATTGTTCTAGTGAGAACAATCTTTGTATCTTCACTCATATTTCTCATATATGCAATACAAATAGTGGGGTTTTGAGCAGTGGCATTCCCCAGATACATATCGTGTTATGTGCTATTGATTTATCTTCTTCTTATTCTTATTGTTTTCATCGATCTAATGGCTTCCGCTGGTTGAAAGTAGAAGTAGATTCTTGTCCTGTGCTTTAGTACATTGCATGAGCTTGTGAATATACATGAAATTCTACATGGTATGGGAGCTGAAGACAATATACTAAGGGAGATTTCGAAGTTTTGAGTTTTGGGTTACAGGTGAAATTCGAATTTGCAATACATACTTCAGGATTGGTAGATGGTGTTCTACGGTTTGCGGCTCGAGTATGCCTTGGAAGGAAACTCAAATTTTATAGCTTGGAGGGACAGAATGGAGGTTGTGCTAGAGGATAATAGCTTGAAGGAATTCGTTGATCAATAATTTCCTAAGCCAACAACATCGGATGCATAAAATTTGGCTGAATGGAAGAAGTGTGTGGCGAAGGTGAGGTAGATAATCCTTAAGGGAGTTCGAGACCACATTGTTTTGAGTCTCCATGGCAAGGAAACTCCGTACTGTGCGAAAATCATGCACAAAACCATAGGTGGGTCCACCCAACCTAACATAGGGTTCAAAACCAAAATTTTCCGGGGTGCTGCCTCGGACCCCATAAAGTGGGGTTACGGGTACACCTCAAACCCCCTGTGACCCCCCCCGCTACACAATCAGCGCAACGAAGGGGGTGCTCCGCCCCCCCTCTAACCCCCCGGTTAACTACGTGGGCTAGTCATGGAAAGAATATAACACAACCCAACATTCTCCCACTTGTTGTTTTCTTTCCACAGGGGGCCACAAGAGAGCTTAGTCATTTTTCTTGCCCTGAAACCCCCATTGTTTCTCTACACCAAGAGAACTTCTCAGAGCTCACATATTTTGTCAATGCATCTGCAGTATTCTTCAAAGTGTCCACCTTTACCAACAACACCTTTTTGTCTTCTATCATATCTCTCACAAAGTGATACTGAACATTAATGTGCCTTGTCTTTGAATGATATGCAGGGTTCTTTGCCAAGAAAATTGCACTTTGGCTGTCACAGTCTATCCTTATAGCTTCCTGTACTAACCCCATACTTGAACACAATCTCTGCAACCAAACTTCTTCCTTTCTTGCATGAGTGGCTGCCATGTATTCTGCCTCTGTAGTTGATAGTGCCGCTACAAATTGTTTCTTACTCATCCAACTGACTGCACCTCCAAATAGGTTAAACACATACCCACTTGTAGATCTTCTATGATCCAAATCTCCAGCCCAGTCTGCATCAACAAAGCCACGGATATCCAAAACCCTGTCCAATCCTAGTCTTCCTTGGTAGCACAAACCATAATCACTAGTGCCACGCAAATACTTGAAAACCCGCTTCACTGCTATCCAGTGCTCCTTCCCTGGTTTTGACATAAACCTGCTCAATACTCCCACTGCATGTGTAATGTCTAGTCTAGTACAGACCATTGCATACATCAAGCTATCAACTGCACTTGCATATGGAACACGGGACATGTCCTCTTCCTCTTCTTGTGTCTTGGGACACTGTTTAGCAGATAACCTCACACCTATAGGAATATGAACCTTCACTGGTTTACTATCCTGCATACTAAACCTCTGTAGTATTGTCTCGCCATACTTCCTCTGGTTTAACCAGAGCTTCCTATTTGCCCGATCTCTTTTAATTTCCATGCCCAAAATATAGTTTGCAGCACCAAGATCTTTCATGTCAAATTTGGAGGACAATTGGGTCTTCAAATCCTGGATAATTTCTTTATCATTTCCAACTAGCAACATATCATCCACATACAAGACCAGATAAATAACATGGTCACCAATTAATTTAAAATACACATAGTGATCTGCTTTGCTTCTGTTGAAGTCAAGTCTCCGTATAAATGTATCAAATTTCTGATACCACATCCTTGGTGACTGTTTTAACCCATACAAAGACTTCTTTAACTTGCATACTAGTTCTTTCTTACCCTTCACCGCAAAGCCTTCAGGTTGCTTCATGTAGATCTCCTCTTCCAGATCCCCATGAAGAAATGTTGTCTTCACATCCATCTGTTCTACCTCAAAATCAAAAGCAACAACAACAGATAAAAGTAATCTAATAGAAGTTACCTTGGCAATAGGAGAAAAAATATTACCAAAATCAATCCCTGGCACCTGGGAATAACCTTTTGCTACCAACCGAGCTTTGTATTTCTCCACTTTTCCTTCTGCATTTGTCTTCTTTTTGAACACCCATTTGCTGCCAATGGGTTTCTTTCCAACTGACAACTCCACCAGATCCCAAGCCTCATTTTTGTGCAAAGATACCACTTCATCAACCATGGCCTCTTTCCAGAGTTTTCCATCCTCTGAATCTACTGCTCCCTTCACACTTTTGGGATCATCGTCAGTAATAGATAAAGAAAAATTTGAACAGAAAGCAAATGGACTATACCTTTCAGGCTGCCTTATTTCTCGAACTGATCTTCTCACAGCCAGAGTTTGTGGCTCTTCATCTTCTAATTCCTCCTCTGATGTAGAGTCTGATTCTTCCTCCTTTAGTTCAAACTCTATCTTCTCAGGTTCCTTTCATTGGAATTCATGTTTAATAACATCTTTCACCTCTCTGAACACCACATCTCAGTTGTACACAACCTTCCTTGTTACTGGGTTCCAAAGCTTATAACCCTTTAAACCATCCTTATACCCAATAAAGATGCACTTTTTAGATTTACTATCCAACTTGGTTCGTTTCTCCTTTGGAACATGTACATATGCATCACATCCAAATACCCTCAGATGTGAAAGAGAGGGTTTCTTACCAGTCCATACCTCTTGTGGAGTTTTATCCTCCAACGCTGATGAAGGTGACCTGTTAATCAGGTAACATGCAGTATCCACCGCCTTTGCCCAGAATTCCTATCCTAACCCGACACCACTGAGCATGCTTCTTGCCCTTTCCATCAACGCCTTATTCATTCTTTCTACAACTCCATTTTGTTGAGGTGTATATGGAGTAGTCTTCTGCCATGGTATACCACACTTCTTACAGTATTCTTCAAATTCCTTACTGCAAAACTCTCCACCGTTATCTGTCCTCAACACCTTTATCTTCTTCTCTGTCTGGTTTTCCACCAGAGCCTTAAATTCTTTAAACCTGTCAAAGAATTCAAATTTTTTCTTAAGGAAATATATCCATGTATTCTTTGAGAAGTCATCTATAAATGATACATAGTACACAGACTTACCTAGTGATGGAACCTTCATAGGTCCAAACACATCACTGTGCAGAAGCTCTAATACCTGTTTCGCCCTCTTATTACCAGAGGGGAAACTCACCTGATTCTGCTTCCCATATACACAATTTTCACATAAATCTAAATCCAGAGAGCTATTACTCATACCTTCTACCATACCTTTACCATGAAGTATTTGAAGGCCCTTCTCTCCAATATGTCCAAGCCTTTGATGCCACAACATGGTATTTTCTCCAGAGACCATTAGATTTTCTGCTCCACTTTCAGGAACCACAGAACTGTTGCACCCATCAATAATAGTGCTACCTTGCAGCTTGTATAGAGTTTCAATATGAACTCCTCACATCAATGCTAGTTCTCCCTGAACCATTTTGCAGGTGTTCTTCTCGAACATTGTTTTTACACCTACATCATCTAGCTTTCTTACAGAAATCATATTTTTGGCCAATGTAGGAATATGCAGAACACCCGGAAGTGTTCTAACCCTTCCACCTTGCAACTTCAACTTTACTTTTCCGCGACCAATGATTCTAGCCTTCCTATCATCCCCCAAGAAGACATCACCACCATCATATTTCTCATACTTGAAGAACCACTCTCTATGGGGAGTGAAGTGAAAGGATGCACCTGAGTCAATCAACCATGCCTCATGATCTACATGTGTACTTGAAGAAGCCAAGTACACATCCCCACCTTCATCTGAGGTGGTTTTAGCCTCTGCAGAAGGAGCATCATCATATCCATTTCCTTTATCAGGAGCTTTAAATTTACAGTCCCTTTTGTAATGCCCTTCCTTTCCGCATTTCCAGCACACCACCTTTACAGGTTTTCCTGGAGATTTAGATCTCCCTCTAGATTTAGATCTCCCACTCGATGACTTATTTTTGTTTCTGTTCTGGTACCGTCCTCGTACAGACAAGGCATCACCATTTTGGCCCTCTGTATTTTTTCGTCTCATCTCCTCCGTCAGCAAGGCTGAGACTATTTCATCAAACTACAAGGCAGTTGCATTGCTACCTATTGCAATAACCAGACTATCCCACAAATCTAGTAGATAACACAACAAACTAATGCACTTATCTTCATCTGAAATTTTAATTTCAACATATGCTAATTGACTTACCATAGTCTTAAATGCTTTCAGATGCTTTGCCACCGAGCCTTCATATTTCATTCTCAGGTTATATAGTTTTTTCCGCAGGAACAGTTTATGCACGAGAGACTTAGATTGGTACAAAGTCCCTAACTTGTCCCACAAAGCCTTCACTGTAGCTTCCCCTGATACATTCAACAATACTGAATCTGAAACACACAATTGTATTGTGCTCTTTTCCTTCCAATCCAACTTCTTTCATTCTTCATCGGACACTCCCGTTGGTTTAGTACCCGGATCTACCGTGATCCACTGATCTTTATCCACCAACAGATCCTCCATCTTGAGTTTCCACAACTCAAAACTTTGACCATTAAATTTCTTGATCTCTATCTTTCCACTGCTCACCATCTTCTTTCACCACCAGAATCGATCTCATAGATCTCCCACTGAACAGGGTCTACCACAGGCCCGAGTGCAACCCCTCAGCAACAAAGGCATCCCCTTGAAGCCAAAACTGCTCTGATACCAAATGTAGGTTCTAACCCCATACAGAAATTACCTGCATACGAATTCTAAAACACAAAAAATAAATAATGCAAGAACATAACACATAAAACACATATACACAGAGATTTTCCCCTGGATCCCAAAATCGGGGCTACCATCTTGATTTTTCATTATGTCCTTTCAATGTAATAATACATATTTATACATGCCGAAGCATCAAATACCATGGACCGAAAAACATCGCGTCCAATACCATGGACCGAAAACCATCGTGTCCAAAAAAAAAAAACATGTGTGAAAATCATGCACAAAACCATAGGTGGGTCCGCCCAACCTAACATAGGGTTCAAAACCAAAATTTTTCAGGGCGCTGCCCTGGAACCCATAAAGTGGGGTTACAGGTACACCTCAAACCCCCTGTGACCCCCCCCTCGCTGCACAATCTGCATAAATAAGGGGGTGCTCCGCCCCCCCTCTAACCCCCCAGTTAACTACGTGGGCTAGTCATGGAAAGAATATAACACAACCCAACACGTATGCTATGTGGAAAACATTAACGAACTTGTATCAAAACAACAATGACCAAAGGAAATTGGCACTGAAGGACAAACTTCGAAAAATCAAAATGGAGAAAGGCGAGACGATTCCAAAATACTTGACCAAGTTCACTCAATGTTGTGATGAACTTGGAAGTGTTGGAATCACGGTTGCCAATGATGATATGGTGAGTCTTGCTCTTATAGGACTCCCAAAGAGTTGGCATAGTTATCAGGATTCTCTCAATGGTAAGGATAAGCTCCTGGATTGGGAACAACTGTGGTCGAATTTGATGTAGGAGGATATCACGAGGAACACTAGGGATGGATCTTCATCAAAGACTGATGATGAAGAGGATTGTGCCTTAGCAATTACGATGAAGAAGGGGAAAGGGAAAGCTTCCCATTCCAAATCAGATTCTTATCATGGAGGTAAGAAGAAAGACATGAAAAAATTTAAGTGCTTTCATTGTCATGATATGGGCCATTTTGATACAAATTGTCCACTCAAGAAGTCCTCAGGAGGAGCGGAAGGTGAGGCTTTGGCCTCTCAATTCGAATTATAATTTTCCCTCATTGCATGCTTGGTGTCATAAATGATTGGAAGTGTATGGTACTTAGATAATGGAGCTTCATTCCACATGACTGACGACTGTTAGGATATTCCGGCACATAGGAATTAGTTAAGTATAACTTGGTCTAGTGTATAGTTAGGTAAATTGTGTTTCTTTAGTATGTACTTTTTGTAACTTACAATCCGACGGTCACGATATGTTCTAGACATGAAGTGATCCGATGTTCATTCTCTCCTCGGTATTACCAACACTTGATCCGTGGCTTAACACCCGATTGGTCCATGATCTCTATTTAAAGAGCATGGAGGGTCATTTGTAAGGTGACCATTCATGAGAGAAGCTTATGTAAATTTTCTTTCTTTTACATTAATAAATTGCCTGAAGTGGCTGCGTTGGCTCAGGCCGTGGACTGTTTCCCTCTTTGAGGGTTTTAACCACGTCAAGAATACTGGTGTACTGATCTGTGATTTGTTTGTGAGTGGTGTCCTTTGGTGTTCTATCTAAGGAACTTACCCTATAAATTCCTACATGGTATCGAAGCTATTTGAGGGCCCCATCCATTGGTGATCCAAATCTGAAGCTGATACAACTGCATTCGATTGTCATTTCCTAGATCTACTGTTTCCATCCGCTTTCAAGCTGAGAGGACTGCTCTATTGTGTTAGGAGCATTTGTTCCAATGAGGAACCCCTTTCATTTCACGCAAAAAGGTTTCCAGTAGCCATAGCTACGTCATTTTTAAGATCTGGAGGTATACAATGTTTATTTGTAGTTTTAGTTATTTATCTCTCTGTTTATTTCAGTTTATTTATCTCTCTATTTTTTATTACCGGATCCATACCTTTCATTTCTGCATATGCTCTTTGCCTCGCGACTTTGTGCGATCTGGGCATATCAGAAACATAAATGAAGGATTTTTCTCATGTGTATGCTCTTTTTCACAGTGCTTTAGTGTGATCTCAGAAAATTAGAAACATTAAGGAAAATATTTAGTTTTCAGCGAAATCTAACTTAAAGCCATAAGGTTTGGTTTTTTTTCATGTCCGTTTTGGATTGTGTGGTTTTTTGTTTTGTAGGGAAAAAATCTTTCTCAAGTAAGCACACACTCCAAAGCTTCAGTGACTTAAAAAAAAGAAGACCTTTTTCTCTTTTCCAAAAATTACTAACCTTTTGAACTAGCTCATTTGGTCCAAAGTTACTTTATGAGAATAGACGTCTTGGGTTCAAGTCTTTCTTTTTGTTGAGTTACTTTTTCAAAAAACACATGTATCTTATGTTTTAAAGTTACTTTATGTAAAAGTGTTCTCGCCCATTATAAAAAGTGAGTCACTTATAATTCTAAAGTCTCTTTATCTTTTATTTAAGTTACAAGTTAGTGGGTAACTCATAAAGTATCATTGTAAAAGTGACTTTCACTTATTTATAAAAGTGGGTCACACACACACACACACACACATATATATAAGTGAGCTAATTAGATTAAATTTGGAAAGGGTGGAGGGAGTTGGGATTTTTTTTCAAATATAACATTATCGTTCACTTCCGCACATTCACGCACGTTGTCAGCTTCTTCAACAACTTTTCTTCAAAACCATAACTTCTTCATCCAGAAGCTGTTTTTAGAGCCGTTTTTTTTGAATCATCCTAATTTTTCGAGATATTTCCATTAGAACACTTAGTTTCAACATATAAAGCTTTAGTTTTCATTAAAATTGAAAGTCCATGCCAAGTTATTATCGACAGCACCAACTACTTCCAATGGTTGTTCTACATTAAGGATTTACTTAGAAGTAAAGGTCTTTATAGAATAGCCTTAGGCCTAGAGGATAAACCTAAAGATGAAAATAAACAAGCCAAATGGGAAAATAAGCAAGATCAAGCACGTGGGTTGATAGAGTTGTCTATTTCTCCAGAACTTAGTTCCATATCACAGAACTTGATACACCCGATGAAACAATGAAATAACTCAATGTTGGCAATATGATAGAGGTATTGTCCTTGATGCCAACTCACTCAGATGAAAGATCACAGTATAGCAGGTAAACAACAAAGAATTATAGATCAGTCTTCATAGAATGAAGAAAGAGAGGTATACGCAGGTTCACCATTGACCAAGCTGCGTATACACGCAAGTTCACTGTATACAAGCCGCGTATACGTACACACACACTTTCACAAAAGGAAAAGCACCTATACCTTGGAAAACTAAGTTTTTGGTCTGAAGTATTTGGTCCATCGTATTGGTCCAAGGTATCTGGTCCGAGGTATTGACCCTAAGTATTTGATCCAAGGTATTGGTCCTAAGTGGTTTTGGTCCATGGTATTGAGAAAGGCCTAAAACTACAAAAGGAGGAGAAGATCATTAGGCCATGGTGTGCAAGTATCGAATATCTGATGAAGTGTGAGATCTAGTATGCAGGTTATTGGGTTATGGTGCATTGCTGGATCTGAACCAAGGATGAACCTTACCAGATGATGAGAGATTAGATCTAATGATGGATCAGGATCTTAAGGCGTAAAATGAACCATCATTATGTGTTTTTGCTCATGTATATTCTATATCTGAATACTGAAACAATATATTATTCGGTAAATGATATGATCTGGGTATAACTGAAGTCTGGAATAGCTGTAGAATTTTGAATTAATATTTGCAGATGTATACGCTGGTTGGATTTGAGAAAAGCACGTATACACGCAGGTTCAACACTTGGAAGTAGCGTATACCTTATAAAATATGTTTTAGTTGCTTATGTTTGCTATTGCAGAGTTCTCGGTTCTAGTTTGGGTTTTGGTTACTATATTCTGGTGACAGTATTCTGAATGATTAGATTGATGGGTTGTCAAAGTGATTGATTGATTCGGTTGTGGTTGGTTCAAAAGTGATTGGTTGATGCAGATGTATTTGATGATTGAATTACAGTTATGATGTTGCTGATGGATCTAGTTTGAAAATTTATGAAACGTGGTCCCCAGAGGAAGAGAGAAGGTTGTAGCCTTTTGTAGGTCGGCGCCTACGTACCAACAAACATATCGACTAGTACAAGAGCTAGGGGGTTGTAGCTCTCTTCCAATAGTAGCTGGAAAATGAGAGAAGGTTGCAACCTTATACAGGTAGAAGCCTGCGTACTGGTATAAGTTTGCACAAGTACAAAATTGTAAACATATTTTTCTTATTATTAAAAGAAGATAGAGACGACAACAAAAAGTGGTTTTTACCCACATTGGGTTTCCACCTTATATCCTAGTGTTCATGTGTGATGCTTATGTGTAATGCTTTATTATGCTTTTACTGCACTTTCTAATTAATATCTGACATACTGGTTAAAGTTCAATGCATGATAAATTGGGTAAGTCAAAATTTCTCTGCATATACGTTGGTTACTTTAATAACAGTCGCGTGTACACACTGGTTCACTTAGCTAAAGTAGCATATACAAATCTTCCTATGGAAATGAAATATTATTGAGTTACTCATACTGATTCACCCCCACTCTCAATATTATTTCCAACAATTGGTATTAGAGCCAGGTCCTTTAGAAGAAGCTTGATCACTTGAAGGAAGATCCATCATCATGAGTAATCAAGAAAGCGGGGGATCCATAAGACTGCCAATATTTGATGGGAGCAACTTTGTTTATTGGAAGATAAGAACCACAACTTATCTTCAATCACTTGGAACAGATGTCTGGGAAATCGTGGAAGGAGGATATACATTTCCATCAGCAATTCCTAAGATACGGTAGGTAAAAAGAAATATGAAACCAATGCTAGGGCTGTCAATACATTATTGTGAAGTTTGTCACAATAAGAGTTTGTCAAAGTTATGCAGCTCAAATCAGCCAAAGAAATATGGGACAAAATCGTTCTAAGCTACGAAGGAGACTCTCAGGTAAAATTTGCTAAACTACAAACTCTTAGAATTCAATATGAAACTCTTAAGATGCAAAATGATGAAAGTATAGCTAGTTACTTCTTACGTATAGATGAGGTTGTTAATTGCATGAAGAATCTGGGTGAAAAGATAAAGGAAGTTACCTTATTTGAAAAAGTTTTAAGATCCTTGTCTGCTAAATTTGAATCAAAAGTATCTGCAATAGAAGAAAAACCAGATCTACAGACTATTACTATGACACAACTTCATGGAATCTTAATTGCCTTTGAGATGAGAAAAGGAGGCCCATCAGATATGAGAGAAGCCACATTTAAAGCTTCAGGAAAAGGAAAAGAACTCAATGAATCAGGACATATTTCAGAAGAAGAAGATGAAGTAAACTTTGTCAAGAAGCTTCAACGGGGTTTCAGAAGATTTAGAGGTAAACTACCTTTCAAATTTTTTGTCTGTGGTAGAGTTATTCATTATGCTGCCAAAAGTCCTCATAAAGATAAATACGACAATGGGAAGGAATCTGCAAAATGGAATAGAAAACAAAGTGTAAGTAAAGAAAGTTACTATACTCATGAAGATAGCGATGGATTATCAAATAGTGATGAAGATGAAAATAGTAATGACTATAGACTTATAATGGCTTATGAAGATGATAAATTTTTGGATGCTTTAGAAGAATATGACCTTCATGAATAAATCTCTAAACTCAAAATATGTTTAGAAGAAAAGAATATGATTATAGATACCTTGACATATCAACTTGCTGAAAGAGAAAAACACAATGAAAAACTAGAATGTGAAATTGTGGGTCTAAGAAAGGATCTTGAGAAAACAAAATCTCTCAATCTTAGATTTGCTAAAGGATCAGAAACCTTAAATGAAATTATCAAAGTGCAACGTTCTCCTCTGATAAAGACAGGTCTTGGATATACTGAAGAAGCACCTCAATCACAGAAGTCGTCAACCTCCACTAAAAGCTATCTTGATGCAGCAAAGAACAATGAACAATATGACAATCGTCAGCAAAGGCATAAAGCAGATCACTAGGTAAATCAGGCTCAATTTGCTTCAAGGATGAATAGAAGTCACAACAAACCTCAGGTAAATCATACTCAATTTGCTTCAAAGATGAATAGAAACTACAATCACCAGGTCAATAGATTCGATAATCATAGGAACTTCTTCAATGGTCAATGTTTCTCATGTCATAATTTTGGATCTAAAGCTGCTTAATGTGTTGCTTACAAAACCATCATGACTAGAGAAGCACGAAATCAAAGGAATGTGACAGGGATCAAGAAAAGTTCCTATAATAACTTTTCTCTTCTTGAAAATGAAATAGAATGCTCAATCTGTAACAACTTTGGCCATGAAGAATTTGAATGCAGGAGCAAATTTCAGAAAATATCTCAAAAGAAGTAAACTCCATTAAATCCCAAAATATGAAGAAAGAAAGAACCACAAACAGAAAGATGTGGTATAGCCTTGTATGCATAAGGACAAGAAAACCAGTGGTACATCGACAGTGGATGCTCAAAACACATGACAGGTGACAAATAAAAACTACACTCATATAATGCATTAGAAAAGGAAAAGAATGTCTCATTTGGAAATGACACTCCTGCTGTCATATAAGATAAAGGCTCTGTTTTCTTGAAAGAAAAAGTTAAACCTGGGAATGTTATGTATGTTGATGGTCTAAAGCATAACCTATTGCGTGTTAGTCAAATGTGTGATTAAGGAAATGAAGTGGTTTTTCGATCAAACGGATGTGTTGTTCGTGAGCTTGATACAGGAGACATCGTGATCAAAGGTACAAGAACTCCAAACAACTTATACATACTCAAGGGAGGACAACAACAGTGCTATCTAAGAAAAAATGATGAAAACTGGCTATGGCACAGAAGATTGGGACATCTAAGATTTTCTCAAATAAGAAAAGCATGCATATTCCAGGCTGTTCGTGATCTTCTAGATATCAGCATTCCTGAAAATACAATATGCAAACCATGTCAATTCGGTAAGCAAACCAGATCTCACTCTATTGAAAAATAAGGGTTAGCTAGTAAGCCTCTTGAACTTGTTCATACTGATTTATGTGGACCATCAAGGAAAAAGTCACCTCGTGGAGAAGAATACTTTATATTGTTCATTGATGATTTTTCCAGAATGTGTTGGATAAAGCATAAAGATGAAGCATTTGAAAAGTTCAAAGCCTTCAAAGATTTGGTTGAAAATGAGTCAGATCACAAAATCAAATGTCTCAGATCTGATCAAGGAGGGGAATTTACCTCGGATGAATTATTTGACTTTTTTGAACAACATGGAAAAAAAAGGCAGTTCTCCACTGCAAGGACTCCTCAGCAAAATGGAGTGGTAGAAAGAGTGAACAGAACTGTTCAACAAATGGCTCGAGCTATGCTAGATGAATATGGAACTCCTGCAACCTTCTGGGGTGAAGCTGCATTCGCCGCCATCACCATTCTCAACCAAGCAAATGTTCTGGTAAACAACACTCAAACTCCACATGAACTTTGGTAGGGTAAGACTCCTACTGTAAAATACTTCAAATTTTTTGGAAGTAAATGTTACATCAAAAGGACTAATGAAAAACTTGGTAAGTTTGAACCCAGAGCAGATGAAGGTATTCTTATTGGTTACTCTTCCCGAAGTAAAGGAGACAAATGTTATAATAAAAGACTTGGGAAAATTATTGAAAGTATTGATGTTGTGGGTGATGAAGCATGCAAAAATCCAAAACAGATAAAAACCAAAGATTATGACAATGAAGAAGATGAGGATTATTTTCCCACATCAAATCACACTGATTCTGAAGAAGAAACCAATGAAGCACCAGAAGAAGAGATAATGGTAGAAGAAAAGACTCCGTTTAGCTATGTTCAGAAAAATCATCCAGAAACTCAAATTTTAGGGGAAAAAGAGGTAGGTGTGCAGACAAGAAGAACTATTACAGAAGCCTCAATCTATCTAGCATTACTATCTTCCACCGAACCTCAAAATGTAAATGAAGCATGCAAAGATGAATGTTGGGTCAAGGCCATGAATGAAGAACTTGAGCAAATTGAAAAGAATAATACTTGGGAATTAGTTCCTAGACCTCATGATAAGAATACCATAGGAACTAAATGGATATTCAAAAACAAGCTGAATGAAAATGGAGAAGTTATTAGAAACAAGGCTAGACTTATTTGTAAATGATATGCTCAACAAGAAGGTATAGATTTTGAAGAAGCTCTTGCACCTGTTGCTAGACTTGAAGCCATAAGGATGTTTCTTGCTCTTTCTAGTTTCCAGAAATTCAAAGTATACCAAATGGATGTAAAATCTGCCTTTCTTAATGGAGACTTAGAAGAATAAGTCTATATTAAGCAAAAAGAAGGATTTATTCTTGGAAATGATGCAAAACTTGTATTCAGACTCAAAAAGGATCTCTATGGTCTCAAACAAGCTCCAAGGTCCTGGTATTACCGTCTTGACAAATATCTCCACCAACAGGGTTTTTCAAAGGGATCAGCAGATAACAATCTATATACAAAGCTTGACACTGATGAATTACTAATAATTGTTGTTTATGTTGATGATATCATTTTTGGTAGCAATGAAGAATCCATGAGTCAGAATTTTGCTTTAGTAATGCAGCAAGAATTTGAAATGTCCTTGCTTGGTGAGCTTACCTATTTTCTTGGTCTACAAGTTCAACAAAATAAAGATGGTATTTTTCTTTCACAAACCAAATATCTCAAACAGATCTTGAAAAAGTACGACATGGAAGATTCTAAACCAGTATGTACCCCAATGGTAACAGGATGCAGTCTCAGCTCAAATGATGAATCAACAGCAGTACATCAACCAACTTACAGATCCATGATTGGCAGTCTGCTTTATCTAACAGGTACCCGACCTGACATCATGCATGCAGTAGGAATAGTTGGAATATTCCAAGCAAATCCAAAGGAATCGCACCTTCAGGCAGTCAAAAGGATCTTCAAATATCTTCAAAGAACACAAAACTTTGGTTTATGGTATCCTAGAGATACAGATCTTAGACTTCATGCATATACAGATACAGATTGGGTAGGAAGTGTTGATGACAGAAAAATCACTAGTCGCGGTGCATTCTATATGGGTTCTAGGTTAGTGTCTTGGTTAAGCAAGAAACAAAGTTCAATTGCATTATCTATAACTAAAGCAGAATACGTGGCTGCTGCATCTTGCTGCACACAACTACTTTGGATGATGCAAACCTTGCAAGACATTCAGATCACATGCACTCCACCCATCTCCATTATATGTGATAAAAAAAGTGCCATCAATATTTCAAAGAATCTAGTCATGCACTCCAAGACCAAGCACATACCCATCAAATGTCATTTATACGTGAACAAGTGCTTGAACAAAAGGTCAAATTGGAGTATGTTCCCTCCAAAGAACAGGTTGCTGATATATTCACTAAACCACTACCTAGAGAGACATTTGAATATATCAGGCAAAAGCTGGGGTAGTTGCTGCATCATCCTGCTGTTAAATCCTATTTTTTCAGAGAAAGGTTGTTATACGCGAGTTTCATGAAGCATAGTCACGTACATACGCGGGTTTTTGTGGGCATAGTTGCATATATGTTGGTTTGAAGAAAAGCAGTGGGCCAGACTCAGGAAAAAGGGGTCTGTTATGGTTCTGTCAATTATCTTCTCTGTTTGATGATGGTTACAATCTGCTGATAACATGTGGAAATATATTGGTCCTCATAAAGTTGTTGATAACTTGATGTATATCTGATTGATGATGATGTTTTGATATCTCTTACTGACATATGCAATGATCAGATCTGACAGTGAACAGGTGGAACAGGTTCATGGGGAGAACATGGTATGCTTCTAATAAAGCATTGTTGGCAATACGTCTAGAAGTCTTTAGTACCTAATCAGTGATGATGATCTCTTACTTAATGATGATAGGTTGATACTCACATATTTTGATTATCATGGTTGATGATATGGGATGTTCCCTAGTGATGATATAATGAAGGTTCTTGTGGAAAGATCATGCAGTTCTTGATAATGATGTCTATGGTGTTTTCACATACATATGATATGATGTGCATGATTTTGTGCTACCGCTTGGAGATATGACATATGCTTAGTTGATTCATGGAAGGTTATGATAAGGGAACGTAGAAAGTTGATCTTGATGAGATCAAGAGGATGAGTTGATATATGCCGACATACTTTGACACAGGTTGATGATATTTTGGGAACTAATGATGGACATATACAAGTTGCTGGTCTGGATGCTGTTGATAAATGTTGCTGATGATACAGATCATATGATAGTTGCTGATGACTATCATGGTCTTGTTTAAGCTATTTGGTCTCTGTTATATATGTCATGCATATCATTTAATGTAAAGGTCATGAAAAGACCTAATTTGTAACCCCACTATGCATGGGATGGATGATGTAATGTTTCTTGTTTTTGTCATGTATAAACAATTGGTATATCCCCACTTGGTTGGGTGGATGAGTCAAATTTGGTATATCCCCACTTGGTTGGGAGATGGATGTATGTATGAGTCATTGGTGATAGGAAGGTCATTGGTATAGAGTCATGTTCTTCTTTTAGAAAATCTTTTTGCAGACTTTGCTTGTGCTCAGGGGGAGCATGGACTCGATCATGGGAGCTCAATTAGTACACTTCAGCATATCAGAGATTTCAACATGTACTCAGGGGAGCATGACCCTTTGCCCTTGATGTCAAAGGGGGAGAGTGACTTGGTGTGGTTGTTGCCATCAAGTCCAAAGGGGGAGATTGTTGGCATTATGATACAGGTATTGTCCTTGATGGCAACTCACTCAGATGAAAGATCACAGTATAGCAGGTAAACAACAAATAATTATAGATCAGTCTTCACAGAATGAAGAAAGAGAGGTATATGCAGGTTCACCATTGACCAAGCCATGTATACACGCAGGTTCACTATATACAAGTCGCGTATACGTACACACGCACTTTCACAGAAGGAAAAGCGCGTATACCTTGGAAAACTAAGTTTTTGGTCCGAAGTATTTGGTCCATGGTATTTTGATCCATGGTATTGGTCCAAGGTATCTGGTCCGAGGTATTGACCCTAGGTATTTGATCCAAGGTATTGGTCCTAAGTGGTTTTGGTCCATGGTATTGAGAAAGGCCTAAAACTATAAAAGGAGGAGAAGATCATTAGGCCATGGTGTGCAAGTATCGAATATATGATGAAGTGTGAGATCTAGTATGTAGGTTATTGGGTTATGGTGCATTACTGGATCTGAACCAAGGATGAACCTTAGTGGATGATGAGGGATTAGATCTAATGATGGATCGAGATCTTAAGGCATAAAATGAACTATCATTATGTGTTTTTGCTCATGTATATTCTAGATTTGAATACTGACGCATATATTATTCTGTAAATGATATGATCTGGGTATAACTAAAGTCTGGAATAGCTGCAAAATTTTGAATTAATATTTGCAGATGTATACGCTGGTTGGCTTTGAGAAAAACGCGTATACACACAGGTTTGACACATGGAAGTAGCGTATACCTTATAAAATATGTTTTAGTTGCTTCTGTTCGCTGTTGTAGAGTTCTCGGTTCTGGTTACTATATTTTGGTGACAGTATTCTGAATGATTAGATTGATGGGTTGTCAAAGTGATTGATTGATTCAATTGTGGTTGGTTCAAAAGTGATTGGTTGATGCAGATGTATTTGATGGTTGAATTAAAGTTATGATTTTGTTGATGGATATAGTCTGAAAATTTATGAAACATGGTCCCTGGAGGAAGAGAGAAGGTTGTAGCCTTCTGTAGGTCGGCGCCTACGTACCAGCAAAAATATTGGCTAGTACAAGAGCTAGGGGGTTGTAGCTCCCTTCCAGTAGTAGCTGTAAAACGAGAGTTGTAGCCTTCTGCAGGTAGAAGCCTGAATACTAGTATAAGTCTGCACTAGTACAAAATTGTAAACATATTTGTCTTATTATTAAAAGAAGACAGAGACGACAACAACAGGTGGTTTTTACCCACATTGGGTTTCCACCTTATATCTTGGTGTTCAGGTGTGATGCTTATGTGTAATGCTTTATTCTTCTTTTACTGCATTGTCTAATTAATACCTGACATACTGGTTAAAGTTTAATGCATGATAAATTGGGTAAATCAAAATTTCTCTGCATATAGGCTAGTTGCTTTAATAACAATCGTGTGTAAACGCTCGTTCACTTAGCTAAAGTAGCGTATACAAATCTGCCTATGGAAATGAAATATTATTGAATTACAAACACTGATTCACCCCCCCTCTCAATATTATTTCCAACACTAAATAAAGATTTTGAAATAAAAAATGAAATTAGAGCCCATCAACTTGAAAATTAGTTGTTTACGTTGGACCCCAATAATTTTTCTTCCATTGAAGATTTTTTGTCCAAGTTCAAAATGCTTACACTTCTCTTGGAAGGTGTTAAGGTTAAGAAAGAAGATGGTAGCCTTATCTATTCCATTCTTACTAAGTTGGGACCAACCTACTCTGTGTTTGTTTCCACCTTCCATTCTATAAGAGAAGCCTTTATTTCTCAAGGACAAGACAACAAGCCCCCCTCTTTTGATGCCTTTTGTGATTCTTTAATAAGAGAACAAGAAAAAATCTTACATCTTGGTCTTCTTAATATTAGAAACTCTTCTAAGAAAGCCTTAGCAGCCCAGCAACAACCAAATTCAAAGAATCCTAAGAAGCAACATCCTAAAAAGAATGGTCCTAAACCAAACAAGGGTCCTAAGCAATTTTAATCTCAAAATGAAAAATCAATTCAACAAAATGATAAGGCAAATAAAAACAAAGGGAAGAAGACTGATAGACATTGCAATTTTTGTAATCATGATGGACACCTAGAATCCAAATGCTTTAAAAATATGGAAGCCTTGGAAGCAACAATGAAGAAGCATAACATCCATTTGGAGCACTCTTCAACTTCAACTTCATCTTCAGGAATAACACTTTCTGCATGTGGTTGTCAAGCATCTCGGTCTGGTTATGCACTAAATGTATATTCTTCTTCTCATTCTCATGAGTGGCTCATTTATTTTGGAGCTTCTTATCACATGGAAAAAAACAAAGCCATGTTTTGTTCTTTAAATGATTGTAACACCAAAAATATATATGTTGGTGATGATAGATCTCTTAGTGTTGTAGGGACTGGAACTATTTGTTGGTGCACTAAGATGTCTTATTAAAACCAATCCTAATATCTACATTAATCATCAACCCAAGGTAAGTTTGTTTATTCAAGAGTGTCAGCATTGTATATGTAGTGAATTCAGAGGTCAATTCGTAATAAAATGATTTGGAATCGTTGCAATCACTAATATCTATTTCTCTAAGTTCAATCCAAGAAATTCTGAAAGAAACCTTTAGATCATTCTCAAATCTAATTAATATATTATACAAAAAATTGAATCGGAATGCAAGTGGAAAGAATCACTCTCAGCAATCTAACTGGTATTGACACTAATTCATTTAATATGAAGGAAAACTACAACAATTGAATCAGCAAGTAACTAAGTAAGCATCTCATGGAAAGAAATCAACTATAACCTTGAGATCTATGATAATATTACTTTATAATGAACAACAATCAAATGTTTAAATCAACATAATCAATTCGATAAAGATTATCACGTAGATGTAACACACAACTAAATCTAGAATCTCGTTTGAACAACAAACACAAACTAGAATCATCAATCCTCACAGCAATCAGAATAGTGCTAACTTTACAGACTAACAATAATGAACAATTATAAAAATAAACATAAATGATTATAACACAATTGAAGTAGTAGATCTCCTATTGACTGGGCCCAAGTCTCCAGAAGTCCCCGCTGAAAGATATTCAGAATATGATTATGGATGAAACACAATATTCTTCATTAAAATTAATAACAGAGTTACAACATCACAGTAATGAAAGTATCTGTGTCCAAAAAGAATAGTTACAATCTCAAAATTCCTAACTAGCTGTTCAATTCGCCTCATGACTTTATATAACTTTTGGAAAAATAAATGGATAGAAGAGAATCCTCAAGATCAGGGATCCTGGGGATTTCACAACCCTCGATCTGATTTCATCACAGAATATCATTGGTCCTCCCGGTCTTCCACTCTCCCTCCTACTCAAGACGTTGTCCTTTTCCTTTCTTGGCTACTGTTGTTCTGTCGTTTGAACAACAGTCATCCAATCCGCGTCCCTGCATATAAAGATAGTGAAAGTTAGTTTTTCATGCCAAGATTTATCCAGTTTGTTAATAATCGATCCTACCCAACTTCTACTATTGTTTCTTCTATATTTATTCCTAAAACAAATATAAACACATGAAGGCAAATGCTTAATTAAGCTATTACGAGGAGAAGACATATCTTTTTCTCGGCCCAACATACTCCCTTGCTTACCTTCTTGCATGTCCTTATGCAATAAGATGGTTGAGGTATAGTTGAGTCAAGGAATAAGCAAGATATACTTCCTCATGTAGCCTAAAACCGTTTTTCTGTTTGAGCACTGCAAAAGCCCGGTTCACTCGGTGATCTAACAAATTATAATCACTGTGATACCCATGAGGAGGATACTAGATAATCATACTTTTGTATCGGAACCCTATCCAATCAGGGCCCATGCTTAGGACCATATTGCTGTATTTGTGTAGGTGAGTGAATGCAGCTTTGAAATTTCTAAACCGAAATGGCTCTCTGTTCCTGACATTGTTACTAGAGGCTTCCCATCTTTGTTTGGTTGTAGAAAAATCTTCTTCTTTAATTTCCTGGAAGTATTCCTTCCTTGCCTGTATGATGTCGGTATGGAGTGGTCCTAATTGACCCACAACACCTATTCATTTCATGAACTGTTTGTGCTGGATAGAGAGGTGTAGGGGTTTTGTGGGTTCTCCCCTAACCCATAAGTCTATACCATATTCCCTCTTTTGAAAAGTATTATGGGCTTTAGCCCATTTAATCTGATTAGTGGCAAAGGAAAGAAAAGCTTGAAATTGGATATCCCCTATGAAGGGGCCAGGATTACTATCTAAGTCATCCTCTAAGAAAAAATTATGCATGTACAATTCACACAAAAGGCGCTGTACTTGTTCATTCTATTCTTTGAAACACTTGACAAAGTCTAGAGTGGTCTTAATTTCTATTGACTTACCAGCCTTAACGGCTTTAACATTCAATAAGAGGTATCTTTCTAGCAGGAATAGTGCATAGTTGGTGGCAGGTGCTTGGCATGACAAGGCATTTGAGTAGAGAGAGAAAACAATCTCCATTTGCTCCTTAGCCTTCTGTAGCTTGGCCTGTGCTTTTTCGACTTTCTTTTTTTCGTCTTTGTAAGTAGCAAAAGTCTCATCCTTTGTGATAATAAGTGCCTCAAATTTCTTTTTCAATTCCTGGTGGACTTGTAGTGGCACTACTTTTTCTTTATGCCGAGCCAACTCCTGTTGAGCCTTGGCTAGTTCGTTTTGCAATTTTATAATGACTGCTTCCCTTACCAGAGGAATGTAATCAAGTGTTTCCTCTGTCTGGACTTCATCATCCTGTGTTACCATTGAGTCAGTTTGAACAACAGCCTCAACCACTTCTTGGGTCATACAATAATCAACTTGGGTGTTTTCTTCAGTATTAGTTTGAACAACAACTTTAACTGTTCCTTGGGGCATATGGCAGTCTTCCTGAATATTTTCTGTAGAATTGGTTTGGACAACAGCATCAGTAGTGGGGAAATCCGTTTGGGTTTCCACTGGGAAAACATAAGGATATTTTGTTTGCATTTCACTACTCTTTAAAAGACATTTCTCTGTTTGGGTTCCTTTTGAATAAACCAAAGGGGTCTCGATTTGCGTTTCAATATCTTCCCAACAACAGTGTTCTGTTTGGGTCCCTATAGTCTCCAATTCTTTTTTTCAATTTCCGGACCCTAACTACTTCCTTCAACCACTTTCTCAGCTGCTTAACTATTTTCTTCTGCTTCCTGTACTTTTTGAGCATCTTCCTCAATCTATCCTTATATGTTTTCTTTGTCGTGAGGTCTTTGATCGGTGGTGGCACAACTGTATTTACTTCAGGTTTAGGTGGAATTGTGCCAATATCAGGATGGGGTTCTAATGGAACTGTGTCTCTCAATGGATTCTCGCCTTCCAGGTCTCTTTCTTCATGAGCTTCCCTCTCAGGAGACTCCAATGGAATGGTGTCTCCTGAGCAATTATCATTTTCAGGGTCTTCTTCTATATGGGCCTCGTCCTTTGGGGACTTCATAAAAATAGTGCCCCCTAGTTGATTTTCACCTTCCTCGAGGGTTTCCCTTGCAAGAACCTCTGCTTCAAGGGGCTTCTCCATAGAAGGAACTTGTTCCCTCTGTACCTCCAAATTATCAGTACATGGCAAGGTTCCATCATGACCAGAACTTCCATCAGGGGAAGACTAGTTAGGGGCTTGTTTTTGCCCTTCAGAATTTCTAGATAGCTCCCTTCCTTCATAGAATGTCCCCATGTTATCCAGTACTCGGGAAACCTCTTCCTCATAATCCTGCAAAGGGTCATCTTGTGGACTTGGAGGGGGCATGTGAGATGGCCCTGCCTCTTCTATTTGAATTTGGGTGTGCCACTATGATTTTACCCTTATAGAGCGTCTTTGCTTTACTGGGCCCGAGGCCAAAGAGGGATTCTTTCTTTTCTGTGTCCTTTTTGAACCTGTCACGATCGCCCCCTGCTGTTCAGTCTCTATGTTTTCTATAGGTGGGGTCAAAGTAGGATTTACAAGGTTATCCTAGGTTAGCTGCTACTGGGGCAGTCCATGAATGATGATTAATTTGATCAGCCCATGATGGCTGATGACTAGATGTGGGTTCTTTGCCTTTCTAACCCGATGAGCAACGCCATGCAATAGAGAATTTAAATAAAATGGAAAGTTAACTGTAATTTTCTATTTCAAAATAGCTAATAGTTTAAGTTGACGAGGTTTTACCACGTCCTGACGTCCATCGCACGTGATATACCTCTGCACAATGGCGGCCAATTCCTACCATGGTTGTCTTAAAGATGTAGGGTGAATCCCTTTTCCTTTTCACACCAATTGCTCCACTGGGTCTTGAAATACTGTGACTACGTCCCGCAGAAGAACATGTTTGTCCGTCCATCTCGATCCTTCTGTTGGGAGTCCAGAGACTTCAACTATGACTGCCTTGGAGATTGTTGTGTTCCAAACTTTCACCGTGGTGTAGCCATTCTGTAAATTTTGCAGAAATTCAAGTGTCATTTCCTCGTGAAATCCCTGCAATTTGGTCAAGTATTATAGCCAGCTGGTGCGATCAAGAATCGCACGAGTCTGGTATGATAGCCTAAGCACTGTGGGTTCATTTCAAATGGCGTTTCCTCCCATGGCTACTGTTTCTCATTAGTTTGTTCACTTGCAATTTTGCATGCACCCCTCTCACACTTTCACAGTTTGGAACAACACCATAGAACGTTAAAGCTATTGATAGAGCAGTGACATTGTTTTGAGAGTTAATATCAAAGGAAATTTTGTTCTTCGTCTCATCAAAAATATTTGGCACAGGATCGTAATTAATTTGCATGCTGCCCATAATGGTTGCCTTACCCCCTCCAATCAGAAAATGGTTTGATAATTATTACACGTCCGCATTCATAATGCAGTCCTTTAACCGGAAATCAGTTTGATAATCATCACATAAGCTATCCATAAATCATCGCACATGTTGTTCATAATGCAGACCATCCCCCCTCAAATTAGAAAAGGGAATCCATGCACCAAGCATGGAAAAGGGAGAAAGCGTCGATAAGTCATAAATGCAGGCGAATAATCAAATAAAAGCGGCGTAAAATATGAAAAAGGAAATCAGAGTAGTACATGTCAAAAGATTTGAAATGCTCGTAAAAATAATGAAATAGAGATTTAGATCATTATGTAAATATATATTTACCTTAGGTGGGAAAGTGAAAAACGCATGACCGATGATAAATGTTAATGACTGTCGGCAAAGTGATTGGACAATAATGATATAATGCATATAAAGATATAGGATACCATGCATGTTGGCTAATTGAATTAGAAATGCTATTCAAATGGAAAATTCTCCTTTAGAAATGAATCCATGGGGGGTTATAGGACAGAGAGTATTTGGCAATATAACATAGTACTTCTATACCATTAGCAGAGCCACTATTGCCTGCAGGTGTTCATAGCCTCGACAGGGTTGCTTTTTAACACCAAAAATGAGCCAGAGTCCTCCTTTTAGTTATTTAGATGATTCTCCTTATCCTTGCTATAAAGATACCACTATGATGACATGGTAACTAGATAATCATAGTGCCATTCACCAGGATATAACAAAGTGATCAATCTAGCTCATGATGATACCCCCTGTCCTTTTAACGGTTTTAACTATCAAGAAGGTCAGTACCTTTGTGTGGTGGCCATAACGAAATGTCACCTGTTACATCCTTATGATCATGGTAGGCTGGCTCGTACTAAGACCCCCTATCCTCTTTGAGACAATGTTTGTTGCATTTTCATATTTTCATGCTTTTATTGTAAAGGGAGGGAGGCTCATTTACCCCTTAAGAGTCAGGGATGGAGTAAGAAGTAAAAAAAAGGCCAATGAAAGTTATGCTTTTATCCCTATATCATCATATCAAAGGGATTTGTCCATTTGAAAGTGTAAAAGATAAACCAACATGGTATTAAGATAATAAATCATTTTATGATGTGTCCAAAGAGAAGATATTTGACCAGTCATTGTATAGGTGCTCCATGTCAGATTTAGAATAAAGATGACCATCAAAATGTTTCATAAGTCATAATGGTATTAATATTACTATTTTTCTTTATCTCAGTTACAAATTCCAAATCCAATCAAATGGTTTCACTCAAAGCATGGAAGAAAAAGAAAATGGCGGAAAAGAATGACTGGCAATGGAACATCATGTTGAAAATAGCAACAAAAAATGCTAAAAATAGCATTCAGAATGTTCCAATTTTGATTTGTCCTTGAATTAAAATTCGAATTTAGTCTCAATCGTTGTTTGAAAATAATTAATTAATTCATCTTGGATTAATTAGTTGGATAAATTCAAACATGAAGACTTTGTGAAGTCATGCAACAGTTATCCCTTTGAATGAGGAAGTTATCCCTTAATTAAGGAGATAAGGATGAGTTGTATTTGAGTTGTAATTAGTTAGCTCAGTTAACTGAGTTAAGTCTAGTTAAATTAGTTCGAAACTGTTTGAGGAACTAATTGTGAGTTCAGTCAGTTAATGCATGCATGCATGAAACTAGTGTACTCCAAATAACTAAATATTCTCTCATAAATAACTCATGCATGTAAGTTCAGACAAAGACCCAGTTGAGATTAAAGACAAGAACATTGTACTATCAGTTGGAGGAGTTTTTCTATAAAGGGAAATCATCCAAGCAGAAGGAACAAGGTTCCTTGAGGATTGCGCAGTTTTACAGGGTGTGATATTAGTGTGAGTGATCAGTCTTACAATTGGTAACAGTAGGATCACCCAAGAGAAATAGTGCAAGGAAATAGGAGGCTTGGAGGGCAGAGGAGAAGGTTTGTGGGAAGCCTTGTTTTCCTATGAGCATCCAAGAGGATTGTACTGAGAGCTGGTTAGCTGTGGAAGCTAAAGATTTGTGTAATCTTGATGTATTTCCACCTTGTATGATAATACATATAACAGGGTTTTTAGCTGAGGCTTTCCCTAGAGTATTCTTCTATGTTTCATGTGTATTGATTGTTCTTCTCTGTTATATGTGTTCTGCTTGATCTTGCTCAAATTGATTCAGCTTCTGCAAGTTTGATTGTAGAAGTAGATTAAGTGTTTTGCTTTAGTTATATTGCATAATAAGGTTAATCTACAATGAGAATTTCTACATGGTATCAGAGCTAGCTGATCTATAGAGAAATTTCTACATGGTATTGGAGTCAAGTATATTGAAGCAAAGTTTATCGAAGCAGTGAAGAGTATACAAAGAAGAGAATTCGAAGTAAAAAAAAAATAAAAAAAATTTGGGCCGCGAGTTTGTAGAGTAGATCTGAAATTTTTTATGCAAAATTTTCAGAAACAAATAACAGATCTAGATTCCTTGTGAAAAAATACCCTAATTCAAAAAACAAATCGGCTAAATCGGAGTTCGGATGAGGGAGATATTGCTGATTTAAAATTAGCTCTTTTTCCAGAAAATTTCGTGATGGCGGGAAAGATGAAACAGATTGGTGTGCTAGCCAAGAACTTGTATGCACTTGAGGTACAAGATGCATGCAAAGCCTTGAGGAGCAAGGAAAAGGTTAGAAACTTGGTGGTCGAGAGGGAGAGTAAATTACCTCTCAACCTGCAGTCCTAAAAGAAGTCTCAGACAATTGTGGAGGAGCCACAATTGGAGATGCTGAGAGGAGACCAAGTGGAGGCATCCACTCATGCAGAGACCTCCAGTAGGGGGAAATTTTGAGCCAAGTCAGCAGAGGGATCACATTCAGCCATACCTCCAGGTGTGAGGTGGGGCGATGTGATGTGATAGTCTCAAGAAGGCTAAAATTGGGTAGGGTTCATTGAGAGGTTTTATCTCATGGATTGTACCTTGCTACAAGAGCCCAAAGTACATAGTAGCGGGAGGAATCAATGGGATTGATGCAGTCAGAGATCAAAGTGACAGAGGCTAGAGCAGTCAGATACTGAAGAGCACAAAGAAGGATTGACAACAGTGCAGAAAGGCAGAGTCAACAAAAGCGCATAGTTTTTCAGTTGACAGAGGCAATAGCAATAAGAGACTTTGATGACAGATGCATCATACTGATTCAGGTTGGATTTTTTTTTTTTTTGGAGTTGTTGGAGAAACAACACTAGAGAGAAGTGTTGAATGCAGAACATTCCAAAGGTTCATGATCGAGATCGAGTTGAATTCCTTTCTTGTTGACAGAGAGTGTTGAAATAGCAACAAGAAATGCTAAAAATAGCATTCAAAATATTCCAATTTTGATTTGTCCTTGAATTAAAATTCAAATTTAGTCTCACCAACTGCTTGAAAAATAATTAATTAATTCATCTTGGATTAATTAGTTGGAGAAATTGAAACATGAAGTCTTTGTGAAGTCATGCAACAATTACCCCTTTGATTGAGGAAGTTATTCCTTAATTAAGGAGATAATGATGAGTTGTATTTGAGTTGTAATTAGTTAGCTCAGTTAACTGAGTTAAGTCCAGTTAAATTAGTTCCAAAATGTTTGAGGAACTAATTGTGAGTTTAGTCAGTTAATGCATGCATGCATGAAACTAGTGTACTTTAGATAACTGAATATTCTCTCATAAATAACTCATGCATGTCAGTTCAGACAAAGACTTAGTTGATATTAAAGACAGGGACATTATACTATCAGTTGGAGGAATTTTCCTATAAAGGAAACTCATCCATGCAGAAGGAACAAGGTTCCTTGAAGATTGCGCAGTTTTACAGGGTGTGAGATCAGTGTGAGTGATCAGTGTTACAATTGGTAATAGTAGGATCACCCAGGAGAAACAACACAAGGAAATAGGAGGCTTGGAGGGCAGAGGAGAAGGTTTGTGAGAAGCCTTGTTTTCCTGTGAGCATCTAGGAGGATTGTACTGAGAGCTGGTTAGTTGTGGAAGCTAAAGCTTTGTGTAATCTTGATGTATTTCCACCTTGTATGATAATACAGATAGCGGGGTTTTTAGTTGAGGCTTTCCCGAGAGTATTCTTCTGTGTTTCATGTGTATTGATTCTTCTTCTCTGTTATATGTGTTCTGCTTGATCTTGCTCAAATTGATTCAGCTTCCGCAAGTTTGATTGTAGAAGTAGATTAAGTATTTTTCTTTAGTTATATTACATAATTAGGTTAACCTACAGTGAGAATTTTTACATGGTATCAGAGCTAGTTGATCTATAGAGAAATTTCTACATGGTATCAGAGCTAGTTGATCTATAGAGAAATTTCTACATGGTATCAGAGCCAAGTTTATCGGAGCAGTGAACAGTATACGAAGAAGAGAATTCGAAGTTAAAAATAATAATAATAATAATAATAAAAAATAAAAAAATAAAAAAT
This sequence comes from Pinus tabuliformis, assembly GCA_031772625.1. NCBI lineage: Eukaryota > Viridiplantae > Streptophyta > Pinopsida > Pinales > Pinaceae > Pinus > Pinus tabuliformis. The sequence goes on from CM062816.1 coordinate 57,450,206, forward strand.
TGGGCCCCGAGTTTGCAGAGAAGATATGAAATTTTTTATGCAAAATTTTCAGAAAAAAATAGTAGATCTGGATTCCTTGTGAAAAAATACCGAAGTTCGAAAAAAAAAATTGCTGAATCGGAGTTCGGATGAGGGAGATATCGCTGATTTAAAATCAGCTCTTTTTCCAGAAAATTTCATGACGGCGGGAAAGATGAAACAGATTGGTGTGCTAGCCAAGAACCTATATGCACTAGAGGTACAAGATGCATGCAAAGCCTTGAGGATAAAGGCAAAGGTTAGAAACTTGGTGGTTGAGAGGGAGAGTAAATTACCTCTCAACCTGCAGCCCCAAAAGAAGTCTTAGACAATTGTGGAGGAGCCACAATTGGAGATGCTGAGAGGAGACCGAGTGGAGGCAGACTGCCGATTGCGATTACCTCCAATCCGCTGACCCGGTCTGATCGAAGATTGCCGATCGGGGTTCCATGACCCAAACCTTAAGTCTTCCCTCATGTGACCTCCAATTGCGATTTGGCCTTAAGGCTTAAGACTCCTTTTCCAAAGGAAATTCCTCATTCTCCTAAGGATTGAAGAACCCTTCTTTTTGCAATAACTTCATCATCCAGACTCGGATTGAAGTACCATTTGCGCCTTTGGAATCAGAAAGACGAGGTCTCTACTCCAGTCTTGGGTTGACTTCATTCTGCCCACTTTGATTTTCTAGGTTTTTCCATGCCATTGTATCTGAAGATCCACCTGGATCATAGGGATACCTACAAACTTATAAAAGAAAATTCCTTTTCTAGAAACATGTTAAAGCTTATAAATTCTAAATATCAAAAATATAAAATAGAATAACTAAGACTAAAAGCAAAGGACTTAGTAGTGTAAGTCCCTTATGTAAGATTCTTTGGTTTGAATTTATTTGGGTCTCCTTCTTCAACAATGTTGGCTTGATCTCTTTCTCTCTTATTATTTCTTTGATTATGGGGACAATCACTCCTGTAGTGGCCCTTCTTATGACGTTGATAGCATTCTACCTTGGACATGTCAAATTTCTTCCTTGGTCCTTTCGATTTCTTTCCTTTATGTTGAGAAATGTAGGCATTTGATACTCCTTCATGATTGGAAACTATAGAGATCCTCAATTCTTCTTAACTGCAAGCAGTCCATAGTTCTTCAAAAGTGGGAGCTTCCTTCCCACTGTTAAGTCCTACAACAAATGCACCCCAAGTAGGTGGCAATCCTAATAGAGAAGTGATCACGACTTATTTGTTTGGAACAATTTCATAAATGGACAAAATATCACCCATGATTCTTGCTATATTCACAAAAAATGAGGCCATTGTGTTTGCTTTAGTCATCATTCTTCAAATTTGCTACTTGATCGATGTTCTTACTAGTAAATAACTTTGACAAGGCTTCATACATTTCTTGAGCATGATTGATGTTGGCTATGAATAGGACAAGGTTGTACTTTATTACTTCTAACATTAGAGTCATGGCCACCAATTATAGTTTCCTGAATTTTACTTTGTTAGCATCACTAGAGTCATCTATAGGATTCTTTAATTCATCCAAGACTTGTAGTTTGAGGCTCCTTCAAGTTTTTTTCTCCTCCTTGATTTTGTTAGACATCTTCCTTGAATATAGTAGACTCCTTCCCTGAGATAATCCTTTTGATTGGTTCATTGATCAAGTTCTTGAGACAACCTTTTTCTTCTTTCTTCACCAAAGCTCTAATACCATGTTATAAAATTAGAAAGGCAAAAATATTTTATTATCCTTGATAATTAGTTTTTCTTTTCTTGATTTTTTATTACAATTCTTTGTATATTCTTTATTTTAGTTCATCAAGCAATTACCAAAGCAATAACACACAAAACAATAAACACCAGATGTAGGCACTACGTCAGGGAAAACCCCCCTAGAGGGGAAAACCCAACCAAAATTCTCTTCCTTTCAATAGTATTCTTTGATACTCTTCACCCTAGACAAAGACCAAACATTTCCTCCACACCAAGTCAACCTCCCATATATTTGGCCTCCTTTCCAGCAACTTTGACTTTGTAGCAGCTTCCGGAATCAGGCAACATCCGACATTAGACAACTTCTGGCATCAACAAAACTTTGGAAGACTTCGATCTCCCACACTAGGGCACGAAACAAAGAGAGAGAGAGACCCAAATTTCATTTTTATTCCTCTTTAGAATCCACCCGACTCGCACTTCCTTTGGCTTTCTAGCTTCACACTTCTCACTTCCTAACTTCCTTAGAGATATCGAACTTGCTTGAGATGAAGTGCTCCAAATGAATTCAACTTGCTTCTATTCATAGGCTTCAAGGGAGGTCGAATTGATGTTTTTATGCTGACTTGATCTCTTCTAGGCTGAATTGATGTGGAGGATACATAAATTATATTTGACTGAATACTAAACCCTTTTACATGATTCAAAAGCCCAAAAAATATCTCTTTAAAAGTACAATGACTCTATTGACTCATAATAAATCCTAGAAGTCCTCAATGGGGACTTTGACCTAAAAAATGGTGACCCAAGCATGAAGTCCATGCTTTAATAAGTCACAATAATAATAATAAAAATTATTTTATTTATTCTTTTGATAAGTACATTACAAGATGACTCAAATACATTAAATGAAGATTGAACCTAGTTACATTTTCGAACACATACTTGGTAAGTCTATCAACTACCACCATGATGACACTCTTTCCTTCGAACTTGGGTAAACCTGGGATAATATCCATTGAGACTTCCTCCCAATGCTGACTTTGAATGGATGATGGTTGTAAAAGACCCGGGCTCTTAATTGTATCAACTTTATTTTGTTGGAAAACCAAACATTCTGCCACAAACTTTTGAATATCGAATTTAAGGCCATGCGAAAACAATTCCTTTTTGAACCTATGGTAAGTTTTTAAAAACCTTGAGTTTGCTCCTGTAGGACAGGTGTGCAATTCCAAAAGAATCTTTGTTTGAGTTGGGAGTTATTACATAGATATAAATGATATTTATACCATTGTGAACCATTTTTCGAGATAAATGTATCAGATGCACTAGGATCTTGCTGCAACTTTTGAATGAGTGTCCATACCTCTTCATCATTCTTCCATTCATCCCTTTCTTCAATTATCCAATTAGGTTGGATAATATAAATGGCATAAAGTAATGCTTCCACATCCTCATCCCTTCTTGAAAGTGCATCTGCAATAACATTTTTCTTCCCTTTTCTATTTATGATTTCAAAGTCATAACCCAACATCTTTGTGACCCATTTTTGCTACTCTTCTAAAGATAATATTTGTTCCAAGAATCATTTACGACTATCATGATATTTGTTTACCTTGAAGTGTCTTTCCATTAGGTAATGGTGCAATTTCTTCAGAGCATGTAGTATTGCCAACATTTCCTTCTCATAAATAGGTTTGTGTAAATACTTTCCCTAGATTAAATGACTTTGAAAAGCAATGGGTATTCCTTCTTGCATTAAAACAACACCAACTCCATTTCCAAAGGCATCATATTCTGAAATAAAGGTTTTTGCGAATTTTGGTGTAGCTAAGATCATAGATCGACACATTGCCTCTTTAAGATGTTCAAAGTCCTTAGTTACTTTTGGAGTCCAAAAAAATGCATCTTTATTTAGTAATGTTTTTAGTGGTGTTGCTATGTTCCCATAATTCTTAGCAAACTCACGATAATACCCTTTCAACTTGAGAAATCCTTAAATATGCCTTAAGGTTATGGGGATTTTCCATTCCTTTATGGATTTAATTTTGTTAGGGTATACCTTAACACCCTCATGATAAATAATGTGACCCAAATATTCCACTCCTTGTACCCCAAAGAAACATTTGGAGTGTTTTGCATACATTTGCTTCTCCTCAGTTAGTATGAGCACCATGTCAACATGTTGAACATAATATTTTCAATACTTGTTGTAGATTTGTATATCATCAAAAATACCAACAAAAATTTTGTAACGAAGAGTTTGAAAATGGAATTCATCAAACCTTGAAATGTGGAAGGTGCATTAGTAAGACCGAAAGGCATGACCAAAAATTCATAATGACCTTCATGAGTTACGATTTTTTTTTTTCGAAATGCCTTTTGTCTTCATTCTAATTTCATGATATCCTGAACGAGGATATAGCTTGGTGAAGTAAATTGCTACATATAGTTCCTCCAACAATTCATCAATTACAAGAAAGGGAAATTTATATTCTTTAATAGTGAGCTTGTTGAGCTCTCTATAATCCAGACACATACACCATGATCTTGCCAACATTCAGGGGATCACACCGCTATGAATTCCCAACTAGAACTCAGACCGTTTGGTGTGGGAGTCCCATCTGGTATGATGGCCTAATTGCCATTATATTAAAGGTTTTCCTCAGTTCTTGCTTGTCAGAACAGGAGAGTGGTCTGCTTTGTCTTCGAGTAGTGAGGTTCACGTGCCTGGTGATTGCTAGTGTGCTTGTGTCAATGGTTCTTTCACTATAGAGGGAGAGGGTGGGAGCGAGTCCCAATTTGGATGGGAGGAAGCCCCAACTCTGCTAGGAACACACAACAAAACATGACGTCCAAAGCTTCCGGAAGAGCAGTCCACACGGATGCGACAATCACAACATACAAGGAAAGATAACACGTACAACAAACAACGGAGGAGTCCACGCGAGTGTGACGGCTGTTATAGCAAGTTTATGTGAAAGGTTTGTCTGATGTCGGGGGAGGTAACCAACATGGGCAGGACAACATTAATAGCTCATACAACACATTTTTATTAATATATATGTATTACAACAAGTGAATGAGTTCAAGTGTTAAACACAGGTTAAAGCAACATGCATTACAAGTGTTCAAGATCAATCTTACAACAGTTACAACACATGTGTGAAAACGTGTTGTCCTGTTAGCAGGCTTCTGAATCAAGCGTAAGTTCCAAGACACATCGTTACACCATACAACACTAATGCCATGGGGGGGGGGGTGTTGGATCCACTACTTACTCCTCAAAGAAAAGATTATAGTCTCTCAAGGCTATGTGGGAGGAGCTGAGGTGAAAAATTCCTTTACATGTACAAATGAGGGGGTTTCTATAGCCAAGCGTGAATCTGACCCTTGTGGATGTTCGATTACCCTCATGACTGTTTGACTTCCAATACCTTTTTAATTTACATGACTCTTCATATGATAAGTGGGTCTCTTGGACTTCCACGTTACATTACATTGATTGGTAGTATGGCCCATAGTAGACATGTGGATGACATGACTCATGGAAAGACTCGACATGACCGTGCTTAGTACATTCATGTTGCTGCGGGTGTGCATGTAGAGTTGTAGTGTTGCTGGTGATGGATGTCCTCATGGTGTGTCACAACTTCACCTCCGCATGGCAAGGTGCGTGGAGTCTTCGATGGATGTTGGGTTCGCTTGATGTTTCATTTGCACGTTGCTCCTTGCTTGCATGTTGGCCTGCTTGACAAGTTTGTTGATCCAAATTTAAACAGGAACGCAACAAATTATAGAGATAACCATAAATACAGAGATGAAACATAAATAATACTTCATTTCATTAATGTAAAATACTGAAATATGCTTACAAACAGAAATGGAAATAAACTAGCTCAGGCTGTGGTAGCTTATCTCTGAGGAGAGATGTGGAGGCTACATGCCTCTGAACTGTGTTACAATGAGGCTCAAGGGAATTTTTATTATTGCACAATAAGAGCAAACCCTAAACAACCAAAACCCTAACCCGAGGAGATGTAACACCAAGAGTTTATGGGCCCTGTTGGGGTTAGTTGGGCAACCAACTTCCCAGGGTCGTGACTTGGTCATATTATCTCCATTTGATGTGCATGATACCCCATTGGAAAGATCTCTTTGAGGAATACAACAAAAAAAATGACATACATAAAGTTGTTGGTGGTAGATTGCCAAAAAAAACATCGTTTAGGGCCTCAAAATGGCTCTAGAAGTTTAGGACCCGAAAAAATGCTAAAAATAGTAAACAATACTACAATTAAGGAAACTGAGAAACTCAAAGAAACAATGGTGGTGGTCCAAGTGGAATTGGAGGGTGGCCACCAATATCCACCTACATCATTCCTCCCCCCTTAGGAAGCAATGGTCCCCATTGTGTTGAGTGCCTCCATGAGATGGGGAAACTTCTACTGAACTTGGTCCCTGGTGAGTTGCTCTGCAATCTCTAATGTGTCCAGTAATGGTGGGAAGCGTGATTGAGGGCGGTCCACATTGAACACTTGATGCAAGCCAAGGAATGGGGGAATTTTGTGCTCGAAAGAATTGTTTCCCACATCTTTGTTAATGGTGTAAGGACCATATCAAAGTGGCCTGAGCTTTCAATGGGCTCTGGTAAGGCATTCTTTCTGCAAATTCAACCAAACTAAACTTGGTCCCTGGTGAGTTGTTCTGCAATCTCTGATGTGTCCAGTAATGGTGGGAAGCATGATTGAGGACAGTCCACATTGAACACTTGATGCAAGCCAAGGAATGGGGGAATGTTGTGCTCCAAAGAATTGTTTCCCACATCTTTGTTAATGGTGTAAGGACCATATCAAAGTGGCCTGAGCTTTCGATGGGCTCTGGTAAGGCATTCTTTCTGCAAATTCAACCAAACTTTGTCGCCCACCTAAAACTTGTGTGGCACCTAATGTTGATCATATCACCTCTTGTGCTTGGTATTTTCCAGAATGGAGCAACGATATATCGACCCATTGGGTAGAGGTGCTCCGGGAGTCAGATAGAACGAATGCTCGACCGTACAGTGTAATAGTACCCCTGTTGGTGAGGAGAAGATGTCCCTGTATCCTTTCATGACCATATCCACCTGCTTTTGCTGTGTGGAGGAACCCTTCCTGGGGGCCATGGATGTGGCTACGATCTTCCCCTTACTTTGAGAGCGAACCAAAAAGAAAATAAATTTCCTAGTCTGGGAGATGATCTTACTGCCTTTCTTAGTAGAGATCAAAGAAGTGGCGGTAGGTGGGGCTACCTCCGGTATCCTGTATAATGTATTACACAAAGAAATAATAACAGCGCGAGGCCTTGACTCATACACAACATGTCACTTCCATAAGTATGGTTGGCCTAATAATACATCACAAACATCTAGAGGTGCAACATCACACAATATCTCATTTGTGAAGGGCTTGATGTTGTAGGGAAGGCGACACTGTTGGCAGACTCAGAGGTCTCGTCCTTAGTGAAGCCACCCGATGTTGTACGATTGCGGGTGTGGTATGGTCAGTAGTCCCAGCTACTTCATGACCTCTGCTGAAATTAGGTTCTTTTGGCTCCCACTGTTAACAATGAATTACAACGGTGAACCCTTCACCCACATCTCTGAGTGGAAAATATGCTCCCCCTCCTCTGGATCTTCGGGCTCATTATTCTAGATCTTTGTAGTGGAAACAGTGGCGCTAGGCTCCACATCAATGTTTTGATTCCCTTTGTCATTCCTCTTGTCGGGTTCTGACTCAAGGTCGGAACATGCATCTGATTGAAGCCTTCAACTTAGCCACCAGCAACTGCTTAGCCCGACATTCACTTGTGCTGTGATTGGGGCTCTTGTGGAAATCACACCACTTTCCTGTGTCCTTCTTTAAATTCGTGGCGTTGTTCTTTTCTTGCAGCTTCGATGGGTTTTCTTAGGTCACCCCACCTTGGCTTTGTCCTTTGTTCTTCGGATTCACAGATCCAAAGTCTCGCTTCTTTTGTTTAAAATTTTGCTCGATCTTGACAACGTATCAGTATGCCATACTGAGCGAGGAGATGTCCAGGAACTCCATCTCGTCCTGGATGTACCTATGTAGGCAGCCGTGTTATTTGAGTACCAAATGATTCTTTGAATCCTTGATGCCCAACTTCGTGCGAAGGGTATGTTGAAAATGGCAACAAGAAATGCTAAAAATAGAAGTGCTAAAAATAGTAGTTTGGGCACCAATGTTAGACATGGCAACAAGGAATGAAAAATGGAAGTGCTAAAAATAGAATTTCTATTTTTAGCAGTTCAGGATGGATTCCTATTTTAGTCAGTCCCTAAACTAAAGTAGTGAAGTAAAATTTGAATTTGATCTTAGCAGTTGTTTGAAAAATAATTAATTAATTCATCTCGAGTTAATTAGTTAAGGAAATATAAACATGAAGTCTATGTGAGGACATGCAACAGTTTCTCCATTGATTGAGGAATTTATCCATCAGTTAAAGAGATAAGGATGAGTTCTAATTTGAGTTGTAATTAGTTGGCTCAGTTAACTGAGTCAAGTCCAGTTAGATTGATTTAAACAATTTGTTTAAATTAATGTGAGTTCAGTTAGTTAATGCTTGCATGCATGTAACTGCTGCACTTTAGATAACTGAATATTCTCTCATAAATAACTCATGCATGTCAGTTCAGAGAAAGACCCAGTTGAGATCAGAGGAGGGACAATGTACTATCAGTTGGATGAATTTTTTCCAATAAAAGAAACTCATCCATGGAGAAGGATTTATCTCCTTCAAGATTAAGTAGTTCTAATAGTGTGTTGGAGGAGTGTGTGAGATCAGTGTTACACTAGGTAACAGCTGGATCACCCAGGGAAAACTGCGCAAGGAAATAGGAGCCTTGGAGGATAGAGGATAAGGTTTTTGAGAGGCATTTGACTGTCTATGAGCAGCAGAGGGATTATACTGAGAGCTGGTTGGCTTCCAAGCTAAGGCTTTGTGTAATTCTGTGACTATTTTCTACTTGTATGATAATACAGAGGTGGGGTTTTAGGCTGAGGCTTTCCCTGGATTATATTTCTGTGTTATGTGTGATTGCTTCTCATTCTCAGTTATATATGTTCTTGTTTGATATTTCTCATGTTCGATTAAGCTTCCGCAAAGTTTGATTGTAGAACTAGATCTAGTATTATGCTTTAGTACATTGCATATATTAGTTGATCTACAGGTGATATTTCTACATGGTATCAAAGTTGAGTTTATCGGAGCTGTGAACGGTATATGAAGAATAGAAATCGAAGTAAAAAAAAAAAATTGTGCCGTGAGTTTGCAGAGCAGATATGAAAATTTTTGTGCAAAATTTTCATAAACAAATAGCAGATATACATTCCTTGCGGAGAATACCCAAATTCAAAAAAAAAAATCGGCTGAATGAGAGTTTGGATGAGGGAGATATCATTGATTTAAAATCAGCTCTTTTTTCCAGAAAATTTCGTGACAATAGGAAAGATGGTGTGCTAGCCAAGAACCTATATGCTCTTAAGGTTCAAGATGCATTCAAAGCCTTGAGGAGCAAGGTAAAGGTTAGATACTTGGTGGTTGAGAGGGAGAGTAAATTACCTCTCAACATGCAGCCACAGAAGAAGTCTTAGACAATTTTGGAGGAGCCACAATTGGTGAAGCAACTTCAGGAGGTTGTGGAGCAGGCACAACTGGAGAAGCCAAGAGGAGACCGAGTGGAGGCATACACTCATGCAGATACCTCCAGTAGGGGGAAATTTCAAGCCAAGTGGGTAGAAGGATCACATGCAGCCATACCTCCAGGTGGGAGGTGGGGCGATGTGGAGTGATCGTCCCACGGAGGCTGAAATAGGGGCAGGATCCTTGAGGTACCCAACCTCTTTGATTCGACTTTGCTACAGGAGCCCCAATGAGGAGTAGCAGGACTGGATAATTGGGTAGAGACAGATGCGGATGGAGTGGCAAAGAGAGCTACAGTGCAGGAGTCCCAGGACTGTGTAGAGCTAGCTAGCTGCAACAATGTGAGAGGCACAAGAGTGTTGCACCAGTGCAGGATGGCACAGAAAGGTGTGCAATGGTGTTAGATGCATGGAGTGTTGCAGCAACTCAGAGGTTAGAGAGGGAGCACTTGTCAGTGGCAAAGGGAGCTTCAGCATTAGAGTATGTTTCTAGCCCAACAGAGAAGTTAATTGGGAGTTTTTTTGTTCCTAGAGTTGCTGGAGCAATAACACTTGGAAGAAGTGTTGCATGTAGAACATTCCAAAGGTTCAGGATCGGGTTCGAGTTGAAGCATTTCTTGTTGAGAGGGAGTGTTGAAAATGGCAACAAGAAATGCTAAAAATAGAAGTGCTAAAAATAACACTACTAAAAATAGCAGTTCGGGCACCAGTGTTAGACATGGCAACAAGGAATGAAAAAATGGAAGTGCTGAAAATATAATTTCTATTTTTAGTAGTTCAGGATGGATTCCTATTTTAGTCAGTCCCTGAACTAAAGTAGTGAAGTAAAATTAGAATTTGATCTTAGTAGCTGTTTGAAAAATAATTAATTAATTCATCTTGAGTTAATTAGTTAAGGAGATATAAACATGAAGTCTATGTGAGGACATGCAATAGTTTCTCCATTAATTGAGGAATTTATCCATTAGTTAAAGAGATAAGGATGAGTTCTAATTTGAGTTGTAATTAGTTGGCTCAGTTAACTAATTCAAGTCCAGTTAGATTGATTTAAACAGTTTGTTTAAATTAATGTGAGTTCAGTTAGTTAATGCTTGCATGCATGTAACTGCTGCACTTCAGATAACTGAATATTCTCTCATAAATAACTCATGCATGTCAGTTCAGAGAAAGACCCAGTTGAGATCAGAGGAGGGACAATGTACTATCAGTTGGATGAATTTTTTCCTATAAAGGAAACTCATCCATGGAGAAGGATTTATCTCCTTCAGGATTGTGTAGTTCTGACAGTGTGTTGGAGCAGTGTGTGAGATCAGTGTTACACTGGGTAACAGCTGGATCACCCAGGGAAAACTGTGCAAGGAAATAGGAGGCTTGGAGGACAGAGGAGAAGGTTTGTGAGAGGCCTTTGACTGTCTATGAGCAGCAGAGGGATTATACTGAGAGCTGGTTGGCTTCCAAGCTAAGGCTTTGTGTAATTCTGTGACTATTTTCCACTTGTATGATAATACAGAGGTGGGGTTTTAGGCTGAGGCTTTCCCTAGATTATATTTTTGTGTCATGTGTGATTTCTTCTCAGTCTCAGTTATATCTATTCTTATTTGATATTGCTCATGTTCGATTAAGCTTTTGCAAAGTTTGATTGTAGAACTAGATCTAGTATTATGCTTTAGTACATTGCATATATTAGTTGATCTACATGTGAAATTTCTACAGGGTATGAAAAACATTGGTAAACTATGGCACATCTTGGTCCCTTCCCTGCCGCAGCATGGTCCACTTTATGTATTTTTCCTTGTAGCTCCAGACAGGGTAGTACTGTTCCTTGATTGCATCCCGGAATGAATTCCAAGTGGGAGCGGCTGAAAACAATGAGTTTGTACTTTCATCCTTCTGTTCACAATAGGTTTCCTACTAGTCCTTGATGTGGGGGGCGGATTTGAGAAGATAAAAAGTAATATTTTCGCGGCTAGAAAAATCATGAACAGAAAAATATCCTTCTAGTATATTCAACCATTTATCTACGACGTCTGCATCTATTTCACCCTCGAATATGGGGATTTCAAAGTTAACTTGTACCTTAAAGGGTGTGGCGTTTCTAGAGTAGCTATTAGATGCGTCACCCCTGGGTAGCCACTGAAGGATCTGGGCAAAGTTGTCCATCATCGTGTTCCTTTGTCACTCGAGGGCTTCTTCGAGCAAGATTTTGATAGGATCTCCTACCCCCTCATCTTTCTTTTCATCTGCCATGGGAGGCCGTCAAGATTTGCGAGGCTGGTCTTGTAAAGGTTTGACCAATTCAAGCCCTAATTACTCCTTATATCCTGTCCTCGTTGGGGACATGCAAAGAAAAAAAAAGAAAGAGCAGACCCCTATGATACCACTGATCCGAATTTAAATATGAGCACAACAAATTACAGAGATAACCATAAATACAGAGATGCAACATAAATAATACTTCATTTCATTAATGTAAAATACTGAAATATGCTTACAAACAGAAATGGAAATAAACTAGCTCGGGCGATAGTAGCTTATCTTTGAGGAGAGATGTGGCAGCTACATGCCTATAAACTACGTTACAATGAGGCTCAAGGGCCTTTTTATTATTGAACAATAAGAGCAAACCCTAAACCACCAAAACCCTAACCCGAGGAGATGTAACAACAAGAGTTTATGGGCCCTGTTGGGGTCAGTTGGGCAGCCAACTTCCTGGGGTCGTGACTTGGTCATATTATCTCCATTTGATGTACATGATACCGTATTGGAAAGATATCTCCGAGTACTATGACAAAAAAAAAATGACATAGCAGAATTTGTTGGCAGTAGATTGCCAAAAAACATTGTTTAGGGCCTCAAAACGGCTCCGAAAGTTTAGGACCCGAAAAACTGCTAAAAATAGTAAACTATGTTACAATTAAGGAAATTGAGAAAATGAAAGAAACAATGGTGGTGGTCCAAGTGGAATTGGCGGGTGGCCACCAATATCCACCTGGATCATTCCTCCGTTTGCGAAAAGTGCATGTTCGTTCCTCCGTCTGTGTGCGAACACATCCTTGCATGTTTGTCCGTCTGTCCGTCTATTCGTTCGCGAACACATCTTTGCATGGTCTTCATTCGCGAGCGCATCTCTTCGCATGCATCGTTTGTTCATTCTTTGGTGAAGATGTCCTTCTGCATGTACTCCTTTTTTTCATCCCATCCGTCGTCATTCCATGTCTGTTCATGTACCTGTATCTGCAGTCATTCATGACGAGACGACATCAAATACATAAACCTCTTAGTCTACCATGATGCATGATCATTTCGGATGTAGGTGACCAGGAGAGGCGACAAGGTTGAGAAGTATGAGCTTGGATGGAGGCTCCAGGCATTATTAGTGAAAACTATGTAGGAGTCACTAGGTGATGGAGAAGGGTAACCTGGATTGACAGTGATTTTACACGGGGTCTGGCTCAACTGGCAGACATAGTTTTTGAGCGGAGCAGTCAGGGTTGTGGGAAGGCATGGTAGAAAAAATCTGCACAATTTCTAGAAGGAGCGGGCAACAGAGCCTAGCAGCCAAAACTGCGCAATTCCTGGAGGGAATTGGTAGCTAGCTTCTGGGTCACTGGCAGCAAAAACTACGCAATTCCTGGAGGGAACTAGCAGTCAGTTGTTGGGACATTGCCAGCAAAATATGCACAATTCCTGGAGGGAACCGACAGTTCGCTGTTGGAGCTTGGCAAAAAAAAATGCGCAATTCCGGGAGGAAGCCGACAGTTCATTGTTGGAGCTTGGTAGCAGAAACTGCGTAATTCCCCGAGGGATACGAGAGTCTGCTATTGGAGCAGCAAAAACTGCGCAATTCCTAGAGGGAACCGACAGTCTGTTGCTGGGAGCTTCTGGTGGGGAAAACTGCGCTGATGCTGGGAGGCTGGCTTGCTAATAACCTCTGTGCAGTTTTTAAGCTGAGCGGACTGCTGGGTAGCAGAGGGATTTCTCATGAAAACTACGTTGTTTTCTGGGTGATCAACCAATCGACTGATTGGAGGGCTGGCTGGAAAAGCTACGCAATTTCCTGAGGGAGATAGGGACAAACACTAGGTATCTCTCTGGCTTGTCTGCACAATTTTTCTCAGTCAGCGTAGCGGGCAAGGTCTGCAACCTCTGCATAATTTTTGAGGGGAGTCAGTCCCAGGGTGACTGCCGGGTCAAACACTCCGGTTTACCAGTGTGAAGGATGATAGATCTGCTTGTAAGAAACACAACTTGAAATGGCTTGCTTGGTGCTTCTGCGTTGTTCTGGGTGATAGTCGATCGAGTCGATGGCGGGGTGAAAGTCCAGATGTCAGAGGGGAATCTGGTCATCAAAACTTCAATAAAATGACTAAGTGTGTGAATGAGTGAAAATGTGCATACGTGATCTTGCAAACACACACTTACATGACTTGACGATGGGATGACTCAAACCATCCAGACACATGCTCAACATGACTGACTGACGGTGTGAACGACAAGCGCAACAATTGTGATTGATAGTTGGTCGACCGTGACGACGCTTGCGTGACAATGTATGTGACTCCGTGTGTAAGAGTGACAAATGTTTACATAGCAAACATAACATGTACACATGAAGTGAAGACCTTGTGTATGACCAAAACATGGTCGCAAGCATGACATTGACATCAACATGAAAAATTTGTCGGTGGAATGATCAAGCAAGGTGGGTGCGAGTACTCACACGAACTCATGGAGTGAACCCGAGTGTGTGCTTCCATCAAGTAAAACTCTCAAAGGAGGCTCTGAAATTGGATACATGCCAAAATTTTGGAGGGTGTTGCAGCCGCTATAACACTTGGTGACACACTAGTAGAACTCCAGCTTCTCTATTTTGGTTCAATGTCAGAACAAGGCCTTGGTCTTTTGGGGAGTATTGAATCACTGTGCGGGTTCCTTCAGCTCCCCCACTTACCCCATGGACATACATGGTTCACCTTTTTCCAGCTCAGTCATACACAATCAAAAGTTTAACTTGATCATAGTGTTTCGAAATCAAGAAGGGTAGTTTAGCTCATGAGTTGAAGATTTTTAGAGTATATTTTTTCATCTGTGGTGTTGCTCCACTACCAGCAGGCCTTGACAGTACCCCGACGGAGTCACAAAGGAACACACACATTGCTCCACTGCCAAGGAGCCTGGTCAGTACCCCAGTGGAGTTTCATGCTTCACCTCTTTGCGCAGGAAGCCTTTCTCTTCTTTCGCCTTTGTATTTTCTTAAGAGGACTGTTAATAGGAACTTATTTATTTTTGGGGTGGAAGAGTGATCCTAACTTATTGAGAGCAGAAGAGGTTGTTCCTTCAGAGAAGCATGTAAGACATCTGACATAGTTTTGCTCGTTTATATTTTCCCCTTCTCCATTTCTACTAGTTGGATGGGCTTGAACACACAGAGCAAAAGGCTGAGTGTAGGCATGGGGCTTCCCTGTGTGGACACAGGTTCATGGTTGGACCAAAACTTCCCTTGCAGATGGCTTGTACTTTCCGTCAAGACTTCAATAGATGAAGGTTATAACCAAGCACAAAGAAGACAGACACAAGACTGGCCAAGTGCTGCAGTGTCACACGTCTCTTCATATCTCAACCACATACTCATTCATAATCCAATTCGCAGAAGATGGAAACGCTTATTTTTGGAAACAAAAATAGTAAGGTATTAAGAAACTCAAACAAACGAAAACAAAAATAGTAAGCAAGGCAAACAAAATTAAAACAAAGAAGCGAAGCAAGGCAAACGAAATGAAAACAACAAGCAATAAGCAAACTATGTACATGGCACGGGGTGCAGCCCAGCCTACTCAAAGTAATGCTTAAGATCTTGGCCATTGACGGGGAGGTTATCAATCCTCCCATAAAGTGATTTCAGATGGTATGTGTGTGGGTCAAGCTTCTCATGGACTATGTACGGACCAATCCACAGGGGCTAGAACTTCGTATGCTTGCCTTTGTCTTCATGGGACTTATCCCATTTCAAAACCAAGTCACCAACATCGAAGTTAGCTTTCCCTGCAGACTTCTTATTGAACCATCTCTTGATACGATTCTGGTGGAGTGTAAACTTTTCTTTTTCTTTCATCCTTTCTTCCTGAGGCTTATGGAGTGTATCCATCCTATGTTGAATTAGCTGGCAAGGCTTGCCTTGGGATTCTTGTGATAGATGAAGTGCAGACAAGTAGATATTGGGTGGAAGGATGGTTTCTTTACCATAGACCAGGAAGTACGGTGAGGTATTCAGAGAGGGTTTGGGTGTTATGTGCTAAGCCCATAATGCATTTGTTAGGGTGGTATGCCAGTTGCGCTACTAAGAGTAAACGATATTTTTGATCACGCGGATAAGGTTTTTATTCATGAATTCTGCTAGATTATAAAGCTTTAAAGATGAAAAGTACGCTGCATTACAAAAAATAAGTGATATCAAAATGCCGAAGCATGAGATGATGTTCTACTGGAGGAAGCTGATGACCTCCTGGTCATTCACTTGTTTGAGCAAAACTACTTCTGTCCACTGTGTGAAGTAATCTGTTGTTGTCAGAATGTAGTGGTGTTGTTTTGAAGAATGTGGGAAAATCCCCCCAATGATGTCTAGGCCCCATTGTTGGAACGGTTCAGTCATTGCAACAAGGTGCAGTGGGGATGCTGACCTACGTGTTCTACCAGCGCATTGCTGACATACTAGACACTTGCGGGCATGAGCATGTGCATCCTTGAATAATGTGGGCCAGTAGAAACCGGCTTGCATAACTTTGTGCACAGTGATTTTTCCTGCAAAGTGACCCCCGACAGGTCCGTCATGCAGATTTTGTAATACCTTCTTTGATTCATGTGCCTCTAGGCACCTGAGAAAAACTCCGTTGTTGTGCTTACGGTAAAGCACTCCATGCATCGATTGATATGCTAAAGATTTTAGGCACAATGGCCTCTTCTTTCTTATGGAAAAGTGAGAGGGTATGATGCCGTGCTCAAGGTACTGGCACACGTTTACGTACCAGGAGATTCCGTCTTTAGTGGGTGCTCCTCGCCTTATATCATACATCTCAACTTCTTGCTCCCAGCGAACGAGCTCTTCTTCACTCTCCGAGGCATGTACTTCTTTGGGTGTGAGTCTGCAGAGCCCATGTCCTTTGATCATGTGAACTGGCTTGATTTCAAGATCATACTCTTGCAAACATGTCATCTAGTTTGCACGTCATTCACCCAGTTCTTGTTGTACAAGCAATGTGCAGACTGCTGGGTGAGGGACGTAGACTATGCAGTGGTTCTTCAGCAAGTAGGGCCTGAAGTGTTTCACTGCCTTGTAAACTGCATATGCTTACTTGTCCATGACAGGGTAGTTTAGTTTTTTTCCCTGCATGATTGCGCTCATGAAGGAGATGGGACTTTCATCCTTCATCTCATCCTTCTGAGTGAGAATTGCAGCGAGCGAATTATTGGAGGCGAAGGTGTATAGCAAGAAATCCTTCTTGAAGTCTAGGCTGTAGAGTGCAGGTGCTTCTGCAATAGCCTGCTTGATATGGGTGAATGCATACTTTTCCCTCTTGCCCCAGTTGTAGACTGCATCTTTCTTGATCATATCCTGCATGGGCTTGAATATCTACGCATAATCTGAGATGAACTTCCAGAGGAAGTTTATCTTGCCCAAGAAGGACTGCATGGATTTCTTGTTGGCTATGTGAGGGATCTGTGTAATAGTCTGGACCCATTCCAGATCTACCGTGATCCTGCTTTTGACAACAATGTGTCCAAGAAGGTTCCCCTCAGACACTGTGAATACGCTCTTCTTGGGATTCAAGGAAATCCTGTATTTCCAGCATCGCACGAAAATTTTCTTTAGATGGCGTATGTGGCCCTCATGTCTTCTCGAGAACCCACTCACATCATCGAGGTATACCACTATGCTCTGTCTGACGAGTCCGTAAAAAGCGATGTCCATGGCACCCTAAAAGGTTGCGCCTGCATTTACAAACCCAAATGGCATTCGTTTGTAAGCAAACGTACCCCACTTGGTATGGAAGGTAGACTTAAGTCTGTTAGGTTCTGCTACTAGAACTTGATTGTATCCTGAAAAACCGTCAAGTAAGGAAAACATGGGTGCCCTAGATACTATTTGTAGAATGTGGTCCATAGACGAAACAATGTAGTTGACTTTGTCCGAGGTGCGGTTCATGTTCCAGAAATCAACACACAAGTGGATTTCCCCAGACTTCTTGCGTACAGGAACAAGGTTTGAAACCCACGTGGAATGACGAAATTTGTATATGATCCGTGCATCCAACAGCTTGGTAAGCTCTTTCTGTATGAGGGGTTCAAGTGATAGGTGTACTTTTCTTAGCTTCTACTGATATGGCTTGACCCCTTCTTTGATCAGAATGATGTGTTGGATTATCCGCGTGTCATAAGTTTTCAAATCATCGTACGTCCACACGAACACATCTCGGTACTATTTGAACAAGCAGACAAAGGCTTTCCGCTCTTGTTGTGTGCAACATGTACCAAGATTGACGAACTTCAGATCTTGTTCTGTTCCCAGGTTGATCAGTTCGTGCATCATGGTGGAGCTGTGGGTTTTGCTATTCCTCGGCCCCTGAAAACATTCTTGCAAGTCATAAATATTTTCTAATGATGCCACACCCTTCATGATAAGGTGGCCTTTCTTGTTACCAGCTTCTGCTTGCAGAGAGTGCTCATGCTCGTCATCATCTATCATTGCATCTTTGAAGATGTCAGTGTTGGCCATGAAATGTAGTATCTGTTGATCATCATTAAACACACGTAAGTTAGTTATGTTATCCAGGATAGATGGTTTATACAAAATTTCAATAGTAAATCTATCCCTAATCGGTGACATTCTTGAAGCTGTGTTTGCCAGAGCATTGGCAGCTGCATTACGTGTATGTGGTACAATAGTGATGTTAAATGCTTGGAAGTTAGAGATCAGTTTCCATACCTCTTACTGGTAACTTTTGAGATGCGAAGACAAACAATGAATGGTGTCACGTACCTTCTGTACCACTATCTCTAAATCACCTACCATTTTGAGCGCAACCACGTTGAGGCTGATGGCTTTCTGCAAGCCCAACATGAGTGCTTCATACTCGGCAACATTGTTCTTGCACTCGAACTCCAAGCGACTTGAAACCAGATGCTTCCTATTGTATGGGTGAATCAAGAAACACCTGGCTCTGGAGCCGTCTTGTGTCTTTGATCCGTCAAAATACATGGTCCACAACTTGTCTGTACATGGACCGCTTGACGCGCTTGTATTATTGCTACTACTGTTGCTACTACCACTGATACTATTGGTACAATGTACTGTACATGTTTCATGACCATTAGTCGAGCAGGGAAGGAGTCCCAACTGTGTGTCTAGTGGGGTTGGAGCTGGCCATGTAGGATAACACCCCAATGTAGGCCAACGATTTGTTCTCACCATTGAGGGGAGTAACATTGTGCTTCATATACCTCTCGGATACCACCCAGATTTGATTTCTTTTTCCCTTGTACGAAAGCCACATGTGTGACCAGTCTGTAGCAAAATATCCGTCCAGCTTGTTGGAGCAGCCTTTGCTGAGTAGTAGACCGTATGATTTCGATATGTCCACAACAACTATGTTGATGCATTGGTGGACTCGACTCTCATGAGATAGTCGGATGATCACATCTCAGAGTTCACCAATGGTTGGTACAGATGTTCGATCAAGTTGGATGATTCGCGTGGATGTATTGCTCGATTTTGCATTGATATTCTTAGTAATGGAGAGCGGCATGACGTTAGTTGCCGCGCTAGAATAAAATAAGTAATTGTGAACATTACAATTGAAAACTTCAAATGAGAGCAGGAATGGAGGGAAACCTGAGTTTTATTCTTCCATCTGGAGTGTTTTTATCATAGTGGAAAGTGATCCAGGAGGTGTGCTGGCTCCCTTGTTGGTAGAGGCTGCACTGTCCATTGCTGTCTATTTCGGTGCACCCAACAAGATGTCTTGTTGACTCTGGATCTTTGCTAACTCGAATAAACTGATGTTTGCACAAGTTTTCTTCATGTCATCTATAATGTTGTAGTCCAAAGGTGGAAGAATCACCGAGGTGTCCAGGGTAGGATTGATGTTTGTGTTGTCCAGCGGAGTGTTCTGTAGTTTGCTACTCATGGACATACTCTTGTCTACCGCTGTCTTCTCGGACTTGATTTGTGTTTTCTACTTTAGGGCGGCTGGTGGATCAACCTTCCTCAACAACAATATCATATTTTCTTGTGCTTCCCCAAGTGTAAGGGGAGCCCCTTTACTCCTAAGATTGTAGCGGTCATTTTTCTTTGGGGGCTGTTTCTCGGTGTTTGCCTTCAACGCTGCTTGAGAGCACTGATACATGTTCATCACATGCCCATAACTTGATGCTTCATTAGATGCAACATCTTCGTCATTATCTTTGTCTTTCGGCTGCTCCTACATGTTGTTTTCCATGTCAAATGTATGACTGCATACAGAGCTTGCAACTCACTTCCAGTCCGAACAAGAGTTCTCGGGGTGATGTTCTTTATGGAATGAACAAAACTCAAAATTTGTGCACTGATCAAGGTGGAACACAGAGCTCTGTGCATTTTTTGGAGTGTACCGATTTTTTCCTGATGAACTGCTTCCTTGTATTTATCTGGGCGGATGGCTACTTGCAGATGTGTTCGTTTTTCGTTGTTTAAGCTCAGACATTTATGTTGTCAAGTTCTTGATGAGGCGAGTGATGGTTTCAATATCATTTGCTTCCTTGTCTCTACCTTTGCTCACCATCGCCTGAGACTTTCTGCTCACGTCTTTGGAGTCCTTTGCTGGTTCATCATCCTTGATGACTCCAATCGCGCGCAGGTATTTCTCAACAACAATAGCCTCTTCATAGTTTTCCAATAGAGTTGGTTTTGTAGCTCGCTTGACGAACTACGCAATGCTGGTTGGCAGTGTGAATGTGTAGTAATCAACAGTGATGGAGTCACGAGGTTTGTTGTCTTCTACAAACTTGTTCAATATGCATGTAAACCTCTGATTGAAATCTTTTACCTTTTCTTTCCCCTCCATCTCCAGGCTTCCCAATTCTTTGAGTAACATGGCTGGGGTCTTGTCATCAGCAAAATTTTCAAGAAACATGCATTTGAATGCACCCCAATTCTTTATGGAGTTTGGTGGAAGGCTATGATACCATGTAGTTGCGCGACCGTCCAAGGTACAGAGAAACAATCTACATGCTACGTCATCATGCCATACCTCAAGGGTCTGCAACTGCAAGTAGAAGTTGTCCAAATGGTCTTCTGCCTTCACTATGTTGTTAGGGTTGAACTTGATGTTCATTCTCTCTGCTCGTTTTGGCATTTGGTGCAAAACACCTAGGAGAGCCAATGGTCCTTGAGTCATCCATTCTAGATTTTGATCAGCCATATCTTCTTCTTCTTCATCCTCCTTTTCTTCTTCAGAATCTGATGGTTTCGAATCTGAGTCTATTGGTTCATCCCCAACTTTGCTTCCTCCGCTGTCTTCCCCTCCACCTCCTATACTGGAGTCTAATCCTAATTTCACAAGGGTGTCTCGTTCCCCTTGTCAGAAGACTGGAGGTTCCTCTTCGTCTTCAATAGCTTCTGTCAAACCTTCAAGTGTGGCAAGAACTTCTTCTTCCACTGATGATACAACAACCCCTGCGGCATATGCTTTTGGGTTTCTTGATGTGTATGGAAGGTGCTCTATGTCTGGGATCAATTTGACTGCTTTCATGAACTGGCGGGTGATGGGACAGACGGAGCGAAGGTGATGATATGGAATTTCGTGTTCAGTCCTGGGAGGTGAGAAGTAACCAACTGTAGAGTCACGCGTAGGTGAGAGGGAGTGCGAGTTACTACCTTGACCAGATGGTTGATGAGTGAGTGTGAGAGGATGTTCAACCATATACAACTGGCGACCCTCCTTCTAGCGCCAGAAATGTTGACGGTGCTGGACCCACCAAAATTTAGGGGATCACCATGGTATGAAGTCCCAACTAGACCTCACACCATTTGGTGTGGGAGTCCCATCTGATATGATGGCCTGGTTTCCATTATCTTAAAGATTTGCCTTAACTCTTGCTTGTTAGCATAGGAGAGTGGTCTACTTTGTCTTCGAGTAGTGAGGTTCGTGTTCCTAGTGATTGCTAGTGTACTTGTGTCAATGGTTCTTTCACTGTAGATGGAGAGGGTGGGAGTGTGTCCGAAGTCGGATGGGAGGAAGCCCCAACTCTGTTAGGAACACACAACACAACAAGATGTGCACATCTTCTGGAAGAGAAGTCCACATGGATGCGGCAATCACAACACACAAGGAAAGATAACACATACAACACACAGTGGAGGAGTCCGTGCGAGTGTGACGATTGTTATAGCAAGTTTACATGAAAGGTCTATTTGATGTCTAGGGAGGCAACCAACATGGGAAGATAATGTTAACAACTCATACAACACATTTTCATTAATATATATGTATTACAACAAGTGAATGAGTTCAACTGTTAAAAACAGGTTAAAGAAACATGCATTACAAGTGTTCAAGATCAGTCTTACAATAGTTACAACACATGTGTGAAAACGTGCTGGCTTGTTAGCAGGCTTCTGAATTAAGAAAAAGTTCCAAGACACATTGTTACACCATACATCACTAACCCCGTGGGTGGGGCGTTGGAGCCACTACTTACTCCTCAAAGAAAATATTACAGACTCTTAAGGGTATGTGGAAGGAGTCGAGGTGAAAAATTCCTTTACATGTAAAAATGAGGGGGTATTTATAGCCAAGGGTGAAACTGACCCTTGTGGTTGTTCGACTACCCTCATGACTGTTTGACTTCCAAGACCCTTCGACTTTACATGACTCTTCATATGACAAGTGGGTCTCTTGTACTTCCACATTACATTACATTGATTGATAGTATGGCCCATAGTAGAGTTGTGGATGACATGAATCATGACAAGACTCGAAATGACAGTGCTTGGTACATTCATGATGTTACTGGTGTGCATGTCAAGCTGTAGCGTTGCTGGTGATGGATGTCCTCATGGTGTGTCACAGCTTCACCTCTGCATGGAAAGGTGCGCAGAGTCTTCGATGGTCGCTAGGATTGCTTGATGTTGCATTTGCACATTGCTCCTTACTTGCATGTTGGCATGCTTGACAGGTTTGTCCATTCGCGAAAAGTGCATGTTCGTCCGTCCATCCATGTGCGAACACATCCTTGCATATTCGTTCATCCATCTGTCTGCGAACACATCTTTGCATGGTTGTTCGTTCGTGAAAACATCTCTTCGCATGCATCATTTGTTCGTCCTTTGGTGAACATGTCCTTCTACATGTACTCCCTTTGTTCATCCTATCCATCGTCACAACATGTTTGTTCGTGTACCTATATCTGTAGTCACTCTTGATGAGAGAACATCAAATCCATAAACTTCCTAGTCTACCATGATGCATGATCATTTCATATGAAGGTGACCAGGAGAGGAGACAAGGTTGAGAGGTATGAGCTTGGATAGAGGCTTTGGGCACTGCTGGTGAAAACTGTACAGGAGTCACTAGGTGATGGAGACAACCAATCCAAATCGACAGTGACTGTCCATGGGGTCTGGCTCAGCTGGCGGCAAAAACTGCGTAGTTTTTGAGAGGAGCAGTTTGGGCTGTGGGAAGGCATGGTAGACAAAGCTGCACAATTTCTAGAAGGAGTGGGCAATGGGAGCCTGGCATCCAAAACTGCATAATTCCTGGAGGGAACTGGTAGCTGGCTGCTGGGTCAGTGGCAACAAAAATTGTGCAATTCCTGGAGGGAACTGGCAATTAGCTGCTGGGACATTGGCAACAAAATCTACGCAATTCCTGAATGGAACCGACATTTCGCTGCTGCAGCTTGGTAGCAAAAGCTGTGCAATTCCTGGATGGAACCAGAAGTCCACTGGTGGAGCTTGGCAGCAAAAATTGCGCAATTCCTAGAGAGAATCGGTAGTTTGTTGCTGGAGCTTGGCAACAAAAATTGCACAATTCCTGGAGGGAAACAATAGTCAGTTGTTGGGAGATGCTGGCGGGGAAAAATGTGTTGATGCTCGGAGGATGTTTGATGATCACCTATGCATAGTTTCTGAGTTGAGCGGATTGTTGGGTAGTAGAGGGATTGCTCATGAAAGATCCGCAGTTTTCCGGGTGAGCAAGCAGTCGATTGACTGGAGGGCTGGCTGGAAAAACTACACAATTTTCTGAGGGAAATAGGGACAGACACTGGGTGTTTGTCTGACCTCTCTACGCAATTTTCTCAGTCAGTAGAGTGGGTAAGGTTTGCACCCTCTGCACAATTTTTTAGGGGAGTCAGTCTCGGGGTGACTGCCAAGTCAAACTCTTCGGTTGACCAGCATGAAGGTTGATTGATCTGCTTACAGGTAGCGCAACTTTAAATAGTTAGCTTGGTGCTTCTGCATTGTTCTGGGTGACAGTCGATTGAGTTGATGGTGGGGTGAAGGTTCGACTATCAGAGGGGAGTCCTGTTGTCAGAACTTCAACAAAATGACTAAGTGTGTGAATGAGTGAAAAGGTGCATACATGATCTTGCAAACACACACTTACATGACTTGACGACGGGACGAATCAAACCATGCAGACACATATGCTCAACATGACTGACCGACGGTGTGAGCGACAAGCGTAACACTTGTGATTGATCATTGGTCGACCGTGACAACACTTGCGTGACAATGTATGTGACTCCATGTGTGAGAGCGATGAATGTTTACATCGGAAACACAACATGTACACACGAAGCGAAGACCTTTTGTATGAACAGAACATGGTCGCAAGCATGACATTGACATCAACATGCAAAAGTTGTCGGTGGAATGATCAAGCAAGGTGGGTGCGAGGACTCACATGATCTCACAGAGTGAACTCGAGTGTGTGCAATCATCAAGTAAAACTCTCAAAGGAGGCTCTGAAATTGAATGTAGGCTAAAATTTTGGAGGATGTTGTAGCTGCTACAACACTATCCTTCTTGTGTACCAATACTAATGGAGAAGAGAAATAACTTTAGATAGGTTGAATTATGCCCACCTCTAGCATTTTTGCAACCATATGTTCAATTTATCTCTTTCGGGCATAGGGATATTTGTAAAGTTTGATGTTTGGAGGAATGCTTCTAGGAATCATCATGATCACGAATATGTGGGAGACCTTTGGGAGTCTCAAATACCTTGGAATGATTGTTAAGGACTGTTTGGAGATACAGAGAAATGGATGACTTAGATGTTTAAACATCCAGTGAGTATAATTGCAAAATTACCCCTCGGTGTTCCTTCTTCAAATTTTTTTCATGCCATTAGAGCTAATTACCTTCCCAGTGTCCCTTCGATACCCCTTAATTCATTTTCCTTTCCTTTCGAGAAAAATTTCATGAAAAGTTCTTGAAAATTAAAAGATATCATCCCCGAAGACTGTAACCATTAGAATCCTAATACAACATCAACAACACCCATTGGAATGGAAAGCATTGGACTATTTAATACATATTCCCCCATCGTTAGATTGATATTATGGCACTTCCCCGAGAAATTTATAGTTCCTCCATTTGTAACCATCACTCAACACTCTGGTGTTAGATATAGAAAGCAATTCAAATCCTTAGTTATCTTATAAAGAATAAAATTATAGGTACTACTTGAATCAATCAGTACTATTACCTTTTTCTTCTTGATATATCCTTCTATCTTGAGATTTTGAGGAGTAGTTATTCCCACTAATGAATTACAAGATATGATCAGATTCATTTCTTCTTTTTCAACCTCGAGGGTTGGTTCTTGGTGTATATATTCTTGTTTTGATTTTTCTTGTTCTTTTTCTTCCTTCTCTTGACAATATATGTAAAATAATTTCTTCTTAGCACACTTATGACCTTTAGTATATTTTCTATCACAATTGTAACAAAGCCATTTTGCTCTTTTTTCCTCCAGTTGTTGTGGTATCAACCTTGTAGGTTGTAGGAAGCTAGGAGCGAAAACACTTCCATGTTTATTGTTATGAGTGGTATACCTCCTTGTTGCCATAATTTTTCTTTCAACTTTTCTTGCCACCCTGAATGCATTATCTAATGTCTCAGGTTCCCAAAGGTGAACCTCATGTTGGATGTTATCCTCTAAAGTCCCTAGGAAAACATCAATCAGATGCTCACCTGGTCAGTTAACTTGATATTCAAACTTTGAAAGTACTAAATGCATTCCCCAACTGAACCCTTTTGTTTGAGATTTATCATTTAGCTAAAGAAGGCATTGCTTTTTGTATCTTCATAATGTGCTATCAATTCCTCCATAAAAATTGTGTAAGTGACAATTGATTTACAAGAACAAAGCCATCTATACCATACAAATTGATTGGTTTCTAAATAAAAATATGCAATGTGTACCTTTTGTGTGTGTTGCGCATCATGTAGATCAAATAACTGCTCCATTTGTAGTATCCATGTTACCAGATCCTTGCCATCAAACTTCCTCATATCGATATTTGGAATGTGGTTAGTATTCAACCCACTGTTGGAGTCCCTAAAATCATAATTCATATTCCTTTTATCCTCATCCTTATTTTCATGGAATACCTTGTCACCACTAGGAAGCCTTTCTTACAACAACTTTTTCAAACCTTCCTTCAATGCTTCCATATTGGCATTCATCATTTCTTCCACGTCTGATTTTAAACCATCCTGCATAACTTCCATGTCCATTTTTATTTCTACTTCTAAACCATCCACATTAGAGGAAATTTTAGCCTAAAAGTTCCCATGAAATTTTCACGTAATTTCCATGTCAGGATATGTAAACCAATCAAACACCTTTAAATTTAAGAAGAGGTACATGTAAATATTTTGGAGGAAAAGAAGAAAAACTACTTTTTTTTTAACTGTATTTTTGGCTTATCTCCTTATATGTTTACTCAATTTTCAATTGTAGACACTCGTTGGACGTAGAATTAAATTTCACCTTCCATGAGTACCTATTATGTATACTTTTGAGAAGACCCACATTGATAAAAAATGAAGATACATTAAAAATGCATGTTGAAAATGCTTTTTTAATGTATCTTCATTTTTTATCAATGTAAGTTTTCTCAAAAGTATACATGATGGGTATTCGTTGGATGTGGAATTTAATTAGACATCCGATGAGTGTTTACACTTGAAATTTGAGTAAGCCTATAAGGAGATAAACGTAAAATTCAAGTAAAAGAAGTAGTTTACTTTTTTTCCCTCCAAAATTCATAGCTCTTATTTTATTGTTTTAACTATTATTATATTATTTTTCCTTAGGAGGCCATTTTTAGGATGGAATTTCCTCTAATGTATTAAGATTCATCATCACTTCCAATTCATTTTTGGTTACTCTTTGTGAGATAAAAATTTGTTGGACTTGGTCTCGTAATTTTGATATATCATGTTTCTTTTCTCCCTCTTCTTCATGCACGACAATAGAGATTTCTAGTTGCTTACTAAGAGTATCCATTTTTTAATTATGAGGCATATTGGAAACAAATAATGATATATATTCTTTACTATTCCATTTGAATCACTTCATATTGATTTTACAAACAAAAGTTATGCAAATTTTTTAAAAAATACACACTTGTTTTTCTTGCTTTTTGGAGCTTGATCTTGAAACTGTTGTATCTTTGTAATTTTGGCCTCCCAAGGTTTGAAATTTCTTCCTTTGGTATCCCTCTATGTACAATTTACAACACCACTACTTAGACCAAGATTGGATTCTTCAAAATACAGTTAGGTAAAATCTCCCAAGATGTCCTGCTTATGGACTAGTTCAGTAGAGCGAACTTGTACGGAGTGACACGTGTCACTATTTCATCCTTCAACCCTAAAAATGGTAACAAATAAACTACAGCTCGTGAAATTTTAGCTACTTTTTATGAAATTCAATTTGGATACTCGAAACGAAATTTATGATGATTTTATTCAAGACACCTATATGAGACATAATTCTAGAGAATACAAAAACCCTAACTTGAATCATATCTTCGACAATATAGCGAACCAAACTCTGAAATTTTTGTACAATTCTCACCAAGATTTTGGCTCCATGTGGTCAAAATTTCAACTTCTTAAGCATCACATAAAAAAATTTATAGTGAAAATTAGAAGATGACCTGTTTGAAGCAACGAAACCCTAGGATCCAGAGCTCTGATACCAAATGTTATGTAACTAGATCACAAAAAGAAAAGAAAAGATAGATCAACGATTTGAAAATAAGGATCTTCGAGGGGGTAAACTCCTTTTACATCAAATAAATGAAAAATTCTTGGATGATTCAAATGAAAATACCTCCTTAATATATAGGAGTCTGAAGGGTCAAAATATAATTAGGGCTTACATAACACTAATAATGTAAGGGCCCAACAATAACAATAGTGGGTTTCTAAGGGGCACAACCATAACAATATGGGGGCTACCATAGTATTATAGGGACCTAATATATATATATATATATATATATATATATATATATCTATTTGAACAATTAATGAACACAATTGTGCATTTACACTATGGTGTCCCTTTCTGAGTAATATTTTCATGCTATTAGAGCTTATCACTTTAGAGGGTTTCCCTTGAATACCTCTGATCCAGACTTATGTAGGAACACAATAAAATACATATATAAACATAAACACAAATATGTATCAGAAAGAAAACTTCATTTCATTAATATCAAAGAACTGAAATATGCTTACATACATAATGGAAATAAACTAGCTCGGGTGATGGTAGCTTATCTCTGAGAAGAGAAGTGTCAGCTACATGTGTATGAACTATGTTACAATGAGGTTCGAAGGCCTATTTATTATTGAGAAGAAATGTAAAACCCTAAACATCCAAAACCTAACCCTAAGAGATGAAATGCCAAAAATATGGGCCCTGTTGGGGTAAATTGGTACATCAACTTCCCGGGGTTGTAACTTTGGCATACGATCTTCGTATGACATGCACGATACCTCATCAGAAAGTTCTATCCAAGGACTATATATTTTGAATACAAACTTTAGTCAATGTCTTATATTTTCCTATTTTGCAAAAACATGTCGTTTAGGGCCTCAAAACGGCTCTGGAAGTAATGAACTCGAAAACTTGCCAAAAATAGTAAATTGTGCTACAATTATGGAAACTGAAATTGTGCTATAATTAAGAAAACTGAAAGAAACAATGGTTGTGGTCCAAGTGGAATAGGCGGGTGGCCACCAATATCCACTTGGAGCAGTATTTCTCCCTTAGGAAGCAATGGTCACCGTTCCATTTAGTGCCTCCATGAGATGGGGAAACTTCTGCTGAACTTGGTCCTTGGTAAGCCACTTGCCTTGGTGTAGGAGTTGGCTAGATTTGACAACCCGATACAGTTGGATATTCTTCTTGCAAGTATTTTTGATTTGCGTGTCCATGATCTGATCAATTTTGGTTTGTTCCATGCAGCCTGGGTTTAGCTCGATTGGTGTGAATTGTTTTGCAATGTCTGATGTGTCTAGTAATGGTGAAAAGTATGGCCGAAGGTGGTCCACATTGAACACTAGGTGTAGGCTAAGGAATGGTGGGATGCTGAGCTCAAAATCATTGTCTCCTACAACCTTTGTGATGGTGTATGGCCCATATCAGAGTGGGTGAATCTTGCAATTGGTACCAGTAAGGCACTCCTTCTGCAAATGTAACTAAACTTTGTCGCCCACCTGGAGTTGTGTGGCACACGATGTTGATCATGAAACTACTTGTACTTAGCATTAGCTCTATCCAATATGTCATAGACCTGCCAGCAGATGTTTTGAATGCACTCAATGAAGTTGTTAGCCCTATTAGCTTCGGATTGGACATGAACCAAATCTGCTTGAGTAGCTGCAAATTGTATGGCTACATCAATGGGACATAATGGATGGAATCCAAACCCCACCTGAAAGGGGATGTGGCCAATTGAGCTATGGAGAGCTCTGTTGAAGATGTGTTGGACATAGGGGAGGATTTCATCCCATGTGTGAGGATGCTTCGAGTTGTACATGTGAAAAATATGCACGATCATCCTGTTGAATACCTTTGTTTGGCCATCAATTTGGGTGTGGAAGAATGTGGACTTAGTGAGATTGGTATCCAGCATTGACCAGAGGCTCGACCAAAATGTACTCAAAAAACTATTGTCCTGATATGAGATAATGGACTGTGGGATCCCAAAGTGTACCCACACTCTTTCAAAGAAGATCTTAGTAGTGGCTTTTGCGGTGATACTATTTTTGCAAGCCACTAAAATCGCCATCTTCGAGAATCTATCGATGACCACGAAAACGTAGTCGTTGCCATGCTTAGTAGAAGGAAGGCTCGGCATGTAATCCATGGAGATGGATTTCCAAGGCTGACTAGAAATAGGAAGAGGAGTATATAGGTCTTTCTTCTTGATTGTTGGTTTGGCAATGACATAGGAAATGCATGATCTGATGTACTTCCTGACATCCTGTCAAAGGTTGGACCAATTAAAATACTTCTGCAACACTGCCATTGTTTTCTCGATTATGAAATTTCCAATGACCCAACTGTAGTGTACCTCCTGAATCATCTAGGCACGCTCACTTGAAGGAACACAAATGTGTCCCAGGTGGCATAACAATGCACCCTGGAGGTGAAAATATGGAACTTTCTTTCCTTCCAGGAGCATTTGTTATGTGTTGCTGAATTTTGGATCACTCTTGTAAAGATGTGGCCATCTCGAAGTCTCGTACCCACAAGAATCAAGCACAGTGGTCAGCGCCATAACTGGAGGTCGACTGAGACAATATGCGACATTATTGGTGCTTCCCTTCTTTTACTTGATATTTGAATGGAATTGTTTCAGATATGTGGACCAATTCTAATGAAAATCATTCTAAAACTTTCCTTGTGTCTCTATGAACTACAAGGGTCGATGGTTTGTGTTGATGACCATTTCCTTGAAAAAATGTAATGCTTCCATTGTCGGCAGGCCTACATAATGGAATACATCTCTTTTTCACAAGTGGGATACTTTTAGATTGTATTTTAAAGTGTCTTGTTGTGATATGCCACCGGATGCCCCTGCTGGGTAAGAATTGCACCAATAGCATAGTCGGAGGCATCTATCTCAATTTCAAATGGTTGTTGCAGGTCTGGTAATGTGAGCACTGGTGCAGAGCAGAGGTGATGCTTCAACTTGAAAAATGCCTTATGTTGGGATTCATACCAAAATAACTTTGCTTTCGCTCCACCCTTGGTGACTTGACTCAAAGGGCAAGTGATATGAGAGAATCCCAACACGAACCTGCGATAGAAGTTGGCACGACCTAGGAAGTTGTGGAACTCTGTTAGAGTGGTTTGGGTTAGACAATCCTGAATAAATTATATCATGGCTGGGTCCACATGTACACCTCGCTCATCAATGATGTACCCAAGATATTGAACCTGGGTCATACCAAAAGTGTGTTTCTCCAAATTGGCACACAAATTGTGTTGTCACAGGGTTTGGAGGACCTGTCAGATATGGTGTATGTGCTCTTCCCAACTCTGACTGAAGATCAGGATGTCTTCTAGGTACACTACTACGAATGAGTTGGTGACGGGCCGCAAGATGTCATTCATTCTCTGCATGAAGGTTGCGTGGGAATTCGTTAACCCAAAAGGCATAACCAACAATTTAAAAATTCCCTCCTTGGATTTGAAGGCGGTCTTCCATACATTAGATGGTTCAATAGATACCTGGTGATAACCGGACTTCAAGTCAGTATTGCTGAAGTATTTGACACCCTTGAGTTGGTCTAGAAGGTCATGAATCCGTGGGATTGGATACCTATTCCGGACGATGATCTTATTAAGCACCCAAGAGTGAATACAGAGCCTCCAGGTTCCACCTTCTTCTGTACTAACACAATCGAGCTCCCACAGGGTGATGAATTCATCCTGGTGCGCTCTTTATGCAATAACTCCTGAATCTGCCTTCTGATCTCGTCATTCTCCAGAAAAGAGTGTCGATAGATTTTTCCATTGGTTACGGTGCACCCAGGGTCAGGTCAGAGTGATTGACTTGATAGTGTAGGGGTACCCCTATGGCTAAGGTGAAGATGTCCCTGTATTCCTCCATGACCTTGTCTATCTATTGATGATGTGCGGCGAAGACTTGTCTGGAGGCCATGGAGGTGGCCACAATCTACTTCTTGCTCTCCAGGCGAATCATGAGGGAAGAAAATTTCCTCGTCTGAGAAATGATCTTACTGCATTTATTGTTAGAGATCAAAGAGACGTTGGTAGGTGGTGCTACCTCTGGTATCCTATACAACTTATTGACCAACGTAATAATATTAGTGCGAGGCCTATACTCATACACAACATGACACTTCCACAAGTATGGTTGGCCTAATGATACATCACAAAATTCTAGAGGAGCAACATCACACATTACCTCATATGTGAAGGGCTTGATGCTGTAGGGGAGGCAACATTGTTGGCTGACACAGATATATCGTCCTTGGTGAAGCCACCTGATGGCGTATGGATGTGGGTGTGGCATGGTCAGTAGGCCCAGCCACTTCATGACCTCTGCAGTAGTGAGGTTATTTTTGCTCCCACTGTCAACAATGAATTGCAGCGGGGAACCCTTCATGTTGAAATATGGCAACAAGAATATTCCAATTTAATTTGTCCTTGAATTAAATTGTGAATTAAAATCGAATTTAGTCTTAACAGCTACTTGGAAATAATTAATTAATTTATTTTAAATTAATTAGTTGGAGAAATTCAAGTTACAAGTCTTTCTGAAGTCATGCAAGAGTTATCCGTTAAATTAAGGAGATAATATTGAGTTATATTTGAGTTGTAATTAGTTAACTCAGTTTACTGAGTTAAGTCCAATTAAATCAGTTCCAAATTGTTTGAAGAACTAATAGTGAGTTAATAGTCAGTTGCTGCATTAATGCACTCAACTAGTGCTACTCCAGTTAAATGAAGATTCCCTCATCAGAAACTCATGCATGTCTATTATGAGAAAGACCGAATTGAGACTAATGTTCAAGGACAGTGTACTATCAGTTGCATGTGTTTTCTCATGGAGAAATCTCATGCATGCAGTCAAGGATTCATCCTTGAGGATTGCGCAGTTTTGAAGGCTTGTTTTTCCACTTGGTAATAGGCTAATCAGGCACAAGGAACAACACAAGGAAATAGGAGCTTGGAGGGCAGCGAGGGAGGCTGGAGAGAAGCCAAGATTTCCTGTGAGCATTTGTGAGGATTGTACTGAGAGCTAGCTAGCTGTGAGAGCTAAGGCTTTGTATAATTCCTATGTATTTCCACCATGTATGATAATACAATAGTGTGGGGTTTTTATCTGAGACTTTCCCCAAAGTATTTTCATGTGTATTGTGCCATTGATTCTTCTTCTTCTGGTTATATTGTTCAGCTCGATCTTTAAGCTTCCGCAAATTGATAGTAGAATTAGGTTATAGTGTTCTGCTTTGATTTATATTGCATTATCGGGTTAACCTATCACATATTTTCTACATGGTATCGGAGTTGTGAACAGTATACTAAGAAGAGAATTCGAAGTTTGAAGTTCGGGGTTGCAGGTGCAAATCGAATTCATATCATACTTCAAGGTTGGCCAATGGCGTTCTATGGCTTGAGACTAGAGTATGCCTTGGAAGGTAGCTTGAATTACATAGCATGGAAAGATAGAATGGAGGTTGTATTAGAAGACAATGGCTTGAAGGAATTAATTGATCAAGAAATCCCAAAGCCAGCTTCAACTAATGCACAAGAGTTGGCTGAGTGGAAGAAGTGTGTGGTGAAGGCGAGATGGATCATCCTTGAGGGAGTTCGAGACCATATTGTCTCGAGTCTCCATGGGAAGGATACTCCATTTTCAATGTGGAAGACATTGAAGGACCTCTACTTGAACAATAGTGACCAGAGTAAATTGGCGCTCAAGGATAAGCTTCGAAGAATCAAGATGGAGGAGGGCAATACTATTTCCACATATCTGAACATGCTCACCACCTGCAGAGATGATCTTGGCAGTGTGGGAATAACTACTGCCCATGATGATATGGTGAGCTTTTCTCTCCTTGGCCTTCCAAAGAGTTGGAATAGCTACCAAGATTCTGTGAATGGAAGGGAGAAACTGTTGGATTCGGAACGACTGTGGTCGGATCTTATGCAAGAGGAGATCAAGACGAGCACATGAGATGGTTCTTCATCCAAGAATGACGATGAAGAAAATCTGGCCTTAGCAAGTAAGGCAAGAAAAGGGAAGGGGAAGGCTTCCCATTTCAAATCAAATTCTTCTCATGGAGGGAAGAAGGGTGACATGTCTAAAGTAAGATGCTTTAATTGTCACAAGATGGGGCATTATGTGACTAATTACCCATTGAAGAAGTCCAAGAAGGGATCCTCACAAGGATCAGAAGGTGAGGCATAAGCCTCTCAGTTAGAAATGGTGTCATCAATGATGGGTTGTGTCTAGTATCTTGACAGTGGAGCCTCATTCCACATGATCGGTGATAAAAATTTATTCAGTGCCATGGAGGAAAAAGACGTCAAGATGCGCATAGAGATGGGTGACGACGGAAGGTATAGTGTTTTAGGAGTGGGCACGATTGCTTTTCAAAGGGAGCATGGAGCTCCTCTCACCTTAACAGATGTGATGTATGTTCCTGGACAAAGGCTACAATGTTGTCTTCAGTAAAGGAAAGGCATTCCTAAGACACATAGCCACGGGTCAGACCAAGAGGATAGGGATTCAAGTGAAGAAATTCTATAAACTAGAGGTAGATGATTGTGCAAAATTGAGTACGAAAGCATAATTGGTGCAAAGCCAAGACATGGGCGAGTTGTGGCACAAGCAGTTGGGCCATTTGCATCATGGGGCTTTGAAGATAATGCAGCAAATATCTATAGGACTTCCCAAAGGTAAACTTGAGCAAGTTGACACATGTAAAGGTTGTACCTTGGGAAAGTACACCAAGTCTTCCTTTCATGACCGAGACAGTCGAGCAGAGGCTATCTTAGAGTGAGTTCATACTGATTTGTGTGGATCATTCTCGATGGCATCCACAACGAAGCAAAGGTATTATGTGATTTTCATTGATGACTATTCTCGTAAATGTTGGATTTATGTCATGCAGAAGAAGGACCAAACTTTCACAAAGTCTTGTGAGTTCAAAGCTTTAGTCGAGAAAGAGTTAGGGAAGAAGATCAAGGCCTTGAGAAGTGACAACGGTGGATAATATGTCTCTCGAGAGTTTAAGGACGAGGAGATTTACTATGATGAGACTTTTGCTCTTGTCGCAAGGTACTCATCTATCAGATCTATGTTGGCACTATCAGCATAGATGGGTTGGAAGATCCATCAGATGGATGTGAAGACTGCATTCCTTAATGGAAAAATTGAGGACGAGGTGTACATAGAGTAGCCAAAAGGTTTTGAGACCTTCAATCGTGAGTCGCATGTGTGCCGACTCAAGAGAGCGTTGTACGGGTTGAAGCAAGCAACTCGTGCTTGGTACATCAGGATAGACAACTACTTCACTGGGTTGGGCTTCACAAAGAGTGAAGTGGATGTGAACCTATACCACATCGTGGTGAAAGGTAAGCTGTTGATCATCGTACTTTATGTTGATGATCTCATATTGACTGGTGATGATCAATTGATCGTGTCTTGCAAGGAGGACCTTGCAAGAGAATTCGAGATGAAAGACATGGGTCTCATGCATTACTTCCTTAGCATGGAAGTGTGGCAGAAGGATGGGGAGTTGTTTGTGTCTCAGGGCAAGTATGCCAACGAGATACTTAGGAGATTCCACATGGAGAAGTGCAAGCCCATGTAGACTCCTCTAGTAGGTAACTGGAGGAAGGAGGTTGCTACTTCAAGAGAAGTGGTAGAGGCTATTGTGTATAGGCAGCTTGTGGGTTCAATGATGTACTTAATGAAGACACAACCATATTTGTACTATGCAGTGAACCAATTGATTCAAGCGATGGTTTAGCCTACCAAGATGTTTTGGAAGGCAGCAAAGCATGTATTGAGATACCTCAGAGGCACATCTTAGTATGGATTATGGTACAGACGGACAGAGGGAGTGAAGCTATAGGGCTTCACTGATGCAAATTGAGCAGGGATTCCATCATATCGGAAGAGCACATCAGGAGGGATTTTCAACCTTAGGTCAGCGGCATTTTCTTGGTACAGCAGGAAACAGAGGGCAGTTTCACTCAGCTCGACAGAGGCAGAATACAGGGCTACAAGTCAGGCAGCATGTGAGGCCATCTAGATTGGGAAAATCCTAGTTGGTTTGTTTGATTGGAGGATGGATCCAACTGTGATCTATTGTGATAATTAGAGTTGTATCAGACTCTCTAAGAATCCATTATTTCATGATAGCTCCAAGCACATCGACATCTAGTATCATCATCTCAGAGACTGTGTAGTGAGGAGGATCATGTTGCTGCAATATATTTCGATAGAGGAGAAAGATGCTGACATTTTGACAAAGGCATTGTCAAAGTGTAAATTCGAGTTCCATAGAGACAAGATCGGGGTGGCAGATAATCCCTTTCTTGTTGAGAGGAAGTGTTGAAATATGGCAACAAGAATATTCCAATTTAATTTTTCCTTGAATTAAATTGTGAATTAAAATCGAATTTAGTCTTAAC
The DNA here is from genome assembly GCA_031772625.1 of Pinus tabuliformis. Taxonomy (NCBI): domain Eukaryota; kingdom Viridiplantae; phylum Streptophyta; class Pinopsida; order Pinales; family Pinaceae; genus Pinus; species Pinus tabuliformis. The sequence goes on from CM062816.1 coordinate 57,486,383, forward strand.
AGCTACTTGGAAATAATTAATTAATTTATTTTAAATTAATTAGTTGGAGAAATTCAAGTTAGAAGTCTTTCTGAAGTCATGCAAGAGTTATCCCTTAAATTAAGGAGATAATATTGAGTTATATTTGAGTTGTAATTAGTTAACTCAGTTTACTGAGTTAAGTCCAGTTAAATTAGTTCCAAACTATTTGAGGAACTAATAGTGAGTTAATAGTCAGTTGATGCATTAATGCAGTCAACTAGTGCTACTCCAGTTAACTGAAGATTCCCTCATCAGAAACTCATGCATGTCTATTCTCAGAAAGACCCAGTTGAGATTAATGTTCAAGGACAGTGTACTATTAGTTGCATGTGTTTTCTCATGGAGAAAACTCATGCATGCTGTCAAGGATTCATCCTTGAGGATTGCGCAGTTTTGAAGGATTGTTTTTCCACTTGGTAATAGGCTAATCATCCACAAGGAAGAACTCAAGGAAATAGGAGCTTGGAGGGCAGAGAGGAAGGCTGGAGAGAAGCCAAGATGGCCTGTGAGCATCTGTGAGGATTGTACTGAGAGCTGGCTAGCTGTGAGAGCTAAGGCTTTGTATAATTCCTATGTATTTCCACCATGTAAAATAATACAATAGTGTGGGGTTTTTATCTGAGACTTTCCCCAAATTATTTTCATGTGTATTGTGCCATTGATTCTTCTTCTTCTGGTTATATTGTTTAGCTTGATCTTTAAGCTTCCATAAATTGATAGTAGAAGTAGGTTCTAGTATTTTGCTTTGATTTATATTGCATTATCGGGTTAACCTATCATAGATTTTCTACACTTAACCCACATCTGTGAGTGGAAGATGCACTCCCCCTCCTCTGGATATTTAGGCTAAATCTTCTGGACCTTGATGGTGGAAATGGTGGCGCTGGGCTCCGCATCAATAATATGCTTCCTTTTTCATTCCCCTTGTCAACTTCTGATTCAGAATCAGAACATGCATATGATTCGTAAGCCTTTAGCTCGGCTACCAACGATTGCTTGGATCGACACTCACTCATGTTGTGAGTGGGGCTCTTATGGAACTCACACCACTTTCCCATGTCCTTCTTTATCTTCGTGGTGTTTTTCTTTCCTTGTGGCTTCAACGAGTTGTCCTGGGTTGCCCCGCCTTGTCTTTGTCCTTTGTTCTGCGGTTTGGGGGCACCCTTCCCTTACTTCATATTCACAGATCCAAAGTCTTGCTTCTTCTGTTTAAACTTCTGCTTGATCTTGACAGCATATCGATATGTGACACTGAGTGAGGAGATGTCTAGGAACTCCATTTCATCTTGGATGTACTTATGTAGACAGACGCAGTACTTGAGTACCAAATGTCGCTCAGAATCCTTGACACCCAGCTTCGTGCGAAGGGCATGAAAAAAAATTGTGAACTCTAGCACATCTTGGTCCCTTCCTTGCTGCAACGTGGTCCACTTTATGTATTTATCTTCATAGCTCTTGACAAGGTAATATTTTTCCTTGATGGCATCTCAGAAATAATTCCAAGTGGGTGTGGTTGAGAAGAGTGAGGATTACATCTCATTCTTTTTCTCATTGTAGCTTTCCCACCAGTCCTTGACATGGGGGGTGACTTTGAGGACTGCAAAAGTAATCTTTCCCCAATTGGAAAAGTCATGAACCAAAAATATCCTTCCAACTGATTTAACCATCTATCTACGATGTCTGCATATATTTAGCTTTCAAATATGGGAATGTCAAAATTAACTTGTACCTTAAAAGGAGTGGCGCCTCCACAGTGGCTACTGGATGAAAATGTGTCACCTGAGGGTAGCCACCGAAGGATTTGGGCAAAGTTATCCATCATCGCATTCCTCTGTCGCTCGAGGGCCTCCTTGAGCAAATTTTTGGAAGGATCTCTGGCCCCCTCGTATTTCTTTTCTTCCACCATGGGAAGCCTTTGGGGTTTGCGAGGTTGACCTTGAAAAGGTTCAACTAGTTCGAGCCCTAACTCTTTATATCCTAACCTTGTTGGGGACTGTTGTGGCCGGCAACAACCCCCCTTCTTATTTAGTGTTATTCCTAATACTAAATAAGTGGGGACCCTTAGCAAAAAATTTAAAAATCAAAGTAGTGTTTAAATTTCCTTTTTCGAATAAAATTACCATCATAAGCTTAGGAAATCCCCCTTGCAAAATCTAAAAAATCCAAGTTTTATGATGAGGTAAGATAAAATCTGTCCTTAGGAAAATTGCATCGCAAAAAGATAACGGAACACCTTACAAGCTGAATTCCAATATTGCGAGACCGCGATATGCGATAATAAACAAATATCGCATCGCATGCATCAAGCGCAACTTACATTGAAAAACTTTAATTCACCGATATGCGATGATGCCGATCGTAAAATCGCATTTTGCAGAAAACATTTTAACAAAGATTTTCATACATAACATTCCTGCGATCTGCGATATTGTGATATTGCGATCTCGCGATACAACGACAATGCGATAATGCGATATCACGAGCGACCAACAATGTGATGTTACGGTTCTGCGATGTTGTGATTCTGCGATATTGCGATTTGCGATGTTGCGAAGCAAATCGCAAAATCGCTTCATCGCAGATCTTTCGGGCTCGTTATTCAAGAAAATTATTTTCCATAAACTGACACCTGGTTATGCGCTTTAATACTAATAAATGAGTTAGTTGCCAGTTATTAATGGAATATGGGTTCGTGCTTATCGAAGAATCATCTCACGTAAGGTGGTATACTTGATGTGTTTGCGGCATTTAAAACTTTCCCATCACCCTTCCTTGTCATTCATTTTCACTTCACTTGTGAATTGCAGGAACGGAGAACAGAGGCCAATACAAAGCAATACGCAGGATAAAATGGGAAAGAAAAGCAAAGCTCCAAGCTCCGAAGAAAAAGAAATGGCGCCCTTGTATACAGACACAGCCTGTAACAGAGATGCAGGGATTGCTACGTGGGAAGGCATGTATAATTTGCTCGAAGAGGAGAATCCCAGAATAATGGAAGTCACTGCTACCGCGGGCTCAAATAGTTCTTCAGAGGCATCCATCACAGAGCTAGCTTGCTCATTCTTACACCGGATAGCAGCAAGACCCAAAATTCTCCCATACACGGACATGGTTAAGTGGATACTGGATAGCATTGATATCAGAAACAGACAGTTTAAGAATCAGGGTCAAGAGCTTACAGAAATATTATTTTTACAAATGTTGAACTTTATATCCGCTAGAAGGAAAAAGCGCAAAAGGCGAAAAATGCATCAAGGAAACCCAGATCACGAAACGAAGGCAGTTTCTGATGCGCGATTAGCACCTCGAAAAGGAAAGCTGCTAATTGCCCAATCACCTGCAAGCCCCGAAAATTGCAAGAAAGTAACGATATAGACAGATTGGAAGCAGAAGGCAAAAGAAAAGGCAGAAGCAATCCAAGGGTTAACCAAGTTGAACTGGGATTATTATTGGGCATACTTGGTAAAGCCACATAGCTAGTGGATGACTCTTAAGTGTATCATCAATGCGGCTGAAAAGATGGCGCCAGCTCTTGTCGATTCTGTTTTCTCAGCTCAACTAAAATCAGAAGTCGGCCAGCCGACTCTTCTCAAACAGATGCTGCATGCATGCGATTTCAAGGACCAAATACAAAAGTAGTTTAATTTTAGATTCGATGTTAGTTTTAATTTTGTTTTATTTTCCTGAAAAGAGGACGGTCATTTAAACCGCATCCTACATTTTTGTAATAATTTATTTTTAGATTTAGTTAGTAGTATTTAAACCCTTCTCATGCATTTAGAGAAGGGTCCTGAAATTTATCAAAAATTTATCCCCAGAACATGCACTTCTGTACCCTCTGAGGAGGTTTTGATGAATGAATGGAACAAGATTTATTGATGTTTGCATTTGATATCTGTTACTGATGTTGCACTTTTGTACTCTAAGTGGATATTTGATCAAGAAGAGATAAATCGTTATCGCTTGAAGCTCATGAGTAGGACTAGTTATAAATGGTATTTCTATCTCTTAACTATTTCTGCCTCTGTGTTAAAAGTGATTTCCATGTTCAATTATTTATATATTGATGTATGAATGCTTGAGTTATCATTTGGCACTTTTGTATGGTGATAGCTATTTATTTATGCTTAGTGTATGAATAGCTTATTATGCAATATGTTTTTCACAACTGTTTCGTCTAACTTTTTATACGAAGTGGTTCATCTTTATTGAATTCTTTTCTCATAACAGCTGAATGATATTTATTACCAGTTGTTGTTTGAAATCATTTTAGATCGCATAAAAGAAATATTACACCCCGGGTTAGTGTAGATTTGCATATTTCTGTTTATTAGAATATAATTTCCTTATTAATAGATTAGAATTAGAGTAAAAGTATTCCATTTAGAAACTGTTAGAAACAGAAATATCAATCTTTCTCACACACACACTTAAATTGGGAAACTGGTCCCTTATCCCCAGTCGGACCCGCTATACCAAATAGAAAAGGAGCTGCCAACCAAGGTCTGGATCGGGCGGGTATCCCCCTTGTTGTAGACCCGATTTTCGGGGCTTCAACATATTTGGCGCTAGAAAGAGGGCCCTGAACTGTGAATGGCAAGCAAATCTAAATCTAAATACCATTCTGAGAGTAAATCGCCCTCACCACCTCCTCCGACTTCTCCATTGCATTTATAATCTTTAAATCCAGAGTCAGAAGTCACTGAAGCAACAATCGCTGCTACAAACCCTGATATTTCAGAAAAATCTACTATTGAACCTCCTAAAGTTGAATCTTTGATTCATAAACTTCAGCGATTTTCTATATCTCCTCAAAAATCTGATAAATCTCAAGGCAGCGTGACTTCGCAATATAACCCTGCTCTTCCTCTTACCAGGTTAAAGAGCGAAAATTTTGGTGTTCAGCCAACCGAATTACCTCTACCTACTAGGAAGAGAGCAAGGAAGTCTCCCAAAGGATCCGATAGTGAGACTCTTTCATCATCATCATCCATCTCAACCTGTTCACTGCAAAGTCAACCATCCAGTCCTCCACTTCAGATCATCGTCCATCAGCCTATTGCAACTTCCTCAACTCCTTCTCAACCATCTGGAGTCATAATATCCTCATCTTCTCAACCACAGGGATCATCTTCTGCACTTTCCTCTATTAGTAGTTAAGCAATGGCCCAAACTCCATGGAATAACCCAGGGGCAGTCTTAATGCCTGCACCCTTGAGTCAGTTACCAGCCCATCCTGAAAAATGGTTGCCTAAGTTTAATCTCGAGGCAGGCATTCTAGTGGAAGAACATATAAATAACTTTATGCTATCCATAAATCTCAATGGAGTTGTTAATGAAGATGTTGTTGTTCGAATTTTTCCTTATACTCTACAAGGGACAGCCGGATCATGGTATTTCTCGTTACCTTCTGGATCTATTACTAGTTGGGAAATCTTCCAAGAACAATTCTTGACCAAGTTTGGTGATGACAGGTCTATAGCGACACTGATCAATGACTTGTCTAACCTTAGGGCCGAGTCAAGAGAACCTATCAAAGATTTCAATTTATGTTTCAATAGAATCTTAAACAAAATACCTACTGCTTCTCAGCCTAGTGAAGAAGTGCGAAGTGAATGGTACATTACTGCTTTACCATCAAACTTAGCAATCTTTGTTGATAGGGCTAACAAAACAACCTTAGTGGAAGACATGAAAGAAGCAATAGCAGTAGAGAAACGTATCACGGCCCTAGAAAAGAAAAATGCGATAGAGGAACGAAAATTTAAGAAGGTCTCTTTCAAAGAAGATCCCAAGAAAAAACAACCGAAAGATCCATTCGATTTAGAAGGATTACAAAATTTTTTGAAGACCATGTCTAACGAAATGGTCGACATCAAGAAACAAGTAGCAGAAACTTCTTCGAAAATTCCATACAAGCCTTTTAAAAGAAATCCTTCAACTGATTCCAAACCCCCTAACGCTATTTCAAATGCTGAATCAGAAGAAGAAGAAGAGGAAAATGCTGCTGAAGAACATACCGAAGAAGAAGAAGTTGTAGAGTTACAAGGTATGTGGGATTTCATCCTCCCAGATGAAGAGGATCAAGAGGCATTCCCGATGGTACTCGCAGCAGAAATCAACTTGATCCTCCTCAACCTACACCTAAGCCAAAGAGCACAAGCTCGATGATTAAGGATAAAGTCGCAGCCAAGAAAACATCACCTAAAGCGACTCAAACCAGCCTAGTCCAAACATACACATCTACTCCATCTGAAACGCTAATAGTTTTGGATGAAATGGAGTATAACATCGTAGAAGATATGAAAAAGACTAGGGCCAATATTACTCTTTTTGAATTGAGCAAGCTAAAACACCAGCAGAAAGTACTTTTGAAAGAATTACATGTTGTACCAGTTGCACCTTTACCAGCTGCTATAATCTCTCAAGCTTCTCATGATATGGGAAGACCTCCAACTAGTACGATGAATAAATTTGATCCAAACGATATCGCATTAATTGGAGGAAGATTGAGATCGCATACTCCCCCATTTCTCCTTACTTATGAGATTTTCAATAAAAACGTGCATAATTGCTTAGTCGATTCTGGAGCTTCATCAAATATTTTACCAAGATCAATTTGCGCAAAATTGAACGTTCAACCATAGAAATCCGATGTATGCATAGTCCAATTAGATCGATCGCAAGTCGAAGTGATTGGCGAATTAAATCAGGTTATCATAATGCTGTCATTCAATCCAAAGGTATGTCAAGTTATTGACATTTTAGTTGCTGATATTCTTGAATTTTATGGCTTAATTCTTAGCAGAGATTGATCAGAAAAACTTCATGGATACTTTTCAATTGACTGGTCACACATGTGGTTGCCTTATAATGGCAAACCAAATCAAATAAAAGCTGAGAGCGAACGACATCAAAAATACATAGTAATAGAACTTGAGGGAGAAAATGAACTAGTAGCATACAATTCTAACATCATAGGCAACTATTCAGTAGATTCTTTCCTAGGAAATTTTAATTCTCATACATCACCTTACTTAGAACATTCTGTTTTATCTCAAATAGAAATTTTTTCTCAAACAGATAGTTCTAAATGCATTATTTTTATAGATAATCCTGTAAATAAATCTTTGTTTTGGAAACTATTTTTTGATGGTTCTAAGTCTAACGAAGGAGCAGGAGCAGGATGCGTGTTAGTAAGCCCAGAGGGAGATAAAACCATGCTAACTTGCAGACTCGAATTCGAGTGCACCAACAATACCACAGAATATGAGGTTCTAGTCCAAGGGTTATACAAAGCAATCAGATTAGACATCAAATACCTGCAAGTTTTCGGAGATTCTGAAATTGTAATTAGACAGGCACGTAATACTATACACTGTTTATTAGGTCATTTAAAGCATTACCAATCTTTAGTTCAAGATCTGACTGAACATTTTATAGCATTTAATATTTCATCAATTCCCAGACTCCAGAATGCTAGTGCAGACCTCTTAGCCAACGTAGCTTCCAAGCTCATTCCTTCAGAAGATTTTATCCCTGACCGATTTTCAATTGAGTTAATTTTTAGACCATCTATTCCTGATAACATTACTAATTGGAGGATTTTTAACAACGATCCTGATATCGTGAGTTTTCTCACATCTGAAGGATCCTACACCAATCAAATAATTGACGAAGACCAACATGACCAACAATTGCAACAGGATAGTACTAATAATGCTATACCTAAATCAGTAGTCAAATTAGAAGACCTTTATGATTTAAAATATCGATTCAAAAGATCTACCAATTCAAAACTCCAAAGTTCAACTTTGAATTATGAATTAGTAAATCTAGGAACTGATGCCAAACCCCAGAATATCAACCTAGGTCTTGGCCTAGCCCCTGAAGAAAAATTAGCATATATTCATCTCTTGAAACAATACAAAAGTGTCTTTGCTTGGAATTATGATGAACTCAAAACATATGACACCTCCATCATCCAACATACTATCCCAATGATTGATAATGAAAAACCTGTCCAACAAAAGTTGAGAAAGATCCATCCAAATTTAGAAAATCAGATCAAAACTGAACTCAACAAGTTATTGAAAGCCAAAATAATCTTTCCCGTTAGACATTCTAAATGGGTTTCCAATATGGTACCTGTTAGAAAGAAAAACGAAGATATCAGAATCTGCATTGACTTTCGAAACCTTAACAAGGCCTGCCAAAAGGATAATTTTCCTTTACCTCCCATGGAACAAATACTGTAGGCAATTGCGGGCTCAGAATTAATGTCATTCTTGGATGGATTCTCAGGATACAACCAAGTGCTGGTACATCCCGACGATCAATTAAAAACGACATTCGGAACTAAATGGGGCACATACGCATATCAAAAGATGCCATTTGGTTTGATTAACGCGGGTGCCACATTTCAGAGAGACATGGACATTGCATTCAAGGGATTAGTTAATAAATCAGTAGTAATCTATTTGAATGATATTACTGTTTATTCCAAGAAACGAAACTACCATCTCAAGGATTTAAAACAAATCTTTTAACGTTGCCTAAGGTATGGGATTTCGCTTAACCCAAAAAAATCTTTTTTCGCATTAAGTGAAGGAAAACTTCTAGGATTCATAGTGTCAAAGTCTGGAATTCACATTGATCCTGACAGAATCAAAGAAATTTCCGCAATACCCCTACCTCACAACAAGAAAGCCATGCAATATTTCCTTGGCCAGATTAACTTTCTAAAGAGATTTGTTCCAAATTTTTCAAGAATCGTGTCTCCTTCACAAGCCATGATTAAAAGGAATGCAAACTTTAAATGGGGCCAAGATGAACATGAGGCATTCAATCTGATCAAACAAGCAATTATCAATGCTCCATCTTTAGCAACTCTAAATTTTTCCGATCCTTTTATTTTGTACACATTTGCCTCGGATTCATACGCTACGATACTCACTCAAGCAAATCAAGAAAAGGTGGAAGCCCCAATTGCTTTTTTCAGTTCTAATTTACAAGGTGCTGAATTGAACTATTCAGATGTGGAGAAACAAGCTTATGCTGTTTTCAAAGCAATTAAATATTTCAGACCTTTTTTACTCAAAACACATACCAAGATCATAGTACCGTTTCCAGCGGTAAGAAATCTCCTAGTACAGAAGGATGCGGGTGAGAAAAGGGACAATTGGGTTATTGCCTTACAGGAATACGATGTAGAAATCAAACCGGAAATCTTGTAAAAGGTCAAGGCTTTTGCAAACTGCTGGCAGGAGCATCACTAATGCCTGAAAATCCATCTGAAGAGGTAAAAGTGTACGAGGTAAGCCTAAACGATGCTAAGTCATTATACGCTGATATTATTTATTATCTAAAGAATGGATATGCCCCTCCAAACCTCGATCATACCAAGAAAAGAGCCCTGAGATTAAAAGTCAAACAATATCAACTCGTGAATGACGTTCTTTTTAGAATAAATTATGATTCTGTTCTACTTAGATGTCTTGAGAAAGCTGAAGCTAAAAAAGTCTTGCAGGAACTCCACGATGGGATAGCAGGCGGACACTACGCTGGAGATGCAATTGCCCACAAAATTTTATGCGCAGGCTATTACTGGTCCACATTATTCAAATACGCACATAACTACGTAAGGAAATGCCAAGTCTGTCAAACTGCTGCTGGGAGACAAAAGAAACCAACCTTGCCACTGCAACCAGTTACCATTGAACAGCCTTTCAATCAATGGGGATTGGACATAATAGGTGAGATCGTTCCTCACTCTTCTAAACAGCATAGATACATCCTTACTGCAACAGATTACTTTACCAAATGGGTAGAAGTAGTTCCACTCGAGACGGCTAATGCTGAAATATCATTGAATTCATAGAATAGTTCATAATCACCAGGTTTGGATTGCCTTCCGCTTTAATGTTTGATAATGCATCATATTTTTCTGGTAATGCAATGACTGAATTTGCACTCAAAAGGGGTTTCAAACTTAAATGCTCGGCCAATTATTATCCACAAGGGAATGGTTTAGCTGAATCTACAAATAAGAACATAGTTAGAATCATTAAGCGAACCATTGACCAAAATCATAAAAAATGGCATAAGTCTTTAATATATGCTTTATGGGCAGATCGAATAACGTAGAAAGCCTCCATTGGCACTTCTCCATTCAATCTAGTCCATGGGAAAGAAGTGGTTCTTCCAACACATCTGGCAATTCCCTCTTTAGCCTTGGTTCAATACATTGATGAAGCACCAACTTCTTCTTTACAACTTAGGCAATTGGAATTAATTAAATTAGAAGAACAATGAGAAAGGGCTAAGATTACTCATGCTCATCATCAAGCATTGGTGAAAGCCTCTTTTGATTCCAATATGATATCCAGAAAATATTTTCAGATGGGAGATCTAGTTTTAAAATGGGACAAGGCTCATGAGTAAAAGGGAAAACATACAAAATTTCAAAGAATGTGGCTTGGTCCTTTTCAGATCATAGAATTCATAGGTCCGTCTACCTTCATGTTACAAGATTTAACAGGAAGAAGAGATTCTCTACCTGTTAACGGTCATATTCTTAAGAAATATTTTCCATAGAAGATTATACTTCTATTTTGTAGAGTAGTTGTTTCTCTTTTCATAATAAAACCAGTTGTGAATGGTTACAATAGGCATTTACGAAAAAGACACCAATTCTCTTTCAAATTTTGATCTTTCACTTGTATAAATAGCAAATCTTTTGGAAAATTGATCTTTATTATTGAAAGATACAGTCAAAAACTCTAGCCTAGATATGATACTAGTTTCAACTTCATAAAACTTGATGAAAAAACCTTTAGTGAGAAATTGTTTTATATCAGTGCAATGAAAGGTATCAATAACAAAATAAAGATTCTCTGTAGAACAACTATTTCCAAAAAACTCTACTATTGTCGTCTAGAGCTATCTTAAGGAAACAATGACTTCCTCCCTACCAAGGAAATCACAACTTTTAGAGGAAAAATCCAAGGATACACTTTATCTTAAAGAGTGAGAGGTCTCATCACGAGCCAGCTTATCATAATCACAGATATTATAACTTGCTGACTTTTCCAATATTGCATACCACAACAGGGCAACAACTTAAGATTGTTGCAATAAAAAAGCAAGGGGTCTCATCACGAGCCAGCTTGTTCAACAAAGTTATAAATAAAGTGAATGACTGTTTCATAAATTGGCTATCAAACCAAGACATTGTTCTTTAAGAGTAAAATAAAATCAAAGCAACAAGTGTGGATGTGGATTCTTCTTTGGGAATTGTAGGTTTCTTTAAGTAGGATACAAGATCATTGCTGGATAACAGGTAACCCTGTTGAGGCTATAAACACCTGCTGGTAGCAGAGGCTCTACCTATGACAAATGAGCATATTAAAAACTGGTTTACAGAAAAGACTTTGTTTTATCTTTATAAGCCAAGTAATGACTAATGTAAATACAAGGACTAGCTTGAGGCAGTAAATAATCAAAGTTGAAAATAGTTTAAACAAAATGTCATTGACAGGTTAAAGTATAATGTACTTTATATTTCTATAATAAAGTTTAACTTTCTAGAAAATTTTCTATTTTGGAAGTTTTTAAAATTCAAAGAGCAGCAAAGATAACTGGTTCTTCCAAGTGAATCGCCAATTTTTGTGGCCAGCAACAACCCCCCTTCTTATTTAGTGTTATTCCTAATACTAAATAAGTGGGGACCCTTAGCAAAAAATTTAAAAATCAAAGTAGTGTTTAAATTTCCTTTTTCGAATAAAATTACCATCATAAGCTTAGGAAATCCCCCTTGCAAAATCTAAAAAATCCAAGTTTTATGATGAGGTAAGATAAAATTTGTCCTTAGGAAAATCGCATCGCAAAAAGATAACGGAACACCTTGCAAGCTGAATTCCAATATTGCGAAACCGTGATATGCGATAATAAACAAATATCGCATCGCATGCATCAAGCGCAACTTACGTTGAAAAACTTTAATTCGCCGATATGCGATGATGTCGATCGCAAAATCGCATTTCGCAGAAAACATGTTAACAAAGATTGTCATACATAACATTCCTACGATCTGCGATATTGCGATCTCGCGATACAACGAAAATGCGATAATGCGATATCACGAGCGACCAACAATGTGATGTTACAGTTCTGCGATGTTGTGATTCTGCAATATTCGATCTGCGATGTTGCGAAGCAAATCGCTTCATCGCGATATTTTGGGCTCGTTATTCAAGAAAAGTATTTTCCATAAACTGACACCTGGTTATGCGCTTTAATACTAATAAATGAGTTAGTTGCCAGTTATTAATGGAATATGGGTTCGTGCTTATCGAAGAATCATCTCACGTAAGGTGGTATACTTGATGTGTCTGCGGCATTTAAAACTTTCCCATCACCCTTCCTTGTCATTCATTTTCACTTCACTTGTGAATTGCAGGAACGGAGAACAGAGGCCAATACAAAGAAATACGCAGGATAAAATGGGAAAGAAAAGCAAAGCTCCGAGCTCCGAAGAAAAAGAAATGGCGCCCTTGTATACAGACACGGCCTGTAACAGAGACGCAGGGATTGCTACGTGGGAAGGCATGTATAATCTGCTCGAAGAGGAGAATCCCAGAGTAATGGAAGTCATTGCTACCGCGGGCTCAAATAGTTCTTTAGAAGCATCCATCACAGAGCTAGCTTACTCATTCTTGCACCAGATAGCAACAAGACCCAAAATTCTCCCATACACGGACATGGTTAAGTGGATACTGGACAACATTGATATCAAAAACAGACAGTTTAAGACTCAGGGTCAAGAGCTTACAGAAATATTATTTTTACAAATGTTGAACTTTATATCCGCTAGAAGGAAAAAGCGCAAAAGGCGAAAAACGCATCAAGGAAACCCGGATCACGAAACGGAGGCAATTTCCGATGCGCGATTAGCGCCTCGAAAAGGAAAGCTGCTAATTGCCCAGTCACCTGCAAGCCCTGAAAATTGCAAGAAAGTAACGATACAAACAGATTGGAAGCAGAAGGCAAAAGAAAAGGCAGAAGCAATCCAAGGGTTAACCAAGTTGAATTGGGATTATTACTGGGCATACTTGGTAAAGCCACATAGCCAGTGGATGACTCTTAAGTGTATCATCAATGTGGCTGAAAAGATGGCACCAGCTCTTGTCGATTCTGTTTTCTCAGCTCAGCGAAAATCGGAAGTCGGCCAACCGACTCTTCTCAAACAGATGCTGCATGCATGTGATTTCAAGGACCAAATACAGAAGTAGTTTAATTTTAGATTCAATGTTAGTTTTAATTTTGTTTTATTTTCCTGAAAAGAGGACGGTCATTTAAACCACATCCTACATTTTTGTAATAATTTATTTTTAGATTTAGTTGGTAGTATTTAAACCCTTCTCATGCATTTAAAGAAGGGTCCTGAAATTTATCAAAAACTTATCCCCATAACATGCACTTCTGTACCCTCTGAGGAGGTTTTGATGAATGAATGGAACAATATTTATTGATGTTTGCATTTTATCTCTGCTATTGATGTTGCACTTTTGTACTCTTAGTGGATATTTGATCAAGAAGAGATAAATCGTTATCGCTTGAAGCTCATGAGTAGGACTAGTTATAAATGGTATTTCTATCTCTTAACTATTTCTGCCTCTGTGTTAAAAGTGATTTCCATGTTCAGTTATTTATATATTGATGTATGAATGCCTGAGTTATCATTTGGCACTTTTGTACGGTGATAGCTATTTATTTATGCTTAGTGTATGAATAGCTTACTATGCGATTTTCACAACTGTTTCGTCTAACTTTTTATACAAAGTGGTTCATCTTTATTGAATTCTTTTCTCGTAACAACTGAATGATCTTTATGACCAGTTGTTGTTTGAAATCATTTTAGATCGCATAAAAGAAATATTACACCCCGGGTTAGTGTAGATTTGCATATTTCTGTTTATTAGAATATAATTTCCTTATTATTAGATTAGAATTAGAGTAGAAGTATTCCATTTAGAAATTGTTAGAAACAGAAATATCAATCTTTCTCACACACACACTTAAATTGGGAAATTGGTCCCTTATCCCCAGTCGGACCCGCTATACCAAATGGAAAATGAGCTGCCAACCAAGGTCTGGACCGGGCGGGTATCCCCCTTGTTGTAGACCCGATTTTCGGGGCTTCAACATATTTGGCACTAGAAAGAGGGCCCTGAACTGTGAATGGCAAGAAAATCTAAATCTAAATACCATTCTGAGAGTAAATCACCCTCACCACCTCCTCTGACTTCTCCATTGCATTTAGAATCTTTAAATCCAGAGTCAAAAGTCACTGGAGCAACAACCGCTGCTACAAACCCTGATATTTCAGAACAATCTACTATTGAACCTCCTAAAGTTGAATCTTTGATTCATAAACTTCAGTGATTTTCTATATCTCCTCAAAAATCTGATAAATCTCAAGGCAGCGTGACTTTGAAATATAACCCTGCTCATCCTCTTACCAGGTTAAAGAGCAAAAATTTTGGTGTTCAGCCAACCGAATTACCTCTACCTACTAGGAAGAGAGCAAGGAAGTCTCCTAAAGGATCCGATAGTGAGACTCTTTCATCATCATCATCCATCTCAACCTCTTCACTGCGAAGTCAACCATCCACTCCTCCACTTCAGATCATCGTCCATCAGCCTATTGCAACTTCCTCAACTCCTTCTCAACCATCTGGAGTCATAATATCCTCATCTTCTCAACCACAGGGATCATCTTCTGCACTTTCCTCTGTTAGTAGTTCAGCAATGGCCCAAACTCCATGGAATAACCCAGGGGCAGTCTTAATGCCTGCACCCTTGAGTCATTTACCAGCCCATCCTGAAAAATGGTTGCCTAAGTTTAATCCCGAGGCAGGCATGCTAGTGGAAGAACATATAAATAACTTTATGCTATCCATAAATCTCAATGGAGTTGTTAATGAAGATGCTGTTGTTCGACTTTTTCCTTATACTCTACAAGGGACAGCCGGATCATGGTATTTAGAGAAGGGTCTTGAAATTTATCAAAAACTTATCCCCAGAACATGCACTTCTGTACCCTCTGAGGAGGTTTTGATGAATGAATGGAACAGGATTTATTGATGTTTGCATTCGATATCTGCTACTGATGTTGCACTTTTGTACTCTTAGTGGATATTTGATCAAGAAGAGATAAATCGTTATCGCTTGAAGCTCATGAGTAGGACTAGTTATAAATGGTATTTCCATCTCTTAACTATTTCTGCCTCTGTGTTAAAAGTGATTTCCATGTTCAGTTATTTATATATTAATGTATGAATGCCTGAGTTATCATTTGGCACCTTTGTACGGTGATAGCTATTTATTTATGCTTAGTGTATGAATAGCTTATTGTGCGATATGTTATTCAAAACTGTTTCTTCTAACTTTTTATACGAAGTGGTTCATCTTTATTGAATTCTTTTCTCATAATAGCTGAATGATATTTATTACCAGTTGGTGTTTGAAATCATTTTAGATCGCATAAAAAAAAGATTACACCCCGGGTTAGTGTAGATTTACATATTTTTGTTTATTAGAATATAATTTCGTTATTATTAGATTAGAATTAGAGTAGAAGTATTCCATTTAGAAACTATTAGAAACATAAATATCAATCTTTCTCACACACACACTTAAATTTGGAAACTGGTCCCTTATCCCCAGTCGGACCGCTATACCAAACGGAAAAGGAGCTGCCATCCAAGGTCTGGACCGGGCGGGTATCCCCCTTGTTGTAGACCTGATTTTCGGGGCTTCAACAGGGACATTCAAAGAAAAATAGAGAAAGAGAAGATCACTTTGATACCACTGATTCAGACTTATGAAGGAACACAACAAAATACATATATAAACATAAACACATAGATAAATCAAAAATAAAAATTCATTTCATTAATATCAAAGAACTAAAATATGCTTACTTACAGAATGGAAATAAACTAGCTCAGGTGATGGTAGCTTATCTCTGAGAAGAGGTGTCGGCTACATGCCTTTGAACTGTGTTACAATGAAGCTCGAAGGCCTATTTATTATTGAGAAGCAATGGAAAACCCTAAACATCCAAAAATCTAACCCTAGGAGATGAAGCGCCAAAACTATGGCCCCCCTTGGGGTAAATTGGTACATCAACTCCCTGGGGTCGTAATTTTGGCATACGATCTCTGTTTGACGTGCAAGATACCTCAATAGAAATATATATTTGAGGACTATAAATTTAAACTACAAACATTAAGCAAAACACCCATGTTTTCCCATTTTCCAAAAAAATCTCGTTTAGGGCCTCAAAACAGTTATGGAAGTTCAAGACCCAAAAAATTGCCAAAAATAATAAATTGTGCTACAATTAAGGAAACTAAAATTTTTCTATAATTAAGGAAACTGAAAGAAACAATGGTTGTGGTCCAAGTGGAATGGGCAGGAGGCCACCAATATCCACCTGGATCAATCTCTAAGTTCAATTTCCTTTGCTTCTTAGGAAAATGTCATGAAAGGATCTTGAAAATTAAGGGCCACTATTCCCAATGATTGTAAACATTATATCCCTAATACAACATCAACATCATCCATTTGGATTGAAATCATGGGAATATTCAATAAATACTCTCCTAAATCCAAAATAATACTATGGCACTTCCCTAAACAATTTATGATACCTTCATCTACAATCATTATTTGAAATTTTGGTGCTAGAAAGACAAAACAATTGAGAAGTTTTGGAAATATGTAATTAATGAAGTTATGAGTATTATCTGTACTGTTACATTTTACTTTTTTATATATCCTTGTATCTTGACGATTTATTGAGTATTTATGCCAACTAGTGCATGGTAAGATGTTGTTGGAGCAGTCTATCTTAGCTCTAGATCTTGTGGCAGTTCCAATTCTTGATCCTCTTCCTCTTCACAATATATGTGGAATAATTTATTCTATTATGCCCCTTATTGTACTTTCTATCAAAATTGAAAAATTGGTCCCCTTGATTTTATTTCATCCATTTGTTGAGGTGTGAAACTTGTTGGTTTATTTAGGTTATGAGGGAGCATGATATTCTCTAGATTTGTTAGTGACTGCTTTTCTAGTAGCGATATTTTTACTTTCAAATTTCCTTTCCATACTGAAACAATTCTCTAAGTATTTAGGTTCAAAGAGACACACTTGATGTTGGATGATTTTTTTGAAACTTCCCATAAAGAGGCCCAACAAACTATCCTTTGAAATATTATTTATCTTGGGACTCAAATTTTGGAATTGTTGAATGTGATATATAATTGCAACTTTTTGCCAAAGATTTACCAATTGACTAACAAATGTATTTCTCTTAATATATCCATAATATGATATCAATTTCTCTGTAAAAATGGACCAAGATACAATAGAATCCTTTTTCCTTTCACAAAGCCATTGATACCATAGAAATTGATCTTGTTATATATACATGGATGCCATTTATATCTCTTATAAGATCTGAGTATTGCTCCATATGGAATATTCATGTTATAGGATCATTGCCATCGAGCTTCTTTATATCGATCTTCATAATGAATTAGTGGGCCTAAGTGCTAATTTTAACCCCTCATGATGTGGATCTTATATTGAAAAATTGTGATTATGTTTCTGTGATTCAATATTTGTGTTCTCCCATTGCGATAAAATAATCTTCATATGTGATTGAGTTTCAACATTTTTCTTCTTATTTTCATGATTTCCTAGGATATCCATATCCTTTTTAGGAATCCTCTCCAAAAGAATCCTTTCCATGGAAATTTTGAATTTTTTAATTTCTTACATGATGTATTTTTGTATTTTTCCCTTGATATATAGTATTTCTTCCTTGTTTCCCTCCATATTTTTCTTTATGTTTTTAACTGATGTTGCACCTGTGACAATTGAATTTCCAACATGGATACTCAATACTGGACATCTTCTATTTCTTCATGAGTTATGGATGAGCTTTCTGAAGGTTTAAGTGGTGAAGTAAATTTTTAAGAACATTCAGGATCCATGTATGGAAACAATATTGCTTCTCTTTTTCCTCTTTATCACAAATTTTGAATCACCAAAAATAGATCTTCCAATCAAAGGTTATGCCAATTGTAAGTTACATACCCTTTAAAACTCTAATTTGTAAATTATCTAGATGACTATGCTTTGTATTGATTAATATATGAAATTTGAGCCCTTCTAAATTTGAAATTCGGTCATGTAGTACTCAGATACATATTCTCTACAATTTCATAGGTTTGACCAAAATTTGACAAGCTAAGTGAAAGTTATGGTAACTTTCCTAAAACTTGCTAATTTTTAACCTCTTTCCAATAATGAACTTGTATAGCATGCCACAAGTCCAATTTTTCAAATATGATTATGAAAGTTTACTTCAAGTATCACATCATGTATCCTTAGATTTCAAAAACTTTCACATTCTGAAAATTTTCTAGGAGGAAGTTACAACAAAAATTCCAAGATCACTCACTTCAAACTGATTTTAAGGGATATTCACAAATCTTAACTTACACAGGGTATCTCTCCAATACTATAGTTAACTAAAATCTATTTTTTTTATCAGATGTTCCACAAGATCTCTTTTGTGTTGATTAAAAATTTAACAATTTGAAAGGTCCCATAAAAAAAATTATGGCGAAAATGTCAAGATCATTCATAAATCATAACTTTAATAGGGTTTATATCTAAAAGTACGGTGAAACAAAATCTAAAATTTTGACCCATTGTACTTCGAGATCTCTTCTCAATTTTCTCAAAATTTCGTAACTTGAAGTTTCCTAGAAAAAAGCTATAGCGAAAATTTTGATGATGACTTGTTCAAAGTAGCTAAACCCTGGATTTATATGCTCTAGCACCAAATGTTTTGAGTCATGCATTTAAAAAATGATAAAAAACCAACAATTAAATTCCAGTTCAAGGTGGAAACCTTCTTTTGCAATGAATACATTGTATAAAGACAAGATGAGATGATTCTAAGACTAGGCATCCTTGGTATATATATTGAAGATGAAGGGTACAATTAAAATGAAAACGCATAATGAAAGGTTGTGGCTACATAATAATATAACAATAAAAATGTAATAATTTAATATCTAAGGCTTAATAAGAAAATTTGGTTTGGCATGAGGTTTGTCTAGAGATTAATACAAGGCACCTCATCTACCCAATAACTTATGAAGACATACGTACCCTACCCACCTTAAATTTTTAACCTCTAACCTCTTAAAAAAATCCCAATGGAAGAGATTATCTATGACATTGAATTTGGGATAAAGGAATTACCAGACTCTACTAAGGATATCATTCGACAAGACTATGCGATTGTCCTGGGGAAGGCTAAGCCCCCTAAAAACAACCATAACAAACCTAAGTTTGAGGCTCTCAAGGCTTTGAATAATAACAAGGACATCATTGTTCTTAAAGTTGAAAAAGGGGATGTTTCCGTTATCTTAGATAAAGAATATTACTAAAGAAAAATTTTAGATCATCTTTGTAATAACAAGAGCTATAGAAAAGTGAATAAGAATCCCTTAAAGAAGATTTCTAAAACAATTTCTCTAGCCATAAAATATAGTAGCACTGTTAGCTCCCTTAGTCAGATGTTGATTGAGAGTAGCCCTCTCATTCTTAGGATTTATGGTATTCCAAATATACATAGGGAAGGGGCTCCCCTGCATCCTATTATCAACACCATTGGAGGGCCAACCTATCTTCTTGCTAAGTTTTTAGCCAATAAGCTAAAACCTCTTGCTGGATGGACTAGATGCTTTGTCAAAGATTCGCCTTTATTTTTCAACGAATTAAAGGGTATAAGGATGGATCCTGGTGATAATTTGGTGAGTTTTGATGTGGTATCCTTGTACTCTAATATCCCCATTAATGAGGTCATTGAAGTCATCAAGTGCATTACAAACCCAAATACAACTTATTTGGTTGAAATCTATCTTACTTCTACTTTCTTCAGTTTTGAAGGTGAATTTTATGAACAAACTTGTGGAGTTGCCATGGGTTCCCCCCTTTCCCTAGTAGTGGCTAATCTTTTTATGGAGGACTTTGAATCTAAGGCCTTGTCCTTAGCTCTATTCCAACCTAAGCTTTGGAAAAGGTTTGTGGATGACACTTGTGTCATTTGGTCTCATGGTCGGGAAAAGTTGGAGCTATTTTTCCAGCATCTTAATAATCAATCTAGCTCGATAAAATTTAATATGGAATGTGAAATTGATGGTAGCCTCCCTTTACTCCATGTTCTTGTTTCAAAGAGAGATGATGGTTCTTTCTCCCGCCAGGTTTTTCAGAAGAAAACTCACACCAAACAATATCTTAATGCGAATTTGCATCATTTCCCTGCTCAAAAGCTAGGTGTTCTCAACACCTTAGCCATTGAGGCATTACAAGTTTCTAACGAAAACCACCTCAATGATGAAAAAACCCATCTCCTCAATTTTTTTTAATAAGAATGGTTATAGTAAGCGCCAATGTCTTAGAGCCTTCCTTAAGGCTGAAAAAGGTCGTAGGATTAAAATTGATCTTAAAGATCTATTTTCGGGGGTGCATCTTCCGTTTATCCAAGGAACCATTAACAAGGTTGTTAAGATCCCAAAGAAGCATAAGGTTCCTTCGACATTTAGGCCCCTAAATGCTACCCAAAGCTCCCTAAGATTAGTGAAGGACCATGTGAACCCTAAAGATGGGAAAGGTGTTTATGTCATCCCTTGCTCCTATGGGACTTTGTACATTGGTCAAACTGGCCACTCAATTAATCAGAGGATTCTTGAGCACGAAACTGACATCAAACATGGAAGGTCCCGCTCCTCCGCTTTGGCAGAACTTGCAGAAAAGACAAACCATCACATCTGCATTGAAGATGCGAGGGTCATTGCAAGGATTGATCTTTTTCATCACTGAAAGCTTAGGGAGGCATCATAAATTGAAAGGAGACATATCAATTTGAATAGAGATGATGGTTGGAATATTAGCAGGTGTTGGATCCCTACCTTGTATTCCTAAGTTTTTATAATAATTAATTAATTAATTATTTTATTTATTTATTTTAAAACAAATTTCTGGTATTCTTTTATTTCTTATTTATTTACTATTCAATTTTTTTTGACAATATTATTATTATTATTATTTTGGATTTAAATAATAAAATTGAGTTAATTCATTATTTTAATTTATGTTTTATTTTTGCATTTTATTATTACTATTTTTAGCTTTATTGTTTAGAATAGTTAAGTTTGACCTTATTATTTTTATTTTGTTTATTTATTTATTTTATTTTTATTTTTTCCATTTTCTTATTATTATTTTTCAGTTTTATTGATTAGAATAATTAAGTTTGATCTTATTAGAATAATAATAATAATAAAATTAATATAATTGTTTATTACAACTAATTTCCATCTATTACTTTATTTTAATTAAAAAATTATTTACTAATCAATGATAATTTTTTATTTGACTAGTTGTTCTATTCTAATGGCTAGAAAACATCTCTCTTCATCTATTTAATTTAATGCCATGATGTGGTTCTTCATCTTGTCTTGAAGATGAACTACACTAGATGATTCGAAATTGACTTATAATTTCTTTATGTGATTTTTACCAAAAAATCTTTCAACATTCATAATACACATAACAAAAACCTAAATTTAAATAAAATATATATTGTAAATCATGAATATAAAATAACATCTATAATTATTTATATTTATTCATATTACTAGCCTCTATAATTATCCATATTTATTTTCCATTTCATAAAATGATTTATAATGATGACTTAATCTTATATTTTCCTTAAAGCATAAAAATAATGATTCGTGATATATTGAAAATAACTAAAGATAATAATTGCTCACTGATATTAATGTACACAATTAATTATTTCTTTTAATATTTGTTTTTAAAATTAAAATAATAAGGTTTTCTTTAAATAACTAACAAATTTAAAATATCATAATAGTGCATATATAATTATTTACACATCCAAAAAAACAAATTGAAAACATATTTTATTTATATAAACTTATTATTTATCCTATATTTATCCTATATAATAGTTTCCGTATATATTGGGTTGTATAACCATTTGTATGTATATTTGGTTGTATAGATAAATTATACCTGTAAAAAGATTTTGTTCATATATATAATTTTTTTATAGGTTAATTGGATATGGTTTGGATGGTTGAGATAAATATTTATTTTTTTGTTGAATTCAATAACTATATATACCAAAGATTAAATTTATAATGATTATATTTTTATAATAATTGTGTTGAGAGGCACTTATGATGTTAATTGTAAATGTTTAATATTTAATAAATTTAATCTAATGCCAATGCTTGTCCTAATTAAAATTTGATATAATTATTATGTATAAACAAAATATAAATTCAACATTGATTTTAGGGAAGTGGAATTTATATGTTTCAATTAAAAAATAATAATAATAGGTTAAAAGTAATATCGAGGCAAGTATGGTGGAGCTATTGTAGTGCAAACATTTAAATTTTGAGTCAATCGATAATAAAAAGTCAAAAGTAATAAAAATAATAAAGTTCATTTGTTTTTTATATTGTAATTACATAAATAATTATAAGTTACATTGGTGAATGCTAATTCAACAATGGTTAATAGATAAATCATCTTATAGTCTTTGTTTAGTAGTAACTAATAAATTGCGATGTGAAGTGGATAAGTAAATTGCTTGCTACATTAAATGCTCAAGAAAAAATAAATAATGGTGGTTCCTATCCATTTTTTATGCAAATACTCGCTTAAATTATGGTGGGAAGTAATTGATAGTAGATATGTTATTTACTTGACTATAAGTTATTTTCAAGTATTTTATTTTTGGGTTTTCCTGCAAATGTTTGGAATAAAAAACCATTACACAAATATCTAAAAATCATGCATGAATATTGCAACCTTATCCATAAATTATGGCATAAAATATGTAAGGCTGTTATCCACATGAATAAAAAAACATTACACAAATATCCAAAAATCATGCATGAATATTGCAACCTTATCCATAAATTTTGGCATAAAATATGTAAGGTAGTTATCCACATGACATTATATTATGCAAAGGCTGCAATAAGACCTTCAATTTATGGTCCAATCAAATGTTTGATTTTTTTTTTAATAATGTTGAAAAATAAATATTTATTTTTCAAATTTAAACATTATAATTTGCATTGGTCAATGCTAAACTAATAGTGATCAATAGACAAATAGACAAATCGATTGTTAGAGTCATGCCTTGGCAAGGACTCATAATCATTCAATAGCCATATTCAAATTTAATTAATAAGCGCACACAAGCTTAATACTTACAATAAACTTACAATATAACAAGTTTCTTAACAATAGATATCCACCCGCACTTTACCATGGATATTATTAACTTATAAATAGGTTTTGCTACAATATGATAGGCCAATACAATGGATTATCAATACCACATCCCAAAAAGCATAACTCATTGCACAATAAAAAATTAAAATGTGAAATATTTTAGACATTACATATAACATTGATTACATATAGTGAAAATTATCCATCATATGGATGGAGGGGGGAGAGAGAGCATGGAGAGAAGGAGGTGCGAGAAAGAAGGAGAAAGGGAAGGAGATAGTGACAGAGCTAAAGGGTGGAGAGAGATAGAGAGAGGGAGAGAGAGGTGTAAGAGAGAGGGCGAGAGAGGAATGAAGAGAGAGACGAGGGGGGCAGAGGAGAGGAGAAAGAGAGAGATGGAGTTGGAGGGTGAGAGAGAGGGAAGAACAAATACATAGAGAGTTAGATGTAGAGAGAGAAGAAGTGACAAGGGAGAGATGGAGAGAGGGTAGGAGGGAAGACAAAGAGAAGGAGAGGAGAGAGAGAGGGAGACATAGAGATGGAGGAGGGAGGGAGAGGCAAAGAGAGAAAGAGAGAGGGAGGGAGATAGTGATAGAGTTGGAGGGTAGAGAGAGAGAAACGAGGGGAGAAACAAAGGGAGGTGGGAGAGAAAGGGAGGGAGAGGAAGGAAGGGAGAGAGGACTTGAGACAGAGAAGGAGAGAGGGAGGGAGAGAAGGGAAAGAGAGAGAGGGAGACATGGAGATGGAGGGGGGAGAGAAGGGGAGAGATAGAAGGATATAGGGAGGGAGATAGTGATAGAGTTGGAGGGAAAAGAGAGAGAGTGATGGGGAGGGGAGAGGAAGGGAGGTGGGAGAGAAAAGAGACAGAGAGGGGAGGTGGGAGAGAAAAGGGAGAGAGGATTCGAGAGAGAGGAGGAGAGATGGAGTTGTAGGGGAAGATATAGAGTTGGAGGGAAAAGAGAGAGAGTGGTAGGGAGGAGAGAGAAAGGGACTCAAGAGGTGGGATAGAAATGAAGGTGGGAGAGAAAGGGAGAGAGAGGAAGGAAAAGAGAGAGGATATGAGAGAGAGAAGGAGAGATGGAGGGAAGAAGAAATACATAAAGAGAGAAAGATGGAGAGAGAGGGTGACAAGGAAGAGACAGAGAGAGATTGAGGGAGAGTGTAGAGCAGGAGGGAAGAGAGAGAGAGAGGAGAGGGAGAGGGAGAGATGGATCCAACCTAGATATGGTATGTGTGTGTATATAAAAACGAGTCTAGATCCATATTAACCCCATATCTATCAAGCGCCGAGAGGGATCAAATCTCTTTTCACTTTAAAAGAGGTTAATATCTCAAGAGATTTGATCCCTCTCAACGCTTGATAGATATGGGGTTAAGATGGATCTAGGATGGTTTAAAAAAAAAAATCAAAAACTTTTTTCATATATTTATATATTTAAACCATTCTAGATTCATCTTATCTCTGGATTTACCAAGTGTTGAGAGGGATCAAATCTCTTTTCACTTTAAAATAGGTTTGCATCTTAAGAGATTTGATCCCTCTTGGCGCTTCGCAGATCCAAAGTTAACATGGATCCATGCAAGTTTTATTATTAATTATAATTAATTTTTAAATAGTGGGAAAACAATCATAACTCAGTAATTAAACCAATAGTGGGGATAAGCGTCACTAGCTGTCATCAACAAATGTAAGCGATCACTGTTATTCAAGGAAAACCATGCCACATAGAATTACCTACTAGTGGTTCGTAAGGGGACATGCTTTTGTTCATGCTAGATGCCTCTATGTCTTGGGTTGTTAACATGTTTTCTTCAAGATGTTTTATTAATAATTATAATTATCAATTTTATAATTTTATTTTATTTTTACAGAGTCAAAATGTTTACTAGATATTACAAAATTTCCTTATATTCCAACACACATAAGCGCGTGCACACACACACACACACACACATATTTACAGGATATTATAACATCTCCCTATATATAGGAGTGAATCGGTGACATCTAGGAATCTCTTGGTCATGTCCAAGAGTAACACTAGGGAATTGAATTGGCGACTTAACATCTAGGAGTGCATTGACAATCCCGGCTCATTGTCTATCCAAGACATGATGGATTTTTGATTTTAAATTTAATTAAAAAATGTTATAAAATAAAATTACAATAAAATTTTATAAAATATTTTGATTTTGAAATGTGTTATGGTTTTGGGCATGTGGTATTGATAAGCCATGGTATTAGCCCATGGGCATGTGGTATTGATAAGCTAGGGTATTAGCCCATGAGATTGTAACAAAGCCTATTTACACGTTAATAATATCCATAATAAAATAAGGATGAATATCCATGGATAAGAATCTTGTTATATTGTAAATTTATAGTAAGTATTAAGTTTTTATTAATTAAATTTAAATATTGTTAATGAATCATTTTACACCACTACATCTCCCCATCTTTTAATTTTAAATTTAATTTAAGAAATATTATAAAATAAATTAAAATTATATATATATATATATATATATATATAAATATTCAACTTTTTATTATATTATATTAAAACTTACACATCTTTTTCTTTTTCATACTAAACTGTAAAACGCTTCTAAACACAATCATTTCTATATTTTTATTTTATTTTATATTATTTAAAAATATATTTTTAATTTTATAAAATATATATTGTGAAACCATTTATTAAATAAATAAATAATAATTAAACATAAATATTTTTTAATAATAAACTTTAAAATATATACACTTTCGTAAATTTTGATATTATAAGCAAATTTCTTGTAACACAAACAAAAAGATATCATATAACAAGTTACCTTTAACTAATCCATTATACTCTTTAGGTTTTAATTTATAAAACAACTGATCCATTACGCTTCTTTGAATTTTAATATATAAAACAACTTATGATTTTGAAAAATCAAAAGTATTACATTAGATAGAGTCACGTGTATTTAGTAACGTTATTATTTTTATTTGGAAATGACGTGGACTGGACATGGATTAAACCTATTCCTTGAGCGGTTGTGTGACCGCTGAATTAATCGGAATCATTATCGAAGGACGCACCTATAAAATTCCTAAAATTTTGGTTGGTTTTTAAAACTTTCGGTAAAGTCATCGGAAATGGAGGAGCTTTTTAACTAAACGTAGAAGAGAGAAGGGAGGACTTGGTCAAAAGGTGGCGTTGGAACTTTAATTATTATATCGCTCCCAATTTGTATATAACACTGTCAACAAAAAGTAAATTTGTCTCGAAGATGCGGGTTTTGTAGTCAGCATAGCACTTTAGGTTTACATCAAGTACATCATTTTTTTTATATCACAAAAATATGTTGGACAATGTTTATATATATCATTCCCATTTTTTTTAATAAAAAAGTATTTATAATTTTTTTAAAGTATTGATTCGAAAATAAAATTTATGAAGCTTCCAAGTTTATGTTAATGGTGTACTAGGAAAGCTTAAATGTATAATAAAAAAATCACAATATTTTGCTTGTTTGTTTTGAAGTGTTCTAGCACTGTTTTCTTCTATTATTACAATGGGATAGATATATTGAATGAGGGTATAATTTATTATTAAATTTTTAAAATAATATGATAAATTAGAGTATATATAAAATGTAATTTACACACATTTTATAAAAAAATTTAATGTAATTGATGTATTAAATGATGGTATAACTTATTATCAAAATTTTAAAATAATATGATAAATTAGAGTACAAACTATGTATATAAATCTGAATTTACGCATGTTTTATAATTTTTTTTATAATATGAGAATTTCTAAATAACAACAATATATGTATTTATTTTAAATTATATGTTCCTCTCATTTATAACTATATTAACCTCTATACATATAGAATCTCTCTCATTGTACACATGGGTTTTTTTTTATTAGGGTGACTTATTTATATGAATCTTTTTTGGTCATGAATTTACTCATGTTTTATAATTTCTTTTATAATATGAGAATTTCTAAATAACAAAAATATATGTATTTAGTTTAAATTATATGTTGCTCTCATTTATAATTATATTAACCTCTATACATATAGATTCTCTTTTATTGTACACATGGGTTTTTTTATTAGGGTGACTTATTTATATGAATCTTTTTGGGTCATCATATAGTATCCTTGTTTGAAAAAATTTGTCTTAAAGTTTTGCACCAGAGGGTATTACATTTGATGAAACTAATAAGATTTCCTTATATTCTTGCTTTCTTGTACATTTGATGAAACTAATAGGATTTCCTTATATTCTTTCTTTCTTGTTGCCATTGAAGATGATCCATCCATCCAAATTCAATTCTTTTAGTCTTAATCCTTGATCACTGGTTGTTGTATAATTTTTCTTCCTTTAATTCTATGCATTATGTTGTAACTTCTTCAATTGGTCATGGTTATTAGTCTATGATAATATATTGTAAAATATGGTTTAATGATGCCCTATTTCATGGTTATCCCCAATCATTTGATCTTCTTATTTGGTATTGCTAATATTGATCTTCTTAATTTTCTTTCAAACTTTTTTGGTAATGAGAATGTTGATATGATTCCATTTTTTATGGTTTTCCTTCGTTCTACTTCCATATGACTACTCTTATTTATAGAGAAAATAAAATTCTCTATCTTCTATGTTTGGTCTTCAATACTTCTTACTTTTGCAATAATTCCATCACATTGACGTTGATAATCTCAAGTTTGAACTAAATTTATTCAAGTATCTTCTAATGATCTTCTCTTGGTTTGATTTATTTCTTCTTTTGAAGTTAAGTTGTGATATTATCCAAATTTATTTCTTCCTTCTTCTATCTCAGGTATGAATTAAATTTATTCAAGTATCTTCTAATGAATTTCTTTTGGGCTGGTTTATTTCTTCTTTGAAGTTGAGTTGTAATATTATCCAAATTTATTTCTTCCTTCAATTTTTGCTTACATTTCTTCTTTGATTTCATCAACATCTAGGGTTTTCTCATTTCTTTATTTGATTTTGCTTCTTGTAAACACTTTTTCAGTTTTTTAACATTATAATTAATAAGTACTTGATTATGCTTACACAGCCTTTTAATCACATTAGTGAGGAAGGATCCATTAATTGCCCTGGCATTTTCTGTATTTGCTGATTTTCTATTAGATGCATACATTTAGTGATAGTATTTTGAGATGTACATTTTGATAACATAGCTATACTGTTTTTGTTGGTATTTATGATATAGCACTATACTAGATAGAGACATATAAAAGACATGTATTTCTGTTTCATATTGAAAAATATATTAGTATATAATATAAACTAGTGTTTTTTTTTCATATGGGGAAAAACAAAAAACAAAAAACAAAAAACAAAAAACCAACCTTTTAATCTCTTGATCTCTTTATCAAATTTCCCTTAAGTAATCATTTTCCTACTTTTCTTTTCTTGTTTTAATTTATAAACTTCAAGATGAACATTGTATCACAGACTTGGAACTTAATGAATCACTTATATATTTTCCTAATTTATTCCTTTCCTTTGCTTCTTTCCTGTCATATTTATTTTCTACATAGCAAATTCATTTTCCTTTCTCATTTACTTGAGAATAATTTTGGTGTGCAAAATATGAAATAAGTCTCTAAATGAGGTCCAAGGAAGACATGCGACCCTGTTTAAACTAAATGTGAAGTAATATATGAAATTTGTAAGTATGATATGTTGAAATATTGTTTATGTTTTGAATTGTAAAGAAAAGAATATGCTAACCGTTGAAAAGAATATACTAATGCCTCAAGATCTAGAGGCATTTGGCAAGAGTGAAACCCTGCCCCTCATAGATAAAAAGCACTGGGGATAATTCTAGGTGGGGTGATTTTTCTTGAATAAAAATAATGAATCAGCTTGCATTCACAAATAGTAACCAATGATAAAGATCCTCAGTGCTAGTTGACAACTAAATTATGATAAATTTTCTCACTATTTAAAAAAAAACTTTTCCCTTTATTAACTCACTCTAAACTTGGTAACCAGCTTAACCAGCTTACACGTACCCTTGCTCTCCGTTAGTGGTCCCACGTATCGACAATTCTCCTCGGATTTGTAAATTTTGGCCGCACAATTTTGTCTTTGCACAACGACAAGCATAAGATGCTGATCGATCGATGCCTCACGGACTCGGGTCCCGTAATTGACCGACCGTAATAAGGACAGCGGTTAATAAATAATCACCGCTACTTACTGCTACGACGCTTTCCGTCAGGCACAGCCCGGCGCGAGCCTGCCGACCCTCAAGTCTGTCGCAATTATTGAAGGAATCAGCTCTTCGTATAGCAAACATCCCCTATTTTCCGGCGAGTTTAGCACACGAATAGACTCCTCCCTTGTTTAACAGGAGAACAGCCGGTAGGATTAGGCGGAGGACGTTGTCAGTGCGAAAAATTGCGGCCTCAAGTGCCCCCGATGGCAGACAGTTGGTCAAATCTAAAGCGGCTATCAATTAAATATTTAATTAATTATGCTTATTATATTAATTTCGACCACCTTTCAACTCGGCCTGAGCGGAGCAATTCCCGGATACGAGGGCAGCGCTGCCGGCCGTGAATTTGTCATTACCAACTGGCCACCACCAATTTCACTTGCATTGAGTTTGAGTCAAAGTTAGCTAGACGAGAGTGGGTAAGGGGCGGGGCTTCAATCCGTGGGTCATAAGTATGTCCATTGCTTTATTTCTTCCAGTGGGTCCCACAGACGTAGAAGGATAGCAAATCAATCCTGGGCTTTGCTTTAATGAATAAATTATTATTATTCCGTCCATTCGCTGCTTCTCATTGTGCAACCAAATTATTGCAAGACGGGAGCAAAAGGACTTGCCCCACCTTTTAACACATGCTTTTCAATTATTTTCTTTTGCCATGCCCTGCAATTCAGCTTCAGACTTTCCATGTATTCCTTAAGGTGGTTTCTGTACTTGAACATTTAAAAACTTCACAAGGAAAAACAGAACTTTGTAGTATAGCTACGTCTATTTTATTGTACTGTGATTTATATAAAACAATTAAGTCGTAATTAGTAGTTACGAGCTGCACATGTTGCATATATAACTATTAGCGGTGATGGTTAAATTCTGAGAAAGCTGGTCAAGTTGCATTATATTATATGAAGAGAAAGTTTATAAAATAGTAACAGCGTTGCAGAGATAATGGTGGTGAACATGATGGGGATTTTGACTAACTGTTGCGGCGTCATTTTTACAGATGATACCTGTAACTCAATGGTCAATGTTCACACCAGTTTCGAGTTAGTCAAAGGAAGTTTGGTTATAATAATCTGAAACTCGGGGATTAAATATAAACATTGGAAGATGGGATGTTTAAAGAAGGGGGGAACAATTCTGACACACAGATGGTGCTTCAATAGAAGAGCCGAACAAACAAAATATTTGAATTCCAAATAAATAATGGAGGTGTGGTGGTATTATATAGGTTAAAATGACAGTCTGCATGCATGCATGAATTGCAGGATCTTTTGTGCGAACCTGCACGCCAGTAGAAGCAGAGCATGTGCCCACGATATTTCCTCATCCTTGGCTTTAGGTCGGCGGCCAAATTGCGTTACCTCAAACCAGCGGTGGAGAGAGCACCTCCGGTGGTTCGGGCCGTGCCTGAATGGAGGATTGGCCTTCCTTCTGCCATGTGGATACAGCTTTGCCATTGCTGTATTAAAGAGTCGCAATTGATTTTTTACTTTGTTAATGTAATAAATATTAATTTCTTAATAAAATTTAAGTATTTTGTTAAGATGTTATAGTCTTTTACTTTCTTAGAAGTGTGATAAACAACATTATGTTTTTTAATACTATTTTGTTAAGGTGTCGTTGTCTCTCATTTTTTTTTGAGTGTGGTAAACTATGTAATAAATTATATTAATTTTAGTAAATGTTAATCATTATTATTTCAAAAAATACTCGGCAAGAATAGAATAGAATAGAATAGAAATTATTTTAACGTCCACGAGGCTAAAGATATCCTATGGGACAGATTGCTTCTTCATCTCCTTGATGTATTCGGCCCTTTTTTTGTGAAGCTTCACAATAAATGCTCTCATCTTCTCGACAAACCCCTCGTTAAATAGATTATCCCAAGAGCTAGCTGTCAGTGTATCTGCATAAATTTCCCTGTTGTCTTTGAAGGCCTCACATTCTAAAATGAAATGTTTTTCTATTTCCACTTTTCCGGAAGAACAAAAAATGCATACCCTTTCCTCCCACACTTACTTTGGCCTTTTCCAGCACCCTGTTTCACAACGGAGTTGATGAGAATTAGTCCTTAAGTGAGCAATATGAATTTTGGCTCTCCAATAAATATTGGCCTCTATGTATGCTTTTGGTTGATGATTATGAGTGGGATTAAACACTTCAATATAGTAATTTTTCTTTCTTCCTAGCTCCTTCTCCCAAGTACATTTGTGGAACTTTTCCATAACAAAAGCTTTTATCTCTTTGCTGTTTATGGGGCACACGTTCAACCAAATATCCCATTTACTGAACCATTTGTTATTTTGCTGCATCCAAGTTTTTTTGCTCTTGCACAATCTATCATTAAAGACAACCTTAGGCCATCTACCCTCTTCCATTTGCTCAATTTTTTTTAAATACCTTATGACTCGCACCATAGCAATTGCTTCAATAGGAGCAGTCCCTGTTTCACTTAACAAGATATCAGAAGGAACTGCACTTTTAATCTTAAATTTGTTTGTAATCAAATGCTTCTGAATTTTCTCAATTTGTCTCCACTGCATGTCGGAAGTACTGCTAGCCCACAGTTCACAACCATATAGAATCACTGGAATCACTAGAAGCCCAAAAAGAGTTTGAGTGATCTTCCAGTCCCATAACTCTGCCTCTCTACACCTATTTTGAAAAGCATAAAATGCTTTTCCAACCCCCCAGCTTAGATTTTTGTTGAAGTCAATTCCGAGGTTTTTGTAATCCGCAACTTCTTCCACAATGTTGCCTTCAAAGTAGAACTTATGTTGGTTATGTTTTCTTTTCTTAGAGAAGACCACTACTTTCGTTTTGCTAATATTGACTTGCATCCCCACACTTCTACAAAAATGCTCAAGGGATAATAAGTGCTCTTGCAAACCAAGAGCCGATTTAACAATGAAAATAAGGTCATCTACATATGGAAGAAGAAAGAAATTATTTAAAACTCTAGATCATTGTGTGACGTGTCCCCTAAAGGATAAAGCAAGCCTTGGGTCGGCCACATGGACTCAATCACCAACAACAACGATGTACGTTGACAGGTGTTTGTGTGACGTGTTTGCTGACACGATAAAGCCAGCCTTGGGAAGGGGCAACCTCTGCCTCGGCCACATATTCAATCATAATAGAGAAATGGGCCTCCTCCGCCGCTCCCTCCACCTATGCGTCTGCAACTGTCACGAGCCCATACGTGCAATCCACCTTCACACTTTAATTAAGCGGGAGGAAAAGGGCGAGATTTGTCCGTTTCTGCTTTATTTTGAATCAAAATTGCTTCTTCTCCTGCGCAGGTGAGGTTTGATTAAGGGCGCTTAAGTGTGTGCAGGTGCGAAGCATATACAGAAATCGATATAAAATTGATGTGTCAAACCCACTGGTTCATAACACAACGCTCAGTGGTGTTGTTTCTCTCTTCGCGGGCAGCGTTTGTGGCCATGCAAAAGATTTACGTATTGAATTGAATTAAATTAAACGCAATTAATATATTTGCATTATTTCAAGCACTCGATCTTTCTGTAACTTTGGCTTTTTGGATTTCGAATTTTGTCTTGGAATCAGCATTTTTTATTTTTAAAATCTTCCGGGTGTTTTAAAATAATAAAAATTTGATTTTAGCTACAGAGAGAAACTGTAAGAATGGTTTAAAAACTAAAGCACGCGGATATGTCATAACCATTGTTTTGCTGAACATTGATATCATTTTAAAGTATGAAAAATTTTGAATGTATATAAAAACATTTGTTCAGGCAGGCTTCGTGCCAACACAGAAAAAAGCATTCTTACTGTTATATAAATATAAAACTCAGCAGTGATTATTTTCGGAATAGTTTTGTTTAAAATTTTGTAGTGATTTGTTAAAAGGGTTATGTTTAATGTTTGAAAAATATTCTAGAAAGTTGAATTTATTTATATATTTAAAAATTAATTTAGATTAAAAAATTTCATTTTTATTTTAAATTATATAAAATTTTGAGTTGTTTGGGAGATTATATAAAATTTAATTAAAGTATAAAAATATAAAACAATTAAATTGTATATAAATATTTATATTATATTAATTTAATTTTATATAATATGTTTTTTATTTTTATTTGAGAAAATATCTATTAGAAAATAATGTTAATGGAACCATCAAAAATAGAATTATAACACAGCTTTAAAACAAACAAAAAAAATTGTTAATGGCCCATCAAGAATAAGATTCTAATACATCTTTCAAAGAAAACAAAATAAATAAATATCTTAATGTTAATATAATAATGTTAATGGAGCCATTAAGAATACAATTCTAATATATCTTTCAAAGAAAACAAAACAAATGGATATCTTAATGTTAATACAATTTTGCACCTTAAAAAAAAGCTATTCTTCCATTTAAAACATATCCGGATGGGAAGAAATTCACAACTTCAAAGTTGTTTACTTCACAAAAAATTTTAAAACATTAAAAATTTTATTTATTTAATTAATATATATATATATATTTTTAACATAAATCACGAGCATCTTTCTTGTGTGTCTATCAAAATGATCAGCATCATGTTTATCACAATGCTTCAATGCTGATTTAACGATCGGCTACCATTCTAATTCGATGATATGTTTCAGTATTAGGAATATAGTGTTAAGATATTTATAAATGATTAACTTTTTTATTAATTCAACTAGTTTGAAAGCTAATTTTTTTTACATTTTTTTTCTCAGAAACATCATCTAGTGTGCACATACATGACCAAATACAATTGACACATTTGGAACTATGTTTACATAGTAGTGTTCTAATTTGACACATCTTATATTGCCTCCATAAAAAAACTCCTAATACATTAACAAACTTACAAAGTCTAATTTAAAATTAGAGAAAGCTATCTTTCAGTGTTTAGCCCGAATTGATAATTCAAGGTTAAGAGGGAAGAGAAGACGAGTCCAAAGTGTCCTCACAAGGAACTGCCAGAATAAGAATTTTTTTTTTGCAAAGATGAGATCAAAGATCAAACAAGAAAATTACCAATTACTCATTTTTTAAAGTGGTTATTCCGAATACACTTTTTTTGGAGTATATTTTTTTGCACTTTAAATTTTTTTATTTATTAAATATGAACGTTTTTTTAAATGTTAGTGATTTTCATTTTGATTTTGAAAAGTGCTCATGCGACATCAACCCCTTTTTGCTGCATGACTTATTTTTTACACTTTAAATTTTCTAATGAATTAAGTGTGAATAATTTTTTAAAATGTCAATTATTTTACCATTTTTCAAGTTGTCTTATTCTTATTTTTGTTTTTCCTCCAAAAATGTTTATTTTTCAAGGGTTTTCCAAACACGTGTTTTTTTGTTCTTCTTTGCAATGGTTTTTTATAAAGAATTTTTTTATTTGTTTTGCAAAGTTAAAAAAATAATAATAACATTAATATTTTGAGGTTAGAATTTTTTATATATTTATATATCGTTAATTAATACTTCAATACACATAAAATAATTGTCATTAAAAATAACAATTTTAAACACTCGACAAAAAGTACAGATTTTGCATATAGATATAATTAAAAAAAATATGTACTTCAAGACCTTTTGGAACTTCAATACACATAAAATAATTGTCACTAAATAACAATTTTAAACACTCGACAAAAAGTACACATTTTGCATATATAGATATAATTAAAAAAAATAAGTAGTATACATTTTGCATGTAGATATAATTAAAAAAATATGTATTTAAGGACCTTTCGCTAAAAACGACATATTAAATAAAATATTTTTATAAAAAAATTGAATATTTTTTTTTTTAAATTTAAATTTATTAATTTTATATTCAAAGATGATAATATTTTAAATATTTTTCCAAACAAAATGATTCAAATGAGATTTAAAGTCAAAATAGTAATAAAAAATGTTAAAAAAAATAGAATATACAATTTAAAAAAACAATAAATTAAAGAAAAAAACTTAAAACAAAAAATTAGAAACATTAAAAAAATAGAAATACAAATAAATAAAAATAACAAAAACTCAAAAAAAAAATCAAAACAATTTAAAAAAATTAATTAAAAAAGCCTTATAAATAAATAAATTGAAAAAAAAACTAATTAAAACCTATTAAAAACAAACATAGAAAAAAAAACGTTAGAGTAATAATTAAAAAAAATAAAGAAATAAAAAACATAAAAAATAATTTAAAGAAATAAAAAACATAGAAAAATAATTTAAAAATAATAATTAAATAAAAACATAAAAAAAAAAAATAAAGAAAGAAAATTTAAGGATTAAGATTGAAAGAAGTGTTGCTGACAGACAATTTCTGAAAAATGTCGTGATAAGTATTAGGTTTTTATTTGGTTCTTGTTGGTAAGCTCTTCTTTCAATTTATCACTAAGAATGTCTGTCTTGAAGATGGATCCTTGTTGGGATTCAAAACGTCGACAAGATGCACACAATACTGTGGATGATTCGAATTACAATTTTCCAAAAGACAACCA
Organism: Pinus tabuliformis; assembly: GCA_031772625.1. Taxonomy (NCBI): domain Eukaryota; kingdom Viridiplantae; phylum Streptophyta; class Pinopsida; order Pinales; family Pinaceae; genus Pinus; species Pinus tabuliformis. The sequence continues at coordinate 57,522,589 of CM062816.1, forward strand.
CAAAAGCTTAAAATCTAACATAATTGCCTAGTACGGAGGGGATATATGGAATGAGATATGTTCTCTCGAGAATTCAAGGATTAAGCTTGAAAGAAGCACTGCTAAGTCATGATAAAAATTAGGTATTTATTTGGTTCTAGTCGGTAAGCTCCTCCTTCAATCTATCACTTAGAATTTATGTCTTGAAGATGGATCCTCGTTGGGATTCGAAACATCGACAAGATGCACACAATACTATGCATGATCTGGATCACAATTTTCCAAAAGACAACCACAAAAGATTAAAATCTAACCTAAAGAAAAAACATATTAAAAAAATAAATTAAAACTATTAAAAAAAAAATAAAAACAATAATTAAAATAAATAAATAAAAACATTTTTAAAAAATAAAGAAACATTTTAAAAAATTTAAAAATATTAAAAAAATTAAATTTATTAAAAAAAATCAAACTGAGTCCACCCTGAGCCTCGGCAGCTACTCGCAGCTCCCCAATCGCCTAGGCCAAGGCCTGCCCTGTTTTGATTTTGATTTTTATAAATTTAATTTTTTTAAATGGATTTTTTTTTTTATAATTTTTTCTAAATTGATTTCTTTTTAATATTTTTTATTATTAATTATTATTTTTATTTATTTGTTTTTTTATTATTATTTTTAATAGTTTTTTTTAATGTTTTAATGTTTTTTTTGTTTTTTGTAATTTTTTAAATTTAATTGTATTTTGTAACTTTTAATGTTTCTCATTTTTATTTTCGAGGATTTTTTATTTTATTTTTGGTTTTCAAAATTGTATATTCTATTTTTTTTTTTCTTTTTGGTTATTTTTATTTTAAATCTTATCTTAATCATTTTGTTTGAAAAAAAAACATAAAATGTCATCATCTTTGAATATTAAATTCATCAGAAGTCCATAAAATTTGTTATTTTTCCAATTTTTTAATTTAATTTTTTCATAAAATTTTTTTATTTAACATTTCTTTTAGCTCACCACGTTTTCGATTTTTTTATAATAAATTTATATTTTCTAATTTTTTTTCTTTAAAATGTTTTTTTAATGTTTTTATTTTATTTTAATTCTTTGTTTATATATATATATATATTTTTCTTAAATTATGTTTTTTTTTTTTTATATTGTATTTTTTAGTCATGTTTTTTAATTTTTCTATGTTTTAATGTATATTTTTGTTTACTTGTTATTATTTTTTTAAATGTTTTTGTGTTTTTTTTTTTGTTTTTTTGCAATGTTTTCATATTCACCATATATTTGATTATATATTGATTGGATAGTAATAAGTCTAGAAGAACAATTTGTTGTTGATGGTGTACTTCCTTTGTGGTCAATAAGATTATGAAATGACATTTTTTTAGTAATCTTCAATAAATTTATTAGTTTCGATTTATTAAATTTGAAAGAAATATGATTTTAAGAAATATATATATATATATATATATATATATATATATATATATATAACAATTTGCAAATTTTAAAATCTTAATAAAAAAATATTTATACAAATAAAAAAAAACAAATGTTTTAATGTAGAGAGTATCAAAAACTCTAAAATCATATATAAATTCATTTGTTTTGTAAAGTTATTCATTCATCATAACTAAAGTGTTTCTTACCCAGTGACTTCAATACATAATAAATTGTTATTAATATGATAAACTTAAAACAAAAATAAATTAATATAAATTAAATGGTAATAACTTTTTAAAAGAATATTAACACCATGGTTGAAAATTGTTGAATTTTTAAGGCTTTTCATAGAGGTGATATTTTATCTTTAATGTCATCCTTGGAATGTTAAGGTTTTTAAGAGACATGATATTTTATCTTTAATACCATGCGGGAAAATCATTGGAATTTTAAGACTTTTGAGAGACATGATATTTTATCTTTAATGTCATGCCTATGATTGGAATTTTAAGGTTTTTCAAACTCATGATATTTTTAACTTTAACATCTTGTCATTTGTAGCGAAAAGCTCTTGAAATACATATTCCAACATCAACGCTTTTCGTTTTCAGGGTGTGTTTTGCACAAAAAAATTTGACTTTTACTTCCATGTTTAAAAAATGTTGAAAATTTACCCCGTAAAAAAAAAAATGTTATTTTGGCATCAACACATTTTGTTTTCAAGGTGTTTTTTCATGTTTTTTTTTGGGTTTTTTGGTTAGAATTCTCGTTTTGAGGTAATAGTTCTCGTTTGATCGGTAACTTTGTTGCCACCATTGAAAGAATAAGAACTTCTCCTTGCTATTCACAAAATCAACATTTGATTCCTTTTTTGCCCACTAATCCTTCTTTTAAGCAAGGAAATCACTCTATCCATCTTCAAACTATCCATCTTCAAACTCTCAGTGTCATACACCATTTGAAGCCTCTCAACCTTAGTTTGCAGTGAGTCGATTTTCTAATGCAAACGAATAGATTAAGCTTGGGAATCAACCTCACCCATCTCCCCCTGCCTGGATAATAAAATTGGTATATACTCTGTTGAGGTTGTCAAATAGACTAGCTGTTGATTAAAATCATCCTTCTCTACACTGCCCAAGCACTCCATTGTGTCTGTTAATCCAAAGCATGTCCTTGCTGAAATTTTGAGAAAACAAACTCTATTTCTTATTGAAACCAAAGTGCATCACCAATCTTTATATACTTATAGGCTTGTATCAACCATGCTAAAAACTCTTGCCATTGAATTAAAACATCCATCTACCTTACACATTCTCCACATAGAAATAATACCTTTACAAGTAATCTCCAACCTCGTTAAAATGGGGATCCTCAAGCGTGTTATCTAAACTACAAAAATGGAAATACCAAAACATTGCGTCCATCCATACTTAATACCATGATAACGAGCCTTCTACCTATCCTTTGTTACTTCTGATATGTCCATTTGTACTTCCAAACCTAACACTTGGGCATGGAATGGAGCCAACATATCCACATGGTGAGAGAATGAATGGCTTAATTATTATTAGTTATAGTTTGGGGATTAAAATTATAATTGGTTCATTTAAATCTAAAATATTTGATTTTTTTTAAGAATTTAATGATTTAAAATGTTTTATAATGTGACATGTATTTAAAATTTTCATTTAATTTAAGTATGGTAAAAGAGTGTTTTCATTTTCAGTTTTTTTTAGTGTTATAGAGATAATATATTATTTAAAATATTAAGTTGTTTTTGTAGTGCATTACATTAGATATCGTTTTTTATGGGATTCAACTGCGTTAAGTAAGCCATTAGTCTATGGCCATTTCCATGAGAGGTAGTCGTAACTCACTAATATCTCATGATTTTTGAATAGTCCACCACTTAGCACTCATTGTAGTGGGTGGTGCTCACAGAGGTGAAGAAGTGAGATTGAAACTAGTGAATGAATCACATAGCGCCAATTATCACTTCTGGGTTTGCACCCAGTAACGAGGACTTCCCGCAATGTCACCCATCCTAGATTGCCTTTGGCTCATGTGCACTTAATTGTGGAGTTTTCCCCACAATCAAACCCACTTAACTTACTACCTATTTACAAAAGCTTAGCAAATATTGTGTTGAGAGAGCTCATGCCTCTATTCGCAAGTGGCAAGTCGTGGAGACCTCAGCTGCATGCCTTCTTCTTCCACCTAGTTCTCTAATCTCCAAAGTCTCTTTGCCTTGCTGAGAGCCAGAATGTCGCGACTAAACCACACCGTTCAAAATTTCTAGAGTTCTCATAACCTCGCCACCTGTCCCCTCATATTTCCTTCGCCTCATGCCTACTGCCAGCCATACTCCCCCGCCATGCATGCGAGGAATACGAAGACTCCATTCATCGGTTTTACACTCTTTAATCTACTAACAAATTAATATGCCCTCTAACTAAATCACACCCCAATTAGAGATAAACTTATAATACTTAACATTTAATGATATATTAAATTTTATTTCTAAATAATAAAATTTCATTTTAAAATTTTATAAACAAATAATTTATATTTTTCTTGTAATTAAAGATAGCTAAAACTAAAAGACCTATAATATTTAATTAAAAATTAAATTTATTAGCAAATAACAAATCTTCACGATGGTTCCACATTTTATATTCAAATATGGACCTTAACATGCAATACATATGTAAATTATACTACTAAAACTAAAAAACAAATATGATATTCAATAAAAAACTAAATTTATTACCAAATAACAAATCTTGAACATTACCAAACATTTTATATTTAAATATAAACTTTGACGTGCAATACATACGTAAATGGTACATTTAAATTGGAAAAGTTTGAAATAATTATGCTGGATTGGAATCCTAATTAAAAAGATTTACAATATAGCATTTTTATTAGAATCTCTTTAACCCTTGTAAAAGCACTTGTAAGTATTTTTAGCTCCTCATATTTGTTGTATTAATCCTTTCAAATTTCTACTAAAGTTCCCACATGGTCAAAGGCCAGGGAAACTCAATCTCTGTATCAACCTAGACACCCTTGCTATTAGCCCCGCAAAGTGTAGATATACCTCAAATTATATAATTATATATATATATATATATATATATATTATTTTTGTTTTGTTTTATTTTAAATCAAAATTACTTTTCAAGGCTGGTTTGATTAGGGCTTAACTTTGTGCGAGTGTGAAGAAAATATAAAAATCAATATAAAATTGATTTATCAAATTTATTGGTTGAGTGGAAAAGCTTATTATACAACACAATATGATTTGTAATATTATTTATTATTAAAATTAAAATTTTATTTAATTTAATTAATAGAAAAACTTATTTTACAATATAATATGATTTGTAATATTATTTATTATCAAAATTAAAATTTTATTTAATTTAATTAATAGAAAAACTTATTCTACAATATAATGTGTAATATTATCTGTCATCAAAATTAAAATAAATTTAATCAGGATAATTTTTTTAAATTAAATATGGAGTGATTCATAACACAACGCTCAATTATGTTGTTTCTTTCTTCGCAGGATATATTTGTGGAGATGCAAAAGCTTAAAGTATCGAATAAATTAAATTAAGATATTTGTGTTATATCAAGCACTGGATCCTTCTGTAACTTTGGCTTTTTGGCTTTCGAATTTTTTCTCGGAATCTGAAATATGTATTTTAAAATGTTCCGTCTCCTTTTAAAATAATATAAATTTGATTTTACCTACCGAGAGGAAGTGGAAGAATGTTTTAAAAACAAAAGCACGCGGATATTTCATAACCGTTGTTTTGCTGAACTTTGATATCATTTTAAAGTATGAAGATTTGTGGATGTATATAAAAACAATTATTGAGGCAGACTTCGTGCCAACACAAAAATATCTCTCTGTTCTAAGTTTATATATATAATATGTATATGTTTGATTATTTTTGTTTTAAATTTTATAGTGACTCTTTTCAGATTAATTTGGTTTAAAGTTTGTGTATATTATAATTTAATGTTTAAAAAATGTTTTAGGAAGTTGAATTTATTTATATATTTAAAAATGTAATTTAAATAATTAAAAATTATATTTTTTATTTTAAATTATATAAATTTTAGTTTAAAAAACATAAAATAATTATATTGTATTGAAAATATTTATTTTGTATTATTTATTTATTTTTTAAATTAGGTTTTTTATTTATTTAGAAAGATAAGTTTTACAAGGTATATTTTCTAATTGTTAATTTTATTTTGGCTGGATTTATTTGGTTAGCAAATGTAGATCTATATCTCTAGACAACATACTAAACACATACAATAACTAAAGATTTTACTAGCCAAAAGTGCCAAAATACATGCAAAATAAAAATACCTCCAACATTCATGCATGATCAACAAAATTACCTAGAGCAGGGTTTCTCAGCCTTGCCCTTAGAGATGGGGGTGGTTTATACTTATAGTGGACATGGCCCTCCATATGGTTCATCCTTTCATCCAGTCTTTCTAATTTTTCCAGGATGTGACACTTACCACGCCACATACCATTTGATCATGCAGCTACCATTGATGTTAGATATGACCAAAGATCTTCATAAATTCCACTTGATCCTCCTGACGAGCTCTATTTAATTGTTCTAGATAAGAGAGCAGGGATTGAACTAACAAATCTGGAGAGTCTAGGGGTGTGTAGCTCCCATAGTACATGACGATGGCTGAGAGGGGGACGGGACAGAGGGTCCTTTTTGTTTCATGGAGCATTGGCAAGAGGAAATGCTTCGCCCTCCCCACCCTTCTAAATCACGACTCCCTCCTTGCCGCGAAAGCATAGTATCACAGGCAATCATGACTGATGCGACAAACACCACTAGAACAAAGGGACACAAATCCACACATCCACAAAACCCAGGTCCAACAAACAACTCACTCACAACACACCAAGTTTGAGGATCTATCAAGAACAATAACTAAAGAAAAAGTTGAAACATACAACGCCACTTCGAGGCCAAAAGAGAAGAACAAATAGAAACTTACCCCACGAGCTACAACCACCCAAAGGCAAGAAACAAACCACCCTCGCCACAACAGACTTGGCGGATTTCCAAAGATGGTCTTAGAAAAGCAAGCCAAGAGAAAAAACCCCCAAAGAAGCACTAAAAACAGAGACCCTCACCAAAGCTCACACTAGAGCACCAAAACCACCAACCCAAAAGCCAAAACCTGAGAATAGGTTGCTGAGGACCTATCTGAGCCCAATTACACCACAAGAGACTGGAAGCATTAGCAGCTAAGAGCAAAAACATGCTCACGGTCTCAAAATTCCATAGAGGTGAATTAAAACAAACCAAGCCAACCAAGCACTTCCAACATGCCTCCAAAACTTAAATTTAACATGAATTACCCACAATAAAAGCAATTTAATGCTCAGAGGCAGTAGGACAACAAAATTATCGTTCACCACATGCTGAAGAAGAACATACTGTCAAGAAAGCACTAGAGGAAGTCCACAAGTAAACACATCCACGAGAAACCCCAAACACCAATGATAGAGAGACCAACGAATCTATTGCCATGCTTCCCTTGAGAAAAAAACTTTGGGGCACCACCTCCCCATAACAACATACAATGTTGATGGCCAAATCGAGTTGAGCATAATATGAAGCACCCGAGCCAGAGAAATAATAAACACACCTCGACAACCTTCAAAGTATTAACCATAGACTCCTCAATAATTATGAGTAGTGAATGCGACCTTTTGTATGCCCAAGTCTCCCACACTCCTGCATAGGCAGGTGATGCCACATGAGCCATATTAAAGATCATCCATATGGTCGTATAGATGACAAATGCCCTCACTACGCTCCACTTCTTAATGCAATATCAGCCCATCAAGGATATTTTGTATTAATTCTAAATCCAAAATAGCTTTATATGAAAAAATATCTCTCTCTATTTAATAAAATATTTATCAAAAAATAATGATAATGAAGCCATCCAAAATACAATTATAACATATATTTTAAAACAAAATGGATATAATGTTTAATACAATTTTGCACATACCAATATAATTCAAAAGAGTGAGTGAAATAGAATCAACATTCCACAATGTTATTTTTCCCTTAAAAACATATCCAACTTGTAAGAATTTAGGCAAAGAAGTTTTAAAACATGAATGATTTTTCACAATGCTAATTTCATGATTCCCCAACGCTCCAATTTAACAATGACTTATATGTTTATGTTTAAGTTAAATATATTAGGAACATGGTATTAGTTATAATTTACTAAAAGTTTATTATAATTTAATTTTCAATTATTAATATAAATACATTTATTATTATTATTTTTTAAAAGAAAAAAATAGAGTTTTGAATTAACGAAAGCGAGATCTAGCTCAAACTGATACATTTCTTCTGAGAACTAATTTAAACCAAAACGCTTTAAAGTTTAGATTAGAACATGTAGGTACAACCCAAAACCTTGCACCAACACACCTTTCCACATAGAGTTTAGTTACATTCCAAATGAATACTTTCCAAAAAAACCCCTAAAATCCAAATATATTTGCAGTCTATTCCTTTCTTAACATTTTTGTTTTGTGTGGTTTTTCATCTTTCTTGGAGAGTTTCCTTTTTTTTTTAAACTTGGCTCCAACCCAAATTTCCAATTGTTTCTGGAGGATCAACCATTTTTGAAAAAATTATGTTGTCCATTTCCTTCTTTTGCACTAAAAGAGGAAGAGCCTCTTCCAATTCATCTTCCCACATCGGGGCCTGATAAATATTATCTATTGACATCACATCTTTGGGGAATGAATTTATAGCTTTACCTTTATCCAAAATTGAAGGAACTTTTGCTGCAAGAATTTTCCCATGTGGAGCCAACAAAGAGATCGAGAAGGGATTTTAAGAAATTGTTATGTTGGGGATCTACGCTTCACTAATTAATAGTGACAGGTTTGCGGTTGAAACAATTGACTCTTAAGATGTGTCACCCATAGCCTCTGATATTTTGATATATGAATTCCCATTAGATTCCTCTTTTGCCGAATGGTCGTCTTTGTAGGGCGCTGGAGGAAGATCCATTTTATAGAGTGTATGGTGGTCATGGTTGGATCCATCCAACCAATGAAGTTTTCTACTAGATCTCATTACTTTGTTCTTCCCAACTATGGGACAAGATTTGAGAGTATGACTAGTCTGATAATGGGCTCTACAACGAAAAGAAAGTTTTTCATAGTCTAGTTTTTGCATCCAGGTATATCCAAAACCTGTTAACTTTATTTCAGGAGGAAACCCTTTACTTAAGTCCATTTCCACACATATGTGAGCATATGTGGGCTTTAAGTAGAATTATGTTTCTTTGCTTCGACAATAGAATTTTCCTAAAGCATTTCCAATTACAGTTAAAGATGCAAGTTCCACAAATGAAAAGGAAGGTTGGGTTGTCTTACCCAAATTGTAGTTGTTGATATTTAAGCCTAGAGTGGATCGAAAGAGGGAAACTAGGTCTGTATAGAGATCCCTATGCTACCCCAAAACCATGGACCATAGTTGGAGATTAGAGCTTTGTCATTTTATTTATTAAATATTTCTATAAAAATCCCCTATCTAATGGATAAATGTTCAAATCATATGAAATAAGAGGTTTCCACTGCGCTAAAATCTAGAAGTGGAGGTATATAAGCCTTGGCCACATATCATTGAACCTATAGATCATTTTGGCTGTGAATTTGTTTTTTCCTCACTAAGAGATCAACCATAAGAGCTTCAAAGATTAGAATCACAAAAGAATGGGATCCAAAAGCAGAGCTTAAAGAAGAACTATTGGGAGTTGCTTTCATAATTTCTCTAAAAGTTAGTGGAGATGAAGGTAGATGAGAGCCCACTCAGTTGGAGGGAGGGGAAACACTCAACCCACCAGGTGGAAAAGGAAAGGGAAAAGCCACACTTGAAATTGAAGATGCAGAGGGAAAAATATCCTCCAAAGCAACACAAGAACCAGGGACCAGAGGTGGAAGAGTGCAGAGAGTAGATGATGAAGACCGTTTTCTAGCCAATGTGGAAGCCTGAGCAGAGTGCTGAGGTGGAGGAGCCATGAGAACTTTCGGGGACTCTAAACACAATCTAGGCAAGGAGGAAGCAACCGGATAGGGCCTAACCCTAGTGATGGGTCCCATCAATAGGTATATTATAAGGCCCATTTTGCTATCCTCCAGCCTATAATTTCCTCTTTTCTCACATTAATTAACATCGTTTTGGCTATAATGTGCTTAATAGGGGAATAAAGGATGTTTGTAATACTTTGTGGCCTAATGTGGTTAATGTGTAGGAATAGAGCATTTTTTAGTGCATTTATTTTTGCAAAGGCACGTTGGAGGCACCTAGAGGAGATGTAGGAAGCTTGTCCCCTACATTTACTCTCCTACAACTCGACTTAATCCCTAAAATCACTCACCTACAACTCAAGGATCTACTAGCAGCGGATGCACTCAAGTAATTGCGAGGATTTAAGGGAACTAGATCCACGTTTTTCAAGATTTTGAAGGGAACAAGTCCTCTTTCCAAGGAGGTTGCCCCTCAGTCATATTTGAATAAATAAACAAGCCTAAGGGCTCAATAGGATTCAAATTTTTTAGTAGAGAAGAGGTACTTAGAGCTAGGAGCTTGAGACTTTTGTTTTCATTTCCTTTGCATGATGTACATGAACTCTATTTTATTTCAATGAAAAGCTTGTTGTTGTCTTACATCTAAGTTTGCTTCATAGGGTTAAGTACCCTTACATTAGGGCCCAACCCAAAGGCTCTAGTCTCTCTTCATGTATTTTACCTATGCATTACTTTTCGTAGCAACATTTCTTCCTTTCTTAGTAGAAGTTTACTTGCAAAATTTTTCAGTGCAGGTTTGGTTACCACCTCTCTTGTGGGAAGTGTGGTTGAAGAATATGCATTAGAAAGATACAAAAATATGTGGTTATTCTCCTTTGCAGTTGTTAGACTTTAGACTAATGATATTTTACATACTCTATTTTGCATACTTAGGAGTTAAATCACATTCGTCTTCAAAGATTTCATGGATATAGGTTAGATGCATGTTGCAAGTTAGATTGTCTTTTGATGTAATAAAATCCAACTCATCCTTTCTTGTTTAGTTAGTTTTGCTGCAATTAGATCATTAGTTTGGAATTCTTTTCAAGTTGCAAAGAGGATTATTTGTTTGGGTTGCAGGTACTACTAGTGGCTTGCAAGATTGGCACACTCATTCTACCTTCCTCCTTTCATCATCAAACTCTCTCTCCTCATCTCATAACGCCCTTAAAACTCTACCACAGAAACTACATTTATGGGTCATTGAAGGACACTGTGTGCATTTTTTTCATGCAAGATGGGCCTTTGAGAGGTGCTAGGCTTGGAAAATATAAAATTTCCACAAAATTATGATATGTTGTTATGAATAATATGAAAATAAATTTTCTTTTCACACAAACATAGAATTTATCTACTAGATGCAGCGGAATAGGAACAAAAATAAAACACAGTTACACAATTTGAGACAATTTTTTTTACTAGGGAACCCCACTGGGAAAACCCTTTGCTTGATGAGAATTTTGTTGGTAGAAAAATTTCCGACAAGATCTCTTACAAAATAATTATTTCAATATGAAAGACACTTGTATTTCCTGCTTTTTCTAAGCTTAAAACCCTTGCAAGAATGTTGATCTCCACTGCCCTCTACGAACCTATGCACACTATTCTCTTGTACACTATTCCTCACACAAGCTCCATGCACAAACTTGTGCTTCCTATTTCTCGGTCTCTCCAACTTGTTCTCACCAAAACAATGATTAAACTTGTGCCTTCATTCCTCCTTTAAAGGCAATTCAAATGGTTAAAATTAGTGAGTTTTTTTAATTAAGGAATGATTTTGTGATTGATTGAGTTAGCATGAGTTAACTACTCATGTAAACTCGTCCTATTTCAAGTCAACCTATTGAAACTCAATCACTTGTGTTTTTCCTTAATTAACTCGCACTAGAAAATCAAGAACTCGACTTTCAATTTCAATACATCAGTTAACTGCATCCTAACTCATCCTAATTTTTAGGGATTGATTCCTAAATTATAGGAAAACATCCTAATTTATAGGAAATATCCTAATTTTAGGAACTCAAGTCATGCAAAAGAAGTAACTCATTCTGGCTCCTATGATTAAGGCAAAAATCAAGGAACCATTTTCTTGCTAATATTTTCAACACTCCCTCTTAGCGAGGAAGGTGTTCCTGGAAGAACCTTGCCCACTTGGATCTGTATCCAACACTACCATGTTCTCTGATACTATAGATGATCCCTCTGAACTAGAATACTTCACTTCTTTCTTTTGTAGAACTTGATTTGAAGACATGTTGCTTCCCACCAGGCTCTGAGATTCCATCACTTATATTTTCCGAGCACTTCTTTCCTTGCTGCTCAAGGTTGCTCCCTATGAATTGTGTGCATCTCCAACTCCACAATCTACCACTATCAATTATCATAACTCGTTTAGTGTCACTAAACTTTGGCTCATTGATCTGCTCACTAGCTACTCCTTTTTCCATCAAGGATGCCAACTGATAGGGTCTTTAACCTACCCACTACTTGAATTACTGCTACTCCATAAAATACAAGTCTTAGGGAAATGGAGGCCACCCACTCTCACTGTAGAAGTCCATATCTACACAGTGAACTAGGGCTTCATCAATCTACCTCCTAATAGTCCATGTCTCCTTTCACGCATACTATACTTGAGGTCTTCAAGTTGCTACGTACTGCATACAAAAGTCACTATTCACAACTACATTTGTGAACAATGCTCAATCTTCCAGATCTATCCTATCTTTGTGACATATTAGCTGCTATTGTCACTCTTATTAGGGATTTTAGATATGCCCACATACAACCACTCCTTGACTAATTTACGACTTCTGCACTGAGCCCTCTTATCACTGATTTGTCAAACACCAAACTAGTGAACTAGGGAAACAAAACCAACCCACTTGACTGCTCTTGGCTACTCCAAAAGTCAATCCTTAGGGTATCAAAATACAACCCACTTGTTGTGACAAGTCTGCCACTTGTCCACAACACTTAGGGAAACTAGACAACCACTAACAAGCCTCCAACACACTGTACATAGGCTGCTACAAAACTATTGTTCAATACTCTGAACAACCCTCATCACCTATAATTCAATCAACATAAAACTTGGAAATCACCAACTTGAGATCAAACCTCCTTCTTCTTATGCAATATGCACTTGTTATTACCCTTAAATCTATTCCAACTGCTCTGGTACCATGTATGATTTCGATGAAATTACGATATGATTTTATGAACAATTTGAAAATAAATTTTCTTTTCAAACAAACATAGAATTTCTCTACTAGATGCAACATAATAGGAACATAAATAAAACACAGTCACGCAATTCAAGACATTTGTTTTTACTAGGGAACCCACTGGGAAAATCCTCTGCATGATGATAATTTTATTGATAGAAAAATGACCAATAGAACTCTTACAAAATAATTGTTTCAATTTGAAAGACACACTTGTCTTTTTTGCTTGTTCTAAGCTTGAAACCCTTGCAAGATTGATGATATCTACTACCCTCTACCAACTTGTGCACAAGCTTCTCTTGTGCACTCTTCCTCACACAAGCTCCGTACACAAACTTGTGCTTCCTATTGCTTGGTCTCACCAACTTGTGCTCACCAAAATAATGATTAAACTTATTGAATTGAGGCTTCTGTGATCCATATCAAATTTTTGAGACAAGTTTTCGGTAATAATCACATCAAAATTCATTTGTTGACGTGTTTTGAACCAACAAGTGTGGTTCACCGTCAGGACAAGATGAAGAACCAGATCTCGACATAGCTTAAATAGAGAGAGCATAGCAGAAACTGAGTGTCCGACCTCATCAGTAAGGTCAAAAATTGGGATGGTCGGGGTAGTTCTTGGCTTTTTAACGACCGGGTTACGAATGACTCTTTTCTTCTTTGTCTTGGGGATTGTTGGCTAGGATGGAGTGCGAGCAACCCTAGTGGGAAGTTTCATAGCCAACAGAGTTGTAATGATGGGTGAAAACATAGTGGAACCTTGAAATTGCAAGGGATGGTTACTCTCACTTGATTGGCCATTGAAACTTGCAATTTTTTACCTCAGCACGAACATTTTCTCCTCCATATACAACACCATCGAGTGGAGGTCATCTTCGGTTGGCCTTTTCCTGCTACTTTCCCCTACTTCTCCTTCTTGCTCCTGTGACTTTAGGGCCCCGAACAGATATTTGTACTTCCCATCAGTAATCTCGCAGGCCACCCCTGGCCACGATCCCATCTCACTATGTAGAGCTACTTTAGTCATAACAAATTATTATGGCCTCATCTTGAATGTTTCTGGATGGATGCACCTTGGTCGAATGTAGGTCTACCCATGCGAGGCTCTGAACTAGAATTCTTCAAAAAACTCATCTAGCAGAGCTTTGGGTATCCTCTACGTCAACCTTACTATAATTAATATCATTTCATACTAGTCTCTGAAAGCAGTTTCATTTACTTCCTTCATGCTCGAATCCCCCGACGCTCTCCATGGTTCATACCATAGTGCTAACGGTTGTCCTTCGACGATAGGCATTGTTTCCCTCCCTCTTGGCGGCCTCCATTTCCACATGGCTAGAGACATTAGAATGTACCCAAATAGAAAACTGGTACTCCGCCTAAAAACATATTTGCATGCTTCAAAAAGTTCGTTGAGAACAAAAGCAGACCAGTTGAGTACCTCCCTGTTGCAGCAATGCTCCACAACCAAAGTTGCGTCCAATGTGCATTCATTTCTCGAGAAGTGTCTAATAGTTTTTTTCCACTATGATGTAGCACGAAAATCTGATGTCAACCTTCGCTCCTCTTCCACCTCGACCTTTGCTCCTCTTCCACCTCGTTCAGTTCCATATTTCACATAGTAGTTATCTTCGCCCTAATTCTTGGCTCTTTTAGCACATGCCTGGAACATTATGGTTACTACATTCCCTTTGGCTGACAACCCTATTAGACGATGAATATCATATACATGAATGGGGTACTCTTTTTCAAGCCATAGGGATCCCCCATGCATTTTGCTGACCAGTAGTTTAGTACATTGCATGGCAGCGAACTGAGTGTCGAAAACTGGTAAACTTCTCAAGTTGATTAATGTCAAACTCTGCAATCCTCTAAATTTCTCCTTGGCTTTGGAGGTCTTGGTGCCATCTTCCTTCTGGACGTCTTTTGTGTAGACCTCTCTCTTTAGAGTTGGGAACTAAAAGAAATCCGTAAGGTCGTTGTCGATTAAAATCGACTTATCATATTTCCCAGACAGCTTCTCCACCAGCTCAATTCATTCATCTAACTTATCTTGTGGAACTGAGATAATTCCCTTCACCATATCCCTGCATCTCTGGTCAATAATTGTCACCTGAGGCTTCACACTCCTGCGTTTCTGTAGTTGTTCTTCCGGGCGGGCCTAGATTTATTCTGCTATCTTTAATTGAAACTCTATAGTTTCCTTCATTATCCTTCAAGTTAAGTAGTCAGGCTTGACATGACGTTTCCTGATTAGACTTTAGCAACTAATTACTCTGACAACTTTCCCCATGTGTTCTAGCCATACTTTGTCACCGTCGGCTGATCTGGACCTAACATTCATGACATGGACTAGGGAAGGACAGAGTGGGCCACATGGCGTATTAATTTTTTCATGATGGGGGTTATTTATTAACTAAACTTTTTCCTAACAGGAAAATATTTTATGGCTCCCACTTGAGAGTTGCATTATTGGTTACTTATTATGGAAATGACTACTAGTACGATGGTAAGGATAGATACAACTTGTGACCATAAAGACTGGCAAAGTTTCTGCCTATGTGTAACTTACAGGCTGTGAAAGCATATGCCTATGAGTGACTGCTAACTCTACTCCCCCCCCCCAACCACAAATGGGTTGCAGCGTGATGATACTGTTTCCGTAACCTTATTGACACTTTTGCTTATTTCTATGAAAATGATATAAAAGGCATAACTGCAACTAATTGCTTAACATGATTGGCTAACTCTTATTACCTCCTACCTACTTGCAAGTTCGTTTTCAAGACCCCCCCTTTATCTTGAATTTGTGTTTGGTGACTTGTGGAAGGGCTTTAGGCATGCACCATTTACCCATCCTTGTAGCATTTTTTTGTCTAGTTGCACTAGTCTTACTACACCAGAATCTCTAATTTCCGCAACTATGAATGGGCCTAGCAAGTGCATCTGTAGTTTACTTGGGAATTTCTAGAACTTGCTGTCATATTGCAATACATGATCCCTAACTTCGAAGGTTTTCTTCCTGATATGCCTGTCGTGCCAATCTTTTTTCCTTCTTTGCTCCACTGATTGGTGAAACTCGGCCAAGAACCGTGATTCGTCAAGTTCCATTAGTTGACTTAATCTTTCTCTCAATGCTACATTGTCTGTCATTCTCGTTGCTTCAGAGATGAACATGATTGGTATTATGAACTCTGCTAGCACCACTGCTTCCCTCCCATATACTAGCTGAAACAGTGTTTGTTTATGAAGTCTCTTCACTATTGTTTTGTACGCCCATAGAGTTGCTGGTATTCTCTCATCCCAGTCATCCCTATTGGCTGATATAATCTTTGTTATACCTTTCTCCAATATTTTGTTGAATGCTTCAACAGTCTCGTTGGCCTGTGGATGATATGGACTACTTTTATTATGCTGAATCATGAAATTATTCGGAAGAGCCTCATTAGTTTCATTTATAAAATGTGTTCCTTGGTCACTTGTGAGGCTCTTCAGGCATCCAAATCTCGAGATTATGTTCTCAAAAATAAACCTTGCGGCCGTGTCAGTTGTACAGTCTTTGATGAGTGTTGCTTCTGCCCATCTGGTGAGTTATTTGGTAGCAGTTATTATGTATCTTGTGTGTGAATGCCTTGCTGGTGGTGTTATGGGTCCAATGAAATATATTGCCCAGGCACTATATGAACGGGATTTAAAGGCAGTTCATCCCTTTGGGAAGGCTTCCCAACCCTCTAATAGACATCGCGACCCTTAGCATATTCCTTAGAATCTTTGTGAAGGGTTGGCCACAAGAGTCCTGCATGCAGTATGTTCCTTGTGGTGGCTTTTCCTCCCACATGGCCTCCTGTGACTCCCACGTCACATTCCCATAACACATCTTCTCTTTCATGTTGAAGTATGCAGTGTCTCAGGACTTGATCCAAGCCCATATTGTAGAGGTGTCCTGCGATTAGTTGGTAGTCTACTTCCCTTACTATTAAGTGTCGCCTCTGTGTTGCTGTATACCCCTCCAGGCATTTCCTTCTTGTCAATAGCATAGCGATCTCTTATATAGGTGATCTGGGACTGCCTCTACTCTGAAAAATTCAGCATCGGAAACTGATCATCTAATGCTCCTTCGTTCTCTCCTATCTCCAGTCATGACAAATGATCTGGCCCCACATTCAATTTGCCTAGTTTTATGACCACCTCGAAAGTGAATTCCTGGAATAGTAATAACCATCGGCATATCCTACCCTCTAGTACTGGTTTGTTTACTAAGTACTTCAATGCGGAATGGTCTGTGAAAAACTTGAATGGTGCCCCCAATAAGTAATGCCTAAACTTTTGTAGAGAATAAACCATGGCCAAGGCCTCCCTCTCGGTTATCATATAGTTCCTTTCTGTAGTTGACAACTTTCTGCTGGCATAATACACCGAGTGATCCATATTTCTTTCCCTTGGTTGTGCTAAGACTGCTCCAATATGGATAGAAAAGGATTAGGGTGCTTACCAATTTATCTTTCAATTTATCTAATGATGGTTGGCAATCCTCGGTCCAAGTGACCACTTATGTTTGCTTCAGTAATTTCTACATTGGGGTTGTGGTCGATGCATAATTCCTGATGAAGTGCCAGTAGTACCCCGTATGGCCCAGAGTGGACCTCAATTGCTTTACATTGTGTGGTGCCTTCATGTTTACAATCGCTGCAACCTTCGTAGGGTCTACACACGTTCCCTCTTTGCAAATGATGTGTCATAACAACTTTCCAAACAGGACTGCGAAAATGCACTTCTTAAGGTTTAAGGAAATTTGCAATCGTCGACACCTTTTAAACATAACCCTAAGTAAGCTTGTGTGTTTCTTTAGAAGGCTATACATTGTCCTATCATCCATGTACACTTCTAGAAACCTATGAATGTAGTCTTAGAATGCAGCTATGACAATCCTCAAGAAGACCGTTGGTGCATTCTTCAACCTGAATGGCATTATGTTGTATGCGTGCGACCCCAATTCGGTAGTGAATTTTGTTTTCCTTTTATCCTCCTCAGCTATTCAAACCTGATGGTAGCCTGATAATCCATCTGTAAATGAATATGTTTCATTACCCGCTACGTTTTCCAGTGCTTCATCACTGAAAGGTGTCAGAATGGATCATGTACACATGCATTGTTGAGACTTCGGTAATCAACGCAGACCCTAATTTCTATCACATCCTTCTTGTTTTTTATAACTATCAGACTTATCCACTCTGCTTCATCTACTGGGAATATTATCCTTGCTTCCAACATTTTGTCGATTTCCTTCTTAACGTTTTCCTTCACCCTAGGGTTCAGTCTATACAGTTTTTGCTTTGCCAGATAGGCATCCAGTCTCAAAACAATCTTCATCTCCCCTATATCTCCTTTTATTCCTTTTAGCTCTGCTACTGACGCTGGAAACAAGTCCTAATACTCCTGCAACAGGTCGAAAATTTCTTTTGTCGTCTATTCATCCCAATAATTTCCCACAGATGCCATTTTGGGTTTATCCTCTGTCCCAACATTTTGTTTTCTTAGCTTCATTGGTAGAAGATGGGAACCTTCTCTTGAAGGAATCTCTCAGATGTCTCTTTCTCCTTCTGTTTCCTCAAAGGTTAGGTGTCTCAATCCGTCTAACCCATCTTCATCTAGCTCTGCATCCACCTTGTCATAGGTCGCATATTTTGGAGAATTAGTGTTGTATAGACATTGTAGGAAGTTTTCATCCATACAACCTTCAATCAACTGTCCTGGGGTGAACAAAACCCTCTTAATCACATGGAGCATCTCAGTCATGCATGAATCATCGCCTCTGAATGAGAAGCTACGCCTCTAGAACATCCCAATCCGTTGTTTGCCTACGAAGTTACTCTTGCACGTACCAAGCTAGGGGAACGGTACCTGGGGTATCTATGAATATATGTACCCACAGTGCCTTTGGGATCCCTTGTCTTTTCCAACCTGTTATGCAGGCTTCTACATGCCTCTCGAGACTTGAATTCCCTTTGTATTTCATACTATCTTCCAGTCGGTCTTCCTCCTAGCCAAATATCTCCCTCATGGCTTGCTTTATGGCTTCCCACTCCCGCAGTGTGTTGCGGTGTGTTCTCCACCACCTTTCCGGTGTGGCCAGGAGCATGATATCAAGCAATGAAATCTTTTTGTCTTCCCTCATTTCTTTGTCTACTTTGTTCAAAAATATGTCTACTGGTTCAATGCCATGGAACTTGAGATAATTTCTTACCTCTGCTCCTATCCAATTGATCATGACCTATTATTGCACAACATCTAGTGTTGAGTTCAGATGTGCCTTGTTGCCATGCATCCCATGCAGCTTCTGAACCAGTATCCAAGCTTTGAATACTCCTCTAGTTGATGGATTCTCCTGCAGTAGGATTTATGTAGTCTTCCCTTTTTCCTGCTGTTAGTGTGTATAGTTGGTCTAACATTAGTAGATCATCCCTGTCATCTATAGGTTCTGTGAACCTGGGTCCTTGATATGGATCTAAGGGTTGGATCACCCTCATTCCTTTTGCTTCGAAAATAATCAATTATTTCTTTAGGTCGATGAAAACATAGTTTTCATAGGCCCAGTCGATCCCAAGGAGCATTGGGTATGGGTCCTTATCTCCCATTATATCGATCACTTCGAACTCAGTGTGCATCTTCACCCCCACCACATCTACTTCCACATTTTCTAGCCTTCTAATGGGCAGGATACAGTACTGGTTCACCATTCTTAGTTGAATCGGTGAGTATTTCAGTTGCTTCTTCCCCATTGCCTTCCATGTTTTCCTAGGCAATATGTTTACATCTGATCCTAGGTCTAGCATCATGTCCCTAATTTGGAATCCCGCAACCTGAGCATTAATTCAGAATTCCTTTCCGCTTCTCTTCTTGTTTCACCACACTCTTCTGGTATGCTTTTCTAGTAGGTTGGTAGATGATCGTTCTGCTTCCCCTTCCTCCACTGATAATGTTTCCTTTAAACTTTTCCGCAACTCCTTTAACATATATTCATCTTTGATGATCTACAAGAATAATTTAAACCATTCTTCAATCAGATGATTACTATTGAGTGCGTGGAAATTCTGTCTCTGATCTTCCCTCATCTAGGTCATCCCCTCGAATAGCTTATCTGCCTCGTGATAATACTGTTTTTGTCGTTCATGTTGGTATGATTTCTTTGGGGATGTTGCCTTAACTATCAAGGGTGGGTGCACCATACCATGATCCTCCCCCATTTTCTTGCCCCCTCTTGTAACTATATTGATATTGGTTGTGTTAGCGCTTGAAATTTCACCTCAGGCTGAGAAAGGTAAACCTCAAGGCAACATCAAACCACTTAGCCTCGTAGCTAGCCCTACGGGGCAGGAGAGGGCTCTCTCCGGTCTATCTCGGTAAAGATCTTCAATTGGTGAGATGAACAATAGGGTAACACTGATTTTAGGCTAGTAAACTGATCAAAAGGGTTGATTTGGGGTTTTTAGGGTTTTTGGTGGCAAATTGAGGAGATGACAATTTTGGGTGCGGGGATAGGACACAGTTTCTGCAGGGGGTTCTTTGGGGCGAGATAGGATACGGTATTGATGCTTTAGATTGAGGTGAATGGATGAGAAAGACAGGTGAGGAGCTAAGGAGAGCAAACAATAACTTTGAATTCTCCTTAAACAGTAGAAAACATTGAAATTAAACAAACTTAAAAGCAGAGCATGACAGCCATGAATTCTTACTTTAACACTTCGTTTGCTTAATGTGCAGAAGGAAAAGAAAGGAAATGATTCACATAACACACTTACAAGTACATAGAGAAACACACCATCAATACATGTAACCACAAGAATCCCAAAAAGGACTGCAAAACCCTGGTCTTCCTTAGCCAAAAATTGCAGAGATACAGTGAATAATACAATGATAGCTTCTCCCTCAAGAGTCCAACCTTCCAACCTCTGAAAATGATTGAGAAAATACATAATATAGGCAAGCCAACCTCTTTCCTTGCCTCTAGGGGTCGAGCTCATCCTTCTAGGAGCTGTTTCAACCAATTCTAAACTGAGCACTACAAACTAGGCAGTCAAAACAACTTGCCTCTATAAGCTAGGAAACCAATTCATTCATTTAATTTTCACCTTTTTCATGAATGGATCTTCTAGAAGAGGTACATAAGTGTAAAAGTGTCATAAAAGTACATTAATTACATCAAAGAGCATAATAATCCACCCCAAAAAGTCAAACAGGGTCAAACTGCGTTTTTCTGAGCTGTACACTGAAATTTGGAGAAGTTTGCCTGTCGGGTCGCGCGCCTCTGCCTGATGGGTCGCGCGCCTTTGGGACCACATTTGGGGCACTTCCAGGTGTCCAAATTGAGCAAGAGTAGGCTTGTTGGAAATGTCTGTGAGTATACTTTCCAACCCAACTGGAATTTCTGAATTTGGTGGTCATTTTCCCCTCCAAAATTGCAATCTCCCAAGACTGCTTTCTGTGTCTCAAAAATGTGGCAGAAAGTCATTTTTTGCTTGTTTTTTGACTTTCTGGAGGCCCAAAACTTCATAAAATCTCTTGTCCATGGATGAGAATATGTAACTTCTCATGAAAAATCTGGAAATGCTGAGTTTTTGCAAAATGGAGTTGCCAGGATGAAGGGTCGCGCGGGGGGTGAGACCCGTTAATGGAGAAAACCTGTAAATGGCACAAAAAATTCACAAATGACAAAATTTTCTTCAAATTTCTTGAAATTTGGGCTGGGAGTCCCCAATCAAGTACCATGCTCAGTCAAAGAGGCTTTGACCAAAATTTGGAGTGGATCGGGCCTTTTCCGTCGTTTTAGTGCCTTGGCCAACCTCCTTGGATCCGACGATTGTAATTTTGACATTTCTCTAAAACCATGACACCTGTGCAAAAAGTGAAGGAGGTTTTTCTTCTTTGGCATGTTTTGGAAAAAACCCTCTCTCAGTTTTGCAAAATTCATCTTTGATTGCTCTGGAACATCATTTGAGTGCGACTTGTCCCGATGTGTGAAACAAGGAATTTTGTCGAAATGGAGCAAAATGAAGGGGATAGGGGGCTTCTAAATTCTTGGTGAAATTTTTGGGAGTGGGGAGGGATGTTAGGAAGTAGGGGAAAGTGGAATCTCAGAGATTGAGTGAGGGGAAGGGGTCCAAAAGGGAAAAACACAGGCCAAACCTAGAAAATTGCCAGGTTGTAGCTAGAAACTAGGGTTTGTGCAAAAATGAGGATTTTGGGGGATCTCAGTGATGGGAAGCATTTGGTAAGGTATTTTAAGGATAGGGGAAGGTGTATGAACATCAGGATACAAGTTTTGCTAATGATTTGACCATTCAAGAGATATTGCCTTCAAAACCCTAGGAGAGGGAAATGACCTTGCCTGGGCGCAACTGAAGCATGAACAAGATGTAAAATGACTCATTAGACATTGACATGATAGTGAAAACCCTATGAATGATGATAGACTCAGCTGAATGATGACATGGACTGACATTTGGACAACTTTCGAAGGAGTGAAAGCAAACCCTAGACCTAATGCCTAGTGACCAAATTTTGCTTGAAAACCCTTTGAACTGACAAAATTTGACCTGGACACTCTAAGACCACTTTGTAAGAGCATATTTGATCACTGGAGGAAGGCTGGAAAGACTGACACTAACATTGGCTCCAATGGGGATGGTAGCTCCTTGGAGGTGCCAAGAACCGCAGACCTCTGGGAGAGCAGACCAGTGCTTTCAACCATTGGGCGATGGAGTCAAAAACTCAAGCTGAAATGCATGACTGAAAACTGATGACTTGACAACACAAATTGACTTTCACTCAACTAAAAACTGACTTAGTACTTAAACACAACCGACAAACTAGAAATGATGCTCAAAGGGGAGCTTATTCATCAAAACCTACTCTAACAGTTTCATTCATCACCTGATCAAGTGAAATGAAACAACCAATGTAACCAAGTAAGTATCTCGTTTGCTGTTCGAAGTCTCCGCAAGTGCTCACTTATGAACAGCAAGAGAGAACTACTGAACGGCAACTCCCATGATAACTTAGAAACAGATCCGTTGAATGATATGAATTCTCTATCCCCCTCCAAAAACACTGCATAAGGATCTTGAAATTCAAGCACACTGGAACTTAGCTCATCTAATGGATTACTTCTCTTCTCCTCTTACCATGAATGCAAACTTTGATCTGAGCCTTGTGACGAGACCTCTGCTGAAAATGACAAAGAAACCAGCTGTCGGATCAAATTCATATCAGCACATGTTTCAAGCTCACATGTAGTCAATGGAGAAAGACTTTGACTGCAAACCTCATCCAAAACATCAGCTATTGGATCATGAAAAACCTGAAAAGACTGCTGCAATGTATCCTTTGAAAATGTATTACATCCTTCTAGCTGTTCATCTTTTTCTTGAGAGATTTTACAAAGATTCTGCCTTATAAACTGAAATGCTTCGAAACAAAAGGGTATAGAATCTTCCTGCATCATCAAATCATCTTCCACAGCTTCATCTGTAATCTGCCCTTCAATTTCATTTGGTGGCTGCAAATCTGATGCTATAGGCTGCTCAAGAATTTTGTTATCTGTCTCATCCTCAACATTAACACTGAGAGATTGCTGATTTGTTATAGGCTGTTCATTTGAAGATTTACTATGCAATCTACCCTTCAAAAACTGAAATGATTCAAAACAGAATGGTACGGAGTCACCTTGAATCATTAAATCATGTGTGTCCACTTCCAAGTCTTCAGCTGCAACTTGACAATCAACGACTTTCAGGGGTTGCAAATCTGAATATGAGAAGTCTTGAACAAAATTTTCATTGCTCTCAAGATGATTCAAATCAAGACTTGTTGACATTTGATTTCTGATTGCATGGTAGTTATCTCTGATGAACTGAAACGAATCAAAACAAAAAGGCAAAGATCCTTCTCTTACTTCAAACTTTGATGCACTTTCCTCATCATTGTCATAGCTGATATGTGATGGCTGAACATTGTATTCAAGCTGCTGAAAATGAACTTCTTCCTCCCACAAACTAGCTGCTGATTTGTATGTAAGATTAGCTTCTTTTTGGAGAACATAATCATCATCATACTGATCATACTGAGGCAAATCATCGTATTAAAACATATCATCAAGCATGCAGGTCATATCAACAGTTCTTTCTTCTCCAAGATGATTAATAAGACAATCATCATCAGATCTATGACAACTAGGATGAGAAACAAAATGTTTTGGATCAGCAACTTGTTCTTCTTCAATCAGCGAGCCATGAACTTGAACATCATAATCATTCCTTGCGTTGATCTTGTTCATCATCTTTTCCACTGTACTTACCAAAATGTCAAGCTTTACCTCTAAAGATGTCGATTTTTCCGGATCTATGTTTTTCATCTCTTCTTCTTTCAACCTTGCCCTTCGGATCAGCAGATGCGCCTCTACATTTACTGCACTGTTTTGCATCTCGTGAAGTGTTGCAATATCCCTTTCTCTCAGCTGAAACTCCATCTCCGGATCAAAGGCACCTGGGTAGTGCAAAAGAGCAGATCTAGGAGAAGGTCTTATATCAACTGGCATCGAATAATAAACTTGGTTAAATCTGGCTGAAAACTGTTGTACTGTCTCCCCTGGCAATCTTTTTATCTGGTTATACTCTTCTACAATCAAGAAAAGGTTCTGTCTGATCATCCACCTGTCGAGAAAAACTTTGACGAACTGCTGGAAATCTGAGATGCTCGCATCAGGCAGGGTTTTGAACCAACTCTTGACTTTGGCTTGCAAAGAAAGAGCAAAAAACCTAATACTAACATCTTCATCATCAACTTCAAAAAGATCTAGAAAAGTCTCAACATTCTGCACATGTTGCTCAGCGTTGATATTCTTACATTCACCGTCAAACCTCGGCAAGTATAGATCATAGTTTTTGGGGAAAGCATGGAGAACAGAAGGTAAAACAAGAGGTTTATACCGGTCTGGAATTTTACAAGGTGTAGGGGTATGTACAGCAGGTATAGAATCAGTCTTGGTCTCTTGAGGTTCATCAATCTGAAGATGGTCGTCACAAAATTTAGAAGAAAGGTCTTGATCAAGCTCAAAGGTATGCAAATCTTTGGTATTCACAATCTTCAAAGGAAAAGAATCAACTGCAGGCCGAGGATCTCTTCTCAAATACAATATGCTTTGCAAAGCCTTTTTGACATTCTTGGGAAAAGAGAAGAAATAATTTATGACAAAGAACAAAATGTCTTGGATGAAATTCCAACTTGAATACCTGATATGTCCATATTGTCCTTTCATGTTTTTGCTGGTCAAGATCATCCTCCAGTGGAGTCTTTGGATCTGATCTCGAAACTGATTTAGAGTCACCAAGTGAATGATTTCAGCCTTTCAAGTGTCTGATCGTTGTTCACCATCAACAATCAGATCTGAACTTGATACATGTACTGGGGTAAAATGCAAATGAAGTGCTGTATCCACAAGCTCACGGAGATGGACTGAAGCAGCGTTTATCTACTTCCGCTAATGCAAAGCAAAAGCGTTTCGAAGGCTACCTGGCATAACTTCAGGCTCCGTCTAAGACTTATGAAACACACACATCAATCAACAGACAAGTTTGTTCTCCCCAGTATGGTCGCCAGTATGTTAGCGCTTGAAATTTCACGTCAGGCTGAGAAAGGTAAACCTCAAGGCAACATCAAACCACTTAGCCTCGTAGCTAGCCCTACGGGGCAGGAGAGGGCTCTCTCCGGTCTATCTCGGTAAAGATCTTCAATTGGTGAGATGACCAATAGGGTAACAATGATTTTAGGCTAGTAAACTGATCAAAAGGGTTGATTTGGGGTTTTTAGGGTTTTTGGTGGCAAATTGAGGAGATGGCAATTTTGGGTGCGGGGATAGGACACAGTTTCTGCAGGGGGTTCTTTGGGGCGAGATAGGATACAGTATTGATGCCTTAGATTGAGGTGAATGGATGATAAAGACAGGTGAGGAGCTAAGGAGAGCAAACAATAACTTTGAATTCTCCTTAAACAGTAGAAAACATTGAAATTAAACAAACTTAAAAGCAGAGCATGACAGCCATGAATTCTTACTTTAACACTTCGTTTGCTTAATGTGCAGAAGGAAAAGAAAGGAAATGATTCACATAACACACTTACAAGTACATAGAGAAACACACCATCAATACATGTAACCACAAGAATCCCAAAAAGGACTGCAAAACCCTGGTCTTCCTTAGCCAAAAATTGCAGAGATACAGTGAATAATACAATGATAGCTTCTCCCTCAAGAGTCCAACCTTCCAACCTCTGAAAATGATTGAGAAAATACATAATATAGGCAAGCCAACCTCTTTCCTTGCCTCTAGGGGTCTAGCTCATCCTTCTAGGAGCTGTTTCAACCAATTCTAAACTGAGCACTACAAACTAGGCAGTCAAAACAACTTGCCTCTATAAGCTAGGAAACCAATTCATTCATTTAATTTTCACCTTTTTCATGAATGAATCTTCTAGAAGAGGTACATAAGTGTAAAAGTTTCATAAAAGTACATTAATTACATCAAAGAGCATAATAATCCACCCCAAAAAGTCAAACAGGGTCAAACTGCGTTTTTCTGAGCTGTACACTGAAATTTGGAGAAGTTTGCCTGACGGGTCGCGCGCCTTTGGGACCACATTTGGGGCACTTCCAGGTGTCCAAATTGAGAAAGAGTAGGCTTGTTGGAAATGTATGTGAGTATACTTTCCAACCCAACTGGAATTTCTGAATTTGGTGGTCATTTTCCCCTCCAAAATTGCAATCTCCCAAGACTGCTTTCTGTGTCTCAAAAATGTGGCAGAAAGTCATTTTTTGCTTGTTTTTTGACTTTCTGGAGGCCCAAAACTTCATAAAATCTCTTGTCCATGGATGAGCATATGTAACTTCTCATGAAAAATCTGGAAATGCTGAGTTTTTTCAAAATGGAGTTGCCAGGATGAAGGGTCGCGCGGGGGGTGAGACCCGTTAATGGAGAAAACCTGTAAATGGCACAAAAAATTCACAAATGACAAAATTTTCTCCAAATTTCTTGAAATTTGGGCTGGGAGTCCCCAATCAAGTACCATGCTCAGTCAAAGAGGCTTTGACCAAAATTTTGAGTGGATCGGGCCTTTTCTGTCGTTTTAGTGCCTTGGCCAACCTCCTTGGATCCGACGATTGTAATTTTGACATTTCTCTAAAACCATGACACCTGTGCAAAAAGTGAAGGAGGTTTTTCTTCTTTGGCATGTTTTGGACAAAACTCTCTCTCCGTTTTGCAAAATTCATCTTTGATTGCTCTGGAACATCATTTGAGTGCGACTTGTCCCGATGTGTGAAACAAGGAATTTTGTCGAAATGGAGCAAAATGAAGGGGATAGGGGGCTTCTAAATTCTTGGAGAAATTTTTGGGAGTGGGGAGGGATGTTAGGAAGCAGGGGAAAGTGGAATCTTAGAGATTGAGCGAGGGGAAGGGGTCCAAAAGGGCAAAACACAGGCCAAACCTAGAAAATTGCCAGGTTGTAGCTAGAAACTAGGGTTTGTGCAAAAATGAGGATTTTGGGGGATCTCAGTGATGGGAAACATTTGGTAAGGTATTTTAAGGATAGGGGAAGGTTTATGAACATCAGGATACAAGTTTTGCTAATGATTTGACCATTCAAGAGATATTGCCTTCAAAACCCTAGGAGAGGGAAATGACCTTGCCTGGGCGCAACTGAAGCATGAACAAGATGTAAAATGACTCATTAGACATTGACATGATAGTGACAACCCTATGAATGATGATAGACTCAGCTGAATGAAGACATGGACTGACATTTGGACAACTTTCGAAGGAGTGAAAGCAAACCCTAGACCTAATGCCTAGTGACCAAATTTTTCTTGAAAACCCTTTGAAATGACAAAATTTGACCTGGACACTCTAAGACCACTTTGTAAGAGCATATTTGATCACTGGAGGAAGGCTGGAAAGACTGACACTAACAGGTTGTAGGAAGATCGTCGTTGGTACGAGGTTCGACGTTAAGCAGGTTAGCCCCCCTCTGTCCAGTCCTTTACTCCCACTTTGCAATGAGTTCCAGGCAATCCTCCGTGGCATAAGTATTGATTCAACATTGTGAACACCATGGTCTTCTAGGGAGCGAGAATTCCCTAGTGACATGTCCATCTTGGTCACAGTTGTAACACCTTATGGGGCCTCCTCCTCCCGTTCTTCCTCCTCTCCCATTTCCTCCTCATCCTCCCCGATTTGACTTATTGATCCTGAACGTCGACCTGTCTAGTTGTTTTGCTAGAGCATCTAGTGCTTGACATTGGTCAGTGTGATGTGTTGTAGATGCCAAAAACTCACAGTGGTTGTTATTAGGAACATTAGAGTACTTTTGCAGTATCGGGCACATCCGTGGTAGATGTCAATACATTATACAAATCTCACAATATTCCTGGTTGTTTCGTCCAAGAAAAACTCCTTGCGCTCCTACTGCCACAACTCTTGCAGTTGGTGGGGTCCCTGATGATCCCGCAACCCCCCCTATATGGTTAATTCCCCATAACCTTGGGCACTCTGTCGTGACATGTCCTTCCACCATGCAGTGTGTGCACCATACGTTGGGTCTGGCTGGCTGCATTGGTTGAAGATCCTTCAATTTCTCCATTAAAGTTGTGATCTGATTCTGAAGGCCCATAATTGACGGATCTTGCAAACTCATCCCTCCCCAATATTCATGAGGATATCCAGCCATGGCCTCTATGCGTGATGCTTGCTCCAAAGCATCTTGGAGAGTCCCGATTTTCTGTTGCGTCAATGGCGTTCTTGTGAGGGGTAGGAGTGCCTTGATGAACCAGTCTCGCTGGTGATTCAGATCTAGAGTGTAACTCAACTTAGCAATGGCATCCTTAAACCTTTGCATGAGTTCCCAAGCAGTTTCTCCCTCCTTCTGCTTGATTTCCCACAACTTCGATATCCCTTGTTGGTCTGTTTGAGGTACTTTGAATTCCTATATGAATCCTCTCTTGATATCATCTATCATGGGATTCTAGTTTTGTTCCACCCATTTTATAAACCAACCCAAAGCTCTCTCCCTTAGCGTGGTTTGAAACTCAACTGTCTTGAAGTTGTTTGGAGTTTGTCGTGCTCTCCAAATAGCTTTGCAGAGATACCAGTGCTGTTCCATGTCTCTGTTTCCCCTCCCCACAAAATCTGGATATATGGTAAAGGATCCCACCATGCTTACTTGGGTACATGCTAGTAACATGAACCCCTTGTTCTCTTGTTGTTGGGATCCTTGCAATCCCAAGTTACTAATACCATTGGTTCCTTTGTTATTTCCTGTATTGAAACTGACCTTATATTTCTTGCGCACACTGTGTACCAGTATTGCCTTGGCTAATTTAATAACAAATTTCTCCAGATTATAGTAAGGTACCAAGGAAGGTTAGGAGGAATACTACTTGTACCTTGGGGTTATTACTACTGACTCCTAGTGGATGCTTCTCCTTCGGAAAATAATCCTCTCATGATGCTGCCCATGTCCTCTTCTCTTTCTTCTTCATATCTACTCCACATTTTTTCCTGCACTATCCTTCCCGCAACCTGTAAGGAAGGATCCTCTTCATCATTTTTGCTCCTATCCCTCCTGTTTCCAATATTTCTTTGTCTTGCATCCTCTTTGCCTCCCCCTTCCTCTTAGGATTTTCCCGACACTGCTCCTACTTGGTGGAGTCCCATCTTTCTCTTCTTTAGAGTCTAAACCACTCTCGCTTGCCACTTGTCAGCTAGCAGCGCTCTCCTCTGTGCTCTAACGTCTCTAGCTTTTCGCAACCCTTCCACATCCATTCCTTCAGCAACATCTCTATTCCCTAATGGGTACATTCTCCCCTTAGGTCCTTCCCCCTGTACTAGGGCTTTACACTACCATCTCCACGGTAGGTGAGGGCAGTAGTCCTTCTTCTACCATAAAAATTTTAATCCACAACGACACTTCCCTCATCAACCTTCCTCTTGATTCAGATCCGAACACCGCTTCTGCCTTTGAGAAAGATTAATAACTTTCGGTGGCAAACTCGACTATATAGCATTCCACCGTAGTCTTCACCCAAAAATCGACTACTCTGGTTAGCTTTGTTGGGTGTGGAGCTTGATTATCTTCTGTAGTCAAAGGTATTGCAACATTGGACCTCAGTTCGTAATGGGGCAGCAAAGCCGCCTATAAAATATATGCTGCAGGGCGGTCTAGGGGGGTGGCTGCAACCTTTGGGATCCCCCCCCGGTGGGGGATCGGGGACAACACCCCTGAAGCTAAAAATAGATGTAAAATTTCCTTGTAAAATGTTGTAATTTCGTAGTCAATCTGGGTCATTCATTAGGTGGAGATCTGCCGGTAGAAGCTATGTTTAATTTAGGGTTTTTTCCCTAGAAGGCAACCCCTCGCTATATATGAGGGAATTGTATTGCGTCTATGTATATTTGTATTCTGAGTGAGGAAGAGAGAGGAGATTGAGAGAGAAGAGGGAATTACAATGGATCTGCTGTAGGTTGTATCTGTTCAGTTTGCTGGATAATATAAAAGGAAGGACTGACTATTTCTCCATGGATGTAGCCCAAACTGGGTGAACCACGTATATCTGTGCCTCTCTTGTTTTATGCATTTTCCCTGTTTATATTTCTACAATATTTTACGTGTTCCATTTCTCTATAATATATAATTTTCTAGCAAGCTCGCTATCTAACTGCTGGAGTGATATGAGGCCCGAGGGCATCCAATTACGGCGAGCTGACGTCGGTCCCCCTAACTGATTCTGCATTTTTAGCCTGTTCAATAAATTATATAAGTCCTCTGGGAAATTGCACCATAAGATCTCATATTGGTCATTAGCACCCTCGACATATAAAATTCCTTCACTCACCTTGCCGATCAGTTGATTCCTTTGGATAGCTTGCTCTACTATAAAATGATATATTCTATGATCCCACTAATCCCTAATATCTTTCTTGAATATCCTCGACACCATGTTCTAAACAAGTTCTTGTGACTTCAGGTCCTAGCAACGGAACCATTTGTTGGCACAAAAGAGTCATCAAGGGAGAATACCCTGGGTGCAAGTGTGGAGGGCCAACAATGGATCGTTGTAGTCAAGGAAAAGGCCAAAATTTTCACCTTATTCAAGGGGTAAGGAGTCTCACTCGAGGAGTATCGCAACCAAACCTAAGAAGGGTTCATCATGCGATCAAGGATGCATCCACCGGTAACATATATAAACAATGTCACATACATAATCGAGATAACATCATACAATCCAATACTAAGAAACTACTACATGCATGAATCTTATAGGATATTTAAAATTTTAATTGGGTTGACACATCATGAGCAATCATACACACCATACTAAGAATCCAGTCTAGACTTTACTTCATATTAATTAAACGGTAGACTATTACATGACATATCGACATTCGCCACAGATGATTACAAGGAATTCCCGTTTACAGACTCACAGGCTCGTTCTTTAACTTAGGGGTCCTGCTGCAACCAACTATCCCATTCGCAACACCAATGCCAACAACCAACCCCTCTTTCTTATGGGTCTTCTCCTTTTGTATTTCCCCTACCACCTGGACTGCCAGTTCCCGCTCGGTTGTTCTTTCCCTCGGCTGCCACACCTCCTTCCTGTCCGCTCAGCTACCTTTGTCTTCTACTAACACTTTGTTGCAGCCACTCTGCAACTACCTGTTCCTACTTTCCCCTCTAGCTATCCTCCCTGCAACCTAACTGTTGCTGCCGCCACCTGTTTCCTCCTCGTTCTTTGGCAAACCAAAATAATCAAAATCTTTTCAAAATCAAAACAAAGGCCCCAACACCTCACTAGGTGTCTTAATAAAATTATTATTCATTTGAAGTCCTCCATTGCGTACTACAATGTTTATTTTTTGTTATATGTTTTGGGTTGCATATGATCTTTTTCTCTACAAATATTTTCTTCTTTTGTCATTGCAAATCTGAAGTGTAAACAACCATATTTTTTTATCTGGGTCACTTGTCACCAATGACTTAAGTGAAGTATTTTTGGTACACTTCTCCAAAATCTTTACACTAACAAATGGTGACTCCACTAGGGATTTAGCTGCATAGTTGTCAGCAAATGTCGGCTCTACTAGTGTAGTAATTCATAACCTTGGTGACTATTGTTTCAACTATTTTCAATGTTTTTCCAACTATCTTTAGCCCTTTCAATTTCTATTTTTAGATCTCCTTTGTTTTTTGGAAAATTTTCTATTTTTGATGGGGTTTTGCATCTTTCCATAGGTCACAGGTACCAACTGAGCAAGGGACGACACATTATGGGTCAGATATACCGAGAAAGAGAATTGGGAGCAGAGCGTACGTTTGGGCCCAATATCTATGCCCAGAATGCATTTTTCTTCCTAAAAACTGCGCCAACGCATTTTTCAGGTTAATTTATGCATTCTGCCATTTAAAAAAAAAATCAGAATTTTCCAGTTTTGCTGATAGTGTTGTGAGTGTGGTGGGAAGGGTTTATGTTCTTTCCTGAGTCACCCATAAGCATAGATTCACTTATTAGTTTCTCATTGAGGAAGGAAAAACCCCCCTAGGTTTTAGAGTACACCTCCACCATTTAGGAAGAGATATGTTGAGTAGAGGAGTTTAAGGTGCAACATTTTCAACCACTAAGTTTCATGGTTTTTTCCACTGTTTTACAACCCTTTCAGATGGTTTCTTTCATCATTTTACTCCCTTCAAATTTTAGTGTTTCCTTTCCCCTTAGGATCCCCTTGTGTATCCTGGTTTTTAGATCTTCTTGCCTATCCTTTTTTAGCTTTTTCACCTTTGATTTTTGCTAGTTTTTTGCACCATTTTCAGCCGCCCTTTTCCTTTAGATTCCAGTCCCTTAGAAATTATATATTTTGACCATTTTATGTGTCTTTGAGTTGCTTGTTTTCCATCTCTTTCTTAGCTGCATGATTTCCTTCTTGGGTGGGGGGTTGTGTGCTTGAATTTTTTGTTTATTTTACTATCCATTTTCAACATTATTTACAATTTTTCAACACTTTATTTTTAGCAGCACATGGCATCATAAAACATGCTCAATTAAATCATCCACTTGACACATCATTTTCACACACTCACACCCTAAGAGAACATGAGCGTGGTTAACATTGCCAAGACAAGACTTGCAATCCTACACCTTAGTAATTCAACTCACATAGATTAAGTCCACTTGGGCACTAGGGCCAAAACAATATTTGTAGTTAGGTGTAGGATCAGTGGGATAGGCTTCCAATAACACCCATTGATCACTTACATTGAGACATAGAAATTTGACATATTAGGGAGCTTAAAATCCTTCACCATCCCATGGTCCAAAGTCGGAGTGCATTAGAAACCCAATTCAGAGGGGGTTAGGCTAGATCATGGTGCAAGCGATTCTCCTCAGGGTTACCATACTGATGGTAGGGAATTCCGTGCTATGGTTGATCACAAAGAAGCTCAAGACTTGACCACCCCCATGGGATGAAGGTAACCTTAGTGGCCAATCTTAGGAAAACACCCTATAGGACTGGTTGTGGGAAAGCATCTAGTCCTCTACCCCACCTTTCTCTAGACAACTCTGCTTGTAGGGATCAAATTCTATCAAGTAAGAAGTCTCTTGGAAAGCCATATGAAATAATATATATAGGACTTGTTTGAGGATTTAGATTGCCTTTAGGCTAGAGGTTGTTTCTTCTTTGAGAGGACATATTTTACTGAATTGGATTAGCATATCATTATAGTTACTTTGCACTTGCACCACTACACTAGTGCTTGCTTGCTCTTTTTTATTCTTTTCTCCTACCATCACCCTTTAGTCTATTGAGTCATCTTTGTCTTGAAACCATTGCGCCTCCTAGGAATTTGTCGCAGATACTTCGTGGCCTTCTCCCTAAGTGTCCTTTAAGACATATTACTCCTCCCTGTCGAGTTAGAGTTCATCCTCCTAGTCCTTTATTAATTCCCCATTCTAACTCTAGTTCTTTTGATTCATCCAGTTCTTCCTTTGATTTTTCATCTTCCCATCCCTGCACCACCACCATTTCAGAGACCAATGTGGGTGGTGGAAACCAAGGTAACCTCGCCAATAAAACCTCTACCGGTATGGTCAATAATCCTCACTTTCTTCCTTATATGGCTGGTTTGAGCCTCCCTAATTTCAGGCATCTCATCAATGACCCTCTTCTCCATAACCCCAATTTGCCTCCTATGCCTACTAAGATTCCATCCAACATTCCCAAGTTCAAAGGTAATCTTGGAGAAGATCCCACAAATCTTGTTTGCTCTTTTCACATGTGGTGTTCATAAAATTCCATTACCAAAGACTCCATTTGTCTTTTCCTTTTCCAACACACCCTAACCGGAGCTTCTTCCAAATGGTATGTGGACCAACCGCATGCCTCCCATTCCACCTTTTCAACTCTCGCCAAAGATTTTCTTTCTTATTTCTAACTACATCTATGATTCGACACAGGTACCAAACTTTTGACCTCTTTCCGTCAAACTTCTACTTGTTGGTGTCCTGAATTGCTCTATTTTTACCCTATTCCCATAAGCCTTAACCTTTGTTTTATCTCTATTTAACCCTCTCATTCCTGCACTAGTCCAAGATAATCATCTATTCCTACATATACTTCATATTTCATAATTAAGATTTATTAAGTGCTTTATTAATTACTTTACATAGATTTCATACCTTTTAGTATCTCTTGTAACTTATGTTTAACTTTCCTAAAAGTAATTGAAGAACTAAGTGTTAATCATTATTTAGCGTGATCAGTGCAGGCAGATTCTTGCACCGCCAATGATGTTGCTTCATGATCTCTGTGATATTCCACGCAGGCGTTTTTTATCCACGACTCCTAGTTCAGTTGCGGACTATCTGAGGATGGACATTGGCGGTGTATAGTTAGGGATACTTGCCAAGAATATGGTCTACGACCAACAAAGTTCGTGCTTTATTATAACCATTAGCTGATTTTGCAATGTTGTTTGTTAGTCCGTTCGACCGAAAGGATGGATTAGGAAATGCCTGTAATTAGCAGAATATGGCTAAGGCTGAGAGACTGTATATAATGTAGACTGTAGGTAGAGCCAAGCTAGCGATCTCTGAGTTGTAATTTCATTTACTTTGTAATTTTGTATCGCCCTCGGTTCTAGGCTGGACTTGCACTATCATGTATATTTGCTGATCAAGTTAATACAAGGAACGCGCCATGTTTTCTTCACACTGTGTTTAATTTTTATTTCATGCGTGATTAAGTGCTGAACCATTTCGTTTCCTAAATGGGAAATGAGCTGGTTGGCTAGGGCCCAGCCAACCCAACTCGTTTACCCTTGTGCTTTCGCCATTTAAAAATCATGTGTGAACATTTATTCATTTGCAGTTGCGTGGCTTGGATTTCTCTTATGTTTATTTCAGAAGTTCTGAGTTAAATTCATTTCATAGTCAAGCATGAACGGATCCGTAGTTTGGAAGTTTAATTAAGTTTATTTCTTTCTTGCAATTTCTTTCCTGCAATTACTTTCTTGCAATTTCCTTCCTGCAATTTTTGTCTTAGTTTGCTTCTGCTCAGGTCATGCAGGAAGATTCTTCCTGTACCAGTGCATGTAGTTTCCTGCACTCCGGTTTATTCATTTACTTTACAACAAGTGTTACGTTCCTTTTCCTGCTAATAATTTCATTTATTCCTGCAAGAAAACATATTGTTAATTCAAGTAATCATTCTCAATGTTAAGAGTTATACTTCTGAAGGATCTAAGAATGTTTACATGAATTAAGGAAGGACATTATTACAAACACCATACTTTACACTTGCATTTTATGACTTAAGAAAAAGGAACATAAACGTTATAAGTGAATTATCAAAAGTTATTTGATGCATGCAAATTACTTTGACTGCTGCTTGATTATTTCGAATTGTTTTTGCTTTATGAAGTTTACTTTCATTGCAAAGTTCAGTTAATTAAAGCATTCTTTTTCACGTGTAATTTATCTCAGAATCTAGCTTGCAATTGAAATTCTTTTCAACACGTCTTTTAATTCTTTGAAAGTAAATTAGAAACTTTGGTGAAGGAAGCTCTTTCGCGGTGCAAGAGTTGGTCTCTTGTCACAGGAATAGAGTGCTCTAAGCCTTGAGGCTTAGAGAACCTCCATAAAGACATAAGTCTTCAGTAAAGAAGGTAAAACATACTTTTTTCACATAAGTATTGTACTTGCAATAGTGCAAGCAGATTGCAATAGTACAAGAACTGGTTGCTTGGTGTAGAAGGAAGATCAATTGGGAAACAGATCTTTCCAAGGGCCCACTCATTAAACTGTTAACCATATATACTGAAGATAAACATAGTATTTCATTTCAACATTTAAGATTTCTTCCAATTGTGTGAAATTTCCTTTACTTGATTTCCTCGAAACTTATTCTTTTACATTCCAGCACTAGAATTGTTTTGGTGTCGATTGTCTTTAAGATTTTTTTTGTATGATTCTGCAACATTTCATTTAAGAAGTAGGATTAGGAATAAGAAAAGTTCATACCACTTCTGGGATTGCCTATGCTTCGTATCTAAGTTTAGGAAACCCTTGGGTTGACAATTAAGTGTTGAGGAGTTTGCTTCAGTGCAATTCCTGCACCCAACATTTTGGCGTCGTTGCCAGGGAGGCGATTTGAATTGGTAATAATTTTTCATTTTTTGCAATAGGATTAATTCTGCTATTATTTTTTTGCAGTGTGATTTTATTTTCTTGAAGGAATTTATAGGTGTCCAGTTATTTTTAAGTTGCAACATTTTTGTTGGAATTTTGTTTTGTCATTTTTTGAAATGAATGCCTAAAAGAGGTAGGGGTCTGAAGTCCACTAGGGGCCAAAGAAATACTGATAAATCTGAAACCAAATCTCATATTGGGCCTTCTTTTGTAGGTAGAAATTTCAAACAAACCCAGACTCATCATGTAGGAACAATCCACTTGGGTTTTGGTAGCAGTGGTCCAAGTGTGACACAGCCCACAAAGGGGAAGAAGGGGACTCTTAGAACCCATAGTCAGCCTTCTTAGCCTATTGAGAGCGGTTCCTATGGAAGAGCAATAATGGAAGATCATGAATATCATGAAGAAGGAACTGGTGAAAATTAGGCAAATGAGGAACAATCCACTTTTGGATTCCCAATTGTGGATCTTGATACACAAGTACAAATGAAAAATATTTCACCATCAGCTCTTCCTCATTTCGATGGTAAGGTACATGAAGATCCAGACCCTTTCCTATTTGAGTTTGATATTTTGTTTAGAAGTTATGATTATTCATCTGATGCCCAAAAGTTAAAGTTGTTTCCTGCAACTCTCAAGGAAGCAACACTCTGATGGTTCATGAGACTAGGAGGAAACACTATATCTTCTTGGGAACAAATGAAGAGAGTGTTCTTGTCAAAATATCAGGAATATTGTAAGACTAGAGATATTCAAGATGAAACCTTTAATATTGTGAGAAATGATGATGAGACTCTAGAGGACTACTTTGAGAGATTCCTGTACATCCTCAAAAGTTCAAAGCACAAATTTGATCTAAGTACCATTAGAACCTTGTTCTTATGGGGGCTTACTAACGATGTGTTGGGCCTAAGAATTATCCTTAAAATTCATCTACTTCCACTCCATTCAACATCCACTTTCTCTCCATTCACACATTTTCTCACCTCTATTCCACCACCATGTCATCACATCCGCTTCACTTTCATCATTATATGGGTTACCTTTGTGTTTTCCAAAATATTATTAATTCTTAGTATTCTTAAGAGAATTTGTGGTTAAACTTTAGAAAATAATATCCATATACTTAGCCTAACAATTAGAATAAGTCTGTTGACATGTGTAGGTACAAAGGAAGCTTCTAAGACACCCTTATGTGGCACTCTATGTTCAAATTCGAATTTGAGAAGATCATGAACCTCATGGATAAGATCATGGACCTCATGGAGAAGATAATGGAGGATAGGGTTATGTGTCACCATTGGTTGAGAGATATGTGGATTTGAAGAGGGAATAGTGGATCCACATTTATGAGTTTGTTATCATAACTTTTGTATAAATAGGAGTGTTATATCCTTCATTTGTAACTTTGGAATTTAGAATTTAGAATTGAGAAGTTAGAATTTGGAATCATTATATTGGAGATTTTAGAACCTCTTGGAATGTAGAACTTGTAATTGCAAATTGCAATTGAAGATAAATAAAATGGAGCTTCTTTGATCTTCTACATTTGACTTCTCTTTTGGTGTGCCTGTGAATCCTTGGAAGGATCCCCATTGCCTATCAAGTACACTTTTATTTTGGTAGGATTTTATTTTATGTTTGTTTGTGAATTTCATCAGATTAAATTATTAGGTTCATATGTTTGAAATATTAACGAATGACCTTTTGTAAGAAAGTATTAATGTTTCCTTCAATGAATCTGATTTGTTATTTAATGTTTGATTTCATTAGTTTAAGTTTCTGATTTATATGCTTGAGATATAAATGAATAGTCTCTTGTAAGAGAGATTTAATATTTCATGCAATCAATCAAAATTAGATTTTGTTGATTAAGATGATTAGAAATATTAATGAGTAGTCTCCTATAAAGGAGCTTTAATATTTCTTATACTTATCACAATGTCTTTTAATTTTTAGATTTCGTTTTGTTAAATGACTAAATAGATGTTGGAAATCCCAATGAAAAACCTCCTGTAAGGGAGCTTTGGCATTTCTTCACCTAGCTTAGTCTAGTTTGTCTCTAAGTCCATATATATTGGATGATCCTCGAAGTTTACTTACCCGGATTGATAGTAAATGAAACTCTAATTTGCATCCACATTTTAAACCCAACATTTTGGCGCCATTGCCGGGAGGGTGATTTAGAGATAGACTTAGGAAGTTATTTTCACTGCAATTTCTTTTTATGGACTAACTTGTGAAACCTGGTGACATTAGGATCTTCATCAAGGAGTTCAAAGCTAGGAGCATTTTTTATTTTGGTACTTAGTTAGTTTCAAATTTAGTTTAAAAAAAAACCCATTTCTTACTAACTCATCTACAGTTGAGAAATTTGAAGATGTTAAACAGGTACTTCTTGGAGAGAAAGGATAATATCAAAGACTGGTTTCAAAAGAACCTTGCGCCAAATCCAAGGATCAAACAGGTTACTTACATCCTTGCAAACAATCAGGTAAGAATTTTAAATTTAGATGTGAGCATTTTTGAATTTTTAGTCCGTAGATGGCTTCATTGGAAGCATTCTTTTACCTAAGAAATAAAAAAAAATTCAAGTTAAAATAGAATAGATTAGCAAAATAAAACCAGATCTAGTACTAGAGTTTTCTTTTAGTCTTGTTTTTTAAAACAAAAATAATAAAAAAATCATCATCATTTCTCACAAATAAATTTACATCCACGCTAACCTAAAAAATAAAAATAAACAAATCAATAGGTTAGTCTTTTCTCTTCATGCGCTTTGAGCGATGAGGTAGATTAGAAAATCTATTGATTTATTTTCAAAATTAAATAAAAATTCCTTGTTGGGAAATTTGCATAAATCATTAAAACTACAACATCATAAGAATATTTTCGATTTCAAAATTTAAAAATTAAATTTGTAGCTTAGATCAATGTGTTAAAACTGCATAAAACTTGCCATCAATGAATTGCCTCTGAAGTAGCATCTTTCAATATAGATGTACGAGAATGTACTAGTCGCACCTCAGCTCCAAGAAGATGCATTTGGAAGACATTCAAGGACTGCCTTTCCATATCTTGTGCACCCATGTAAACAACACAATGCAAACCGAACCATGCACAGACAATAGCTGTTGCAACACTATGTTGCCCAACACCTGTCTTAGCGATTATTCTTCTCTTGCCAATGTGTTTAGCGATAAGTGCTGGTGCAACAAAATTGTTAATCTTATGGGCACAAGTATGGGAGAGATCT
Organism: Pinus tabuliformis; assembly: GCA_031772625.1. Classification (NCBI taxonomy): domain Eukaryota; kingdom Viridiplantae; phylum Streptophyta; class Pinopsida; order Pinales; family Pinaceae; genus Pinus; species Pinus tabuliformis. Next base: position 57,562,455 of record CM062816.1, read on the forward strand.
TCTCTTTTCAGATAAATTTTTGGTCATCCATATGAACGTTTTATTGAGGGTAGTGTGCGTACTTTATGTATTTCCTCAGGCAGACACTATGGTTATCGTTTTCGTTAAGGCTATCGCTATGGCTCTTTCCCTTTGCACGAAATATTTGTAGGCAAGGCATATAATCTCGTTGGCTCCCACCAAAAACCACACCCACCAAAAACCATTTGCCCCATTTTTGGCAAACCATTCAATGATACAATACAAATTTAGTTCCGATTTCCTCATCTGGATGCATGGGATTTGATCTATTTTGGTAAGATTTGACTATTTGGTTGTGGCTTAATTCTCCGAGAGTATAGTGTAATTCTTGTCGACTGCATTCAAACCACTTGAATATTAAGGATCATGCTCAGATTTGAAAAACCCAAGCCTACGTGCTCGGGATTCATTTGGTTATGGCAATGCAAAAGTGATAGACCCTAGCAGAAATCACTCCAAAAATAAGGTGTAAACATCAACAGTCTTCCCTAGTTGAACAAATTTGATCATAGAAAATCATTCACACTAATTTGACCTTTGGACTGGATAGGGGTGAATGATAATGCAAGTTCATCCATAATTATCTTATCGAACGGTGAATCCTATGCATAAATTTCCACTGAGTTTGGTCTACCAAGTCCCCGGTGGTTTTCTACTAATAAAGGAATTATTTGCGGCCTAGAGGAATTTCATTGGATTGTATTCATTTTTATCCATATATCGAAATCTCTCTATCAGAATAGAAATAAAAAATCGATGATATTTCTACGTAGAAATCGATCTTGGATCGAGCACTATCGGCACTCCTGAATATTGCCATGTAAATTTCACAAAATACTTCAGTAGTGCCTTCTAGTTGGACAACAATCTGGCGAAAACATTCGAAGGAAGGAAACAACTGTGCTACTTAAATACCGGGGTAATGGTAATCGATATAGCCAAATGGCAGCAGATGCATGTGCTACCCATTCAGCCAGCTTCCAGCTCCCAAGAAAAGCTTCATGACATACATATAAATGCCACTCTCTTATGCCCTGATGATGACACACTCCATGAATGATAAAAAAAATCTAACGCATTTCGAACGTTTGTTCCACTATTACGTGAAAGAACTTTCATTCCAGCCCTTCGTTCATTCATTAGTTCCATGATTGCATGGCAATGATTGTTTTCACGGTTTGTTTCATGGATGTATTCTTTATGGGATGTTCTCATGATTTTCAAAATGATTGTTTCAAAATCTAACAATTGTGCCATATTTATATTGCAAAACAATTTTGTGATATGCACAGAAGACTGTTCCAGAAATTATTTGCCGAGGACAGTCACCAATTGAGGCGCTCGATCAACATTTTAGTTTGACTGTGCTCAAATGATATTGCTCAACTACACAGTCAACCTATACTTGCTCAGTACCAGTCTAGCGCAGATGACAGAGCAAAAATGTACCGATCTGTCATGTAGGTGACCTGAATCTGAATACCAGTGGTAAGGCTACTTTGATTCTGAATGAATATCAAGATTACCGAATCTGAATACCGATTTCTCAAACCGCACCAGCACCAGCAAAAGACACTAGCCCAGACTCCAACAAAAATGTAGCAGAGAAACACAACTTTTGTAAAAATTTCAATTTTAAAAAGCGGTTTTTGGTTGAACCAGGGCGAATTTGAAAAAAACAAAGACATGGGTGTTTTCCAGAATAGAATGAATTACATAACCCAGAAATTGTTTGCTTGGATTTGTAACAATTTGAGAGGAAATCGTGGTTCTTTGGGACCCTATTTTGGTAACTGTGTGAAGAAAAAAATGGTTTTTAAAATTAATGCACAGACAATTACGGGTTTTGCTGGCAGTGAAGCAGATTTGCTGGTAGTTTTGCTGGTTAATGCACTGGTGTATTCATCATAAAACTCCACCAAATGTGGTCAATGTTACTAATTTTCATGTGCTGTTACGTGGATCGTGCCAAGAACTTGGCATGTCAATGGTAATTTGCCACCGATTGTAAAAAAATATCATTGAATCAGGTATGATCTAACATTGATCACTGACATATGATCTACTGGATAGAAACCTTGCACTATTATCAACTTCATGAAGAATAATCATAGAAAAACATTTACACGAGGAGAAAAAGCTGGCATGAGAGGACGGTAAAGAAATGATTTGCTTCAGATATACGTCACTCCAGAATCGATTGTAGTCGGCGGTAAGAGGTAAGCACACATTAAAATTTCTGTGCAATAATCATTGAAAATTCACCTACATTTTGATTTCTTCAGTAACGATGGTATATATAAAGGGCAATAATGGGAGGTACTATGTATTTGAAATTTTGTAAATACACATAAATATAATAATATACGAAAAAAAAATCATTGAAAATTTCAAAGAGTCATAACTAGAATAGCTCATAGCTCCTATATTCTTCTAATTCCTTCACAATGTAGATTTTCATAAATATGATATTCTAATCATAACTCTTATAATTGCTCGATCACAGTGTATACTTTTGTAGAATTAAAAAAATATAATATTCTTAAAAAAGATTTTTGAGGAAGAAATGAAATAAGATCGGACAATCACTCAGTCAGTCAATAAGCAATCTAACATTAACATGCAATAAAAATGTTAAGAACGGTACGTTGATCGGCTACAATGAATTGTTGACAAGTGCTCCACGTTATAATTTAACAACAACTCAAAGTGATTCAATACGTTCATAGTTGGACACACAGATGGTAACACACTTGAAAGAAAATTAGGAGGATTCATTTATAAAACATTTAGAGGATTAGAGATGGCATTAACAACTATGCTTTTATTCTTGTCGTATGCTTTTATGTAACGTACTAATCTGCAGGACACAACAAAACTCTAATGCCAAGCTTTTTGCCATGCACATTCCATGAACCATCTGACACAAGTAAGTAATTTGTATTTCATGGGTATTTATTAAAAATGGACTGTTATCAACATCAAGAATTAGACTAAAATTACGCTTTTGAGTCTCCTTAAACTGTTTCATTTGGCATTAATTTTTGCATAAGAATCATCAAGGAATTGGCCATTTCTTTTTTAACATACTTATGTTCTTTATGCCAAGTTTTTTTGCAGATTTCAGATGATCAATTGATCATTAAGGAAACTAATTGTGCACACAAATGGTCTTCAAAAGACTAATTTCATGAGAAATTCTAAAGAACAAGTCCATGAACATAAACAAAATTTCCAAAAAATTACACGTTCTTGCAACTTCCTGTAATAGCTTAATGGTTTGACATGTTGCATGACAGATTAGCAAAATTCAAAGAGATGGGGTTTGTTCCTAAATGTACAAGGATGATGAAATACATATCCACACTTGAATTCGACGTCTACACATGGCTGGTCAACGTTGGTCAAACTCAACTATTTTAGTAGAAAGTCAAGAATTAAGGAGCATATTTGCGATATTTGAGAGTTTGCATGCCATAATTCATTTTTTCCCAGCAAGAGTCATTATCCATTTCCCGTTACCCACATACACTTCATTACATTTTCTTCAATCCTAACCCACCAATAAAACCAACGAAGCTCATCTACAAGCTTTTTGTTCGACTTTACATATTCATTGCCAGTTTCCTTTTTCCTACACTTGCAAATAAAACCTTGCTTCCATACACCACTGAGTCCATAGTCCTTGAGTCTAAATATTTTTCTAAAACAGAAGCTTGCATGCCTTAACGACAAGCTATCATTTCGATAAACAAAGGGAATACATCAACAACAAATTCATTCATACTTAGAAAGATGTGTTCGGGGCATCTTGACTCTCATCCACATCAAAGATGGGAGCTCTCATGTTGACTAGTGGCATCCATCAATGGCCACTAAGTTAACAATTTTTTGTTATGTTCGACACAAAAACATTTATTCACATGACAAGAAATGTGCCAATGAGCTGGTTCCGTTGAAGACTTGAAGACCAATCATTTTGTAGCAGACGAAGTAGAATTACATTCATTACTTTTTAGTTTTTTGATGTAAATGACTTGAGGACAAGTCAATAAATAAGGTTGGAGGGGGAAGTGTAAATTCTAAATTTTGTATACCTTCCAAGCCTTATACATTTTCAGCCGCATTCAACAGCAGATTCCGAACATTCAACAGAAGATCCAACATCAGATTTAGCAGCAGATGTAGCAACAATAAAATATTCAATTTTTCGACTTCATCCACCATTTTCACAGCCAAGTAAAGAAGACAATGATTAGAATTTTGCAGCCACACATGCACAACGCTCATCCATTTTTGAAAGGTTAAGTCGAGGTATGATATTTTCTTACTTTTAACCATTTAATTCCTTGAAAGCTAGAATGATAATTTTTGGAAAAAGCTTCCTTTCCTCATTTCATAAAATTTCCAAAACCATCAGTTTGTGGGGGGGATACATTTACATTCATACTTTGTCACATTCATATTTTTCCATATTCATATATCACATTCTAAAATCCACATACCTTCAAAATCTATTCACTATTACATGAGCATATAAATGGCTTTGTAAAAAGTTCTTAAAAGCTAATTGGATGCAACACAATCATGGTTGTTACACAAGAACCAACCATGATGCATTCCAACAAAAATACAATGCAATAAAAATCACATTATCATTATGCAAAGATCATACATTGAATTTGAATGCAACCAACAAAATACGGTCGAAACACAAGAACCAACCAAGTTGCAATTCAACAAACACACTTTGCAAAAGTTAAGTAAATAATATCATGCAAAGTTTAAGCCAAAGCTCAAGTATCAAAAGTAATGTAATAGATTGCATGAGGACATGCAATACCTTCAGTTTGGGGGTATGCTAGGCCTAAGAATTAACCTTAAAATTCATCTACTTTCACTCCATTCAACATCCACTTTCTCTCCATTCACACATTTTCTCACCTCTATTCCACCAGCATGTCATCACATCCACTTCACTTTCAGCATTATATGGGTTACCTTTGTGTTTTCCAAAATATTATTAATTCTTAGTATTTTGAAGAGAATTTGTGGTTAAACTTTAGAAAATAATATCCATATACATATACCTAACAATTAGAATGAGTTTGTTGACATGTGTAGGTACAAAGGATGCTTCTAAGGCACCCTTATGTGCCACTCTATGTTCAAATTCGAATTTGAGAAGATCATGAACCTCATGGATAAGATCATGGACCTCATGGAGAAGATCATGGAGGATAGGGTTATGTGTCACCATTGGTTGAGATATATGTGGATTTGAAGAGTGAATAGTGGATCCACATTTATGAGTTTGTTATCATAACTTTTGTATAAATAGGAGTGTTATCTCCTTCATTTGTAACTTTGGAATTTAGAATTTAGAATTGAGAAGTTAGAATTTGGAATCATTGTAATGGAGATTTTAGAACCTCTTGGAATGTAGAACTTGTAATTGCAAATTTCAATTGAAGATAAATAAAATGGAGCTTCTTTGATCTTCTACATTTGACTTCTCTTTTGGTGTGGTTGTGAATCCTTGGAAAGATCCCCATTGCCTAGCAAGTACACTTTTATTTTGGTAGGTTTTTACTTTATGTTTGTTTGTGAATTTCATTAGATTAAATTATTAGGTTCATATGTTTGAAATATTAACGAATGACCTTTCGTAAGAAAGTATTAAGGTTTCCTTCAATGAATCTGATTTTTTATTTAATTTTTTATTTTATTACTTTAAGTTTCTAATTTATATGCTTGATATATAAATGAATAGTCTCTTGTAAGAGAGCTTTAATATTTCATGCAATCAATCAGAATTAGGTTTTGTTGATTAATATGATTAGAAATATTAATGAGCAGTCTCCTGTAAGGGAGCTTTAATATTTCTTACACTTATCACAATGTATTTTAAGTTTTAGATTTCATGTTGTTAAATGACTAAATAGATGTTGGAGATCTCAATGAAAAACCTCCTGTAAGGGAGCTTTGGCATTTCTTCACCTAGCTTAGTCTAGTTTGTCTCTAAGTCCATATATATTGGATGATCCTCGAAGTTTACTTACCCGGATTGATAGTAAATGAAACTCTAATTTGCATCCGCATTTTAGACCCAACACTATGCTAGGAATAATCTAAATCTATTAGGACAAGGGGATATTGCTCAAAAATCTTTTGATCAAATCTGTGACTTGTGCAGGAAATTCTCGAGGAACCAATAGAGATTCGGTAAAGGAATTCAGAATAGAAATAAGAAAACTGAATCTACTGATGTTATGATGATTGGATTAGAAAACAAAATGGACAATATGAAAATTGAAATAATGAATACTGATAGTAAACAAATATACTCTTTGAAGTTTTAGCAAAAACTTGTAGAGGAATAAGAGTCATTGTCTATTTTTTTCCAAAATGTAGAAGAAAGAATCTTTTAAGAGAATGTCCTCTGAATATTAAAGAAACTAATAAATGTGCAATTTGTACAGAGAACCATGCCACAGAAAAATGTCCCTCCATACCTGGGCTGAAAGCTGTACTTGAAGGAGGACACCCTGAAGTTGAATCACTACATGCTATTGGAGCACAAAGAAACTGGCCTCAGGTAAGTGTAGGTATGGCTCCTGAACCTCCACTGCATTTTTTTGGTTATAATGCACATTCATATTCCTATCCTAAAAATAGTCACTCTCAACATTGGCAACATGGTAACGAATATCATTATGGACAACCCTCTCAATCTTGGTAACAAGGATGGAGAGGGAAAAACCATTCATATCATTCACACCATTCCTATGCAGCACCTATGCAGTCTTATCCTCCTACATATGCACCTTACCCAATGCCACAACCATCATTACCTCAGCTGAGTCAGCCAATGCCACCATTGCCTTTACCTCCATCATTTCGACCTTCTTAGCTGCCTACCCAACCTTTACCCAACCCCAATAACAAAGCGGTATAGATGATCCATTCTATGAACCTGCTTTCCTCATCCAGATATCAGTCCATGCTAGTTGGAGTCAATGACCTCCAATTGAGATCGGGGAAGATAGTAACCTCAGAAAATCAAAAGCAGCCTATGGTGATTATCAACGAGAAAGGTGAGGAGGAAACTCCTGACCATTCTGAAAAAGATGACACCATCCAGCCTATCCCTGTACCTTCTGATCCTTTTCCATCTTCTTCCAACTGACCTCCCTATCTAGAGAGGTTAGTTGTGGAGAAGAAATACCCCATTCCTGAGTCTAGCCTAGATTATGAGCTTAGGAACCTTTTCATAAAGGTACCTTTGCTCCAAGCTATTAAAGAGATCCCCATTTTCACAAAAATAATTAGGGAACTTTGTCTCAAGAATCCAGGAAGGAGAAGATTAGAACCTCAAACCATTCAATTTGTTGGTAGAGCAGCAGAGTTAATGATGGGGTGTATGCACATGGAGAAATATACCGACCCCGAAAAACCTATTGTCTTTGTTCAGATAGGTGATATCCTTCTCTCCAATGTACTTATAGACCTAGGGGCAGCCATTAATGTTATGACCAAGAAAACCATGGATCAACTTGGATTGGTCCATATTCGTCCTACTCCCACTGTGCTTGAACTAGCAGACATATCTAAAATCAAGCCGGAAGGGGTGTTGGATGATGTGGTCATTTCTCTAGACTCTTGGGAATATCCCATAGAATTCATTGTGCTTTAGCCAAAGAACCCTGTGGGAGGACATCCCTTGATCTTGGGACAACCATGGCTTGCTACGGCCGATGCTTATATTGGATGCCGCTCTAGTGACATGTATATTTCCCATGGAGATTCTAGGAAGAAGGTCACCTTATATCCACCCACTAGATCCATTCAGGAACTCCGAGACACTTTATGGTTAGACTGCAGTAGTGATGAGGAGACTCAACATGTTTCCTTGATACATTAGAATGTTGAGTTCTTGCAAGAGGGTGAGATTCAAGACTTCCTGAACAATCTAGACACCATGCCCAATTTTGAGTCATTGACTCAGATTTTTAGTCTAGATTTTCAGGAAAGATATGACTCTCTACCTCCCTTGCCACCATCTCTAGCGACACCTCTATGTACTCTTGAGCCTGATACCACTCTTGTTGAGATTAGTCCAAGTAAATCCTTGCATATCAGTTTAGACTTGGATTCTTCCCAGCAGGAGCATCTTGTGAATTTGTTGTGAAACCATCTTGATGCCTTTGCATGGGGCTATGAAGGTATGAAAGGCATCCCTCCTAAAAATTGTACCCACCGTATCTATATTCAGGATGGAGCCCGACCTGTCCAAAAACCCAAAAGGAGAATGAACCCAACTCTAAGAGATGTTGTAAAGGAAGAATTGCAAAAACTCTTAGATGCTGATTTTATCTATCCTATTTTTGACAGCCAGTGGGTCTCTCCTTTGGTCTTAGTCCCAAAAAAAGATGGGAGATGGCGCATTTGTATTGACTACAGAGAATTGAACAAAGCCACTCTCGATGATTACTTCCCCCTTCCTTTCATCGATCAGGTACTTGATACTCTTGCTGGTAAGAAGTACCTTTTTTTCTAGATGGCTTTAGTGGGTATAACCAGATATCGAGTGCTTCCCTTTGGACTATGTAATGCCCCAACTAACTTTCAAAGGGCGGTCTTGGCATTTTTTCTAACCTTGAGTGTGTGGAAATCTATATGGATGACTTTTATGTGTTTGGTGATTTATTTCAGGAAGCCCTCAAGAATCTAGAAAAAGTGCTTCTTCGCTACCAAGAAGCTCATCTCACCTTGAGTGATAAAAAATGCAGATTAATGTGAAAGGTAGGGGTGGTTCTTGGCCATCTTATTTTTGGCAAAGGTATCTAGGTTGACCCTGCAAAAACATAAATTATTTTGAGTCTTCCTATACCCAAAACTCAAAGGGAAGTGAGAGGTTTTCTAGGACATGCGGGCTACTATAGGAGATTCATTGAGAATTTCTCAAGGATAACTACCCCACTTTTTCGACTTTTGGCCAAAGATAGTGAGTTTTCTTGGTCCACAGCTTGCCAACAGTCCTTTGAGACATTGAAGGAAAAACTAGTCCAGGCACCAGTTTTGAGAGGACCAAACTGGTCCCTGCCATTTCATATTTCCTCTGATGCACCAGATACTGCTATTAGCGCAACTTTAGGACAAGAAGAAGACAAACAATCTTATGCTATTTATTTCATTAGTAAAAACTTGTCACCTGCTGAACTAAATTATACAGTTCCTGAGAAAGAGTTTTTAGCTGTAATTTTTTCCATTAGTAAATTCAAACATTATATTACAGGATATGAAATCTTTGTGCATACTGACCATTCTGCAATAAGATATTTGATGAATAAACCATTAACTAGTAGTAGAGTGAGTAGGTGGTTATTATTGTTACAGGAATTTAAAATTACCATTATTAATAGACCAGGAAAATCTAATGTAGTAGCATATTATCTTTCAAGATTAAATCATCCTAGTGAAGCAATTCCTGTTGATGATGATTTTCCTAATGAACATCTTTTTGCTGTGTCAAAAAATCCCCATTGTTTGCTGACATAGCTAACTATTTAGTCACTGAAAAATTACCACCTCACTTATCCACTCATGAAAAGCGAAATATCATACAGAAAAGCGTTGCATATTCCTAGATTCAAGGAGACCTCTTTTACACCAGAGAAGATCTCATTATCTGTAGATGTGTAAGAGAGGAAGAAGTGTTTGATATTTTAAAATTTTCCCATGATGGACCTTACGGGGGTCACTTTGCCGATAAGCAGACTACATACAAAGAGATGGCTATTTTTGGCCCTCGTTTAAGGATGCCAAACAGTATGTCAAGCGATGTGATAATTGTCAGCGAATTGGCCAACCTAATCAAACCAATGAAATGCCTTTATGTCCTCATGTTATGATTGAGCCTTTTGAAAAATGCGCCATTGATTTTTTAGGAACAATAAATCCAACATCATTAAATAAAAATCATATTTTGGTTTGTACAGATTTCGTTACAAAATGGGTAGAAACTAAAGCTCTTTCTTTTGCTACTAAAAGAGTTGTTGTTGATTTTATTTTTACTGAAATCTTTACTATATTTAGTGTTACTAGAGAAATTTTTTCTGACAATGGACCACAATTTATTTCTAATCTGGTATAGGGTGTGATGGAGCAATACAAAATATGACACAGGAAATCTACACCATATCACCCGCAAGCAAATGGTTAGGTGGAGTCCACAAACAAGGTGATTGAGTCCATCCTCACAAAGACAGTAAATATTCACAGAAAGGATTGGGTTGACAAATTACCGAAAGCATTGTGGGCATACCAAACCACTTGGAGGAACAACATAGGACACACACCATATTTGCTGGTGTACGGGAAACAAGTCCTCTTGCCAATAGAATTCCAGATTAAGACTTTCAGGACTACAATCCAATTGGGGCTAGATATCTTTGAAGCACAACAACAACATCTTCTACAATTGAATGAGTTAGATGAATTTCGAAGGGATGTTGTTCACCTGGTTTAACAATAGCGCAAGAAATGGCATGACAAGTCCATCCAGAAGAAGCAATTCCAACCAGGGGTTTGGGTGTTCCTTTATGATTCTAGATTCAAATATTTTAAAGGGAAATTCCATACATGCTGGATGGGACCCTATGAGGTGGTCAAAGAATTTGAAAATGGAGCGGTAGAGATCAAAACTATTGATGGACAAAATTATGTGTTCCTGGTAAATAAACATAGATTGAAGGTATATTTTCAGCCCCTTACTAAAGGAGATTTTATGCAGCAAGTCCAACAACAATCTGAAAAGGATTTGGTAGGTGGTAACACCAACTTGTTGAAGATTTGATTCTTTCTTTTCCTCATTAGAAAAATAATAATAATAATAAAAGAAAACATAAAAAGAAAAAAATGACAAAAAAAAAATTCCTATAATTATGAAAATCAGTTGACTGACATGATTGCAGAAGGATTAACCTAAAACCTAGCATGTTGGCAGGAAGATCGAAATTTCAATAAAAAGGGAATGTTACTTGAATTTTAGATATGATGGCTGCCACCAAGAAGAAGCAGGTTCAAGGAACCCAGCCCTTACCCAAGTTTGGGGTAACCAGCATGGAAATTTTTATCCAAGTAAATGCTTAATTTCCACTCCAATTACTTTTTTCAGCAATAGTGCATGTAGACCTTGAAGATAAAATTATGCCTTTCTTCTATTTTCCTGTTTTGTAATTCCCACTATATTTATTTTTCTAAATCCCCAATGAATTACCATCCTCTTTCTTCTAAAGAAAACTACCCTTACCCGATCTCGTAAAATCCCTCTGTTTCCCCCGAATTTTTTTCCACATCCCATTCTTGTTTATCCCCCTTGGTGATATTGTTCTTGGAATCCCTGCAGTAATGTTCCTTCCCATTTTGAAAATCACCCCTTTTCCACTTATTTATTCCCTCATAAATTGTTTGCACAATTTGATGCAGTCAATCCAGAAGCCATGCTCATGAAACACCAAAGGATGGCGAATAAAACTTTTCTTGTATATTGAGGCAAATTTTTTTCCAGCTACAGACTTGTGTTTTATCAGAATTTTTATTTTGGTAAAACCCTATTTGCAAGATGCGCAGTGCAAGCAGGATCAATGAAGGAGTGTGGCTGACTGTGGAAGCAAGTGCAAAACAAATTTCACACAGTACAAGAGCGTCTTATGAAGAATGTTTAAAGAATTTTATTACTCTGCACATAAGTGATTCCAGCACTGATAGACCATAGCATTATATATTTTAATTGATACTTTGTTTTATCATTTACTAACTTAAGAAAAATTTTAAAGTACAAGATATATTGGGTTTTGAAATCTAATTTTTTTAATGGGTACTGAAATATGTCTTAATTGAATTACAAGGTAGATTGTGGGATAGTCCATGTTTTCTGAAAACTCATAACTCACTCCCTTTGAAACAATATCCCATCACTTGTTCATCATTGTCTTACCTCCTAACCCGATCATTATGACCGTTACACTGTCGCTGCATAAGCCTCCGCCACATCCAATCATTATTGCTCACCCGTATCAGGATGATACGTATATGCACATGATCCGAGGAGCCGTTCTTTTATCATTAAACATGATTGGTTAGATGGGACTAAAAAGACAAGGAGGGATGGAACTCTGGCATAAAATTCTCACAACCGTTGGTATCGCTCACTAAAATCCTTTTGAGGTTGTGACAGGGAATTGTAGAAAATTCGAACATGGCACCCATAAGGCATGAGCCATTGTCCTTGAAGGAGATAGAATAGATTGTAGAATACCAGAACAGCCTTGCACTATTGCAAGAATATAGATTCCTTCCATTTTTGCAGAAGTTTGATGGCTTCGACATGGTCGTGGTGCTGGAGTTTGCAAAGACATTTGAAGGAGGCTGAGCTAGGGTTATCTCATTAGAATATGAAGTCACGGAGGATTCCATTGCGCGAGCTACAGGCTTTCCAACTACAGGGGAGCAGTGGTTCAAAAAGGAGCAGCTTGAAAATAAACGATGACGTCAGTTTGTGAGTGACAAAATTCTCAAAGATAATTGGAAGAAAGGGCTTCCGTAGAGCGCCATGTTTGGAAAATGGCAAGACCTCCTGTACATACTACATAAATTTTTGACCCGCGAGGGACATTACACATTAGCGTTCGTGTACCATATCAAGTTGTTGTTGCACTTTGAGTCAGGGAAACTTATTAATTTTCCTTACTACCTGCTTTGAAGTCTCTAGAAAATGGCGAAAGGTGTGCTGAGTGGGAATGAAAGCCAAGTCGCATATAAGTTATATCAACATGGGCTTATCACAATCCTCGTCAAGAAAGTGTTGGAAGGGAAGGGAGTGACCTAGAAGGCATTCCTGAAGGATTTTTGGGCGAGGAGTGCAGGGAAGTATGCTGGCACGAGTACAAGAAAGAAAAGGAAGGCATATACACCATTCCCTTCCAAGCATAAGGGTAAGAGCACGCCAGTGCAAGCAGAAAAGAAGTTTGTCAAAGGCACTCCACCCTCGGTAAAGAAAAGAAAAATCAGAACCTCGACAAGGAAGAAGACTATCTCTCCAGGGACAAATTAGTATTGGTTAAGCTCTTCGATTGTGATTGATGAATCACCTTAGGTTTCGCCTAAAGATGATAACCTTTCAATGCTTGCAGATGCAATGGCCCACACTATTGTAAACGAAGAAAACATAGAAAAGGAAGATGACATAATGTTGCCTATCCTTGTTCACAGATTAAGAAAGAAGAAGATGACACCGAGTGCAGGAGAAGTTCATGCAGAGGTTCACGAGGATGATGAGGCATATCACATGGAGACCCTCAACAATTTCGATGAACAGGACATGAAAACCCTCAATGTTTATGATGAACAAGGTATGAAGCCCCTTCTGGTTTAAATGAACAGGGTTTTGAATCCCCTAAAGAATTGGAAGAACATGGCATTAAAAACCCTGTGGAGTTAAGTGCACAAGGTACTGAAACCCTTGGCACAAAGGTTGTTGAGGGCACCAAAACCCTTGGTGATAAGGAAACCCCGGGCGCAGAAACTTTTGGCGATGTCATAATGCAAACACTGGATGACCTTAATCTCAACAATGATGGGACTTGCCTTGAGTCCATTGCAGAGAAGGTATTTACACCAGAGGATCTGAGCACAGAGCCCTCTACCCTCTACCTCAACAACTGAATAGTGGAATTAGAGAAGCAAGTTCATGACCTGGAGGCTTTGAACCAGGTCATGAAGGAGCAAAATTGGCAAAAGCAAGGCGAGGTAGAGCTGCTCGCAGAAGTCAAGAAGCAAAAAAAAACAAGTGAAAGTATGGAAGTATCAGGCTTCCAAGTGCTACAAACGCCTCAAGAAGGTGACTAATCAGCTGAAAGGAGCCTGAGGTAAAAATCCAAAGGTAGTGAAAGCAAGGATAATTATTGAAGTATAGGATTGAGAGCTGGCCGCCCATTTTTGAAGATTTGTTTGCAGAAGGTAAAATGTTGTGTGAGGACACACAATAGGTTAGGGATGGGAGGATGTTGGTGTCCCAAATTGCTCTATTTTTTCCCTATTCCCATAAGCCTTAACCTCTGTTTTATCTCTATTTAGCCCTCTCATTCTTGCACTAGTCCAAGATAATCATCTATTCCTACATATACTTCATATTTCATAATTAAGATTTATTAAGTGCTTTATTAATTACTTTACATAGATTTCATACCTTTTAGTATCTCTTGTAACTTATGTTTAACTTTGCTAAAATTAATTGAAGAACTAAGTGTTAATCATTATTTAGCGTAATTAGTGAAGGCAGATTCCTGCACCGCGAACGGTGTTGCTCTGTGATCTCTGTGATATTCCATGCAGGCATTTTTTATCCACGACTCCTAGTTCGGTTGCAGACAATATGAGGATGGACATTGGCTGCATATAGTCAGGGATACTTTCCATGAATATGGTCTACGACCAGCAAAGTTCGTGCTTTATTATAACCATCAACCGGTTTTGCAATGTTGTTTGTTAGTTCGTTCAGCCGAAAGGATTGAATAGGAAATGACTATAATTAGAAAAATATGGCTAAGGTCGAGAGACTGTATATAATGTAGACCGTAGGTAGAGCCAAGCTAGTGATCTCTGAGTTATAATTTCATTTACTTTGTAATTTTGTATCACCCTCGGTTCTGGGCTAGACTCGCACTATCATGTATATTTGCTGATCAATTTAATACAAGGAACGCACCATGTTTTCTTCACGTTGTGTTTAATTTTTATTTCATGTGTGATTAAGTGCTGAACTATTTCGTTTCCTAAACGGGAAATGAGCTGGTTGGCTAGGGCCCAGCCAACCCAGCTCGTTTACCCTTGTGCTTTCGCCATTTAAAAAGCCTGTGTGAACATTTATTCATTTGCAGTTGCGTGGCTTGGAGTGCTCTTATGTTTATTTCAAAAATTCTGAGTTAAATTCATTTCATAGTCAAGCATGAATAGATCCGTAGTTTGGAAGTTTAATTAAGTTTATTTCTTTCTTGAAATTTCTTTCCTGCAATTACTTTCTTGCAATTTCCTTCCTACAATTTTTTTCTTAGTTTCCTTCCACTTGGGTCATGCAGGAATCTTCTTCTTGTACCAATGCATGTAGTTTCCCGCACTCTGGTTTATTCATTTACTTTACAGCAAGTGTTACGTTCCTTTTCCTACTAATAATTTCTTTTATTCCTGCAAGCAAACGTATTGTTAATTCAAGTAATCATTCTTAATGTTAAGAGTTATACTTCTGAAGGATCTAAGAATGTTTACATGAATTAAGAAAGGACATTATTACAAACACCATACTTTACACTTGCATTTTATGACTTAAGAAAAAGGAACATAAACGTTATAAGTGAATTGTCGAAAGTTATTTGATACATGCAAATTACTTTGACTGCTGCTTGATTATTTCGAATTGTTTTTTCTTGAGGAAGTTTACTTTCACTACAAAGTTTAGTTAATTAAAGAATTCTTTTTCACGTGTAATTTATCTCATAATCTAGCTTGCAATTGAAATTCTTTTCAACACGTCTTTTAATTATTTCGAAAGTAAATTGGAAACCTTAGTGAAGGAAGCTTTGTCTCAGTGCAAGAGCTGGTCTCTTGTCATAGGAATAGAGTGCTCTAAGCCTTGAGGCTTAGAGTACCTCCATAAAGACATAAGTCTTTAGTAAAGAAGGTAAAATATAATTTTTCACATAAGTACTGTACCTACACTAGCGCAAGCAGATTGCAATAGTACAAGAACAGGTTTCTTGGTGTAGAAGAAAGATCAATTGGGAAACAGATCTTTGCAAGGGCCCACATGTTAAACCATTAGCCATCTATACTGAAGATAAACATAGTATTTCATTTCAGCATTTAAGATTGATTCCAGTTGTGTGAAAGTTCCTTTACTTGATTTCCTTGCAAATTATTCTTTTACATTCCAGCACTAGAATTGCTTTGGTGTCGATTGTCTTTAAGATTGTTTTTTGTCTGATTCTGCAACATTTCATTTAATAAGTAGGATTAGGAATAGGAGAAGTTCATACCACTTCTGGGATTTCCTATGCTTCGTCTCTAAGTTTATGAAACCCCTGGGTTGACAATTAAGTGTTGAG
Organism: Pinus tabuliformis; assembly: GCA_031772625.1. NCBI lineage: Eukaryota > Viridiplantae > Streptophyta > Pinopsida > Pinales > Pinaceae > Pinus > Pinus tabuliformis. The sequence continues at coordinate 57,578,639 of CM062816.1, forward strand.
GAGTTTGCTTCAGTGCAATTCTTGCATCCAACACTACCACCCTCTTTTCTGACCATGTTCAAGAATGGCACAAAAGGAGGAGCATGTGTAGAGACCTTGAGTTTGAAGACTGTGTATATAGGGATTGGTTTCTATGAACACTTTTGCTCCCCCATACGTAAATATGTCGCTTCTCACTTCCCTCAAACTGAGGAAGAAGCTCTCTATATAGCCTAAAAATATTATCTGATATATTCCTAGTCAGGTTATGCTTATAATGTCCTCCCTAATCTACCTCAGCCTGGTACTGCCAATCCAGTGGGAGAATCAATTGCCTCTAACGATATCTTTGGATTCCTTTCCCACCCTTATCCATCACCATATCCTTAAAATTCTATGAGTTATGGTCAACCCTATGGGGGGACCAATTCTTCTTACACATATTCCCCTCCCGATCCTTTAAGTGTTAACTCTTACTAAGGTACAAGCATGTCATATGCATATCCCCATTTGCATTAATCGATGCCATGGCCAACTGTTTCTCAACCTAGTTATCAAAATGTTGCCATGAATCCTTACTATCCTTATCCACTGCTTAGTGCTCTAGCCCCACCGAAACCAGCGCCTCAACCTCCCATGCCTTCGCCTCCTATATCCCAACAACAACCACCTCCACAAAATAAAGTGTATGCTTAGCAGAGTATTATGAATCCACCTAACCCCAAGAGAAGGAACAAGGGGAAAGGTAACCAGAATCTTTAACCTCAAGGTAACTATGGAAACCAAGGCTAACAACCTAATGCCCCTAAGGGTGGGCAAACTAATATCGTAACCCAACAACAAGGTGGAAAACCCAAGAAAAACAAGGCTCTTAGAACCAATAAAACTTTTGCCTATTGCAATTTTTTTGGCCATTATACTCATGAATGTCCCCCTTTACCTCATATGCACTAAGCATTGGAAGCTCAAGCAACTGCTTCGCAAGGACCTCAACCCATTTCTCAACCTTCTCCCCATCTTGCTTCATCACAACTGACTATGATTACAAATCCTTTTCCTCATCAAGGATATGTGGTTGCCTAACCCACACAGAGTAATGCATCCCCTCAACCTTTACAATCTAGCCAAAAAAATTACCAGATTCTCATGATGAATTCCGAAGAGGTCAACACTGAACAAGCCAACCTCCAGACTCGGTGATGCCAATATGACAAGCCTCCTATAAAGTCAACGACTGATTCTCAACCCATAGTTTCCACTTACCCTCTATCGTAACCAAATGGCACCTTATAGTTCCCTCTACCTAAAGTCAAGGTTCCCCCAAATACCCCTAAAGATCCATTACATCAAAATCTTGCTTCATCTAAAGCTGCCTATACCTATAACATAGTATATGACTTGGTGTAGTCTCCTGTTTCCATGTTAATGCTGGAAGTCCTCTAGATGTTCCCATCCCAATGGAAAGCTCTACCATCTTCTTTGGGCATTATGGATCCCTCTGATGATCATATGATTATATTTGATGTTGATAAAGTGGAACATGCCCCCCTTCCTTCATCTATTTCCTTTCAAATACTAGTCTCCATAAAAAACACCACCATCCAGTGGTGTATAATAGATGAAGGCACCTCCACATGTGTGATGGATGCTAGTGTTTAGAAGAAACTGGGTTCCCTTGACCTATTCCCATCCACTATCACTCTTCATGCTTGGGATGGTCACCCCTCGCAACCCCTCAATTTATACATCAAATACCCCATCACTCTTGTTAGCAAGAAAATATTGATTGATATCAAATTCATTGATGCCCCATTAGATTATAACGTCTTGTTGGGTCGTAGTTACAGCTATGCCATGTCCCTTGTCGCATCTGCTGTCTTTTGAAAGATGTGATTTCCTCACAATGGAAAGATCTTCACTATTGATTAATTGACTTACTATGATCTTCAATCTCAGATCTCTCCTCAGACCAATATCTCATCGATGACTAGAAATAAGACTATCCCTTCCTTAACCGATATTTCTTCTGGAGTTTACAAAGATTCCACACTACTTGGGGCCTATTATGGCACACCACCTACCCCTTCTGAGCCTATCTCTTCAAGTTTTTTCATGCTCTAAGCATCACAGGTCACAAATAAGATGTCTACTATGCCTTCACAACAGCCAACCTCTCTGCAAGCTCCTCCTCCCAACTCAACTCAACCTTCAGGTACACTTCCTCTTGGCCAATTTCCTTCTGTTGGTATCTCTCTTGGTCATTTTCAAACATGAACCATTCCCCAAGGTATTAACCATCACAAAGTTGTTCCCCTAGGTCATTACCCTTCTAGTTAGATACCTTTCTTATTATGGCCACCAAGAATCTTTTATACCCATGTTATGGCTACGTTGAATCTTCGAAACATCACTTTGGGGATCCCATTATGGTACATTGATACTCCTGCAAACACTCCTCTTAATCAACCCAAACCTTACACTGCTTTGACTCCAATTCAACCTAGTGTTCCTTCCCATTCCTTTGCTTCAGTTCCACAACAACCTTAGCAGGAAACCACTCCTATTGAAAAATCATCTGGTGAGGGGGGAAAAGCCCAAAAAGGGGGAAGAAAAGACAAGGCACCCCAACCAACTCCCACTCCTCCTAAATCGCCAAAGCATTCTCCTTCATGCAATTTGTGTGATGTTCTTGGGCATGCCACCAATAATTGTCCCGAACTCCCTCATATTAATAATGTGTTCTCTAATACTTTCCCAGAATCTAACATTCAAGGAAGCATATAATCAGGGGAAGTCTAGAATACATATTATTAGCCAAGTTCACAACCATAAATAAGTTGAGAGATTATCACTAGTTTCCTTCATATGGAAATATGGTAGTTGTCCAAATATGGTAGGGATAACTGTATGCTAGAAGGTCAAGCAATTAAACTCAAGGGGAGTTATAAGATCAAGAGAAGTAGCATGCATTTAGGGGGATAAATTATAACTCAAAAGATTATAAAATCGAAAAGGTTACATCCTTATATGTCTCATATTATTCATTTAAACAATCGGTAGAATCAACAACTGATCCAGGTGGATCTTCAGATACAATGGCATGGAAAAGCTCAAAATTCAAAGTGGTAGAAAAGCAAGTATCTTGATATCAAATTGAAGTGCTCGTCACCCTGATTCCAACGACGCGAATGACACTCCAATCCGAGTTTGGATGATGAATTTATGGAAGAAAGAAGATTGCCTTGTTCCTTTGGAAAATGAGGCTTTTTCCTAAAAATGGGTTTTCAAGCCTTATAAGGAAAATTGCAATCGAAGGGTCCAAAGGGGCAGACTTAAGGCAGGTAGACGGGACCCCCTGATCAGTGATCTCCGATCAATCGGAGTTGGGGGTATGCTATGTGCAATATAGCGACTATTGATATCGGCAATCAGCGTCGATGGATGCCAAAGGTAGGACCCCTGGGTCATGTCAATGTGATAGGGTTGATGCGATATGTTGATATCAGCAGCTCGGCAGATCGACGTATTGGCGATCCCCTGATATATAGGGCCATTGACATCAGTGATAGCAATTTGCGATCAATGCGGACCCGACAGGCAAATAGGGCCGATTTGTTATATTTGAAGTCCGGATTTTAAGGTGATGGTCAGAATTTTTAGTGCTTTTCCAATGTTTTGTGTATTATCTCTTTAAACGATAAAAAGCCATCTTTGTGGTTTTGTTGTTCCTGCCGACGCTTCCGTCTAAACGGCCTTTATTATCAACAAAACAAATCCAAATTTAAGCGGCCTTTGTCACAAAGGAGAAATTATAAAATCCTGATGATTGGGAAAAGTGCAGGGGAGAGGATTTCGGCACACAGTTCAAGGTAGCAGCTTGTAGGAGGGGCGATTGGTCATTTTGTCGTAATTGGGAAAATGTTATATGGTTTCTGCCCTTCTCAACACCACGAATGCAGTGGTGCTATCCATTTCTCCATCTGAGTTCTCCATTTCTCAGCCATTTTCCAGAATGGAGGTATAAGACTCCTTTTATGTAACTGATGATTGTACTCTCTTCTTTTCCTGCCATTTAATGAATGAAGGCCTCCCCATTGATCGAGAAGGGCCTGGAGACATAATCCGAGTTGGACAAAGTCTGTTATCAAGTCTTGTTGTCTTCTTTTCGTGTCTTTATGTGTTTCTTTCTTCTTTCTTGTGTGCACATTAAACTCCTATGTTAAGCTGCAATTTTTACATGTGATTATTTTCATACATCTATAAGCAAAAGATCGTTGGATCAAGTGGTATCGGAGTAGGGATTTTTAGATGTGAATTGCATGTTTGTATGCTAACAAGAAACAAGCTCCAAAGAGGTGAAGGGGAACTAGAGCCTTTCGATCCCAAAGTGGGGCGTGCACATTGAAGGAGAAACATGGAAGACGAGGCTTATCTCGAAGAGGAGCGTAATTTTAGAAAAACCTTCTATTCAATGGCAGGGAATGTTGGTAAGCTGGTTTTAAGGCTAGAGAAATCAGAATAGAGAAACCCAGAAGAACAAGGTTCAATGCATGGAAATGGTGGAGAAGAACCCCCTCCTTCTCCTTCCACGAGTGAAAGTTCTTCTTCCTCTCACCACCATAATCGTAGAAATTCAAGGGATGCATCTAAGAAACCTTTCTTTAAATTAGATGTTAAATTTGATCTTCCCATGTTTAATGGTGAAAATAACAGAGAGAAGCTTAATAATTGGATTAGGAAGATTGAGGTCTACTACAAGATTCAACAAATCGTGGAGGATGAGGCAAAGATTTAGCTGGCCTCTCTATGGCTGAGCAACACCGCTCTTGTTTGGTGGGAGAGCAAATTGCAGAGCAATAAGAATGTGGGTAACCTCTTTTCCTCATGGCTTGATTTTATTTTTGCATTAAAGGAACAATTTTATCCCTTGGGTTACAAGCAAAAAACATTAATGAATTGGTAGTATTTAAGGCAAGGCAAAGGTCAGGATGTTCAGAGTTTTACAGAGGAGTTTAGAAAGCAAGCACTTAATCTGGGTATTGCACTTGATACACCTGAAGTTGTAACTAAGTATATTGGCTCATTGCATAGCTACATTAGGCATTCATTATTATTGTTTGAACCAACCACTATTGACTCATCTAGCGTAAAGGAAATTCATATTGAAAACAGGGGAAAAAATGAAAGAGATGATCATTCCAGAAAACCACTGTTCAAACCTCCCAATGGCAAATCCAAAGTGAAATGGAAAGGAAAGGAGAAGAAAATGGCAGCAGCCAAAGAAGGAGAAAGGTTGTATTGCAATCACTGCAAAAAGGAAGGCCACGATGATGATCACTGTTAGAAACAACACCTAGAAAAGCATCCAAATAAGTCTGGAGGAAAAGGGAAGCAAAAGACAGTGGCAACTACGCAGCAAGACCTTGGATCAGATTCCGCAGATGAAGGATTAATCACAGCTGTGGGAACAAAAGGTACTCTTACACCTCATGTTAATTTTGAATCGCATGAAGGCACTAGTTTTGTAAATGAGTCCCTTCCTAATGATTGAAAGAGAATTGAGCTATTTCATATCAGAGTTGTCATAAATCATACTAAAGTAGAAACTCTATTCAATACTGGATCCCAAGAAAAATTAATTGCAGAATCCTCGGTAAAGAAACTCGGCTTAGAAACAAAACCACATCTGAAACCTTACTCGCTTGGATGGATACATGATAAAGCGAAACTGAATGTAACCAAGCAGTGTAAAGTAAAATTTGTAATCGCTTCTAAGCTAGTGGATGAAGTAGAACTTGATGTGATACTATTGGATATCTGTGGCATGGTGTTAGGGAGTTCGTATCTATATGATAGAAAGGTAATCTTTTTCCGTCATGAAAACAAATACCAAATCACAAAATATGGGGTAGAATATATTGTAAGGGCTCATCAAAATAAAATCAGTTCCAGCCTTGTAAGTGCTGGACAAATGAAAAGGCTGGTGAATTCCAGTAAGGGTTGCATGATTATGGTTGTAAGGGAAAAAGAGGCAGAATTAGCTGATGCTTTCTAGGGTTGTGATCAGGAACATAAATAGGAATTATCTGAATTAATTTCTAATTATGATGAGCTATTTCAGGAACCGAAGGGATTACCTCTGAAGAGGGAAATCCAACATGAAATCCATTTGCAGCATGACACTCCTTTACTGAATATCGACATGTACAGGATGTCGACCATTGAGATGGAGGAAATCAAGAAATAGGTGCAAGAATTGCTGGACCAAGGGTTCATCAAGCCAAGCACTTCTCCATGTGGCTCACCGATTGTCTTAGTCCCAAAGAAAGACAACACATGGAGGATGTGCGTGATTACTGCATGCTAAACAAAATCACGATGAAAAATCGCTACCCCCTTTTCATGCATTGATGACTTATTAAATCAGTTAAAGAATGTTTTTTATTTCACCAAGTTGGATTTGCGCAGTGGTTATCAACAAGTCCGAATTGCAGAGTAGGATGTGTAGAAAACTGCCTTCAAGACCAAACAGGGGTTGTTCGAATGCCATTTAGACTTTGCAACGCTCCAACCACTTTTATGAGGGTCATGAATGATCTCTTTCAGCCTTTCATTGATGAATTTTTTCTTGTATATTTAGATGATATACTTGTCTTTAGTAAAAGTTGGGTTGAACATGTGTGTCATGTAAAGAAAGTGCTTGATGTACTGAAAAAAAGAAAAACTCTTTGTAAAATTGTCAAAGTGTGAGTTCGGGAAAACCTCTTTGGGTTACCTAGGTCATATTGTTGGTCATGGTCAGTTAAAAATTGATCCCTCTAAAGTTGAAGCAATTGTAAATTGGCCTAAGCCTACTAGTGTAACCGAGGTCTGTAGCTTCTTAGGTGCAGTTTAGTATTGGAGGAGATTTATTGCCAATTTCTTTGTTATTGCAGCACCTTTGCACACATTGACAAGTGTGAAACAGGTCTTCCAATGGGGAGGAAGACAATAGAAGTCCTTCGAAACATTGAAGGAAAAGATCAGCACTGCGCCAGTCTTAGCCTTACCCGATCTCCAATAGCCATTTGAGATCAAAATTGATGCCAACGGTTATGCCATGGGAGCTATACTGATGCAGCAAAAGAAGCCGATTTGTTACCATTCTGAGAAGTTTTCTCAAGTTGTGATAAACTATCCCACTTATGAAAAGGAGCTTTATTCCTTGGTGAAGAGTGTGAAAAAGTGGAAACACTACCTGATCGGCAAGGAGACCATCATCCATACAGATCATCAACCCTTGCAGTACCTTCAGTCACAAACCAAGTTGTAGCAATCTCATCATTTTAGGTGGATGGGTTTTCTTCAACAGTTTCATCTGGTAATAAAGTATAAGAAGGGCACTAGCAATAAAGTGGCCGATGTGCTATCTCACCCTCCTATTTCTGCTTCTGTAATTTTGCATAATGCTTCGTTGTCTTTTGAGAGTTATGCTGGCCAATATGCTAACAATGATGACTTTAAAGAGATTTATGAAAAACCAACCCATGGTTCACAGGTGGAAAACTATCACTTTAAGGGGAAACTGTTGTATCACCTTGGCAAATTGTGTATTCCCACAGGGGAAATAGTACATGTAATTTGAGAGGCCCACACCTCTCTTGTGTCTGGACACCTTGGTGTCGAAAAGACTTTATGTCATGTACAAATATTTTGTTTTTGGCCTCATATGAAAAACATTGTGACTCACTATGTAAAGGGTTGTGTGATGTGTTCTGTTTCAAAGCCCTCTAATAGAAATCTCGAGGCTCTACACACCACTCCCTATTTCAAGTCATCCATGGGAAAGCGTGTCGATGGAATTTGTAGGAGGTTTTCTTTTGTCCAAAAAGAGTCACGACTATTTGTATGTCGCCGTTGACCGTTTTAGCAAGATGTATATTCTAATGCCTTGTAAAAAGAAAATCACTACAGAGCAGACTACTTGTCTTTTCTTTTAGCATGTTTGGGTCCATTTTGGATTACCCACATCGATTGTGTTAGATCAGGACTCTCGTTTTCTCAGAGAGTTTTGGACCAGCTTGTGGAAGATGATGGACACCAAGCTGAAAAGAAGCATGACATTTCATCCACAGACTGATGGACAGACAGAGGTTGTCAACTGCACCATGGTACACTTGTTATGAGGGTATTGTGGGAAACATCCTAAGTTGTGGGATGAGCATCTCCCATATGTGCAGCATTCCTACAATCGAGCAGTGCACTCATCTACGTAGCATTCACCATTTGAGACATGTTTTGGTTACCTGCCAAAGGACCCTTTTGATATGGTCTTTGGAAGGGAAGATGACTCCAGTGGATGTAATGATAGGGTCAAAGATCAACAGCTCATTCAGCGAATCCAGTTGATTCACCAAGTAGTACAAAAGCAACTGGAGAAACGTCAAGCCCATTACAAGGCTCGACATGACAAACACTGAGTTGACCATCAATTCCAAGTGGGCGACAAAGTGTGGTTCCACATCAGCAAGGACAAGATGAAGGGTGAAGGGAAGAAGTTGCGACCAATCCGGTATGGTCCATTCACCATTTTAGAGAGGATTGGAAACAATGCCTTTCGTCTTGATTTGCCGATATATATGCAGATGTACTCAGTAGTGAATGTGGAGAACTTAAAGCTGTATGAACCACCATTGATCATGGACACTGATGAGGTGGGCATAGTTCCTATAGTTGATGATTTTGCACCAGAATATCTTGATGAGTTACCTGAAGACATCATCCTTGACAGAAGGACCAGGACTTCACGGCGAGGAGATGTGGAATACCTTCGAGTTGGTTTCAAGGGGATGCACCCCAGCAAGGCAAAATGGTTGGAGAAGGAAAGGGTGAGGGAAGAATTCCCTCACTTGCCAATTGACTAATGAAAGCTTTTGGTGGTCCAAAAGCTCCTCAATGGGGAGGATTGATCCAGGTGGATCTTTAGATATAATGGCATGGAAAAGCTCAAAAATTCAAAGTGGAAGAAAAGCAAGTATCTTGACATCAGATCGAAGTGCTCGTCACCTTGATTCCGACGGTGCGAACAAAAATCCAATCCAAATCTGGATGATGAAGTTATGGCAGAAAGAAGATTGCCTTGTTCCTTTGGAAAATAAGGCTTTTTCCTAAAAAATGGGTTTTTAAGCCTTATAAGGAAAATCACAATCGGAGGGTCCAAAGGGGCGGACTTAAGGCAGGTGGACGGGAACCCCCGTTCAGCGATCTCTGATCAATCGGAGTCGGGGGCATGCTTTGTGCGATAGAGCGACTACCGATATCGATGATCGACGTTGGTAGATCAGCGTCGGTGGATGCCAAAGGCAGGACCCATGGGCCATGCCAATGCGATACGCCGATATCGGTGGCTTGGCGGGTCGACAGATTGGTGGATCAACGTATCTGCGATCCCCCAATATATAGGGCCATTGATATCAACGATAGTGATTTGCGATCAATGTGGACTCGACAGGAAAATAGGGTCAATTTAATATATTTGAAGTTCAGATTTTAAGGTGATGGTCGGAATTTTTAGTGTTTTTCCAATGTTTTGTATATTATCGCTTTAAACGATAAAAATCTATCTTTGGGGTTTTGTTCTGCCCGCTGACCCTTCCATCTAAACAACCTCTATTATCAACAAAAAAACTCCCGATTTAAGCGGAATTTGTCACAAAGGAGACATTATAAAAGCCCGATGATTGGGAAAAGTGCAAGGGAGAGGATTTTGGCACGCAGTTCGAGGCAACAACTTGTAGGAGGGGCTATTGGTCATTTTGTCTCAATTGGGAAAATTTTATATGGTTTCTCCCCTTCTCGACGCCACAAACGCAGTGGTGCTATCCATTTATCCATCTGAGTTCTCCATTTCTCAGCCATTTTCCAGAATGGAGGTATAAGACTCCTTTTTTGTAATTAATGATTGTACTCTCTTCTTTTCATGCCATTTAATGAATGAAGGCCTCCCCATTGATTGAGCAGGGCACGAAGACGTAGTCCGAGTTGGATGAACTCCATTATCAAGTCTTGTTGTCTTCTTTTCGTGTCTTTATGTGTTTCTTTCTTCTTTCTTGTGTGCACATTAAATTCCTATGTTAAGCTACAATTTTTACATGCGATTCTTTTCACACATCTATAAGAAAAAGATCCCTGGATCAACAACCCAATATATTGAAGTAGGGGGAGCATTTGGCTCTTGTAACAACCATTGGTATGTTTTGGTATAGGTGAATAACAATTGAATAAGTGTAGTTATACTTGGTGATCCAGATTCTCTCAACTATCGGAATTAACCAAGATCTTTTACTTCTGTGATGTTAGCAGAATTGCATGTGAAAGAGTATGAAAAAACCACATGTGCATATTTTAAAGAAGAGAAAATGTAAAGGAAACCATCAAATCAAATAACACACACAACTTGATAACGAAGTTCAACTAGTGTGAGTTATGTCTCCAGGCCCAGTGTCAAGAGTGGGGAGGCCACTTCATTAAATGCTACAAGATGATGATGAGTACATGATGTATTCTTTTTCAATACAAGGAATAAATCCCTTAACTAGAGTGGCATGTCTCTCCACGAGACATTCTACTATAAGAAATATCACTCATATAATCTCTTCTTCAGTATGACAAAGATCAAACTCTCACATGAAGTGGCATACAAGGATCCTCCAACAAAATGGGAAACAAGGATCACAACAACAAATCATCATCTCAACAAAAATAAAAAGAAGACATGGCATCAATTCATCTTATACCTCCACTTCCGAGGATGGCTAGAAAACGCACACCTTTCCTAAATAAATAGACTGCATAGTTGAATTCTTGGCTTCAGTCAAAATATGGATCCTTGAGAATCTCAAATATTCCCAGAAGATTCCTTCATGCAGGTTGACTGGAATTCGGCTGATCAGATGACAAATCTGACCTCACCATTGTGCTCCTTGTGAAAAACTGATTCAAACGAGTATAAACTCGACTTATTTCTGACACATTCAAAATTTCCCCCCCAGGGAATCTTAAACATTCCTCAAAGAAAATATTCTTTGAAATATTCCCTAACATATGCTCTAACAATATTCCTAAAATCTTCTTGAGATTCATGTCTTCATTGCCCTGTTTGTGCCCTCATCTCTCATCTATTCTCCATGGTTCCCTTTGAACCATTTGAATGCCATTTTATAACAAAGTATGATGGTGAATAAGACAAAGTGTGTTGTTGGCATAATGGTGTCATACTCATATTAAGTTACTTGTTGTTGGGGAGGTTTTGGGTTCAAAACCCATGGCCTCCTAATTTTGTTTTAATATGGTTTTAAAGCCCAATTTTGACTTTAATATAGTTTTCAAATCATATATGGTAAACATATGTCCATATTGTAATGACTCCCCAAACCATGAGAATAAGACAAATATGGAGGTTGCACCATCCCAAGGCCACTTGGACCTAATTTGAGGTGCCATGTGGCACCATGTGATTGGGCCATGTGGTAGTCTCTCATTGGTCCACATCGTATGCCACTTCTGTCACCTACTTGACATGTGTCGACTTGTGGTGCTACCACATCACCTATTTGTGGGTCCACCTAGTTTGTTGACTGGGCTGCCACATTAGCTCTATGGATCCCACTATGCCTGCTAAATTTTCTGCTGCGTTTCTTCTATGTGACTTGCCACGTGGTAGAATGTTGACTTTGACTTTGACTTTTTCCCAGTTTGACTGAGCATAACTTTTGGATACAAAATCGAATTGAGGTGATGTTTGTACTGCACAAAATCAAGAAGATAAGATATATGCTCTAGTATTGTTTTCAACAAAATATGAAGACTTTGATTTTTGAGCCTTTTTGGAGCCACTTGGATCATTCCTCCCCACTAGGGATCTTTTGGTCCTCCAAAAGCATAAACACAATCTGCAATATGATGTATACCATCGTATGCATAACAAGTGCCCTAATAGGCCACACTTCCTTCTCCTTCACCATTGTCCTTCAGAGCCATAAGTGATGAACCAACACATGTACTCTCTGCAAACCTGTAGTACATCTTGCAAATACATGACCTATCATGGCCTAAGAAAACCCCATACTTTCCAAGAGTTTATGACACACTCTTTGGTCAAATTTACATAAGTAACATAACAGAAACCAATACCCCAACTATCAGCAAAAAGGGCCAAAAATATCATCATGTTGCTTTCATAAGTGATGGAAAATACATCATCATTTTTATAATCATTTTCCAACACATGATTTACAAAATGCGGCCATGACAAGCTACTATATCTAATAAAACATCTCTCACTCATAAAAGTGTATGGGTCATCATCCTATAGTTGATTCACTCGTTGAACAACTTCACTGACTGGTTCCTTCGTAGATGTTTTGTGGTCCCTCTTAAGGAATTGCTCTAGATGGACCTCCCAACATGTGGCTCTTTGATGTCCACCTCTATTGCAATGACTGCAAAAATTCTTCTTCCTCTAGACCTACTTAACCTTTTTCCTCCCCTAATGTGGAGAAGGCCTTTCACATATTTTCGTCTTTCTTGTTTCCATTATTTTCCAACACTTGGAAACTACATGGTTATACAAGCCACATAAGCTACATGGTTTTCTATGCCACAGTTTTTATTCATCATTAAAAATGTGCTTGTAACCAAAGGGAACATTAGCATAATGATACATATTATACCTTTCTTGGTTGTTTCTGATGCAATCATGGTGATGAGAGCTTGCCTTAGCTCTTCCTCTGCAATGTGCAATTTCATGGGGAGATTTTGATGTGTTCCCATCATCCTCTTTCCTCAATGGTTTCAAAAATGTCTTGGATTCTTTGTCTGAAGAACCCCTTGATTCTTCTTCCTTTGAAGACTCTCCTTTAGTGTATCCCAATCTTGCAAATAGAGGTCTTTGTACAACCTTCAATGGCTGATTCATTCCTTGGCCATTAACACCAAGTCCTCCTCTTTTATACCCCATCTTGGTAAGGAGTCTCATGTTTGTTCCTGAAATGGGTACCTCAAGGCTTCCAATAGAAATGGCATCATGTGAAAATAAAACTAAAGAACTACCAACACTGTTTACCTCAGCTGTTGATTCTGAAGCAAGTGATGATGGCTTCACTAAGCCTCCATTGTGCTTCAACTTTTCCAAGACCTCTTCTGTGGCTTGTAATTGAAGCTTCAATCTTTGCTTCTCCTCTTCTACTTATTGTAGAAGTATCTTCAATTCAACATTCTCTACTTGCATTATCTCGTTGATTTCTTCATTTGAATGATGAGAAGAAGATGATAAAGAAGTATATTCACCCGAAGATGGATATGGAGCATCATCCTCTGCTCTCTCTTTCTCCTGTTCCTCTTTTTCCATTTTCTCTTGATAATATGCATACATCATATCTACCATGAGTTCCATCCCGAGGAGGTCCTCATAGAGATCTTTGTGATCCTCCATTTTCATTCTTGTTGGATGTTCAATCTCTGGTTATCATTCATACTCGAAATTTACATTAGTAAGAAGACCACTCTGATACCAAACTTGATCCAAATTCTCTCAGCTATTGGAATTAACCAAGATCTTTTATTTCAATGATGTTAGCAGAATTGCATGTGGAAGAGTATGAAGAAATCACATGTGCATATTTTAAAGAAGAGGAAATATAAAGGAAACCATCAAATCAAAGAAAACACATAACTTGATAACGAAGTTCACCCAGTGTGGGTTACGTCTTTGGGCCCAGTGTCAAGAGTGGGGAGGTCGCTTCATTAAATATTGCAACATGATGATGAGTACATGATGTATTTTTTGTCAATACAAGGAATAATCCCCTTAACTAGAGTGGCATGTCTCTCCACGAGACGTTCTACTATAAGAACTATCATTCATATAAGCTCTTCTTCAACATGACAAATATCAAACTCTCACATGAAGTGGCATACAAGGATCCTCCAACAAAATGGAAAACAAGGATCACAACAACAAATCATATTGTAGAGTCCAAGAACTACTTTACCTTGACACCCTTTTTGCCCATATTTCCTCCTTTTTCCTATCTCTGTCATCTAAATAAATGCAATAAATATAACGTTTTGTTAATGCAAGCACTTACAAGTCCTCTTTTACATATTTTTTCCATATACCTTATTGTTTTATTAAATTTTTCATTTATCTACGAATTTGATCTCATTCTGCAGCTGATCCATAGATCCGCAACCTCTTCCATTTTTGACAGGGTTCGAGTGCACTAGCTCAACAAAGGAGTATATGGGTAGATGGAGAATCGTCCCCTCATGGATTTTTTCCTGTTTACCTAAACCAATCCATCAAGATAATCACACTGCAATGCGGTCAACCATGACAGTCAACTGCAAGATAATGTGCTGGAATAGAGTCCGAGTTCCACCAAATATTAACGATTTTCTTTTTCAAATAGCAAATCTATGATTAAGCGACATGATTTGGTTTGATAAGGATTGTAGCGAAAATACTTAGGCTTGAATTTCTCATGTTGTTAATTAAGAAAACGTTATAAGAAAAATGGTCGCTCTCTTTTTTGGTGCGCGCCGCTGTATGTAATTTTGAAAGCATCCTGTTAAAACTATTTTCTGATTAATAGATCTTAGTTCGTACATTTCATGTTGCGTTTCTTAAAGTTGTTGACTGCCTCGTGGAGGGCCCCTGCGTGCAGATCAGGTCTTTGACTCACTACAAATAGATTTTCTTTGGTTTCTTAGAGTTAAATTATGGATGCTCTATTTTATATTTTTAGGATGCAGTCCAATGGAGTTCGCGATTAAATTGAAATCTGCGTCAGTAATTTCATTTTCTTTATACCTAGCATAACTCGATCATTTCATTTGCTTTCTACCTAGTATAATTCAGAAATTTCATTTCACAGTTTAGTTATTTCATAGCTTATCAATCTCGTTCTTGTCTACTTTTCCATTGCGTGAAGCTACAATAGTTAAGAGTGACAATCTTTTCTTAGCAATTGAATTCAAGCATCATTCATTTTCCAATTTGATAAAGTAGGATCTCCTTCACATTATTCCATGCTTTCATAGTTAGTCTAGTGTGGCTGCAACATAAAAATGAAAACATAATAAAAATAGTCTAACATAGTAGAGTTAGGATCACTATTCAACCATCCCACAAAGTTAAATACAATTAAGATTAATTTTATAATAACTAGTTAACAGATGTTAAGGATAATACTTTAATATAGATAGTAACATCATCCCCACACTAATTATAGATTTAGACATTAACCATAACATAAACACCTTAACGACATAAGTAACTTCTAGCACATACAATGCTCTTGTACTTCATTAGTTTACCTGATCTAGTCGATAATTTATGCTTACAATTTAATAACACTAAATTGACTAAACATTTTGGCGTCGTTGGTAGGGAAGTACAAATATAAGTTAAAAAAAAAGAGAAAACAAAATCATCAATTCAAAACATGATATGCGTATGGATAGAGAATCTAGAGGTATTTTTGTAGGATGAGGAAGAAGCTTAATCCCCACAAATCCACTCACTTCACCGCGACTTCGAAATTCCACACCACCTAGTCAAACCCGAATTCCATTTGTAGGTCAACAAAGACTTCCTGAAGTCTCAATATTAGAAATCCAATCTAGAACTTCACCTGCTTCATCTACTAAAGTTGTAATTGAAGAAAATCCTAGATCCCTAACTGTAGGAGTAGTTTTTCTATCTTGTAGGTTTTAACCTCGTATAGAAATTACCTGCATACGAATTCTCAAACACATAAAATAAACAATGCGAGAGCATAACACATAAAACACATATACACAGAGATTTTCCCCTGGATCCCAAAACCGGGACTACCAACTTGATTTTTCATTATGTTCCGTTCAATGTTACAATACATAGTTATACATACCGAAGCATCCAATAACATGGACCGAAAACCATCGCGTCCAAAAAACACGTGCAAAAATCATGCACAAAACCATAGGTGGGTCCTCCCAACCTAACATAGGTTCCAAAACCAAAATTTTCTGGGGTGTTGCCCCAGACCCCATAGAGTGGGGTTACCTGCACCCCTCAAACCCCCTGTGACCTCCCCGCTACACAATCAGCGCAATGAATGGGGGGCTCTGCCCCCCCTCTAACCCCCCGGTTAACTATGTGGGCTAGTTGTGGAAAGAATATAACACAACCCAACATTCTCCCACTTGTTGTTTTCTTTCCATAGGGGGCCACAAGAGAGCTTAGTCATTTATCCAGCCCTACAATGCCCATTATTTCTCTACACCAAGAGAACTTCTCAGAGCTCACAAATTTTGTCAATGCATCTGCAGTATTCTTCAAAGTGTCCACCTTTACCAGCAACACCTTTTTGTCTTCTATCATATCCCTCACAAAGTGATACTAAACATCAACGTGTTTTATCTTTGAATGATATGCAGGG
The DNA here is from genome assembly GCA_031772625.1 of Pinus tabuliformis. NCBI lineage: Eukaryota > Viridiplantae > Streptophyta > Pinopsida > Pinales > Pinaceae > Pinus > Pinus tabuliformis. Next base: position 57,595,081 of record CM062816.1, read on the forward strand.
TTCTTTGCCAAGAAAATTTCAATTTGGCTGTCACAGTCTATCCTTATATCTCCATGTAATAACCCCATACTTGAACACAATCTCTACAACCAAACTGCTTCCTTTCTTACATGAGTGGCTGCCATATATTATGCCTCTATAGTTGATAGTGCCACTACAGATTGTTTCTTACTCATCCAATTGATTGCACCTCCAAATAGGTTAAACACACACGCACTTGTAGATCTTCTCTGATCCAGATCTCCAGCCCAGTCTGCATCAACAAAGCCACAAATATCCAACACTCTGTCCAATCCTGGTCTTCCTTGGTAGAACAAACCATAATCACTAGTGCTAGACAAATACTTGAAAACCTGTTTCATTGTTGTCCAATGCTCCTTTCCTGGTTTTGACATAAACCTGCTCAATACTCCCACTGCATGTGCAATGTCTGGTTTAGTACAGATCATTGCATACATCAGGCTACCTACTACACTTGTATATGGAACATGGGACATGTCCTCTTCCTCTTCTTGTGTCTTGGGACATTGTTCAGCAGATAACTTTACACCTACAGGAATAGGAACCTTCACCGGTTTACTATCCTGCATATTAAATCTCTTATTGTCTCGACATACTTCCTTTGGTTTAACCAGAGCTTCCTCTTTGTTCGATCTCTTTTAATTTCCATGCCCAAAATATAGTTTGCAGCACCGAGATCTTTCATGTCAAATTTGGAGAAAAAATGGGTCTTCAAATCCTAGATAATTTCTTTGTCATTTCCAACCAACAACATATCATCCACATACAAGACCAGATAAATAACACGATCACCAATTAATTTAAAATAGATATAGTGATTTACTTTGCTTCTGGTGAAGCCAAGTCCCCATATAAATGTATCAAATTTCTAATACCACATCCTTGGTGACTGTTTTAACCCATATAGAGACTTCTTTAACTTGCATACCAGTTCTTTCTTACCCTTCACCACAAAGCCTTCAAGTTGCTTCATGTATATTTCCTCTTCTAGATCCTCGTGAAGAAATGTTGTCTTCACATCCATCTATTCTACCTCAAAATCAAAAGCATCAACAACAGATAAAAGTAATCTAATAGAAGTTACCTTGGCAATAGGGGAAAAAATATCACCAAAATCAATTCCCGGCACCTGGGATAACCTTTTGCTACCAACTGAGCTTTGTATTTCTCCACCTTTCCTTCTGCATTTGTCTTCTTCTTGAACACCCATTTGCTGCCAATGGGTTTCCTTCCAGCCGGAAACTCCACTAGATCCCAAGCCTCATTTTTGTGCAAAGATGCCATTTCATCAACCATGGCCTCTTTCCAAAGTTTTCCATCCTCTGAATCTACTGCTTCCTTCATAGTTCTAGGATCATCATCAGTAATAGATAAAGCAAAATTTGAATAGAAAGTAGATGGACTATACCTTTCTGGCTGCCTTCTTTCTCGAGCTGATCTTCTCACACCTGGAGTTTGTGGCTCTTCATCTTCTGATTCCTCCTCTACTGTAGAGTCTGATTCTTCCTCCTTTAGCTCAAACTCTATCTTCTCGGGTTCCTTTGGTTGGAATTCATATTTAATAACATCTTTCACCTCTCTGAACACCACATCTCGGTTGTACACAACCTTCCTTGTTACTGAGTTCCAAAGCATATAACCCTTTAAACCATCCTTATACCCAATAAATATTAACTTTTCAGATTTACTATCCAACTTGGTTTGTTTCTCCTTTGGAACATGTACATATGCATCACATCCAAATACCCTCAGATGTGAAAGAGAGGATTTCTTACTAGTCCATACCTCTTGTGGAGTCTTACCTCCAACACTAATGAAGGTGATCTCTTGACCAGGTGTTATCACTCGGGTTTTCTCCAAAGTTGTAAGAAAGGGAAGGATGCCGAGGTAACCACAAACCAATCTTTTAGACACAGAATCTAGTCAATCTGTATCCAGAGAGGGCTCTCTCTTTATGATTTAGCTTTGTTTTTAAAGGTATTAGGCTAGTTATGAAGTTCAAGGGTTTTGTTTGAGTTTGGGTGGTGAGATTCAATAGAACAAAGAGGTAAAAATGAGTAGTTCAGTCCATTGGGCTAATGGAGTCAAAGAAGATGGCTTTCTGGATTTGGTTTCTTAACAGAGGATGGCTTCACAGAGCAAGGTAGTCAAACAGGGAACAAATGAAGGATTGAAACATGTGGAATGGGCTCAAATTGGGTGAAGAGCAACTAAGAATCCTTCAACCTTATGAAAGAGGGAAAATGGATGATTACTGATAAGGAGTAGTTAAGAATTATTTAACAAATAATCAACATGAAAGAATCAGGAAACATGAGCAATTAATATTTCACTACTTATTCTAATTCTGAGGAAAACACAGAGAACAATAAAGACTGAAAACAGAGTGCAGTCAAGCATATTATGAAATTAACCTTTTCTTTTCATTCAGTTTATGAAACACAAATGATATAATAAACAAGAAAACTGTAAAACACGAGATATAGGGGACTTATTGATCCAGTGGTTGATTCAAGAATTTTGTGACAAGTCCTTTGCTTCAATTCTTCATCCAGTAGGCCAAACAACAGTTGGTTCCAACAACTCTTTATTCCAAAATTTTAGTATTACATCACAGTCTAGGAAATCCACACACCACACAGACCACCTCGCTACTCTAATGGAGGGGGTATATATACAACAAAATATGTACAACCTATATCTCATAACAGCTGTGAGATCATATCTAGGTTTAACTAGATAAGAGTTTATAAGTAAAATAGAAATAGTTAACTGATGTTGTGCTAGAGGCAGGCCTTTAGGGTTCGGCTTGCAACTGTCTTCTGTAATAACTTTGCGCTGATTGCCTGTCTTAACTATGCTCTTTAATTCGGATCTGCCTTATTTAATTCTTCTCTGCTGCTTTTAATTCTGCTCTGACAGTCTTTATTGCCGATCTAATACACTTTAATGCTGAACTGATACACTTTGACTTGCTTTCCTCTACTCATCGCTGTTTGATATTTAGCCCAAAATTTCCCTTTTTCCAAGGATAGCAGCGTAGCAATGGACAGACACCTGTTGTTGGGACGCTGAAGGTTGTTCTGTGCCTTCTAATTCCTTTCCTTTAGATCTTTCTATGGTTGGTATGCTAACTTCCTGCGGAGATTGCTGAGAAGTCTTGGCAATTGATGCGCTGATAGCCATGTATTGAGAAAATTTACAGGTACCTATGTCAAAAGACGAGGAAACCGTATACTAGAGGGTCAGTTGACAGGCGGAGGAGCTCGTCGATGGAGCTTTTTCTAGTCCAGAGGCAGTCGAGAATGAACTGCGAACCCGATAGATATCATGTCCGGAGCGTTGTTCGCAGAAAAACATAGAAAAATGACTTTTTACCCTTTTTATTCAACAAAATGAAGTTTTGGCGGGAATTTATGATTTGAAGGATGGATGACGTAAGTGGAAGTACAAGACAGCTGATGTTAGTGGATGACGTTAGCGGAGGGCAGTGGTAAGCGGTTTTGCCCACACCGCTTTTGGGGCTAGGCGGTTTCGGGTGAAGGGCGAGCGATCATAGCGAGAGCGCAATGCGTGGCAAAGTACGAGTGCTAATACCGCCGGTACCCCGCAAGTTAAACAGTGGCAGTTAGGGGGGTCACGAAATGATCGTCGATCGTCGGATGGTGGAGCGAGGATCGAATGGTGGATGCTCATGGAATATGGCGGAGGTTTAATGCGCGAGCTCGATATATTAAACCATGTTTTTAAATGTATCGGGGGCAATTTCATTGGTTCGGGGTTGGTTATTAATTAACCCAGGTGGTTAATTAACCCATTTATGCACGGCGAAGGCTATTAACAAGTTCCAGAGAAACTTATTAATCCCTATTTAAAACGGTGCTATGGTCGTAATCGACCGGGTAGGGGATAAATTAATATTTGTGGTTTTTATTATATTTACATAATACGGGGAAGGGTGATAAAGCAGGATTTAAATAATATAAATAAAGTTAATATGAATTTTGAAGTGGAAAGCGCTGAGTTATATGGTTAAAAACTTAGGCTAAAAGGGAAAAGTGGTTTTATATGAGAAATAGGGCTATTCTCCTCAGTAAAATGGGGTTTTACTTAGGCAATTGATGAAATGGAATGAGTGGCTTGTGAGTGATATTAAGCACATCTTAATAACTTTGGGGAAGTTAGTGAATAACTTAGGGGAAAAATATGAAGGGAAGTTAGTTATGAAACCTTGCCTCGCTTGAGCTACATTAGGTACAATGTCCGCCATGCACTTGTGATAGAGATAAGATTAACACTTTTAGAGATAAAATCTATCCCACGTGTCATTCTGCAACACCAATCTGCCTACCCTGCGTACTTTTCCTAGCATTTTTTCCTTCTTTTTACTTGGGTGCACTTGGACTAGCAAACCCTCATCAACTTTTCTTTTCTTTTGCATGGGAAGCCTACCTAAGTCTACACTTATTACTTCCAAGTGCTCAGATTAAACTGTTGAGCTCCTTTGTTTCTCTACCTATCTACTTATCTGCCAAGATTGAACAGTTTGGTCAGAATTTATTCTCTATCTCTAAAACAAGAAATTCAAACATGAAGTAGCCAAGATTAAATTGTTTGGCCATTCATCAATTGTGGAATAAAGTTAACAAGTTGCACAAATTGCTTATTTACAAAAAAATGAAAAAGTAGTGGCTTTTTGGACTTGCACACTTTCCTGGTCTTTCTTTGTTTGGGGTTCATTTCTTCTCATTTTTTCTTTTGACCATTTTATTCTTTTTACCCTTTGATTTTTCTTTTAGGGTATACCCTCTTTACATTTTTTACATTTCTTGATTTTTTTGATAATATGGAAAACCTTTGCAACAAGGAAAGGGATGAACATATTATAGAGCTCAATAAGTCAATCATGAAATATGACACCTATTGGTATAAGAGTATAACAGTGGCTCCACTTGGGGATGGCTTTCCCTAGTGGAAAGTCAAGAACAGTAGGTCAGATGGCCTTTTGAATAACTTTGACTTTGCTCTGAAATTTCCCTTTACTGGTTGCTTTATTGTATATATGACAGCACACTTGTGAAGCTTAGGGCCTTCTCTTTGGCTTCAACTGCAACAAGTCACTATCCAATTCAAACTGTGACAGTATTAAGGATATAGTATGTACATGTTAGAGCCAAAATGCATTTAAAAAAAACTAGATCAAAGTAATGTTTCAGAATTCGACCATTCACTGGTCCATATTTTGTTTCTATACCATCCAGGCTCTTCAGAAAGTAAGTATTGTTTCCTTGTAATTCCTGAATGATAAATGGCCCTTTCCACAGGAAGTCAAACTTCCCATGTTTTCCTTTGCCTTCTCTCTTAGAATCCCACCTTAGAAATTTGTCTCCAATGTAGAAGTCTTCTGCTTTGGTCCTTTTATCAAATATATTCTTGAGTTTTTCTTGTAACACTTGGGATCTTTGGTGCACTTCTTCTCTGGTCTGCTGCAAATGGTTGATTTGATTTATTCTCCTTTGAATGTCATTGGGTTCCACCTGAGCTTCTTGTAGCAATTTCATTACAGGAACTCCTAAAGATGAAGGAAACACGACATCCATGCCATAAACTAACTCATAAGGGCTAGTTCCAATAGATCTCTTTGTAGTAAGTCTGTCTGCCTATAATGAATTTGTAAGTTTCTTGTGCAAGTTTTTCTTGTTCTCTTCCAACAATTTCTTAATAATATTAATCAGGCCTTTATTGGAGGACTCAGCTAGACCATTACCTTGAGGGTAATAGGCTGTGGAATGGCCTAAAGTGATATGGTATTTGTTACAGAAATTTATCATTTTCTTGGACTTGAAGGTAGCAGCATTATCGGTTATGATCTTTTCAGGACAACCAAATCTAGACAATATGTTGGTTTCTAAGAATCCTATAATCACTGTATCATTGGCTTGTCTAGAAGGAATGGCTTCTATCCATTTGGAGAAATAGTTTGTGGCAGTAAGAAACCATTTATGTTGGCCAGAAGAGGGAGGGTGTATTTCTCCAATGAAGTCCAAACCCCATTGTTGAAAAGGCTTTTCAGTGGAAATTGGTCTCAAGGGTAGGGGTAACAGTTTCCATTTTTCTTCAAAAATTTTGCATTTGTGGCAAGCAGTGACAAACTTTTTTACATTAGTGAATAAGGTTGGTCAATAAAATCCAGCCCTTAGGATTTTGTCTACAGTTGATTTCCAGTATAGGTGTCCACCGCAGTCCCCTGCATGAAATTCTTTGAGAACTTTGTTAGCTTCTTCTTTTATTAAACAATTCAATAGAATACATTCATGATTTTTCCAAAAAAGAGAATTATCTAAAATACAAAATTTTGAAGCTTTCATCTTTAAAAACCTTTTCTTTGTTATGGATAACCCTGGAGGAGCCTACAGGTTTAATAATACATGAATTATATTAGCATACCAAGGTGATTCTAAGAAGGCCTGGCTGATTTGTGGAGTTTCCATCTCCTGTTCTTTATCCAGTTCATTAATATCCAAGGCTTGAAATTTTGTTTCAGTCATGAGTTTAGCCAATCCCTATCCTTTTGTCAGCTTTGTAGGTTTTATTTCAATGTCATACTCCAATATTTTAGCTATCCATTTACCTCGTTTGCCTTCAATTCCATCCTGAGTCAGGATGTCTTTGACAACAACATTTGGTACATAAGCTACTACATGGGAGTACAATATATAGACTCTAAAGTCTTGAATAGATTTTACAAGTGCAAAAGCCTGTTTTTCCATGATTTTTTAATTTAGAGGTGCGTCTCTAAGTGATTTACTAAAAAAGGCTATGGTTTTTTCACATCCTTGATCATCTTTTTATGTAAAACAACTGCTATAGTGTTTTTTGATGCAAATGAAAAAATTATGAAGTCTCTATCAAACTTTGGACTTGTAAGGGCTGGGGTTCTAGTCAAAGCCATTTTAATTTCTTCAAACGCTTGTTTGGCTTCTATTGTCCATTTAACCTTTGAATCCTTTTTTAACATATTGTTCAACAATCTAATTAATTCAGCCAAATTAGATATGAATCTCCTCAAAAAGTTAATCTTTCCTAGGAAGGCTTGAAGTTCTTTGACATTTCCGGGGTGAGGTATTTGCAGAATAGCTTCTACTCTAGCAGGATCAAATCTGATGCCATCTTTGGAGATGATATGGCCCAACAATTTGCCTTCTTCTAGACCAAACAAAGATTTTTTAGGATTTAATGAAATACCATACTCTTTGCATTTTAAAAAGACTTGTCTCAAATGATCTAAATGTTGCTGATCTGATCTAGAAAACACCGTGAGGTCATCTAGATATACAACTAGAAAATCATGAATCTCCTTTGCAAAAGCTATGTCCATTGCTCGTTGAAAGGTTGCCCCTGCATTCTTAAGTCCGAATGGCATTTTAACATATTTGAATGTGCCCCATGGTGTTGTAAATGTAGTCTTTTCTTGGTCATCAGGATGAACTAGAATCTGATTAAAACCTGAAAACCCATCCAAAAGTGAAATCCTGGAAGCACCTACTACTCTTTGTAAAATATGATCCATCTTAGGTAAAGGGTAATTGTCCTTCAAAGAAACCTTGTTTACATTTCTTAAGTCAACACATAATCTGATTTCTCCTGTTTTCTTCCTGGTAGGCACTAAATTAGATACCCACTCTGAAAATCTGATTGGAGCAATTATCCCTGCATCATGCATTCGTTTGATTTCTTTTTCTATTAAAGGAAGCAGTACAGGGTTGATTCTTCTGAGCTTTTGTTTGAATGGTTTTTTATTTTCCTTGAGGGGTATTGTATGCTGAATTACAGAGGTGTCATAAGACTTTAGGTCTTCATAGCTCCAGGAAAAAACATCCTGGAATTCTTTGATCAGTTCAACATACTTAAGCTTTTGATCAGGGGGCAAAGATTTGGACAATTTTACCATTTTTGGATTCTCTTCAGTTCCTATGTTGTAATCTTCAATGTCTTCTTTTGGAGGTTCCATCTAAGGTTTCTTTGGAATATCGTTGAAATCAAAGAGATCTTCCAAAGGAGTTAATCCTTTGGGCAAATGATTGTCTTTCAAATTGATAATTTCAGATTCTGCTTCAATAATCTCATCAACATCTGTTTCTCTAAGATCTTGTATTTCCTCTTTAGTAAATTTCGTTGGATGAAGCTTTTGAGTTTCATTTTCTGCTAAAATGTTCGTTTCTATCTGTTTTGTTGGATGAAACTCACTAATTGTATCTCCATCTACGTTAGTGCTGGAAAATTCTTCTTCTAGGGTTAAGAAATCGTTGATCTGATTATCACTTTCAAACACTTTCCAGTTCTTTATATTATCAGGTATGGTTGGCCTGTGTCTAATTTCAGCCGTGAATTGATGATTTGGTTCAAATGGCAATTTATAGGTGCTGGCAAACATTGCTAGGCTATGAGCTTGCAAGTTATGTTTTCTTGGGATTTTGGCAAGCTTAGTTTCTAGAAATGTATTGAGGATCTCTAGAGCTGTTCCTCTATACTCTCTCAATCCAAGATCATTTGTTAGGAACTTCCCTTTTATCTGTTGAATGATTAAATCAGAATCTCCTAGGATTGATACTCTAGTTGCTCCCAATTTCTTGACCAGTTTAAGACCTAGCAACAGAGCTTCATATTCAGCCATATTATTAGTGCATCTAAAGTTTAACCTATAGGCGCGGCCTTCAGCATGATTGTTTTCAAGGTTGTGCACCCAGACTCCTGCTCCTGCTCCTAATTTGTTCACGGAACCATCAAATTCTAAATACCAAAGGATTTCATGTCCATAATCAGTATCTGGAGTTTTAGGGATCTGTTCAATAGGGAGATCTGGTTTTTTAGTTTTTTCTGGTTTATCTAATTTTTCATGACTTTCAGAAATTTCTTGGATTCAGACCCTAGACCTTTCATTTGCAATTTTTTCTGTTTCATCTGCTAAAACTTTTATTTCATTTGGGGGATCAATTTCAGCATTATAAAGGATAAAAGAATCCATATCTAAATGTACTGAGTAGATAGGGAAATTATGAGGTTTCTCTTGACTACTTACTACATACTGCATTAAGGTTTCTTTGTACAGTCTCTTGGGTTGCCCAAACACTAAAATGGTAGCGTAAGACATGTCTAACTGTAGAGATCCATGAAGCTTTGCACCCCAAGATCTAGATAATAACATATCATACTTTGGTGGAATATCAGCTACTACTATGTCCATTAAGATGGTTTTGGCAGGATATTGGACTAGTGACACACACAAGTCTTTGATTAAACCCAAACCTTTGACCTGACTTGAATCAAAAGAGAAAAGGCCCTTATATAGCCTGGTGATGTCAAGGTCTAGTCTCTCCATTAAAGATTTAGGCATTAAGTTATGGGAAGCACTGGAATCAAACATGGCATTATGAAGTATTTTATCATGTATGTTTAAACCCACATAGAAAGGAGGAACTTCTCCCTCTACTGTTTTTCCATTTACTTCAGGGCCAAATATCAATTCAGGCTGGTTATAAAAAACGTTTAATGAATTTTCGTTCACAGAAATTTTGAGTGATCTGTTGATTTGACTTCTCTAGACATCATGTTTAGCCAATTCTGATAATGGAACAACTATCTTTAGTTTGCCTACTTCTGTCTCAAGATTGAAAGGTTTTTCAGTCTGAGTTCTTGTATTTCGGACTGCTGGATTTTCTGCGTTTCTCTTCTCTTTAGGAGTGGGATTATGGGCTGAAGGTGTTTCCAAATCTAGTTCTAGAGGCTCTCCTACTTTTCCTTTAGCAGGAGTAGAAGTGGAATGTTGTCAGTCAGGTGGCTAATTGTCTGATATATGTTCAATATTTGGATTATCAGAGTTAGGACCTGTTTTAGAAAGAATATGTACAGGGGGGACACTGGTCTTACCTTTGTTAGGCTGCTTAGTATCTTTCTGTTTATTGGTTTTAAGGATTTGGGCTTCTTGCTCCTCTTGGGTCAAGAAAACTTGTTGTTCATTGTTGAGTCCCATTAGATTAATTTGAGTGTCTTCTGTTGGTTCATCAGAAGTTGATGCTTCAGCATAATTTTCTTGAAATGGGGGCCTAATATTTTAGTCAGGCCCTGTCTTTCTAGTGTTAGGATTTTGATTCTCCCTGAAATTTGGATTTCTTCCAGTATTGTCTGGTTGACCATCCTAAGGAGGTTTTCTTTCAATTGTTTCTACTCTATCTCCATGCCTATCCATTCTTTTAATAATTGCATCTAATTTCTGTTCAAAGGTAGAAAGTTCTTCTTTGAAAGGTGTTCTCCTTTCAGCTCTGGCTCTAGATCGTTTAGATATCAGGTTGGCCTCAACATTGACTGTTATACTTTTCATATCTTCTAAGTTTTAAAGAGCTCTTTCCCTAAGCTGGTATGCCATATCAGAATCAAATGCATCAAGGAATTTAATCAAGGCCAAATCTGGAGGAGGTCTGAGATTCTGAGGAATAACATTGTATACATTATTGAATCTGGTACAATAATCTTGGACAGTTTCTTGTGTGCTTCTTCTTAGGTTTTCATACTCTGATAAAATGTAGAGAGGATATTTTTTCTTTTCCCATCTATTCAAGAAGACCTGATAAAGAGCTTATGGGTCATTGATACTATTTGCAGGGAGGGTTCTAAACCAGGTTCTAACATCTCCAGTTAAACTTTGAACAAATACTTTCATTCTAATATCATCAGCATCAATCTCATAACTTTCAAAATAGTTGGTCATTTTATTGGTATGTTGTTGGGCTGTGTAAGTACCAGTACCTTCAAAAGAAGGGATTTTACTTTGATAGTCTCGGGGCATATCCCCTGGATTGGCAGGTAAGTTTAGGGGAGTATATCAGTTTTCCATGTTTGCAGAAATGGATGTGACAACTAGAGGGGTAGGGATAGCAATGGGAATGTGACTTTTAGATGGAGGAGTGGAAAGGGTAGTTGGAGGTGCTGATGGTGAACTTGGAGAAGCTGTAGTGATCACAAAAAGGTTTGGTGTTCTTTCAGAGGTAAGCTTAGATTGAATGGAGTTCTGCAAATGTTTGTCAAGGTGTGAAGTAACAGCTTCAATCTGCAAATTTTCAATGAATATTAGATTTTGAATTGTGTGAGTTAACCCAGATTCTGAAAAGGTCTCAAATAAAGAGTTTTCAAAGTATTTATCAGAAGGTTCCTCCTCAGGGTAGATCCATCTCACAGGACAGGATTTTGACCTGTATAGAGGGAGAGAACTAGCGGAATTTTCTTGGATCTCTTGTCTTCTAAGAATCCTGGGAATCATATTAGGATTTTCAAACACAGGTGGGGGATTAGGATCAGGATTTGATCTGGTGTAATGAATCTTTTCTGAAGCCAGTTTCTAGGTGTTTTTGGTTTTTTCTTGAAACAGATTTAACAATACAACTTTAACAGTATCTTCTAGGAATTTTTAGATGTGGGAGTTTTGAACTTTCCTAAAGAGTTTTTGAAAAGAGGAACTAATCAAGTATTTGAAACCAATTGTTCAATACATAAACTAGACTGGAGATAGACTGAAGCAACATTCATTTACTTCTGCAATTGCAAAGCAAAAGCATTTCAAAGGCTACTTGGCTAACTTCAGGCTCCGTCTGTAGCTTGTGAAATAAACAATAGTAACAAACCATTATTCAGGTCCCTAGTGGAGTCGCCAATGATGTTATCACTAAGGTTTTCCACAAAGTTGTAAGCAAGGGAAGGATGCCGAGGTAACCACAGACCAATCTTTTAAACACAGAATCTAGCCAATCTGTATCCAAAGAGGGCTCTCTCTTTATGATTTAACTTTGTTTTTAAAGTTATTAGGCTAGTTATGAAGTTCAAGGGTTTTGTTTGAGTTTGGGTGGTGAGATTTAATAGAATAGAGAGGTAAAACTGAGTAGTTTAGTCCATTGGGCTTATGGAGTCAAAGAAGATGGCTTTCTGGATTTGGTTTCTTAACAGAGGATGGCTTCACAGAGCAAGGTAGTCAAATAGGGAACAAATGAAGGATTGAAACAGATGGAATGGGCTCAAATTGGGTGAAGAGAAATTAAGAATCCTTCAACCTTATGAATGAGGGAAAATGGTTGATCACTGATAAGGAGTAGTTAAGATTTTTTTAGCAAATAACCAATATGAAAGAATCAAGAAACAAGAGAAATTAAGATTTCATTGCTTATTCTATTTCTGAGGAAAACACAGAGAACAATAAAGACTGAAAACAGAGTGCGGTCAAGCATATTCTGAAATTAACCTTTTCTTTATCATTTAGTTTATGAAACACAAATGATATAATAAACAAGAAAACTGTAAAACACGAGATATAGGGGACTTATTGATCTAGAGGTTGATTCAAGAATTCTGTGACAAGCCCTCTGCTTCAATTCTTCATCCAGTAGGCCAAACAACAGTTGGTTCCAATAGCTCTTTATTCCAATATTTCAGTATTACAACACGGTCTAGGAAATCCACACACCACACAGACCACCTCACTACTCTAATGGAGGGGTTATATATACAACAAAATATGTACAACCTATATCTCATAACAGTTGTGAGATCATATCTAGGTTTAACTAAATAAGAGTTTATAAGTAAAATAGAAACAATTAACTGATGTTGTGCTGGAAGCAGGCCTTTAGGGTTCAGCTTGCAGTTGTCTTCTGTAGTAACTATGTGCTGACTGCCTGTCTTAACTGTGCTCTTTAATTCTAATCTGCCTTCTTTAATTCTTCTCTGCTGCTTTTAATTCTGCTCTGACAGTCTTTATTGCTGATCTGATACAATTTAATGCTGAACTGATACACTTTGACTTTCTTTCCTCTGCTCATCGCTGTTTGATATTTAGCCCAAAATTTCCCTTTTTCCAAGGTTAGAAGCGCAGTAGTGGACAAACACCTATTTTTAGGACGCTGGAGGTTGCTCTGCGCCTTCCAATTCCTTTCCTTTAGATCTTTTTGTGGTTGGTATGCTAACTTCCTGCAGAGATTGCTGAGAAGTCTTAGCAATTGATGCGTTGATAGCCATGTATTGGGAAAATTTACAGGTACCTATGTCAAAAGAGGAGGAAACTGTATACTGGAGGGTTGGTTGACAGGCAGAGGAGCTCGTCGATGGATCTTTTTCTGGTCTAGAGGTAGTCGAGAATGAACTGTGAACCCGGTAGATATCATGCCCAGAGCGTTGTTCGCAAAAAAACATAGCAAAATGACTTTTTACCCATTTTATTCGACAAAATGAAGTTTTGGCAAGAATTTATGATTTGAAGGACGGATGACGTAAGCGGAAGTACGGGACAGCTGACATCACCGGATGATGTCAGCGGAGGGCAGTGGTAAGCGGTTTTGCCTGCACTGCTTTTGGGGCTGGGCAGTTTCGGGCGGAGGGCGAGCGATCATAGAGGGAGCGTGACGCGTGGCATAGTACGGGTGCCAATACCACCAGTTCCCCGCAAGTTAAACAACGGCGGTTAGGGGGGTCGCAAAATGATCGTCGACCATCAGATGGTGGAGCGAGGATCGAATGGCAGACGCTCATGGAATATGGCAGAGGTTTAATCCGCGGGCCCGATATATTAAACCATGTTTTTAAATGTATCGGGGGCAATTTCATTGGTTCGGGGTTGGTTATTAATTAACCCAAGTGGTTAATTAACCCATTTATGCGCGGTAGAGGCTATTAACAAGTTCCAGAGAAACTTATTAATCCCTATTTAAAATGGTGCTATGGTCGTAATCGACCGGGGAGGGGATAAATTAATATTTGGGGTTTTTATTATATTTACATAATACGGGGAAGGGTGATAAAGCAGGATTTAAATAATATAAATTAAAGTTAATATGAATTTTGAAGTGGAAAGCACTGAGTTATATGGTTAAAAACTTAGGCTAAAAGGGAAAAGTGGTTTTATATGAGAAATAGGGCTATTCTCCTAAGTAAAATGGGGTTTTACTTAGGCAATTGATGAAATGAAATGAGTGGCTTGTGAGTGATATTAAGCAGATCTTAATACCTTTGGGGAATTTAGTGAATGGCTTAGGGGAAAAATATGAAGGGAATTTAGTTATGAAACCTTGCCTCGCTTGAGCTGCATCAGGTACAATGTCCGCCATGCACTTGTGATAGAGATAAGATTAACGCTTTTAGAGATAAAATCTATCCCAAGTGTCATTCTACAACACCAATCTACCTACTCTGCGTACTTTGCCTAGCATTTTTTCCTTCTTTTTACTTGGGTGCACTTGGACTAGCAAACCCTCATCATCTTTTCTTTCCTTTTGCATGGGAAGCCTACCTAAGTCTGCACTTATTACTTCCAAGGGCTCAGATTAAATTGTTGAGCTCCTTTGTTTCTCTACCTATCTACTTATCTGCCAAGATTGAACAGTTTGGTCAGACTTTATTCTCTATCTCTAAAACAGGAAATTCAAACATAAACTAGCCAAGATTAAGTTGTTTGGCCATTCATCAATTGTGGCATAAAGTTAACAAGCTACACAAATTGCTTATTTATAGAAAATGAAAAAGTAGTGGCTTTTTGGACTTGCACAATTTCCCGGTCTTTCTTTTTTTGGGGTTCATTTCTTCTCATTTTTTCTTTTGACCATTTTATTCTTTTTACTCTTTGATTTTTCTTTTAGGGTATACCCTCTTTACATTTTTTACATTTCTTGTTTTTTTTATAATATGGAAAACCTTTGCAACAAGGAAAGGGATGAACATAATACAGAGCTCAATAAGTTAATCATGAAATATGACACCTATTGGTATAGGAGTATAACACCAGGTAACATGCTATCTCCACTGCCTCTGCCCAGAATTCCTGTCCTAACTCGGTACCATTGAACATGCTTCTTGCCCTTTCCATCAATGTCTTGTTCATTCTTTTTGCAACTCCATTTTGCTGAGGTGTATATGGAGTAGTATTTTTCCATGCTATACCACACTTCTTACAGAATTATTCAAATTCCTTACTGCAAAATTCTCCATCATTATTTGTCCTTAGCACCTTTATCTTCTTCTCTATCTGGTTTTCCACCAGAGCCTTAAATTCTCTAAACCTATCAAAGACTTCAGATTTCTTCTTAAGGAAATATATCCATGTATTCCTTGAGAAGTCATCTATAAATGATACATAGTACACAAACTTACCCAGTGATGGAACCTTTACAGGTCCAAACACATCACTGTGCACAAGCTCTAATATCTGTTTCGCCCTCTTACCACTAGAGGGGAAACTCACCCGATTCTGCTTCCCATATAAACAATTTTCACAGAAATAAAAATATAGAGAGCTATTACTCATACCTTCTACCATACCTTTACCATGAAGCATTCGAAGGCCCTTCTCTCCAATATGTCCAAGCCTTTGATGCCACATCATGGTCTTCTCTCCAGAGACCACTAAATTTTCTACTCCACTTTCAGGAACCACAAAGCTGTTGCACCCATCGACAACAATGATACCTTGCAGCTTGTATAGAGTTCCAATCTGAACTCCCCACATCAATACCAGTCCTCCCTGAACCATCTTGCAGGTATCCTTATCGAACACTATTTTTACACCTACATCATCCAACTTGCTTACAAAAATAAGATTTCTGGCCAATGCAGGAATATGGAGAACACTCGGAAGTGTTCTAACCCTTCCACCTTGCAACTTCAACTTTACTTTTCCGTGACCAATGATTCTAGCCTTCCTATCATCCCCTAAGAAGACATCACCACCATCGTATTTCTCATACTAGCAGAACCACTCTCTATGGGGAGTGAAGTGAAAGGATGCACCTGAGTCAATCAACCATGCCTCATGATCTACATGTGTACTTGAAGAAGCCAAGTACACATCGCCACCTTCATTTGAGGTGGTATTAGCCTCTGCAGAAAGAGCATCATCAGATCCCTTTCCTTTATCAGGAGCTTTAGATTTACTGTCCCTTTTGTAGTGCCCTTCCTTTTCGCATTTCTAGCACACCACTTTTATAGGTTTTCCTGGAGATTTAGATCTTCCTCTAGATTTAGATCTCCCACTCGATGACTTATTTTTGTTTCTTTTCTGGGGCCGTCCTCATACAGACAAGGCATCACCATTCTGGCTCTCCATATTTTTCCATCTCATCTCCTCTGTCAGCAAGGATGAGACTATTTCATCAAATTGCAAGGAAGTTGCATTGCTACCTATGGCAATAACTAGACTATCCCACGAATCTGGTAGAAAACACAACAAATTGATGCACTTATCTTCGTCTGAAATTTTAATATCAATGGACGCTAACTAACTTACCATAGTATTAAATGCATTTAGATGCTCTGTCACCGAGTCTCCATCTTTCATCCTTAGTTTATACAACTTTTTCCACAGGAACAGTTTATTCACCAGAGACTTAGATTGGTACAAAGTCCCTAACTTGTCCCACAAAGCCTTCATCGTAGCTTCCCCTGATACATTCAACAATACTGAATCTGAGACACACAATCGTATTGTGCTCTTTGCCTTCTGATCCAAGTTCTTCCATTCTTCATCAGACACTCTTGTTGGTTTAGTACCTGGATCTACTGCGATCCATTGATCTTTATTCACAACAGATCCTCCATCCTGAGTTTCCACAACTCAAAAATCTGACCATTAAATTTCTCGATCTCTATCTTTCCACTGCTCGCCATCTTCTTTCACCACTAGAATCGATCCTGCAGATCTCCCACTGAACAGGGTCTACCACAGGCTTGAGCAAAACCCCTCAACAACAAAGGCATCCCCTTGAAGCCAAAACAGCTCTGATACCAAATGTAGGTTTTAACCCCATACAGAAATTACCTGTATACGAATTCTAAAACACATAAAATAAACAATGCGAGAGCATAACACATAAAACACATATACACAAAGATTTTCCCCTAGATCCAAAATCGGGACTACTAGATTGATTTTTCATTATGTTCCTTTCAATGTTACAGTACATATTTATACATGCCGAAGCATCCAATACCATGGACCGAACACCATCGCGTCCAAAAAACATGTGCTAAAATCATGCACAAAACCATAGGTGGGTCTGCCCAACCTAACATAGGTTCCAAAACCAAAATTGTCCAGGGTGCTGCCCCATACCCCATAGAGTGGGGTTACCTGCACCCCTCAAACCCCCTGTGAACCCCCCGCTATGCAATCGGCGCAACAAAGGGGGGGCTCCGCCCCCCCTCTAACCCCCCGATTAACTACGTGGGATAGTTGTGGAAAGAATATAACACAACCCAATATATCTTCCACTGGTGAAAAAATTCTAGGAGAAGAATTAGAAATTCCAAGTGAAGAAGAGGAACAAGAAACTTATTTTGGCTAACCATTGATAGAGGAACGAGAAGAATTAGAAGAACCTTACATTAGTTCTGAATAATCTTTCATGGCTAAAGAAGGGGGAGGTGAGGTACACAATGTCAATGGTGAGGAAAATAGGATTGGAGGAGGCAAAGGTAGAGGAGGAGGTGGATATAGAAATAGAGGAGGGGGTAGAAGTAGAGGAAATCAAGATCCTTTTGGATTTCCTATTTTTGATGAAGATACAACCCTCACAATGAAAAATATTTCACCTTATATTCTTCCTAGTTTCCATAAAAAAAAGAAGTGAAGACCCATAGACATTTCTCTTCGAAGTTGAAGTATTATGCAGATCATATGATTATCTGCATGATGCTCAAAAATTGAAATTGTTCCTTGCTACCTTAAAGGATTCAACATTAAAATGGTTCATGGATCTAGGGACGAATTCTATAAGGACATGGGCAGAAATGAAAGAAGCTCTCTTAGAAAAATATAAAGATTACTTGTTGGATAATTAGGAACTGACCTAGGTTCAGAGTTAATTTAGCCAAACAAATCACGGTGCTACTGGCCCTTTTGGCAACAGTCCGTGGAGCGCGGATTGAGGTCTCAACCTAAGTAGTATGGGAGGGTGCTAGAACTAGGTTTCTGCACCCTGGAGATGTCTGATGAGTTCAAGTGGTCCGCGGTTTGACCCTGGGTGTAGGCTGCTTCGCGCACTTTCCCGTACCTTTCAGCTTGATATATTGACTTTGCGCAACCCTACTTAGGGTTTGAACGTTGTGCTCTGCGTTATTACCCAAGACCTTACTGGTATTCCAATGTTAGTTGATTATCTTAGCCTACTTGCGTGCTTTAAGCTATACTTAACAACATAAACCATTCATACAAGTGTGCGCAGTAAATAAACAATATATTTTCAAATTATATCAATCATTCATTAACCCAAGAATAGATACAAAATTATAACAAAACTTCTCTTTATTAATTCCTTCCTTGGTTACAGACTTGACTTTTCCCTGTGCACTTAGCTGCAAGGGTCCGTGGACTCAGTTGTGGACTATTAGGCCTCAGTGCACTCAACTGCAGAGCCTTCTCCTACTCTACGACCTAAAGACACACTTCAACTTGCGATTCAATCACTTAAACTTTTTCCTACCTCTGCCTTCTCTAATTAGAGCCTCACTCTATTTATAAAATCCCATGGTCTATGGAACATGGGGAGGTCTATCCATCCGACATTACATTACAAAAATAGGGCGGATAACCCTATGAATCTATCATACTTTCGCGCCTTACGCCCGCAATTCATGGAGCTTTACAATAATATTCGGTCAAAACTTGGGCTTTGAGCCCCAAAACATACCTTGGGGGGATTCTATGCCCAACAAGCCCCCAACACAAACATCGTGACTTGCCCTCGAGTCACTCTGTCTCCGTGATGATCTTTGTGTGGAGTCCTTCCAACTATTCTTGAACTACGCAAAGGTCAGCAACGCACTGAGCTGCTTCGTGCTAGATCTGCTACATACGTTGTTCTAAGTCCTCTGTGTCGGGATTACTTCTCTGCATCAATGTGTGCATCCCTTGCCTTAGATGTCTGTAGTGATGGTGAAGGCCTCATCCATCCAAGGTTGGACGCGTGCTTTTAGGACTTCTTCCTTATGTCGTGCTGCGTCCACCTACTCCTTCAGTGCTTTAGCCTCCTGCATATGCACACGCCTCTGGGTGAGGACAACCATCTGTGCAATTCCTTGGACATTGTCATACTGTTGTTGGAGTTATCAACCTCTGTCCCTAAGCACTACATATTGGGGTCCTCCTACAGAGTTGTGAGGACCCCAAGTGATTATTCCAACATGCTAGTGCAGTCTCGCACTGCACCTCCGATTTCCTCCAATCCTGCTATGATAGTGCTAGCGCGCTGTTCTCTAACATCCTGGGGAGTGGATGGTTGCACCTTTAACTGCATCTCAGCGATCTGAAGATTCAGCTCTAGTTAAACCTTTTTCATTTACTCCCTGACCTCGTAGACCCCTACTGCTAACCTATGGATCCACGCCTTCACTGGTATATCTGCTGGGATGGCCAGCTCTAGGATGCTTTGGCAAGCATCATCTATCACCTGTACCTGTTGTTGATTTTGTGACACCAATTCGTCGTGTTGCAAGATTAGTTGTTCCATATTTATTTTTTGCTCACTAAGGACTTGGAGCGCGCGGCTCTCCCTAGCTCGCAGCTCTATAGTTATCCCATCCTAGAACACATATAATGTCTTGCACGAGAGGGCAGCTAGATTAACATCGAGAACTTTCACTGCACTAACCGAAGGCCTGTCGGCCTAATTTGATGTCACTAGTGCCCCTTCTGGTAGCACTATTGTGTCGTCATCCGTGTGCGCAACATTTTCTCTGCTGCCATGGATCCGACTACGTGGTTGTTCGAAAGGGTACCAACCTGACGGGGGCGTGCCTGTAATTCCCGCAACTGCGCTCTGATGGCCCCCAACACAATCTGGTTCTCCCGCATGAAATCTTGGAGAGCCTCATTGGTGAAATCGTGCACCGTCTCACTGAATTCATGTAGATCACCCTCGGTTAGGGTGATTGGGTCAATGGAAAATTTCAAGGCCTTGACCTTCTTTTGTGACCCTGCCCACTCTGCTAGGTGTTGGCGCTTTAACTGTGTTGACGTGGTTCGTAGGTCTGCACCTCCTTCTTCTGTTTTTGCTTCCTCTGCTTCCTCCCCCTGTGAAGGCGTCATTTTGCCCTTACCCACCTTCATGGCTGGTTCCTGTGCTGTTGCTACTATTGTAGCCTTTTCCTGCTCAACTGCTTTCTGCATCACGTCCCGCACTGCCCGCGCTTCTGCTACTGTTGTTTCCTTCCTTCATTTTTTGGCCAACTGTGTGATGTGCAGCTTGGCCTTGTCTTTCTTCTTTTGCACTGCCGACTTCTCGATTTTTCAATGTTTGGGGCGCACCATGCTGGTGGCCATGCCTCCAGGACATTGAAAATGGAGTCATCGGTGGCTACAAAGGGTAGATTTGTCCACTATTTAGTTGGGTCCTTGTGCGCCCTGAGATATATGTTATGCATGTCTGCCTTAAATTATGCAAAACTCTGCAGACTATTGTAAACCGTGGGTGACAACCACGACATACGGTTGATCCACATTCTAAGGTTCATCTCCATGAACACCCAAAAGATCTTGTTGTCGCATATCCTTTTAGCATCCTTCGTGGCCCAGAGTGAAACATACTTCGCAACCTCCCATAAATCTTTGTCAATTATGGGGAATTGAATATCCTCCAGCAACTCCTCAGCTACAAGCACTATGGACAACAAAAGCCATGCATAGTGGAACATTTTGCCCCATTCCTAGGCTTCACAGGAATTGTATAAAAATTATGTGCACAGGAATTCAAACCAGTTAAACTATACCCCCTCCTGGCACTGCTCGGCCAGTGCGACCACTGGCGCACGTACCTCATCTGTGCAGTACTTGTGCAGAACTTTTCCTGCCAGGATTTGGGTTCCCATGTGTACTGCTTTGTCCTTAATGATGGAGATGGCGTAGCCCTTCTTCTTCTTTTCCATCTTGTACTTTTTCTTCATGGCCTCCACGATGGCCAAATCACTTCCCTTCCCTTCCAATATGGCTGCGGGGTCCTCTCCTTTGTATGGAAGCCGTGAGACGCAATGAATCATGTTTGCTGTGATGGGGATGGGCTCCTCTAGCCATAAACACCCATCATGCACCAGGCAGAGCAGCTTCCTGATGATGAAAATGGTTATTGGGGCATGGAGGAAATGTGGCACCCAGAGTATGTTCAGCAGCCCGACCTTTTCCACTCCATGCAACCACTTACGCGGTTCTAATGTTGTCACCCCCCCCCGCGGTGATCTGCTTCATGAGGTTTTCAGTCTCAAGGTGAGGGAACTTCTCATTGTCAGCGAGGTCCTAATCTTCGAATTTCAGGCTCGCACGTGGCCCAGGTGTGTGCCTTCAAACATAATGCCATATGGGAGGAGCGGGGTCTCGAGTGAGCTCTTGGTCTCATCCAGCTCCTTGGGCACTTTGGCCTTCCCTTTTTGTTGGGGGACATAGGTGGGCAATTTTGTCGTAGAGTCCGTAGGCTGAGTGTCCACCTCCATGCCTTCATCTTCTTCTTCTACGATGTTAAGATCCTACAGATCTTCTTCTTCTTCATCTGTTTCTATAGTGACAGCGTTCCCCTTCTCCTCCATTGATAGTTTGCTACGCAGCAGGTTCTGCAGGGACAGGCATATAGGAGCCATTGCTTGTTTGTCCTTCTTGGGCCTTTGTGTGTGCGGTGATTTCGGGATTTCTGCCACAATCCCAACACCTTCTGGAACATCCCCCACAGTTAGGGCCTACGCGGCCTCCTCGGCGGTCACTTATGCTATCTCCATACCATCCTTAGTTGTTGCCCTTGTATCTGTGCAGCAATCTATCACTCACGAATTTAGCGGCTCAATCAACGCTTGACTCACAAAAATCAGGGTTCTACTCGGCTGCTCAATTCGAAAATGACCAAGTGTTGTTTACTAGGTGGCCCTTTGTATTTGATAGCGCTTTTGGAATTTGAATTTGATCATTCCCCCCAAATCCGGTTCATTAATTCTCCCTTGGCGACAGATTTTTCCCAGAATTTTCCCATAAATCGCGTCTTAAATCCCTACCGCCCACTCCATTTGGCCTCAAGTCGAGCATCCCATCGTGAATAGTGACTTCAATGATCACTTTCTGGCCAACCCGCGCGGCAGCGCAACCCCCCGTGCGTGGTCGTGAACTTTGTGACTCTTTGCTTCTGCGCACATCTCTAATATCGCGCAGCTCCTAGGAAGAATAGTTTATAGTCCCGCAGTCTCTTCCAACTGCGTGGAGCACTAAGACTGTCATTCCCTCGGCTAGTCAGGTGGTCGCACCACCCATGGAAAAGTTCATCCGATCATTCATCATGTTGCCTGGAGAATATCTACCTTTTACTATTATGGTCGGCATTGCGTACTTTATTACTTGCAACGCACTAACCTGGTCATTATGTTTAGCAATATGCAGTCCAAGCCAAGGCATCAGACTGATCAATTTGTGGAAATAGGCCTTAACCCTGTCATCATGATCACACACACCCTACCTTACCATTCTGGTCTTTTTTCCGAGAAAATCTTTCTTTATTTTTTCCTCCATCTTCTTGACTTCCGCATCCATCAAAGTGTTTTTCTTCCTTAACCGTACCATTTCTTCTTCAATTTTGTGGAGTCTAGGATTTCCTTGTTGGATTTCTTCCTCAAGTCCCATGCGTTCTGTTTCTTATGGCTATGTGATCCCTTCTTTCCGGGCTTCGCGAACCATTGTATCTACTGGTGCTACTATGCGCGAACTAGGTTTTTCATGCTCCATAGGGATTACAACATTCGCTTCATACTTCAGCTTCGGAAGTGCCTATGCGGTTAGGGTTTTTCACATGGTCCTATAAGCCCAGAGAACCGCTGGTACGCACAGGTCCCAGTCAGTTTGTTTCACATGGTGGACCGTGTTCATTGCTTCGCATACTTTGTCAAAAGCTTCTGCATGAATATGCTTCTACGCGCTTGGTCTTACCATACTTCCTGGTCCCAACTGGAGGGGTCGTTCGTGCCATTGTCTTGCCTGCTCCTGCTTGTTAGTTGTGTTTCTTATCATGAGGACGGTGTGCGTTCGTGCTGGTTGCGCAGCATATGCCTGTACCCATATGGAAAGGTGGGAATGTGGGCTATTTCATTCGTCATACTCGGCTTTCATCTGCATCTTAGGCTTTCCAAACCACATGCACATCATCTTTCTGCATTCGCGCCAGTCCTCAAAACTTCTTTGATGCGTACCGCACCATCTTGTGGGCGTAGTGCGTAGTACCCATTTCAGAGTGTCAAAACGCTGCTATTCCGGTACTTTTCTTTCAAATTTGTTCAGGAAATCATCCACCTCGCTCAACCCATCATACATAGGCAAATATCTTACCTCTGTTGCTACACAACACAACGACCTTGTCATCATGTTACAATTGAGCGTTGTTACCTTGTGTAACCGGTTCTGCCATCATTTTATTTCCTCGTCCGAATATGAGGTGAAGGAACTTTCACGCTCCCATGAGAGTCTACCATCCACTATTGGATTCACCCAGTCCTACTCCCACGCAATTATCTTGTAGATATAGTCTAGATCGTCGTCGTTATCGTAGTCGCACACTGGCTCTATGTAGTGCAATCCTTCCGCGGGGTCTAAAGGTACCACTACGCGTAGTGACTTTTTCTCAAAAATCATCTTGTGCTTCTTTAGATTTATCACTCCATTCATGTCAGTGGCCCAATCTATTCCCAGTAGCATGGGATAGGGATTGTTGTCATCAACAATCTCTATCACTTCAAAATCTGCAAGCGCGCTTGCACCTTCGATATCTACCATTATTCCCTGCAATCTTCCCATAGGTAGGATCTTTTGCTGGTTCACCATTCGCAATTGAATAGGAGACCATTGCAGTGCAGGTCAACCCATGTGCTCCCACGTCTACTTTGGCAGGATGTTAGCGTCCAATCCTAGATCCAAAATCGCTTGATCCATTTCATATTCCCTGATCTGCATGGTCAATCTCATCTCTCTTCATGTTCATGTTGTGTGCTTCTCGAGCTTCTAGACTACGCGCGGTTCTCCTGGTGTGGTTCCAGCACATCTAGTGATGAGTTCTTGTAGCCCCTTCACCGCTTTGCTGTCGCGCATCAGCTTCATGCATGTCTCCAAAAATGTAGTGAGCATTGATGGGTCCATTTTCGGTTCCAGTTTGTCTTTACTTCCTGAAATGGAGGTATCCACGAAGCTCTTCTTAGCTTCCATGAATGTCTCCTTAGCGTACTCCAAATCAAATTCTGGTTCCTTTGTTGGAGCCTTGCAAACCCAATCACTCTCTTTGAGCTACTTACCTTTGTCATCTCCTGTCGTGAAACCACTTCGGAGCACGATATTTACATTCAGGTCTTCCTCGCGCGGCTCAGACCTCATCATTTGCAAGTTCTGAGTTGGGGGAGGTTGGAGTGCTCCTTTATCGCGCAACCTCACTATCAGCGTGGGACAATCCTCTATCTCATGATAAAAATGGGTACAATGTAAGCATGATGGTCTCATCCGATTTGTACAATCACGGGCATAATGCCCTGGTCCTCCACAATTGTAACATATCAGTTGTCTGTGACCTCTTCCTAGTCCCATTCCACCTCGACCTTGTCTGCACCCCTGAAATCCAGTGCATGCCATCCTTGCATTTTGATCAAGGACCCATGTTTCGGTCTGAACTCTACAGGTAGGAGTCTAATCCATCATCAGTTCATAACTTCTACAGGTATGCTCATTGTGGCCTTCTAACCTGCAGAAATTACAGAACAACTGTTGGGAATTCTGTGTATACTTCTGTAATAGATGGAAATTATCTGTAGCATGCTTCCCTCCTATCTGACAAATCGTGCACCTTAATGCAGGTGCCACGGTCAATCATGCTTATGCCTCCAGTCTCAATGGCATTGGTCCTCCTCCCACCAGGTAGTTCGCGAAGACTGGACAATGGTCCTTGTCATGTCCTTGACCTTTGCACTTTACGCACCATACCCCCTCACGTGCTTTTGGGCGAGTTGTCATGTCTTGTTTCAAACTTTTAATATCAAGGCACAATTTTTTCAACTGCACGTGGATCTATTGAAATCCCAAGTTAGGATCTTGTATCGGGGTCTCATGCAGTCTCATTGCGATTTCCAAGGACTCGGCCTGAGTGGTTAGCTTCTACTGTGATAATGCGTTCCTTAGATGCGGCGTTAGCGATGCTACAAACCATGTTTAGTGTTTCCCATTCGTCAAGGTCATATTTTCTTCATGAATTGTACACTTCAGTCTCTGATCCAGCTCCGAGGGGGTCTCACCTGGAAGCATAGCGATTTCCTTAAATCTAATACTCGATTGTATCTTTGATTTTGGCCTGCTAAATTCCTTGTTTAGCGCAACTTGGATATCCGTGATCCCTGCGTTTGGATTGTCATTGGAATGCTTAATGTACCACATCAGTGCGCGATCCTGCAGAGCACTGACTAGCATTGCTTTCTTTATATTGTCATCCGTGACTCCCTGCATTTCCCATACAACCCTTACCACGAACCAAAACTGGTATGGGTCTTCATTCCCTACTCCTTTGAACACCAACAACTTTATCGCACTTGCCCTATTGAATTGTGGTGGTGGAAGAGGTGGTGTGGGCGAAGACGGGGGTGAAGATGGTGAAATTAGTGGTGGTGTAGGTGGGAGTGGTATCCGCGGAATTCGTTGCTTTATCAAACTAATCACACTTCTTGGTGAGACCTTCATGAGATATTCCTCGCTTTCTTGCGGAGGTGAAATCAAGGGGATAGTTTCTAGTTCTGTGCTACCTTCGTTTCTGTAGATCCACCCACTCTGCGCAGCCCCAAAAATCAATTTATTCGCATAACCCACTTTTCACACAGTAGCATTTTAATCCAAGTGTGCAAAGATTTAACGTACTTACCTCGCGGTCCTTTGAGGAAGTGTCATTTCGCCTCGCTATAGCTGACTGAAGTATCTACCACGAAGTCAGTGATAAATCCTCCTATAATTCAATCGAGTCAGTGATCCACAACGTGCACGATCTTATCTTCTGATGCTTCTAGTTTGCACACCAACTCTGGAGTCCACACAATAGATTTGTCAAGCCTACACCTTCCTTGACTATCTTCTAGCTTCACGATCTACTCGTACAACTCAGAGGGGAAGGATGCAAAGAAAATTTCATGGATTTCCGTATATAAGTAGTAATATAACCACTCTTCCTTTGATAATCGTAGATTCCTATTTTCCTGTGCCGTGAACTTATGAATCTTTCTGTCCAACCACTCTTCAATTCCTTTATTTGTCAGATTCCAGTGATACAACATCAGACATATCTATGTAGATCCCGGTCCCAGCAACAGAACCATTTGTTGGCTTATTGGAGCCCGACCCAGGTTCAGAGTTAATTTAGCCAAACAAATCTCAGTACTACTGGCCCTTTCGGCAATAGTTCACGGAGCGCGGACTAAGGTCTCACCCGAAGTAGTATGGGAGGGTGCTAGAACTAGGTTTCTGCACCTTGGAGATGTCTAATGAGTTCAAGTGGTCTGCAGTTTGACCCTGCGCGCAGGTTGCTTCGCGCACTTTATCGTACCTCGCAGCCTAATATACTGCCTTCGCGCAGCCCTACCCAGGGGCTGAATGCCACGCTCTGTGTTATTACCCAAGACCTTACTGGTATTCCAATATTAGTTGCTTATCTTAGCCTACTTACGTGCTTTAAGTCATACTTAACAACATAAACCATTCATACAGGTGCGCATAGTAAATAAACAATATATTTGCAAATTATATCATTCATTCATTAACCCAAGAACAGATACACAAAATTATAACAAAACTTCTCTTTATTAATTCCTTCCTCAATTACCGACTCAACTTCGCCCTGCGCACTCAATTGTAGGGGTCCGTGCACTTAGCTGCAGACTATTAGGCCTCTGCGCACTCAGTCGCGGAGCCTTCTCCTACTCTATGACCCAAAGACACACTTCAACTTGCGACTCAATCACTTAGACTTTTTCCTACCTCTGCCTTCTCTACTTAGAGCCCCACTCTATTTATATAATCCCATCACCTGTGAACCATGGGGAGGTCTATCCAGCCAATGTTACATTACAAAACTAGGGTGGACAACCCTGTGACTCTATCATACTTCACACCCCGTACACGCAATTCGCGGAGCTTTACAACAAGATTTGGTCAAAACTTGGGCTTTGAGCCCCAAAACATGCCTTAGGGGGATTACATGCCCAACATCACTGTATGCCTCATAACATTAAAGATGAAGTCTTCAAAATGACACAAAAAGAAGATGAGAATCTTGAAGACTTAGTCGAGATATTTGTCTATAATATTAAAAGAGCAAAAATGGATAATTTGGATGAGGAAACTTTGAAAGCCCTCCTACTCAAAGTTATCAAAGATGAATGGATCGATCTCCTTAACTTAACAGGAAAAGTAGATATTTCTCAATTACCATTTGTAGATATCTATGATTTATGTGTACATATCTCAAGGGGTAAAGCACGAGTTGGAAAAAGTCCTAGAGACCCTCTCTTATCAAGAATCAATAAATCTATAGTTGGGACAGTTATTAGGGCAGAATTAGGATCCTTTCTTTCAAGACAGATATTTTAGGGAGTCTAAGTGAATAGATATACACCCTTAAAATACAAAACAAGAAAAAATCTGAAAATGATGCATTATCCATTTTCTATCCTAGATGTCGAAAGAAGCATGCCCTAAGAGAGTGTCCTTTAGACTTAAAAACTATAGAAATTTGTGCCATAGGTGTAGATAAGCACGATACTAAGGAATGTACTTCTTTACTGGGTCTCAAGGTTGTATTTAATGATGAAGGGATACCAAAAAAAGTAGACCCTCTTTACTTTATTGCCAAGAGACCATGGCAGAACTCTCAAACAAATCAACCACAAGGCTTTAGATCACAACAATTTGCTCAATCTTCACAAAATAATTGGAATCCATCTTGGCATCCTTGGGCTCAGGCAAAATCACAATCTTGGAATCAAGGATGGCAAAATCCTTATGGGGCTTATGCTCAATATCAACAATATTCACCATCCTATCTGAATTTTCCACCACAATTTCTACCCCAATCTAATCAAATTCCTCAAGCCAATCAATTACCTCAGGTCCAAGTTCCTAATCAAAATACACAACCCTCCCTACCATTTGCACAAAAATCAAATCAACTACCCGCTCAACCACTTCTGAATCCCAATAATAAGATGTCACAACAACAACATGTTTACAATATGGAAGGGAAAAATCCTCAAATCTGTGTAATAACTCCACTAGATCTAAATAATGTTCGATTAAGGTATGGAAGATTATTGCAAATAAAACCTCCTCTTGTTATTCCGGAAGCAAGGACAAATCTTCAAAAACATAAAAATCAATTTGAAGAAGGAGAAACCTCTCTCCCTTAGAAAGAGAATAATCAAACAGAAAATGTTCCAATAAATATGTTGGCATTATGTTCTCTGGTATGGCTATATGCTACAGATGTTGTACTTGATGGCAACTCCCATGACAAGGCTCTCATTTTATTGAAAAATAAGAAGGACGCAGGATATCAGTTCAGAAGGTGCGTACCCGCAGGTACACCATGCAGGGACTGCGTCCAGAGTCGCAGGCCAGCCATTCAGGAGGTGCGTCCACCCAGTGCACACATTTCAAGGCAGAGAAAAGCTCACGTGGGGGTTTCTTGTGTTTTACTCTTGGTATCTAGCCGACGGTATTGTGTTATTATGGTGTCGGCTCGTGGTATTGTTCCATGATTTGAGGAGGAGATTACCTATATAAAGCAAAGGAGATCATTTGGTTTAAGCATGGTTTTGGTTGAATATCTTATGAGGGCTAGATCTGGTCTAGATCTAAACAAGGCGAATCTACTGATGGACCGAGATCTCTTCGGCGCATGTTCAGATCTATAGATCTGACTGTCTGGGTTACTTCTGAAGTCCTGAAATCATCTATGCCCGGAGGGACGCAGGTGCAGTAAGGGTTCAGGTGCGTCGGGACGCAGGCGCAGAAGGGTTCAGGTGCGTCGGGACGCAGGCGCAGAAGGGTTCAGGTGCGTCGGGACGCAGGCACAGAAGGGTTCAGGTGCGTCGGGACGCAGGCAGTTCAATAAACTCAGAGCGAGGGACGCAGGCTAGCAGTTGAGCAGGGTGAGTTCGGGAAGCAGGCTAGCAGTTGAGCAGGGTGAGTCTGGGAAGCAGGCTAGCAGTTGAGCAGGGTGAGTCCGGAAGCAGGCTAGCAGTGGAGCAGGGTGCTTCCTTCTCTTAAAATCTTTGTTTATCATTGTTGTGTTCTGGGTTTGGTCCTATTACTGTTGATCTAGTTACTACAGTTGATTAGGTGATTCTCTCATACTTGATGATCAATTGATGTTTATGGATCCAATTTGAAAATTGATGAAAAGTGGTCCTTGTAAGAAAAGAAGTAGGGGGTTGTAGCTCCCTTCCAGGAGAGACTAGAAAACGAGAGAGAGTTGTAGCTCTCTACAGGTTGCAGCCTGCGTACTGGTAAAGGACTGCACCAGTACAAAACCATTGTAAAAGAAGTTTCTAATTTGAAAGAAGATAGAGACATATTGCAGCAGGTGGTTTTCACCCACATTGGGTTTCCACCTTACATCTTGTGTTCTTTGGTGTGACTATCTGTTTTCTTTGTTCATGCACATTATTTTATGGTACTGACATGCAAATATAATTCAAAGATCAAATAAGGAAGGTTCATTAAAAGAATTAGATAATACTGATTCACCCCCCCCCCCCCCTCTCAGTATTATTTCCAACAATTGGTATCAGAGCGGGTCCTTCAGAGAAGCTTGATCGCATGAAGGAGATTCGTAGAACAATGGGGAAGAAAGCACGTCAGAAGAAGAAGACAACTCAAAGGAATAATGACAACCTGTCGTTGAGTGGAAGCAAGTGTTTAGATCCTGAAGCACCTCAGATTGAAGATGGACAAGCAAATGGAGCATCAGATCAAATCATAGATCAACAAGATCTACCTAGCAAAAGGGAGAATGACCTCAAGGAAGAAATCATCAGATTAGAAGATCAGTTGGAATGTGCCTCCAGAATTCGACAAATGCTGCTAGCACTGAATAAAGAGCAAGAAAACGAGATCCTCAAACTAAGGCATCAGTTGGATGAAGGAAGGAAAGCTGAAGAGACCTTGAAGAAGCAATGTCTTGAAAAAGAAGAACAACATCAAGTTGAGGTAAATATCTTGAAAAGCAAATTAGAAGAAAAGGATAAGCTTTTACGATTTCAAGATAGCTCTAAAGTCTTGGATGATATTCTTAGTAGTCAAAGATCTCCTGCTATCAAGACTGGTCTTGGTTTTCATGAATCTGTTGAAGGTGAATCTGGTTCACAAAGTAAGGCAAGAATCTCTAATACAAAATCTGAAAGGCTCTACAAGGAGATGAAAGGACAACCTCATCAACAATCAAGGAAAGAGACTTCTCAAAGAAAATCTTTTACTCCTCCCATGAATAATGTTGAATGTTATGTATGTCATAATCTTGGACATGTTGCAGCCATATGTAGAAGAAGAAGGTTTCAAGACCATCATACAGAAAGATCATCACATTCAAGGTACTTTAATGGATATTGCTTTTCTTGCAATATGTTTGGCCACAAAGCTGCTGATTGCTACAGGAGGAATATGAAACATGTAAGATGCTATGCATGTAACAAGTTTGGACATAAAGCAAGAGATTGCAGGAACAAAGCTCATGATAAGAAGAAATCATCAACATGCTTGAAGATATGGAAGAAGAAGGAAGTTCAGTCAGAAAAATATGGCACAGCACAGGGTACTCAGCACAACACAGACATAACAGACTCAGGGGGAGCTGAAGCTGTAAAACTTCAGTGTTCTAATTCTCATACACAAGTTTCATGAAGACAAGTCGCGTATATACGTGAGTTACAGGCTGCAAAGTCGCGTATATGAAGAAAGGGCAGCAGAACAGACTCAGGTTCAGTCATGGTTGGCTCAGGCTCAGGGGGAGCAGAACAGACTCAGGAAATGGTTCAGTCATGGTTGGCTCACAGGTTCAGGGGGAGCATATAATGCATTGTTGGCATTATGGAGGATGTTCAGAAGGAGATCTTGCTGCAATATATCTCTTTCATGGTGGATTATGGTTCTTTGTTGCAGATCTGGTTCATTTTCAGGAGGAGCATGATCTTAGGGGGAGCATACCCCTTTGCCCTTGATGTCAAAGGGGGAGAATGAAGCTGAAGATTGTAAGGTTGCCATCAAGTCCAAAGGGGGAGATTGTTGGCATTATGTTCTCTGGTATGGCTATATGCTACAGATGTTGTACTTGATGGCAACTCCCATGACAAGGCTCTCATTTTATTGAAAAATAAGAAGGACGCAGGATATCAGTTCAGAAGGTGCGTACCCGCAGGTACACCATGCAGGGACTGCGTCCAGAGTCGCAGGCCAGCCATTCAAGAGGTGCGTCCACCCAGTGCACACATTTCAAGGCAAAGAAAAGCTCACGTGGGGGTTTCTTGTGTTTTACTCTTGGTATCTAGCCGACGGTATTGTGTTATTATGGTGTCAGCTCGTGGTATTGTTCCATGATTTGAGGAGGAGCTTGCCTATATAAAGCAAAGGAGATCATTTGGTTTAAGCATGGTTTTGGTTGAATATCTTATGAGGGCTAGATCTGGTCTAGATCTAAACAATGCGAATCTACTGATGGACCGAGATCTCTTCGGCGCATGTTCAGATCTATAGATCTGACTGTCTGGGTTACTTCTGAAGTCTTGAAATCATCTATGCCCGGAGGGACGCAGGTGCAGTAAGGGTTCAGGTGCGTCGGGACGCAGGCGCAGAAGGGTTCAGGTGTGTCGGTACGCAGGCGCAGAAGGGTTCAGGTGCGTCGGGACGCAGGCGCAGAAGGGTTTAGGTGCGTCGGGACGCAGGCAGTTCAATAGACTCAGAGCGAGGGACGCAGGCTAGCAGTTGAGCAGGGTGAGTCTGGGAAGCAGGCTATCAGTTGAGCAGGGTGAGTCCGGGAAGCAGGCTAGCAGTTGAGCAGGGTGAGTCCGGAAGCAGGCTAGCAGTGGAGCAGGGTGCTTCCTTCTCTTAAAATCTTTGTTTATCATTGTTGTGTTCTGGGTTTGGTCCTATTACTGTTGATCTAGTTACTACAGTTGATTGGGTGATTCTCTCATACTTGATGATCAATTGATGTTTATGGATCCAGTTTGAAAATTGATGAAAAGTGGTCCTTGTAAGAAAAGAAGTAGGGGGTTGTAGCTCCCTTCCAGGAGAGACTGGAAAACGAGAGAGAGTTGTAGCTCTCTGCAGGTTGCAGCCTGCGTACTAGTAAAGGATTGCACCAGTACAAAACCATTGTAAAAGAAGTTTCTAATTTGAAAGAAGATAGAGACATATTGCAGCAGGTGGTTTTCACCCACATTGGGTTTCCACCTTACATCTTGTGTTCTTTGGTGTGACTATCTGTTTTCTTTGTTCATGCACATTATTTTATGGTACTGACATGCAAATATAATTCAAATATCAAATAAGGAAGGTTCATTAAAAGAATTAGATAATACTGATTCACCCCCCCCCCCCCCCCCCCCCCTCTCAGTATTATTTCCAACAAAATACTCCTATTATAGAACCCTCAGTATCCATTAGACCACCTTTCCCTGAACGGCTGAAAATTGATGAAGGAGTAGAAAAAAAATCATATTGCCTGATTATAATATGATGGATGAATTACGAAATGTCTGTATAAAAATTCCTTTATTACAAGCCATAAAAGAAATACCAATCTTTGCAAAAGAAATTAACGAATTAAGTACTCAAAAACCAGGAAGAAAAATAAAAGACATAAAAAGAATTCAATTAGTTGGGAAAATTGTAGACATCATGATGGGGAAAACGACAATCCAAAAATATCTAGATCCAGGGAGCCCCATTGTGAAAATTCACATCAATGGAATTGAAATACCAAACACACTGATTGATCTAGGAGCATCCATAAACATAATGAGTAAACAAGTTATGGATTCACTTAGGCTTCCTAAACTTCAATACACACCAACACTATTA
Source organism: Pinus tabuliformis (assembly GCA_031772625.1). Lineage (NCBI taxonomy): Eukaryota > Viridiplantae > Streptophyta > Pinopsida > Pinales > Pinaceae > Pinus > Pinus tabuliformis. The sequence goes on from CM062816.1 coordinate 57,628,241, forward strand.
CAATTAGTAGGTAGGTCTATAATTAAACCTGATGGTGTGTTGGAAGATGTTTGTGTATCCTTAGATTCTTGGGAATATCCTATCGATTTCATGGTCTTAACACCGAAGAATAATCTACGAGGACATCCATTAATCCTAGGAAGACCTTGGTTAGCTACAACTGTTGCTTTCATTGATTGTAGATCAGGTGACATGTTTATCTAAGATGGAAATTCTATAAATAAATTTACATTATACCCACCTGCAAAAACAACAATAGAAAAAGAAAATGAGGAATGGATAGATGATGATGATGATATACAACCTATTTTCACTATTGAACAAGTAAGAGAGGAGGACCAAATTTTAAATCTACTAGAAAATAATGAATCTTCTTCACATTATGACCATATTCGAAATGAATATCTCTCATCTAGACAAGTATCATTGCTCTCCATGGAGAAATTTTGGAATTCTTCAATAGAAATTTTTCCAGGTAAAACTTTGAATATTAATAAAAACCTAGAATAATTACAAAAGAATCATTTGGTAGAAGTTTTACAAAAACATTCTTCTGCTTATGCATGGGAATACACTGATATGAGAGGAATTGATCCTAAAACTTGCATACATCATATCTACATTGAACAAAGTGCAAGACCAGTTAGATAGCCACAATGAAGAATGAACCCAAATCTAAAAGAAATTGTTAAGGAGGAATTATCTATCCAATATCAGACAATTAGTGGGTTTCACCCCAAGTAATCGTTCCAAAGAAAAATGGGAAATGCAGAGTATGTATTGATTATAGAGAATTGAATAAAGCAACATTAAAAGACCACTTTCCACTTCCTTTCATAGATCAAGTCTTGGAAACATTAGCAGGGAAAAAATATTTTTCATTTTTGGATGGTTTTAGTGTATATAATCAGATTCAAGAAGCACTTGAAGATCAAGATAAAACCACATTTACGTATCCATGGGGAACTTATGCTTATCGAGTAATTCCCTTTGGATTATGCAATGCTCCGATAAAATTCCAAAGAGCAGTCCTCAGAATTTTCTCTGATCTTATTCATGATTGTGTGGAAGTGTATATGGATGATTTCACAGTTTATGGAGATTCTTTTAATGAAGCACCTGAAAATCTAGAAAAAGTTTTAATAAGATGTAAAAAAACAAATATTTCGTTAAGTCATGAGAAATGTTTTATGATGTTTAATGAAGGAATTATTTTAGGTCAACATATTTTAGGAGATGGAATTAAGGTATACTCATCTAAAGTTGAGGTCATTTCTAAATTATCAGTACCAAACTGTCAATGAGATGTTAGGAGTTTTCTTGGTTTTACTGGATGTTATAGAAGATTTATAGAAAACTTCACAAAAATTGCATCTCCACTCTTTAAACTACTTATCAAAGACTGTGAATTCAGTTGGAATTCTAATTGTCAAGTTGCCTTTGAAACTTTGAAAAAGAAAATTTCTGAAGCACCTATCTTAAAAGGACCTAATTGTAAATTGCCTTTTCATATATTAACTAATGCTTCAGATACAACCTTAGGAGCTATGTTAGGGAAAAAATACCTTACTCCTTATGCAATCTATTACACCAGTAAAAATTTAACTCCAACAGAGCTAAATTATACTGTAACTGAGAAGGAGTTTTTAGTTGTAGTTCATGCCATTAACAAATTCAGACATTATATAACTAGCTATGAAACTTTCATTCACACAGACCATTTTTCCATTAGATACCTAATGAATAAAATGATCGCTAATGGAAGAATAACCAAATGGCTCTTATTGTTACAAGAATTCAACATCACCATTCTAGATAGACCTGGAAAACAGAATACAATTGTTGACTGTTTGTCTAGAATGCAAAATGATAATAATGATCAACCTGTGGAGGATAAATTTCCTGATGAATATCCTTTTGCAGCATCTACTAAATCACCTTGGTATGATAATATTGATAACTATTTAGCTACAGGGAAAATACCATTTCATTTGTCTCCTAGAAAAAAGAGGAGGATAGTTCACAATAGCACATCGTATTCATGGATAAATGAAGAATGATACAAAATAGGACTAGATCTCATCATTAGAAGATGTCTTCGAGAAGATGAGATACCGGAAATACTTAAAGCATGCCATGATGAACCATGTGGAAGACTTTTTTTTGAAAAAAGAACTGCTTATAAGGTCCTCCTTTCAGGATATTATTGGCCTTCCATTTTCAAGGATACCAAGGAATATGTTAAAATATGTGACAGTTGTCAGAGAATGGGAAAACCTACTCTTTCAAATGAAATGCCATTGTAGCTGCAGACACTCATTGAACTATTTGAAAAATGGGCATTAGATTTTGTTGGTCCAACCAATCCACCTTCAAAGCAAAAAAGGTATATTCTCATATGTACTGATTATGTCACTAAATGAGAAGAAAATAAAGCACTTCCTCTTGCTATTGAAAATGTTGTAGTTTCATTTCTTTTTGGGGATATTTTCACTCGTTTTGGTGTTCGAAGAGAAATTATAACAGATCAAGGAACACAGTTTACATCCAGATTAGTGTAAAAGCTTGTGGAGTAGTAAAAAATCAAGCATTGGAAGTCCACTCCATACCATCCACAAGCTAATCGACAATTTGAGTCTACAAACAAGGTGATTGAAGCAATTCTTACCAAGACTGTACACTTACATAGGAAGGACTGGGCAGAAAAGGTTCCAGAAGATTTGTGGGCTTATAGAACTACATGGAGAAGTACTACATGACATACTCCCTATGAACTTGTTTATGGGAAGTAGGTCTTACTTCCAATAGAGTTCCAAATCCAGACCTATAAAACAACAATCTAGTTGGATATTGACTTATCAAAAGCACAAAAGCAAAGGATGGGACAACTCAATGAGCTTGATGAAATAAGACAAGAAGCCCTTGAGAAGACCAACGTAGTTCAGCAACAGAGATCCAAATGGCATGACAAGTACATTAAAGAAAAGAAATTCCATCCAGGAGATTGGGCATTACTCTTTGATTCAAAGTTCAAAAATTTCCAAGGAAAATTCCAAACTCACTAGCTTGGACCTTATGAAGTTGAAGATGTATTTGACAATGGTGTAGTTAGAATCAGGACTATTGATGAAGAAAAAATTCCTCCTTTAGTGAATGGACATCGACTTAGACTTTATCAGAATCCATTGACAAAAGAAGAATTTGTCAAAATCTTCCAAGACAATTTAGAATTCAAGATGGTTTAGAAGAATTCATCTTTTCCACCTTAGAAATTTTATTTTTCTCTCTTTACCATTTCATCCAAAAAGAAAATTCCTTTTTCGTGAGTATCCCTTTAAAAAAAAAAAAAAAAAAAAAAACTCTCAACTACAGAATTAGTGGCTTTCTGCAGCTCAGAAAAATTTATGTAGCTCTAATAAGATTTTTGTAGCCAATTTGACAAGAACACTTGGTGGCTCAAATTGAAGAATAATTGACCCCTTCTAAGTGAAAAGTACCAGAAGAAGATTCAAAGGTTAGTAAATCAGTCGAAGGTATGTGACACTTTAATCTTACAATAAGGGTTAATATATTTCATATATGAATTATGTGGACATAACACTACTGAAATAAAATGAAATCATTGCAAATCATGGGTGATAGTCGCTTATCAAAACCATTATAGTCCACCATTTAAACTCATGTCTTGTCCCCATTTCAAATCCATTGAATTGATTGTCAAATCATTGAATTGAATGTGTCCAACAACTAAATCATTTTAGCAAGCCTTCATTATAATTCACTCATTCTGTCATTTCTCCAAATTCATACAGCCCCTCCATCTCTCTCCATCACAGAATGAAACCATACCAACACCATATTTCCTTGTCAAGTAAACAATTCTTGATACAAAACATCTCTCACCATGGACGTTATTGTCCGAACAAAACCAACATGAAAGAAGTTCTTGGAAGGACACCCTCAGACCAAGGAGCTGTTGTAGAAAGTAGAATGGTTAAAATTCATAGAAAATTTTGATGGTTTCCATAGGAAGGTAATGAAGACTTTTGCACGATATTTTGATGGAACAAAGGTTGAAATAGGTGATGTCAAGTTCGCAGTAACGGATTCCCTGATTACAGAAGCCACTAAATTACTTAGAAGTGGAGAGAAGTGGTTCAAAAACAGAGGAATCAAAGGGGAAGATTGGAAAATCTTGTTGAAGAATCCAAACATGGACACTACCATATTCAAAAAAGGTATTCCTAGTTCAGCCCTCAAAAGTAAGTGGAGAAATTTTCTCCTTGTACTTCAAAAATTTATTATTTGCGAAGGACGATTTGGATGCATGTTTTTCTACCACATTAGGATAATGACGAATTTCCTTGAAGAATATTGAGTTAATCTTCCATACTTTCTCTTTTGTAGCCTTAAGAAAATGTCAGTGACTGTTCAAAAGAAAATCCAGTCTATAGATAATACAATGTAACATCATGGATTGATAAAAGTCTTGATTGAGTTTCATCTTCAAAGCATAGGTGACAATTGGGAAAATTTTATAGTAAGAAATCATTTTGAAGAGAAAACCCTTGAATAACCAAGTGGTAGTAGAATCCTCAGGGGAAGGGAGAGAAAAATGGAAACAGTAAAAGAACAAGAACCTCAGTCCCAATTATCATAGGATGAACTACCCATTGTAGATATTTTGCAGAAAATGAAAAATGGAATTTTAGAAGAAAGAAACCCGACAAGGAAGCATAGGTTTTATCCCAAACCAAGAAAGAAAATCCAAAATCTAAAAGGAATAAAACTCAGGGATTGCCAACCACAGGTTTAAGAAGAAGTACCATATTGAACACAGTACAAAAGGCACCCTCAGGAGTTGCAGAATATATCGATCTTGAGTCAAAAGAACAAACTAAAGTTCTTGAGGACTCTCCAGGAGAGTCACTGAGACTGTCACCAAGGATGTCACCATCTCCCTTCAGTTCACCTCCAATAAGTCTAGTACAAAGACTAGGTATTGATCCTATTCAGCAAGAAATTTATGATTACATATAATCATTAGAAAGAAAGGAAGCAACACCAAAGGATCAATCGAAAGTCTAGGAGAGTGAAGTAACTAGTTTAATGAGCCACAAGAACCTTCAACATCTAATGTTTTGAAGCAAGAAATCTTTGAGTTGGAGACATTAAACAGATACCTCAAAAATGAAAATCAAACATTGAAGGAAGAAAATGGAATTAAAATTGCCAATAGTGACAACCTTATTCTTCACTTAAGTCTATGGTACAAAAATAACAAGAGGTTGAAGAAAGAAAATAGGGCCATGCAAAGAAAAATAATCAACCTAAAGTATAAGATCCTCATGAAGAAACCAAGAATGGTGGTGGTTGCTAGAAAGAAGAAGAAATTGAATCCTAAATGTGATAGAAAGAGGGTACAGGAGCATGAAAATGTTGATTTGTATGAAGACATACAAAATCTCCAGTGGTGGGGAATGTAGAGTCCAATAATTGCTTTACCTTGACACCCTTTTTGCCCATATTTCCTCCTTTTTCCTATCCCTATCATCTAAATAAATGCAATAAATATAAGGTTTTGTTAAGGTACGCACTTACATGTCCTATTTTTCATATTTTTTCCATATACCTTATTGTTTTATTAAAGTTTGCATTCAACTACGAAATTGACCTGATTCTATAGCTAATCCACATATCTGCAACTACTTCCATTGTTGACAGGGTTCGATTGCGCCAACTCAGAAAAGGAGTATATGGGTAGATGAAGAATGACCCCCTCATGGATTTCTTCCTGTTTACCTAAACCAATCCATCAAGATAATCGCACTGCAATGCGGTCAACCTTGACAGTCAACTGCAAGATAATGTGCCAGAACAGAGTTCGAGTTTCACGAAATATGATCAATTTGCTTTTTGAAATAACAAATCGATGATTAAGCGATATGATTCGATTTGATAAGGATTGTAGTGAATATCATAGGCTTTAATTTCTCATGTTGTTAATTAATAAAATGTTATAAGAACAATGGCCACTCTGTGTTTTGGTGTGCGTCGTTGTATGTAATTTTGAAAGCATCATGTTAAAACTGTTTTCCAACTATATATCTTGGTTCATACATTTCATGTTGCGTTGATTAAAATTGATGACTCCCTCATGGAGGGCCCCTACGTGCAGATCAGGTCTTTGACTCACTACAAATAGATTTTCTTTGATTTCTTAGAATGAAATTATGGATGCTCTGTTTTATATTCTTAGGATGCACTCCAATGGAGTTCACGATTAAATTGACATCTGCATCAGTAATTTCATTTTCTTTATACCTAGCATAACTCAATCATTTTGTTTGCTTTCTACCTAGTATAATTCAGTCATTTCGTTTCACAGTTTAGTTATTTCATAGCTTATCAATCTTGTTCTTGTCTACTTTTGCATTGAGTGAAGCTGCAATAGTTAAGAGTGACAATCTTTTCTTAGCAACTGAATTCAAGAATCATTCATTTTCCAATTCGATAAAGTAGGATCTCCTTCACATCATTCCATGCTTTCATAGTTAGTCTAGTTTGGCTGCAGCATAAAAATCCAAACATAATAAAAAATAGTATAACAAAGTAGAGTTAGGATCACCATTTAACCATCCCATAAAGCTCAATACAATTAAGATTAATTTTAGAATAACAATTTAATAGATCTTAGGGATAATACTCTAATATAGATCATAACATTATCCCCATACTGATTCTAGATTTAGAAATTAACCATAACATAAACACCTTAACGACATAAGTAACTTCTAGCACATATAGTGCACTTGTACTTCATTAGTTTACCTTCCCTGGTCGATAATTTATGCTTAGAATTTAAGAACATTAATTTGACTAAACACATCATCTCAGCAAAAATAAAAAGAAGACATGGCATCAATGCATCTTATACCTCCACTTCTAATGACGACCTAAAAATGAACACCTTTACTAAAGAAACAGATTGCATAATTAAATTCATGGCGAAAAACTGTGAAATCTGATTGTAGACTCGACCCCCTTTTTGCTTCGGTCAAAATCTGGATCTTCAACGATCTCAAAGATTCCCCAAAGACTCCTTCCCATGGGTTGACTAGAATTTAGCTGCTCATATAACATATTTGAGCTCACCACTATGCTCCTTATGAAAAATTGGTTCAAATGAGTATAAACTCGACATATTTCTGACACCTTCAAAATTCTACCCCCAGGGAATCTTAAACATTCCTCAAAGATTCCTCGTAGAAAATATTCTTTGAAATATTCCCTAACATATTATTTAACAATATTCCTAGAATATTCTTGAGATTCATGTCTTCATTGGCCTATTTGTGCCCTCATCTCTCATGTATTCTTTGTGGTTCCCTTTGAACCATTTGAATGTCATTTTATAGCAAAGTGTGAGGGTGAATAAGACAAAGTGTGTAGTCGGCATACTCATATTAAGTTACTTGTTGTTGGGGATGTTTTGGGTTCAAAAACCATGAACTCCTAATTTTGTTTTAATATGGTTTTAAAGCCCAATTTTTTTTTTAATATAGTTTTCAAACCATATATGGTAAACGCATGTCCATATTGTAACTGTTAGCCTTGTGGGCAAATGGTCCAAAAATGGATCCAAGTATGGCCTTTAAATTGTCCATAAGACAGCGTAATCATACCTAAGGATCCAAATTTGCTCTTAAAATCTTCAAAATCTTCACTAAGATCATCCAAGGAGCAAAACCATCACATGCCAAGAGCCCTTGGAAGGGAAAAAAATGCACTATCGGGAGGCTAAAACACTTCAAAAACCATGAAAAACCATTGTCGCAGGCTTAAGACTCAAGAATGCACAGCTTCCGTTAGATCTGGCTGATCAAAGGCCCAAATCTAAGTGGATAAATCACAAATTGATGGTCGCACGCAGTGGAAATCAGCGTTGGACACCACTGATCAACGATCACCGATGATCGGATCAGCGGGTCACAATCGGCGGAGGTGAGTCGACGTTATCGGCATGGACCGGGTGGAGGTTGCGACTGCGATTGGCGATTAAATGTGGACTGTCGGTCGCGCGGACAGATCGATGGCCCACATTACATCGCCAGATCTCTATTGGCAGAAACCAAGGGCCACAACCTTTACACACATATGGATGCGAATTGCGATAGTGATTAAACCCAGACCCAATGGGATTCGCAATGATATTGCATAATTTTTCAAGTCTGCCGAATGCTGTTTTCAATGGATTTTTAATGTATTTACATTGTTTCAAATAAATACAAAGGAACCTTGGCCAGTGCCGATAGCGATGAAGCCCATACCCGAAAGGGTCCAGGAATTGAAATATATATATTTTGAAGTCCGCCGAAGGCAACCTTTCATGTTTTCCAACGTCTTTCACGAATTGCCAAATATAAAGGGAAGCGAGGGAACTGGCCAGCTGCGATATGCGACAGTAACCCCCAGGGTGGACTCGATAAAGGAACTAATCATTTTTCAGGATTGTTGACGTCTGAAAGGATAGAGAAGGTGGGATTTAGAAGTGATGGCTGTGTTTTCTGTTTAAAAAATAAATATACATTGTTTTCAACAAAGGTCCATCACAGGGGCAACGTTGTTCTACTATAATAGAAGCATGCATTGTTAAATCATTGGAAGGGCCACAACACGCTGCAACCCGAATCAAACAAGATCAGGGAGCATCAATAGCAAATACAGTGCAATAGCCACATCAACAAACATTATGGAGCATGTCCGGCACAGAAAAACTCCCAGATAGCGCAACAACTACCCAAAATCTCTGAATGCGGTTATTCCTCTGTCAGAAGAGCAAAACTTCTAAGTCATTGTTGTCCATAGAGGGAATCAAACAATTAAGGGATAGATTAGACAGATTAAGACTTCAAGCCTCTTAGAGCTTAGGAGCATTGTAAATAGGCTATAAATAGTTGTTAGTAAGATGTAATACAGGCTCAACCTTTGGAGACTGTGGAGACTCTATTCCTCTAGCTTCTCATCTACATTCTTTAGTAATACAAGATTATTTTGTTGTTATATGTTCAATGTCCATTTCTCTTTTGTTATAAGCTTGCTCTTGGATAGTTTATTCAAGTTTCTTCTATATCTAATGCCAGATAATTATCATCTTATCTCTGCGTTGATAAATTAGACTTGTAAGCTTCTTTATTGCCTGTAGCTAGCCATTTATATGCATTATTATATATGGATCTGTGAGTATAGTCAGTAAGCTCATTTGCTGCCTATAGCTAGCTATTCATATATGTTCATGTATGCAATCTGCTAGTACTATCAGTATTCTCCATCTATCCATTAAATCTACTAACTATTGAGCATTAGTGGTCTAAAGCCTTGTGTTGTTGAAGGTGTTCATGCATGTCTGGAGTGAGAATAGAGCTGAAATGGTTATCTGACTTGATCCAAACCATCATCCATTCCAATAGTTTTGAGAACAATATTGAAGATTATATGTTACCAGGCATCTCTGATCTGCAACCTAGGAGAGTTTCCTAGAGTGCTAACATAATTGGCACCATTACCGGGGAGAGGAAACTGAAGCTCAACTTCCCTGGGAAACGACACAGATCCAACTTTGATGATAGAAAAAGTCTGGGCACATTTTTGGTTTTAATCATCTATCTAGAGACTCTATTAGAGGCCGAACCTCTTGGCGACTCCACTTCATAGTTATGGCTCAATTTGTGAGGCATACTCGGAGAAATCCTCGAAAGCTACAAGCTGACCTAGTACCTGACCCTGAAAAAATCATCAAAGAGAGAAAGGTATTACAGAAAGGAGCATCAGGTTCAGGTAAACCTAACAATCTCCTATATCTCTTCAAGAAAGGTTTGTAATAGGATAAATACATGTTGAGAGTATAGCATCTGCTATGGCCCAAATCTACCTCAGGCTGAGAAAGGCAGGATCTAGGGTAACATCAAACCATGCTTAACCTGGTAGCTAGCCCTACCAGGTCAGGAGAGGGCTCTCTCCTTGTAAATCTCAGGAAAAGATGGCCAATAAAGCTTGAGATGATTGATATAAAGACTAATTTTAGGCTAGGTATATGCTCAGAGGAGTTTGATTGAATTTTATGATGGTTTGCTGGCTCAAATGTGAAAGGCAGATTTGGGTATGGGGAATGGACTCAGTCTTGCAGAGTTTTCTGTGGGGTGAGGTAGTTAAATAGTTTAGTACTTTAAATTGAGTGAAATGGAGAGTCTTAAGATTGGTGAGGAGTTGGAGAGGGCGTGAAAGTCTCAGGAATCCTCTTCAAATAGTTGAAAACATGAAAAACTAAACAAACCCTTGGTAGAGCACTACACATCAATGATTTCTACCTTTATCCTTCATTCATTTAGTTAAGGTGAAAAGAGAGAGAATATGGCATACATAAACACATGTAAACTTGAATCATATAAGGAAAAATAATATCAAATCAACTTGCCACAAGAATCCCACAAATTGCTGCAAACCCTGGTCTATTCCTTTGCTAAACTGCAGAGATGAATGTACAATAATGCTCAAAGCATTCACAAGAGTCCAACCTTTACAAATGACTGAAAAAGTCCTAGATATAGGAAAAAAAAACTCATGCTAGCCTTTAGGGGTCGAATTCATGAGTTTAGGATCTATTTCAACAAGATCTAATCTAAGAACTGAAAAGTAGGCAGTGGAACAACTTGCCTCTAAAACCTAGGAAACTGATTCATTCAGTTCAAAACCACCTATTCATGATGTATCTACCTCCATGGGTGAATTTTCAACATTTTTACATCAAATTCCATCAAGTTACATAAATTTAGATGATTATTTTGACCATGAGAGAGCAAAAATTCAAAATGATAAAAAAACTAGGCAAAAAACAGAGTTTTTTGGCAAAAATGGCAATTTTCCATCCTGTGCGCCGCGCCACTTTTCCTGTGCATAGCACCTTTTTTCAGTCTTCCCTTGCACCACATTTTCTCCAAGTAGGCTTGTTGGAAAGGTTGATCTGTCTCCTTTCCCTAACAAGTGGAATTTCTGACTTTGGTGTCCATTTGCCCCTCCAAATATCAGTTCTCCCAACACTACTTCCTGTGTGGCCAAAAAGGGGCAGAAAGGGCATTTTTGAGGAGTTTTTGACCATTTTGGAAGCTCAAAACTTGTCAATACTTTCTAGTAATTTCTGTGTATGCATGATTTTTCACAAGGAATCTAAAAATTTATATTTTTCCTCCAGAGGAGGTCCCTACAAAAAGCAAGCGCCAGGTGGTGCTACGCACCAGCCAGAAAAACCTGTTTTTTCCTTCAAAATTTCAAAATTGTCAAAAAGTGTGCCAAATTTCTTGAAATTTGGGATGAGTGACTTGCATCAAGTACTATGTTGGGCCAAGGAAGCTTCAACCAATATTTTGAGCTTATCTTGCTCTTTCTTCCTCCTCAAATTTTTCCTCAACTTGGCCTTTAAGGTCCTTATCTTCGCTTTGCAAATCTTGTTTCTTGCCAAATAATGAAAAGCCATGTGCCTCAACATCTTTTTCTCCTTGTTGGCTTTCTCCAACAGCTTCTCCAAGTGCATGTTTACCCTCTCAAGCCAAGATTCCCTATCAACTTCAATCTCTTGCTCTAGCGATGTCAACTTGATTTTCCTCCTCTTCGCTGCTTGTCAATTTTCCCTTATGTTTTGCAGCTCCATGATTGTCTGCTGGTCTTCCAACTTATTTTTCCTTTGCTCAAGGTATTTTATGATCCTCTTAGCTCTTTCTAGGTTAAGAGATAAGTCATGCATGTTTGCTTCGTGTTCTTTGATGATCTCCTTGAGTTTTGAGCTTTGGGAGCCCAAATCAGTGTCCTCATGCTGAATCAAAATGAAATCTCTCTCTTGGCCTTCAGAAGGCCCCTCATCATGCAATGGTTGTTTTCATTTGTCCTGTACCTACTTTGTTGAAGAATAAGGCAAATCCCCTTTCACCCTGGGTGAAGATAGCATTTGCCTATGGTCTGATGAAGGAAACGAGATCCCTTCCACCTCGGGTGGAGATAGTACTCATTTGGCTACTGCAAATAATCTCCTTGTGCCCTTTTGGTAAGTGAAAAATAATCTCACACTGGTTGTTTGAGCCTCATGAACTTCTTGCTGATGTGAAGGCCCTCCTGCCTCTTGAAAAACTAATGGGGTCACTTGAGGGCTTGTGAAAACCTCATGTGAAATGAAATCATCACATGAAACATTTAGCAAACTTAGTTGATGCAAAACCACAATCTTGATCAATGCAAAGTGATAAATTTTGTTATACTGTTGATGAGGAGGTTTTCTTTACACCAATGTGGTCATTTTCTCAATGTTTCTGCATATGAAATAGGGCATGTTCATCATCCTCACTCTAGTGAAATGCATCAATAGTCTAACATTATAAGTGTATAAGCGAGAAAATCTGCCTGCACAGCTGAAGTATTTGATTATGAGCTTCATTAGTGGAGCATATGTGTCTTGTAGGTATTTGAAAGGGAAGACCCTACTGATTTGCTTCTGATAGCTAGCCTTGATATAAGGCTCATAATGCTCTTTTTCCACCAGCTGTCCTTTGTTCCACTGTTCACCCACATTTAGAATGTTATGAAACCAGCTCAAGAAAAAGATAGAAAAGATAGATCAACGCCTTAAAATTCAGCCTCTTCAAGGGGGCAACCTCCTTTACATTACATAAATGAACAATTCTTGGACGATACAAATGAAAAGACCTCCTTTCTATAGATAGGAGTCTAAGGGGTCATAACATAATCAGAGCCGGCATAACAATAATAATGTAAGGGCACAATAATAACAATAGTGGGCTTCTATGGGGCACAATAGTAACAATATGGGCACTACATTGGTACATCAATATAATAAGTGGGTTGTACTAATAACAATAAGGGGTTACACTAGTAGTATAGGGGCCTAACATGCCCCTCTCCTTCAAAAAGCATTGTCCTCAACACTTGAGTAGTTCTTGATGCTTCTGTATAAAATTCTTGTCCCCCCATGTGGAATTTTCAGCAGGTAAGTTCTTCCACTTGATGAGATACTCTGAAATTGATCGATTTCGTAGCTATCGGGTTCTTGTTTCTGTGACTACTCCAGGTTCCAATATGATTTTTCCTTCCTCCTCAATTTCCGGCAATATTGTTTGAATTGGGATCTTTTGCAACTTTTGAATAAGTGGCCATACTTCTTCGTCCTTCTTCCGTTCATCCCTTGCTTCGTTTATCCAATCTAGTTGGATAATAGAAATAGCACAAAACAATGCTTCCACATCCTCATCCTTGAAGAGTCTTCCCATTCGGTAAGGTCACCATTTTTTAAGTGCATGTAGTATTGCCAACATTTCCTTCTCATAACTAACTTGCTTGAGATGTAGCAATAAAAATACCCAATCACCTACATCAAAACATTTTTCACTACGATGTTGATCTACTTGTTGTTTCATTTGATTTTGCACCGAAGTGGCATTATCTTTTAAAATTTGGAGAACTTGTTGTTAATGCTCGATGTGATCTTTCACTGCTTGAACCTTTTTCTTCTTGATATGTCCTTCTATCTTTAGAGTTTGAGGAGTGGTAATTTCTTCCAATCCTTTACAAGATATGGTCGGATTCATTTCTTGATGCTCAATGTGATCTTTCACTTCTTGAACATTTTTCTTCTTGATATGTCCTTCTATCTTGATAGTTTGAGGAGTGGTAATTTCGACCAATGAATTACAAGATATGGTTGGATTCATTTCTTCTTTCTCGATGTGATCTTTCACTTCTTGCACCTTTTTCTTCTTGATATGTCTTTCTATCTTGAGAGTTTGAGGAGTGGTAATTCTTGCCAATTCTTTAGAAGATATGGTTTGATTCATTTCTTCTTTCTCTAGGGTGGGGTCCTGGCATATATCTTCTTCTTTTGATGTTTCTTGAACCTTTTCTTCCTCCTCTTCATATTCTATGTAAAATAATTTCTTCTCAGCGCACTTATGACCTTTAGTGCATTTGCTATCACAATTTTAACAAAGCCCCTTTTCTCTTTTTTCTTCTAATTGTTGTGGTGTAACCCTTATAGGTTGTGGAAGGCTAGGAGAAACAACACTTCCATATTTATAGTTGTGAGGGGTATGCTTCCTGGTTTCCATAATTTTTCTTTCCACTATGTCACAAAACCTTTTTACTCTTTCCAATTGTTGTGGTGTTGCTCTAAAGAAGGTTTTGCTCTTTGTATCCTCATAATGTGCTATCATTTCCTCCGTGAAGATTGACCATGTAACAATTTGTTTAAGAGAACAAAGCCCTTCATACCATAAAAATTGATCTGGTTCTAAATATGAAGATGCAATACATACCTTTTGCAATAGTGGTACACCATGTAGATCAAAATATTGCTCCATCTGAAGTATCCAATTTACCGGATCCTTGCCATCAAACTTCCTCATCTTGCTTTTTCTTGATTTTAGGAGCTCGATCTTGAAACGACTGTAACTTTGTACTTTCAGATCTTTAAGTTCTGAAATTATGAACTATAGCATGGTGGTATTTCACTCTTTCCACCATCTCACAAAACTGGTAGCAAGACTGATGTTTGAAACATGCTATTGCAAGAGGACAAGCCAATAGCTCTGCGAGTGTAGTGGGCTCCTCCCGGATGTGTTTTCCTCCCTTGTGTGGTTTTCTTGGTGCATGAATTTCTTGGGAGGAATCACTTATAGTTTCCTCATCCCTTTCATAGGCTAAATCTGTTTCCATATTTGCCACTGTTTGTTGTGAAATGATGAGTATGAAGAGATTTTATATCAAGAATAGGTGTTTGTTGTTTAATGAATGGGGTTGATGAAGGGGACACTGAATGAGGGATTTTGATGCTATTTGTAGGGTTTTTGGGAAGTGATAGGCTTTGGGTATAGTGGGAATTAGGTATTAGGGAAATAATGGGAATTTGTTGTTAGGCCTTTGGGGATAAGGGGGCGGGATGATTGTAGGTAAGAGAGGGGTAAGGGAAATGAAATGAGTGAAATGTAATGAAGAGGGATGGTGTAAGTGATGCAGGGGAACAAACAGCAATAATGACAACTTTGCAAACCCTAGACAGTTTTTTTTTAGTGTAACTCTTCAGCAAACTAGGGTTTGAATTTTCACCTATTTACACACCATGAATGATGAGCAAGTCTCTTGCAATGGCACTTTTGGGATGTCTACTTACTTGGAAGAATGAAGATTGTAAGATTTGGAGCTTGATGAGGTCGATTGGACGAAATTTGGGCTTGGAGGGCAGGTGCATCGCACCTAGACACAGGTGCACCGTGCCAGTCTGGTGCATCGTGCCTGTTAGGTTTTCAGTGCAAAATCTGCACTCTGTGTGCTGCGTCGACCAGGTGTGCTGCGTCTCAACCCAGGTGCACCGAGCCAGGAAGCTTGGCACAATTTTGCTGCAATTTCTCCTTTTGCTCAACAAATCATGATTTTCTCTTGTTTTCTCACTCTTTGGCACAAAAATGAAGTCTTCAATACAAATACACTTTATATACCCATTGACTTTAATTTTTATTTAAAATAAACCCACTTTTCTAATGTTTGCTTTTCACTTTGTTTTTCAAAACTCTGTTTTGACAGTTTGACTTGCTTTTTGACTTTTGATGGACTAATGCTTTTAATTTCTTGTTTCTTTTGCAGGAGCTGGAGTGCAAGAGTTTGGCAAGGTGACCAGGGCTGCATTTCTAGACTTATTACATATAGGAAGAATAAAATTGTTGGGTATATGACCAAAGTCCCACATTGACTAGAAGTGCGGAAGATCATGGGACAAATATCTCCATTGGTATGAGGCCTTTTGGGGTAAAGCCCAAAAACAAATCCATGACATAGACTAGAGGCATTAGAAAAAGGACACAGAGGGCTACTATATTTCAAGAGCTATAGTAGCCCTCTACGCTATAGTAGCCCTCTGTGTCCATAATTTTTCTTTCCACTATGTCACAAAGCCTTTTTACTCTTTCCAATTGTTGTGGTGTTGCTCTAAAGAAGGTTTTGCTCTTTGTATCCTCATAATGTGCTATCATTTCCTCCGTGAATATTGACCACGTAACAATTTGTTTAAGAGAACAAAGCCCTTCATACCATAAAAATTGATCTGGTTCTAAATATGAAGATGCAATACATACCTTTTGTAATAGTGGTACACCATGTAGATCAAAATATTGCTCCATCTGAAGTATCCAATTTACCGGATCCTTGCCATCAAACTTCCTCATCTTGCTTTTTCTTGATTTTAGGAGCTCGATCTTGAAACGACATTAACTTTGTACTTTCAGATCTTTAAGTTCTGAAATTGTGAACTATAGTAGCCCTCTCTGTCCAGAGTCCTTACAAAAATTACATGAAATTTATATACATAAAACATAAACATTCGGTTTAATCAATCACTGAGCATGTGATTATTGAAATTTTAGTTGTTGAGACTTTATTTGACCTCCTCATGTGCCTGTTGACCATTATTGTGCTTTTACAAGACTTTGATGACAAAACCCTAGACCTAATGAGACCTAAAACCCTAAAAATGGCTTTTGCAAGTGTAAAGATAGAAAATGACTGTAAATGGCTAGAATGTGTGAAAATAGGCCAGCAGGTAAAGACCATGAGGGAAAATTGATAATATGCCACTACCAACAAATGATCTATGACTTAATGGAATGCAGTTGATCGAATGAGACACCTAAAATGCAGTGCAACAAGAGAATTTTGATCAGTGATGGAGGGATGAAGATACCGACACTAACATTGGCTCCAATGGGGATGGTAGCTCCTTGGAGGTGCCAAGAACTATAGATCTTTGGAAAGCAGACAGTGACTTCGTCCATTGGGCTATGGAGTCAATAACTTCAACAAACCAAAACCAATATCTTGACTCAAAACTAACTCAATTTCAGGACTGAAATCTGACTCAAACAATCCACACTAAAACTGAAATCAAACCTTAAGTTTTATAGCCTTCACTTCGGGCCCCAAACTGAATGAATGACGATAGTACACACTTGCAATGAAGGAAATAAAATGGTATGTACAGTGATACATGTGACAGCAAAAAACATTTCAAAGATAATACCGTTTCAACAGCCGATCATTGAACAGCCCACCTGGACAATCTTCTCCATTCATTTCTTTTAGCAAAAAAGCATTTTGACCCCGACATGCAGCAATTTTGAATGGTCCCTTCCATAGATTCTCTAAATTTCCATGCTTGCCTTTGTCTTCGTTTCTAGCATCACATTTCAGCACTATGTCTCCAATCTAAAACTTGTCCGCCTTTGCCTTCCAATCATAGATTTTCTTGATTCTCTCTTGCAACCTAAAGGTATTCTGAAAAACTTCCTCTCTCATCTATTATAAATGGATCATTTGGTTTATTCTTCGCTATAAATGATCTTCCTCGCTACCAGCTTCCTATAGAAGTTTAACAACCGGGACTGTGAGAGATGTAGGGAACACTGTTTCAACACCATATACAATCTCGAAAGGGGACATGCCTATTGATTTCTTCTAACTTACTCTATCTGCCCATAGTGCATTAACTAATTTCTTATGCCAGCTCTTCTTGTTTGTTTCCAGTAGCTTTTTGATAATGTTGACCAATGATTTATTTGAAGATTCCGCTAATCCGTTACCTTGTGGATAATATGCAGTAGAGTGCCCCAAGGTAATTTGATATTTATTACAAAAATCAATCATCTTTCTAGATTTGAAAGCTGCTGCATTATCTGTAGTGAACTTGTTAGGACAACCAAAGCGTGACAAAATATTATTTTCAAAAAACTGAATTATTACTAAGTCGGTGGCCTGCCGAGTGGGAATCGCCTCAATCAATTTTGTGAAATAATCTGTGGCTGAGGATCCACTTGTTCTGAGCTGAAGATGTAGGATGAATCTCACCAATGAAATCTAAACCCCACTGCTGAAATGGAGCACTTACTTCAACAGGCTTGAGTGGTAAAGGCTACAATTTTCTCCTACCTTGAAAAATCTGGCATTCGTGGCAGCTTGTAACAGTTTTATACACATCAGCAAAGAGGGTAGGCCAATAATATCCCACTCTCAAAATCTTATTGGCTGTTGTCTTCAAAATAGGCGACCTCCACAATCTCCCTTGTGAAAATCATCCATGACCTATTTTGCTTCTTCCTCAACCAAACAATTCAGTAAGACATCACTGGGTTCTTTCCAATAGAGTGAATTATTCATAATACAAAACTTGGCAGCCTTTAATTTCAGAGTCCTACTTTTATTTCTAACCATCTCCGGTGGCGGTGAAAGATGTTGGAGCACATATACAACATTTGAATACCAAGGAGAAAGAAGAAACATTTTAGATACCTGAACAAGCGAACTTTATTCATCTTCTTTGGACATAACAACAATCAGATTTATGTCCAAGGAATGCAAATTAGACTCTACCATTAGTTTTTCCAGCCCCTGACTCTTGATGAGCTTTGTTGGCTTTATCTCCACATCATATTCTAACAGAATTGCAATCCATTTGCCTCGTCTCCATTCCGGATCTGTTTGCACTAAGACCTATTTAATGGTTGTGTTAGGGACATTACCAAGAATATGAGAATGCAGAATATAGACCCAAAAATCTTTCATGCTTTTCCCAAGGCAAGAGCTTGCTTTAAATAATATTATACTTTAAGGCTGCATCTTTTATTGTTCTGCTGAAAAAAGCAATTGGTTTCTCAAGCTGGTTTCTTTTTTGCATTAAGACCGTTGCCATAGTATGATCTGAAGCAAATGAAAACAAAATGAAATATTTGGAATAATCTGGGCTGATCAAAATTGGAGCTGAAGAAAGAGCCAACTTTACCAAATTGAAATACTTGATAGCTTCCTCGGTCCACTTCACTACACTATCTTTCTTTAACATGCTTGTGATTTCCCTTAAATGTTCTTCTAGATTTGGCACAAAATGGCGTAAGAAGTTCATCTTACCATTGAATGCTTGGAACTCCTTTTTACTCCATGGAAAATCAATTTTATGAATGGCCTCCACTTGAGCTGGATCAATGTGGATGCCCTCCTTGGATATGATGTGACCGAGAAGCTTCCCTTTGCCCATGGCAAACAAGATCTTTTTTGGATTAAGAGATATTCCATACTTTCTACATGGCTGAAAAATAATTTTCAAATGATAAAGGTGCTCTTCATCTGAATTATAAAATACTGTCAAATCATCAAGATAAACTACTAAAAATACATCTTTCTCATTTGCAAATGCGATATCCATAGCTCGCTGAAACTTTTTACCAACATTCTGGCATCTTGGCATAATGGAAAGTTCCCCACAGAGTGGTGAATGCTATTTTGTCCCTGTCATCCTCATGGACCAGAATTTGATTATAGTCGGCATACCCATCGAGTAGCAACATACGAGATGCTCCAACTACTATTTGAAGTATGTGATCCATTTTTGGCAATGGATAGTTATCTTTCAAACACACCTTATTCAAATTTATGAAATCAATACATAATCTAATCTCACATGTTTTCTTTCGCACAGGCACCAAATTGGAAATCTAATCTGAAAATCTTATTGGAACGATTATACTAGCCTTGTATAATCGATTCACTTCTTTCTCTATTGATGGCAGCAACTTTGGATTTATCCTTCTTAGCTTTTGTCTAAATGGCTTTTGGTTTGGCTTGATTGGAATGATGTGTTGAATTATACTCTTATTATATGCCTTCAAATCTGAATAGTTCCATGCAAATATATCAGTAAATGAAGACAATAAACTAATGTATTTTTCCTTTAGCAGTGGAGGCAACACCTTTGATAATTTCACCATTTTTGGATTTTCTGTTGTTCCAATATTCACATCCTCAACTCCTTTCTCAGTTGGCACCAAGCTCAGTTTCTGGGCTACATCATTTTGATCAAACAACTCCTCTAAAGGTATTAGACCTTTAGGAATGACATTGTCCTTCAGATGCAAAACTTCCATCTGATTTACCTCCATGTCTACTTCACCATCATCTTGCTCTCCATAGATAGAAGTGTCTTTGTACTTGCCTTCATTTTGCAGAAATTGTTCAATCTCTTTATCATCTTGAAACACCTACCAATATCTTTGATTATCAGGGATAGTTGGCCAATGTTTCACATGAATTTCAAACTTATTTTTTGAATTCATCGGGATTTTCAAATTACTTGCAGCTGTTGCAAGGGAATCTGCAATAACATTTTGTACATGAGGGACACATGTCAAAGTGTAATATGGAAACAACCTCAAAATATCTAATACCGCATTACAGTAAGCCTGCATTCGAGGATGTTTTGCTTGGTATTCACCATTGACTTGCTTGATAACTAATTCAGAGTTGCCATAAACTGAAATTATTTTTGCATTTAACTTCTTGAGAATTTTCAAACCAGCAATTAAAGCCTCATATGCAGCTTCATTATTTGAACAATCAAAAGCCAATTTATACGAAGAAACTCTTACATTACTCGGAACTTTGTTTGGTAGAAATGCAGGGCTGTGTATCCAAATACCAATTCCAGCACCTTCCTTACCTATTGCGCCATCAAAATCCATACTCCACAAACCTCCCTCATCCTCCAAATGCTTAAATTCTATTTGCTCTTCTACCTTTGCTTGTTGTCCATCAATTTTCTGCTGCTATCGGAAAGATGATTGTTCAACGGTACTATCAAGCCTTTGTCTTTCTTGATCAAGTACAACTCTGAAATTTTTAGTGATCTCTGGAATATCTTCTACTTCAACTAATTAACTATTTACAACATTAAAACTATAAGAATATAGAACAAAATATTCTAAATCAGTATGTACATAATTGATTGGATGATTTAGAGGTTTTTCCTTGCTTGTGATCATGTACTTCATCTTTTTCTCCTGATATAATTTCCTCAACTGACCAAACACAGGAATAGTGGCATAGGAGAAATCTAGCTACAATGTCCCTTTGAATTTTTCTCCCCAAGATCTGGATAGAAGCATGCCAAATCTAGGAGGAATATCAGCCACAACCACATCCATAAGAACATTCTTCGCAGGAATCTGATCTAATGTGACAACCAAATCTTTAATAAGACCAATACATCTAACTTTTCCAAAATCAAAGGAATAAAGATCATGGTACTTGCGAGTGATATCTAAACCCAATTTTTCCATAATTTTCGTTGGCATCAGATTATGAGATGCTACTGAATCAAACATAGGGTTGTGCAATACATAATCATGAAATCTAAGGTTGATGTAAAAAGGAGCTACATCACTATCCTCAGATTGACCTTCTAATGTCGGACCAAAGATAAGCTCAGGCTGGTCATCCTCCACATTAGCCATATCATATAATGGATCTAAATTCAAAATCTTTGACACATGACCTTTATAGCTGCTATTCTTCATTAATTCAATCAAAGGTATTGACACTTTTAACTTAGAAATCTCATTCTCTAAGCTAAAGGCTGTGGTTTTCTCTACCTCTTTGACTGGAGCATCTTTCTTTTCAGTCTTCTCCTTTGATGCAATTGGCTGATTTGACCTTTCATTTGCTTATTGTGTTTTGATGGTGGTAGGATCTGCTGCCTCCTTTCCCTTTTTATGCACAATTGGAGAATCGTTCTTTGGTGGTGTCACTTCCTTCCTCTTTTGAATTGGATTGATAGGTACCTCTCTACTCCTAAGTGAATATAGTCACTGTTGGGTTGTCAAGGCATTCATGTATCCCCTCAGATATTCATCAGATTCTTCTTCTAGAATTGTTTCATTTGCTAAGATGAAACCTTCATCCTCTTGTATAGCTGGGCTTTCTGAATACTCTTCATCCTCCGTGATATAAATTAGCAGATCATCAGGTGTAAAGAAATGATTCTCCTCTCCAATTATGTTCTCATCATCATCTAATTCCAGACCATGTACAAAATTCTGCTGTAAGGGTGTCTTAACTTGCTGCTGTGTTGCTTGGTCTTGTGCTCTTTGTTCTCGTTGTTTGAACTGTGGCTGTTGCTGACCACGGACGTTTGGATTTTTGATTTGTGTTTCAGTTTTATCTGCAATAGTGTCTATCAAACATCTTCTCGATCTTGCGAAACAAATGATCTGAGGAAGAAGCTTCCTCCTTTATGGTCACTTTCTTTTCGGCCTTTGCTCTAGTTCTCTTGGCAAGCAA
Organism: Pinus tabuliformis; assembly: GCA_031772625.1. Taxonomy (NCBI): domain Eukaryota; kingdom Viridiplantae; phylum Streptophyta; class Pinopsida; order Pinales; family Pinaceae; genus Pinus; species Pinus tabuliformis. Next base: position 57,650,450 of record CM062816.1, read on the forward strand.
ATTTGCCTCTATGCTGACTGCAATTTTCTGCATGTCCTCCATTGTGGCTGGATCTCTTTCTCTCATCTGATATGACATGTCGGGATTGAAGCCATCAGGAAATTTAATCAAATCCAACCCCATTGGTGGCTTTATATCAGCGGGAATTGCATTATAAACAGTATTGAATCTAACACAATAATCTTGGACACTTTCTCCAGCATTCCTCTTTATGTTTTCATATTCAGAAAGAATTTGAAGGGTATTTTTCTTTACCTCCCAACGATCCAAGAATTGTCTCTGAAGAATAGCCAATGTAGTGATAGTTGCAGCTGGCAAAGCTCTGAACCACTTCCATACTTCGCCTCCAAAAGTTTGCATAAATAGTCTCATGGTCACATTTTCTTCATCTATCTCATGAAGGTCAAAGAAATCAGTCATCTTATCCACATGTTGCTGCACTGTGATACCTTGGGTACCATCAAACAACGGAATTTTGCTTTGATAATCAGCGGGCATAGCATCCAAGTTTTGTGGCAAAACAAGAGGTGCATATCAGGCAGCCATTGCTCTAGGTGGATTTTAAACTGGCCTTGGGGATGAGGGGGAGTCGGAACAACAATAGCAGATGATGTAATTGGTGTATGAGGTGTAGGAGGGGAGGAAATATGAGATGTTTGAGGTGTTGAAGGGGTTGGTGGGGGAGAAGAGACAGGAGTTCTCTGATCAGATATGGTGGGCTGCACGGGAATGGTGGGAATGAAAGGAGTTTCAATAGGAACTTTTGAACCAAATACAACAACAGATGAACCAAGAGTTGCAGATGCATATTCTAAGAACTCAAGAATGTTTGTAGCCACAATGGAAGTTTGAAGATTCAAGATATAATCATCAATTGACCGATTAGCCTTTTTAGTTTCAAGATCTTTGACAAACTCTGGATTTAGGACAGTAGAACCAACAACACTTTCAGATTTAGTCTCAAATAATGATAGATCAAAATGTTCATCAAACTCAATATCTTCAAGATATTCAAAAACAACCGGACATGAATGAGATCTGAACATGGGAATCACAAAACTTTCTTGTCTTGGGATGAGATTTGGGTTTTCATACATAGAAGGAGGATCAGGATCAGGATTGGCCTTGGTGTATTGTCTGGAAGCCAGTGTGTTGAATTATTCCTAAAAGTCAAATGGACATTATCAATTTGTTTAGCCTATCAAATTCTAAACTCGTCATCCAAAGTCTAGAATTACTTTAAGATACTGGGGTAATCATTTAGATCAGATGTTCAGTTTATAAACTAAACTGGAGATTGACTGAAGCAGCATTCATCTACTTTTGCACTTGCAAAGCAAGAGAATTTCGAAGGCTACCTGGCTAACTTCAGGCTTCGTCTGTAGTCTACAAAGCAAATAATGATAACAAAGTTTTCTTCCCTAGTATGGTCACCAATATGTTATGGCCCAAATCTACCTCAGGCTGAGAAAGGCAGGATCTAGGGTAACATCAAACCATGCTTAAACTGGTAACTAGCCCTACTAGGTTGAGAGAGGGCTCTCTCCTTGTAAATCTCAGGAAAAAATGGCCAACAAAGCTTGAGATGACTCATATAAATACTAATTTTAGGCTAGGTATATGCTCAGAGGATTTTGATTGAATTTTATGATGGTTTGTTGGCTCAAATGTGAAAGGCAGATTTGGGTCCAGGGAATGGACTCAGTGTTGCAGAGTTTTCTGTGGGGCGAGGTAGGAAAATGGTTTAGTACTTAAAATTGAGTGAAATGGAGAGTCTTAAGACTAGTGAGGAGTTGGAGAGGGCATGAAATTCTCAGGAATCCTCTTCAAATAGTTGAAAACATGAAAAACTAAACAAACCCTAGGTAGAGCATTGCACATCAATGATTTCTACCTTTATCCTTGATTCATTTAGTTAAGCTGAAAAGAGAGAGAAGATGGAATACATAAACACATGTAAACATGAATCCAAAAAGGAAAAACAATACCAAATCAACTTGCCACAAGAATCCCACAAAATGCTGCAAACCCTAGTCTATTCCTTTGCCAAACTGCAGAAATGAATGTACAATAATTCTCAAAGCATTCACAAGAGTCCAACCTTTACAAATGACTGAAAAAGTACTAGATATAGGCAAAAAACAACTCATGCTAGCCTTTAGGGGTCAAATTCATGAGTTTAGAAGCTGTTTCAACAAGATCTAAACTAAGGACTAAAAAGTAGGCAGTGGAACAATTTGCCTCTAAAACCTAGGAAACTGATTCATTCAATTCAAAACCACCTATTCATGATGTATCTACCTCCATGAGTGAATTTTCAAAAATTTTACATAAAATTCCATCAAGTTACATCAATTTACATCATGAGTTTGACCATGAGAGAGAAAAAATTCAAACTGAGAAAAAACTAGGCGAAAAACAAAGTTTTTTGGCAAAAATGGCAATTTTCCATCCTGTGCACCGTGCCACTTTTCCTGTGCGTAGCACCTTTTTGCAGCTGATTTTGGAGGCCTTCTCGTGCACCAAATTTTCTCCAAGTGGGCTTGTTGGAAAGGTATGTCTATATACTTTCTAGAACAAGTGTAATTTATGATTTTGGTGTCCATTTTCCCCTCAAAAAATCAGTTCTTCCAACACTACTTCCTGTGTGGCCAAAAAGGGGTAGAAAGGGCATTTTTGAGGTGTTTTTGACCATTTTGGAAGATCAAAACTTGTCAATACTTTCTAGTAATTTCTGTGTATGCATGATTTTTCACAAGGAATATAAAAGCAAGCGCCAGGTGGTGCTACGCACCAGCTAGAAAAACCTGTTTTTTCCTTCAAAATTTCAAAATTGTCAAAAAGTGTGCCAAATTTCTTGAAATTTGGGATGAGTGACTTGCATCAAGTACTATGTTGGGCCAAGGAAGCTTCAGCCAAGTTTTTGAGCTTATATTGCTCTTTCCTCCTCCTCAAAGTTTTCCTCAACTTGGCCTTTAAGGTCCTTATCCTCGCTTTGCAAATCTTGTTTCTTGCCAAATAATGAAAAGCCATGTGCCTAAACATCTTTTTCTCCTTGTTGGATTTCTCCAGAAGCTTCTCCAAGTGCATGTTTTCCCTCTCAAGCCAAGATTCCTGATCAGCTTCAATTTCATGCTCTAGCGGTGTCAACTTAATTTTCCTCCTCTTTGCTGCTTGCCGGTTTTCCCTTATGTTTTGCAGCTCTATGATTGTCTGCTGGTCTTCCAAATGATCGTTCCTTTGCTCAAGTTAGGTTATGATCCACTTAGCTCTTTCTAGGTTAAGAGATAATTCATGAATGTCTACTTCTTTTTCTTTGATGATCTCCTTGAGTTTTGAGCTTTGGGAGCCCAAATCAGTGTCCTCATCCTGAATCAAAATGAAATCTCTCTCTTGGCCTTCAAAAGGCCCCTCATCATGCAATGGTTGTTTGCCTTTGTCCTGTACCTACTTTATTGAAGAAGAAGGCAAAGGCCCTTTCACCCCGGGTGAAGATAGCATTTTCCTATGGTTTGATGAAGGAAATGATACCCCTTCCACCCTGGGTGGAGATAGTACTCATTTGGCTGCTGCAAATAATCGCCTTGTGCCCTTTTGGTAAGTGAAAAATATTGGCACACTGTTTGTTTGAGTCTCATGAACTTCTTGCTGATGTGAAGGCCCTCTTGCCTCTTGAAAAACTGATGGGGTCACTTGAGGGCTTGTGAAAACCTCATGTGAAATAAAATCATCCCATGAAACATTCAGCAAACTCAGCTGATGCAAAACCACAATTTTGATCAATGCAAAGTGATAAATGTTGTTATACTATTGATGAGGAGGTTTTCTTTGCACCAATGTGGTCATTTTCTCAATGTTTCTGCATATGAAATAGGGGATGTTAATCGTCCTCACTCTAGTGAAATGCATCAATAGTCTAACATGGTAAGTGTATAAGTGAGAAAATCTGCCTTCACAGCTGAATTATTTGATTATGAGCTTCATGAGTGGAGCATATGTGTCCTGTAGGTATATGAAATGGAAGACCGTACTGATTTGCTTCTGATAGCTAGCCTTGATATAAGGCTCATAATGCTCTTTGTCCACCAGCTGTCCTTTGTTCCACTATTCACCCACATTCGGAATACTTGTTGCTTTAGCTATAGTTTCAGGTGTCAAAGTGAATGTAACACCTGCCAAATTGACCTGGCCATTGTGAAGATGAAGGACAAATAGTCTTGCAAGCTCATGGTGTTATTTCACTCTTTCCACCATCTCAAAAAACTGGTAGCAAGGCTGATGTTTGAAACATGCTATTGCAAGAGGACAAGCCAATAGCTCTGTGAGTGTAGTGGGATCCTCCTGGATGTGTTTTCCTCCCTTGTGTGGTTTTCTTGGTGCATGAATTTCTTGGGAGGAATCACTTACAGTTTCCTCATCCCTCTCATAGGCTGAATCTATTTCCATATTTGCCACTGTTTTTTGTGAAATGATGAGTATGAAGAGATTTTATATCAAGAATAGGTGTTTGTTGTTTAATGAATGGGGTTGATGAGGGGGACAATGAATGAGGGATTTTGATGTTGGTTGTAGGGTTTTTGGGAAGTGATAGGGTTTGGTTATAATGGGAATTAGGTATTAGGGAAATAATGGGAATTTGTTGTTATAGTTTTGGGGATAAGGGGGTAGGATGATTGTAAGTGAGAGAGGGGTAAGGGAAATGAAATGAGTGAAATGTAGTGAAGAGGTATGGTGTAAGTGATGCAGGGGAACAAACAACAACAATGACAACTTTGCAAACCCTAGACAGTTTTTTTTAGTGTAACTGTGTAGCAAACTAGGGTTTGAATTTTCACCTATTTACACACCATGAATGATGATCAAATCTCTTGCAATGGCACTTTTGGGATGTTTACTTACTTGGAAGAATGAAGATTGTAAGATTTGGAGCTTGATGAGGTCGATTGGATGAAATTTGGGCTTGGAGGGCAGGTGCGTCGTGCCCAGACATAGATGCGTCGTGCCCGTTAGGTTTTCAGTGCAGATGCATCGTGCCCGTTAGGTTTTCAGTGCAAAATCTGCGCTCTGTGCGCTGCGCCAACCAGGTGCACCACGCCTCAACCCAGGTGCACCGCACGAGGAAGCTTGGCACAATTTTTTTGCAATTTCTTCTTTTTCTCACCAAATGGTGATTTTCTCTTGTTTTCTCACTCTTTGGCACAAAAATGAAGTCTTGAATACAAATACACATTATATACCCATTGACTTTAATTTTTATTTAGAATAAACCCACTTTTCTAATGTTTTCTTTTCACTTTGTTTTTCAAAACTCTGTTTTGGCAATTTGACTTGCTTTTTGACTTTTGATGGACTAATGCTTTGAATTTCTTGTTTCTTTTGCAAGAGCTGGAGTGCAAGAGTTTGGAAAGGTGACCAGGGCTGCATTTATGGACTTATTTATAGGAAGAATAAAATTACATGAAATTTATATACATAAAACATAAAAACTCTGTTTTTCCTCAAATAAAAACTCTATTTTTCCTCAAAACAAGGTTTTGAGGAAAAATCAATCATTGTGCATGTGATTATTGAAATCTGAGACTTTATTTGACCTCTTCATGTGCCCGCTGACCATTATTGAGCTTTTACAAGACTTTGATGACAAAACCCTCACCTAACGAGACCTAAAACCCTAAAAATGGCTTTTGCAAGTGTAAAGACAAAAAATGACTATAAATGACCAGAATGTGTGAAAATAGGCCAACAGGTAAATACCATGAGGGAAAATTGATAATATGCCACTACCATCAGATGATCCATGACCTAATAGAATGCAGTTGATCGAATGAGACACCTAAAATGAAATACAACAAGAGAATTTTGATCACTGATGGAGGGATGAGGATACCGACACTAACAACATCTAATACTAGCAATGAAGAAAAATTCTCAAAGATTCATAAAGCTCCTTATTCTTTAGGTTCTCCTTTTGTTTTAAGCCCAAAGGAAACCTCGCCTCCTATCCATCATACTCCTTTAGCCCTGTCAGTCACTCCTCAACCCTCTATCATTCAAACTGCCAATACTCTTTTAGCCACCACAGCTATGGAAGGTCCACAAGCACCTACCAAAATGGAAAGAATCATAGCTGCTAGGTATGGACCTCTAATACTGCCCAGTCCTTTGAATGCCATGCCTACTGGAGAATATCAGAAGTATATGCCTAAGTTCACTAGAACTGAAGGTGTTTTAGCTGAAGAACATATTGAGTCATTCTATAGCTATGCGGATAACCTGGATATTAGTGAAGATGATGTTTGGATGAGAGTCTTTGTCCAAAGCCTAGATGGACAGGGTAGAAAATGGTTCAGGGAACTGACCCCAATATATATAACAGATATTGAGGCCTTAGATGATACATTCCTAAAGCATTGGGGGGATAATAAGGATCTCCTCTACTACCACACTAAGTTTGGGAACTTACAGAGGGAAAATGGTGAGTTTTTATTTGATTTCAATAAGAGATTTAACCGCATGTACAACAAGATACCAGCTGAAGTAAAACCCACCACTACCTCTGCTAGACTCATCTATGCCAATGCCTTTGATTCTGACTTCTGTTTATTGTTGAGGGAGAGGTGATGTGCTTCTTTGGCTGATATGCAAGATGTAGCCCTGGAAGTACAATCAAACATCATGGCTGCAGAAAAGCTCAAAGGTAATGCTGATAGAAGAAGACAGAGGGGCGAGCCTTCATCATCTTCAGATCCCAAGATCGATAAAATGGACAATATGATAGAGTCATTAGCCTCTGAAGTTTCCAAATTAAAGGTTAAGCAACATTCTGGGAAAGTAAGGGTTCCTAATACCTTTGCTCCTCCAACTCCAAATCCATATAGAAGACCTAATGAGAAGTTGAAGATTTTGCAAAGAAGTAAAGAGGCCAATGAAGACCAAAGGGTGCAGGTCCCTTTTCAAAATGTAGTCATGGAAGAAGAGCAGTTGGAAGAAGATGATGAGATCCATGGTATGGAAGACAAAGGCAGCACCACTTTTTTAACCAAAGCTGCCTATGAGAAGTCATTTTTCAATTACCAGATCAGCCAAGAATGGGATGATGAAGCTGTTCTACAAATTGAAGATCAGCCCCAATATAATCTGAGGTCGATGATGAATAATGTCAAGGAAACTCCTATTCATAAAGTTTTTGTCCCTGCAAAATAACAAGCTGATAAACAAAAGCAACCACCAGTTGATCCTATCATCCTCAAAGCTCCAACCAAAGAGGTAAGAGGCCTTGACAAGTCCCCTTCTTCTTTTAGTTTTCAATCAGAAATTTAGAAGCCAAGAATACCTATGCCTCTGATTGAACCAGTGAAGAATGAGTCCTTCAAGAAATCTATTCGTGAGGCTCTTGAGCCTAATGCCATCCAAGCTTCCATTGACTATGAAAATCTACAATATGACCAACTAGCTATTATTCTCAGCCCAATGATTGAAAATAGTGAAGAAAACTCCCCATCATTCTATGTTTCTTTGTCTATTCATGATGAAATCCTTCATAATTTCCTTCTGGACACTAGAGCCAACCAGAAAAACCAGTTTGCCAGATCACAGAGGAAGAAGGTCCACAAATTTGGGACATGATCCTTGATGGGGCTTGCTCTAAGGAAGCTACAAGAACAGGTGAAGTCCTTGTGTCCCCCACACAAGAATGCATTGATTCATCTTTTATATTAACTTTTCAGGTCACAAATGACACAGCAGAGTATGAAGAAGACCTTATCATTCAGCAGGTGTACAAAACCTCCCAATCAAAACATCCAAGGCTGAAAGCATATAGAGAGGAGGTGAAATATAGACCATATTTACCTGAGAATATCAAATGCTGGAAATTTTTTGAAGTAGAGGATCAAATCAATAGGCTTTTGCAAGTCTTTGATGAATTGGTTGATATACACATTGACCGAGAGAAAGAAACCTTTCATAGAAAGGTAAAAAGGGTCAATTTTTAGTTTGGTGACTGTTTTCTCAAAAAAATGCATTAAAGGAAGGAGGAAATGTTTTTGATGGCCCATTCAATGGGCTGTTCTTCGAACTTTATTTCAGTTAAGGCTTTCAAGCCTTGGTATTGTAAATATGTTGTTTTCAAGTTTTATTTCATGCTAAATAGACTCCATGCCCAATGCAACACTAGGAGGAAGATTTGATCTTATTTTTATAGGAAAGACATTGTTTTGTAGTTCTTGAAACCTCATAGGGAGGCTTTCTTCCCTAGAAGGAGCCAACGTTAGCCTTGTGGGAAAACAGTCCAAAAATGGATCCAAGTATGCCTTTTAAAGTCTCCATAAGCCAGCGTAATCATGCCAAAGGATCCAAATTTTCTCTTAAAATCTTCAAAATATTCACTAAGATCATCCAAAGAGCAAAACCATCACATGCCGAGAGCCCTTGGAAGGGAAAAAATGCACTATCGGGAGGCTAAAAGACTTCAAAAACCATGAAAAACCATTGTTGCAAGCTTAAGACACAAGAATGCACAGTTGTCATTAGATCTGGCAGATCAACAACCCAGATCTAAGTGGCTAAATCACAAATCAGTGGTTGCGGGCAGTGGAAATCGGCGTTGGACACCGTCAATCAGTGATCGCCGATGATCGGATCAGCGGGTCGCAATCGGTGGAGGTGAGTCGGCGTTATTGGCACGGACCAAGGGGAGGTTGCGACTGCGATCGGTGATTAAACATGGACCATTAATCACGCGCGCAGATCAATGGCCCATGTTACATCGTCGGATCGCTATCGGCGAAAACCAAGGGGTGCAACCTTTACACACATATGGATGCGACTTGCGATAGTGATTAAACCCGGACCCGATGGGATTCGCAATGATATTGCATAATTTTTCAAGTCTGCCCAAGGTCGTTTTCAATGCATTTTTAATGTATTTTCGTTGTTTCAACGAAATACAAAGGAACCTTGGCCAACGCTGATAGCGATGAAGCCCAGACCCGAAAGGGTCCGAGATGTGAAATATATATATTATGAAATCTACCGAAGGCAATCTTTCATGTTTTCTAGTGTCTTTCACAAACTGCCAAATACAAAGGGAAGCGAGGGAACTGGCCAACTGCGATATGCAACAGTAACCCCAAGGTGGACCCGATAAAGGAATTAATCATTTTTCAAGACTGTTGACGTCTGAAAGGATAGAGAAGGCGGGATTTAGCAGTGATGGCTATGTTTTCTATTTAAAACAGAAATATACATTGTTTTCAACAAAGGTCCACCACAGGGGCAGTTTTGCTATAACAGAAGCATGCATTGTTAAATCATTAGAAGGGCCACAGCACGCTGCAACCCAAATCAAACAAGATCAGGGAGCATCAACAGCACAGACATCACAACAGCCACATCAACAAACATTATGGAGCATCTCTGGCATAGAAAAACTCCCAGACAGTGCAACAACTACAAAAAATATCTGAATGTGGTTATTCCTCTATCAGAAGTGGAAAACCTCTGAGCCATGCTTGCCCATGGAGGGAATCACACAGTTAAGGGACAAATCAGACATATTAAGGCTCCTAGCCTCTTAGAGCTCAAGAGCATTGTAAACAGGCTATAAATAGCTGTTAGTAAGATGTAATACGGGTTCAACCTTTGGAGACTGTGTGTTGAAATTCCCACTGTAGATCACCTGCTAATGCAATGTACTAAAGAAAAACACTTGATCTACTTCTACAAACAATTTAGCTAAAGCTTAATCGAACATGAGCAACATCAAGCATGAACATATATAACTAAGAATGAGAAGTAATCAACCATAACACAAAAGATATATCACTGGGGAAAGCACCAACCTAAAACCCCAATTATGTATTACCATACAAGTGGAAATCTTGTTCAAGTTACAAAAAGAATCAGCTCTCAAGCTATCTTTCTCTCTCTGTAATCAAACAATACTGCTCACAGACTCAATATACTTAGAATATATCTTCCTCAAGCCCTCCAAGCCTCCTATTTCCTTGTGCAGTTTTGATTGGGGTCCAATGATATCACATGTGTGAATTGACCTCATCACATTCACTGTAACCTCAGGTCCAACTGTGCAATCCATAAGGAATAATATTCCTTTTTCATGCAAGGAATATTCACCAAGGAATATCCTAGCAATGGATAGTACACTGTCCCTCCATCTGATCTCAATTGGGTCTCTGACTGAACTGACATGCATGAGTTATCCATGAGTGAATACTCAATTATCTGAAATACAGTAGTTACATGCATGCAAGCATTAACTAACTGAACTCTCATTAATTGAACAAATTGTTAAACTAATCTAACTAGACTTAACTAAGTTAAACTAAGTCGACTGATTACAACTCAATATTACAACACATCCTTATCTCTTTAACTGAAGGTTAAATTCCTCAATTAATGGAGAAATTGTTGCATGTCCTCACATAGACTTCAAGTTTGATTTTCCTTAACTAATTAACTCAAGATGAATTAATTAATTAATTTCCAAACTGTTATTGATATCAAATTTGAATTTTACTTCCTATGTTTAGTCCAGGGACTGACTAAAATAAGAAGGGATCCCGAAATGCTATTTTTAGCACTTTCAATTTTCACCCATTGTAGCTAAGATCTCCAATGGCTGAACTGCTATTTATAATCAGGATATTTATAACAGTGCTATTTTTAGCAATTTCTATTTTTAGCATTTTTTGTTGCACACTTTTCAACACTCCCTCTCAACAAGAAAGGGATTATCAGTAACCCCGATCATGTCTCTGTGGAACTCAAACTTGCATTTTGATAATGCCTTAGTCAAAATATCTGCATCCTGCTCCTCGGTTGAAACATACTGCAACATCATGATCCTCTTGACCACACAGTCCTGTAGATGATGGTAACTAATATCTATATGCTCTGACCTGTCATGAAACACTAGATTCTCAGAGAGTTTTATGCAACTCTGATTATCACAGTATATCAATGTAGGATCCATCATCTGACCAAACAATCCCACTAGAATCTTCTGCATCCAAATGGCCTTGCATGCTGCCTAACTGGTAGCGATGTATTCAGCCTCTGCTGAGCTAAGTGCAAAATATCTCTGTTTCCCGCTATACCAAGAAACTGCAGCTGAACCAAGGTTGAAGATTCCTCCAGAAGTTCTCTTCCAGTCTGATGGACTACCAGCCCAATCCGCATCCGTGAAGACTTGTAGCTTCACTCCTTCTTTCCATCTATACCATAATCTATAATATGCAGTGCCTCTGAGACATCTCAGCACATGCTTCATTGCCTTTCAAAACAGCTTGGTAGGCTGAACCATAGCTTGACTCAGCTGGTTCATCGCAAATCATAAGTTAGGTTATGTGTTCACCAGATACATAAGTGAACCCACCAGCTGTCGATAAATAATAGCAACCACTACCTCACCTGAAGTAGCATCCTCCTTCCTCCAGTTCCCAGCTAAAGGAGTCTGCATGGGCTTGCACTTCTCCATGTGAAAGCGCCTGAGTATCTCATTGGCATACTTGCCTTGAGATACAAATACTTCCCCATCTTTCTGCCACACTTCCATGCCTAGAAAGTAGTGCATGAGGCCCATGTCCTTCATCTCGAACTCTCTTTCAAGGTCCTCCTTGCAAGATTGTATCAGCTGGTCATCACCTGTCAAAATCAGATCATCGACATAAAGTACAATAATCAATGGCTTACCTTCTACCATGATGTGGTAAAGGTTTGCATCTGCTTCACTCTTAGTGAAGCCCAACCCGGTGAAATAGCTGTCGATCCTAGTATACCAAGCACAAGGTGCTTGCTTCAACCCATATAGTGCTCGCTTGAGTTGGTAGACATGCGACTCGTGATCGAAGGTCTCAAATCCTTCGGGCTGCTCAATGTATACCTCTTTCTCAATCTTCCCATTGAGGAATGTCGTCTTCACATCCATCTGATGGATCTTCCAACCCATCTGTGTTGATAGAGCTAGCAATGATCTAATAGATGAGTACCTTGCTATGGGAGCAAAGGTCTCATCATAGTCGACCCCCTCAACCTATGAGAAACCTCGGGCAACAAACCTTGCCTTTTGTTTCTCAACATTTCCATCAGCTGCCTGTTTTACCTTGTAAAGCCATCGGGAACTAACCATTGATTTTTCCACAGGTCTAGGGACAATATCCCACACACTGTTCCACATGATAGAATCATACTCTTCTACCATTGCATCAACCCACACTAGTTGCCGCACTGCCTCCTTAAAAGAAGAAGGTTCGGTTGCTACACACTCTCCAACTAGGGCCATGTAGCCAATGTATCTCTCGGGAGATCTCCTTTGTCTGCGATGAGAGGATGGCTTCCCCACATTCTCTCTCGCATCGTGCATCAATCTGTTAGCTTCTCGCGAGTGTTTCTGCCCATCTCTGGAAGACTCTCCAGCAGTGGTGGTCTCCACTACAGGATCCTATGCATGTGGCTGATTCACATCACCAGGAGGCTCCTCCTCCTTTGGAACTAAAAGTTCCTCATCGCCATGCAACTTGAGCTCCCTCTCAAGTGACACTCATATGGCTCTCTGCTCATCGAACTTCAGGTCCTTGCACACTACGGTCCTCTGACTGGCAGGCATAAAACCATGATAGTTCTGGGGTGTATCTGTGTACCCCACAAGTATCCCCAACTCAGCTGTTGGGTCTAGCTTCTTCCGAGCATCTTTGGTCACATGACAAAAAACTGGTAATCCAAAGATACAGAAGTGACTCACATCTAGTCGCTTCCCTGAAAAAGCCTCCATAGGTGTCTTCATTCCCAAAATATGATGAGGAATTCTGTTCTGAAGATACACTATTGTATTGCATGCCTCAGCCCACAGATGAAGTGGCAGGCTTTGGTCATGTAACATCACTCGAGCTACTCCCACAATAGATCTATTCTTCCTTTCGGCCACCCCATTCTGTTGTGGGTTATGAGGTGCCGTCAGTTCCTGTTTAATTCCTTCTGTAGCACAGAAGTATTTAAACTGCTGGGAAACATACTCTCCACCATTGTCGCTATGCAAGGCTTTTACTTTCTTCCCAAATTCTTTCTCTGCCGAGGCTTTAAACTCACAAAACCTCAAGAAGTTCTGATCCTTCTTTTGCATAAAGTAGATCCAACATCTACGAGAAAATTCATCAATGAAAATAACATAGTACCTTTGTTTAGTGGTGGAGGCTATAGAGAATGGTCCACATACATCTGAGTGAACTCGCTCCAGGATTGCTCCAGCTCTACTATCTCGATCCTGGAAGGAAGCTTTTGCATACTTACCCAGGCTGCATCCTTTTCATGTGTTTGTTTGCTCCAATTTTCCCTTGGGTAATCCGGTAGAAATTTACTGCATGATCTTCAAGGCCCCGTGATGCAGGTGGCCCAGTCTCTTATGCCATAGCTCGCCAACATCTTGGCTTTGCACCACCTCTGTTTTTGAACTCAGTGCAGCACAGTCATCTACCTCCAGCTTGTAGAGGTTCTTTACTCGAATCCCTATTCACTTGGTCTGTCCGGTGCTGATATGCCTCAGGAACACTCTTCCTTTACTAAAGACTACATCATAGCCTTTTATCTTCTAGCATAACCACAGACACAAGATTATTTTTCAAACCTGGTACATATTTAACAGCAGATAGGGTGCGAGGAGCACCATGCTCCCTTTGAAATACAATTGTACCTTCACCTGAGACACAATATTTCCCATCACGCCCATCTCGATCTGCATATAGAGATCCTTCTCCTCCAATGTACTGAAAAGATTCTTGTCACCCGACATGTGGAAAGAAGCTCCACTATCTAGGTACCAAACACATCCCACCATGGATGAAACCATGCATGTGATAAGCAAGAAATCTATCTCAAATTATGAAGCTAGTGCATCACCATCAGATCCCTTTGAGGAACCCTTCTTGGATTTCTTATGGGGAAAATTCATAGCATAATGGCCCACTTCATGACAGTGAAAGCATCGCACCTTCGACTTGTCAACCTTCTTCCCACCATGAGAAGATATGGATTGGGACGCCTTCCCTTTCCCTTTTTTAGCTTTACTCGCTAAAGCTAGATTGTATTCATCATCTTGTTTTGATGAAGATCCATTCCTGGTGCTCTGCCTTATCCCCTCCTACATTAGGTCCAACCAAAGTCATTCCCAATCTGGCAGTTTCTCTCTCCCATTAACCGAGTCTTAGTAGCTATGCCAGCTCTTAGGAAGACCGAGGAGTGCTAGACTCACCATGTCGTCCTCAGCAATCACAGCCCCTACACTTGCAAGCTCATCCTTGCAGGTGGTGAGCTTGTTCAGGAACATAGAGATTGTGTCACCCTTTTTGCACTTGATATTTTGAAGTTTTTCCTTCAGCGCCAACTTCCTCTGATCGTTGCTATTGTGATAAAGATCTTTCAATGTTTTCCACATCAAAAACGGAGTCTCCTTCTCATGGAGGCTCGAGACAATGTGATCTCAAACTCCCTCCATGAGGATTATCCTTGCTCTAGCCACACACTTTTTCCATTCCGCCAATTGAGTAGCATTGGTCGGCTTTTGGACTTCTTGATCAATGAATTCCTTGAGACCGTTATCTTCCAATACTGCCTCCATGCGATCCTTCCAGTCTATATAATTCAAACTGCCATAAAGGGCATATTCGTGTCTTAAACCACTGAACGCCATCGGTGAAATAGATGTGATAAGAACTCAATTCAATATTCAGAAACCAAACTTCATACTTCTCCTGCTTGTATAATGTTCTTCCTTGATCACCTTTGCTCTGATACCATGTAGAAATTCCCACTGTAGATCACGTAGTAATGAAATGTACTAAAGCAAAACACTTGATCTACTTCTACAAACAATTTAGCAGAAGCTTAATAGAACATGAGTAACATCAAGCATGAACAGATATAATTGAAAATGAGAAGTAATTAACCATAACATAGAAGATATATCACTGGGGAAAGCACCAGCCTAAAACCCCAACTCTGTATTATCATACAATTGGAAATATTGTTCAAGTTACAAAAAGAATCAACTCTCAAGCTATTATGCTCTCTCTGTAATCAAACAATACTGCTCACAGACTCAGTAGACATAGAATATATCTTCCTCAAGCCCTCCAAGCCTCCTATTTCTTTGCACAATTTTGATTGGGGTCCAATGATATCACATGTGTGAATTGGCCTCATCACACTCACTGTAACCTCAGGTCCAACTGCGCAAACCATAAGGAATAATATTACTTCTGCGTGCAAGGAATATTCACCAAGGAATATCCTAGCAACTAATAGTACATTATCCCTCCATCTGATCTCAACTGGGTCTTTGACTGAACTGACATGCATGAGTTATCCATGAGTGAATACTCAGTTATCTGAAATACAATAGTTACATGCATGCAAGCATTAACTAACTGAACTCTTATTAATTTAACAAACTGTTAAAATAATCTAATTGGACTTGACTAAGTTAAACTAACTCAATTGATTACAACTCAATATTACAACTCATCCTTATCTCTTTAACTGAAGGTTAAATTCCTCAACTAATGGAGAAACTGTTGCATGTCCTCACATAGACTTCAAGTTTGATTTTCCTTAACTAATTAACTCAAGATGAATTAATTAATTAACTTCCAAACTGTTGTTGATATCATATTTGAATTTTACTTCCAATGTTTAGTCCAGGGACTAACTAAAATAAGAAGGGATCCCGAAATGCTATTTTTAGAAAATCTATTTTTAGCACTTTCACTTTTCACCCATTGTAGCTAAGATCTCCAATGGCTGAACTACTATTTATATCCAGGCTATTTATAGCAGTGGTATTTTTAGTAATTTCTATTTTTAGCATTTCTTGTTGCACACTTTTCAACATTATGGAGACTCTATTCCTCTAGCTTCTCATCTGAATTATTTAGTAATACAAGCTTCTTTTGTTGTTATATGTTCAATGTCCATTTCTCTTCTATTCTAAGCTTGCACTTGGATAGTTTATTCATGTTTCTTCTGTATCTAATGCCAGATAATTGTCATCTTATCTCTGCATTGATAAATTAGACTTGTAAGCTTCTTTACTGCCTGTAGCTAGCCATTTATATGTGTTATTATATATGCATCTGCCAGTATAGTCAGTAAGCTCATTTGCTACCTGTAGCTAGCCATTCATATATGTTCATGTATGCAATCTGCTGGTACTGTCAGTATTCTCCATCTATCCATTAAATCTACTAACTATTGAGCATTAGTGGTCTAAAGCCTTGTGTTGTTGAGGGTGTTCATGCATGTCTTGAGTGAGAATAGAGCTAAAATGGTTATCTGACTTGATCCAAACCATCATCCATTCCAATAGTTCTGAGAACAATATTGAAGATTATATGTTACCAGACATCTTTGATCTGCAACCTAGGAGAGTTTCCTGGAGTGCTAATAGTAACAACTCCCCAAACTATGAGAATAAGACAAAAATGGAGGGTGCCCCATCCCAAGGTCACTTGGGCCTAATTTGAGGTGCCATGTGGCACCATGTGATTGGGCCATGTGGTAGTTTCTCATTGGTCCACATCATATGCCACTTTTGTCACCTACTTGCCATGTGTCAACTTATGGTGTGGTCACATCACCTATTTGTGGGTCCACCTAGTTTGCTGACTGGGCTGACACATTAGCTCTATGGGTCCCATTAGGCCTACTGACTTTACTGCCATGTTTCATCTGTATGGCCTACTACGTGGCATAATGTTGACTTTGACTTCAACTTTTTTCTAATTTGACTGAAACTTTGATTGAGCATAACTTTCGCGTACAAACTCGAATTGAGGTGTCGTTTGCACCATTGGAATCAAGAAGATGACCTCTACACTATAATATTGTTTTCAAAAAAATATGAAGACTTTGATTTTTGAGCCTTTGTGGAGCCATCTGGATCACTTGTTGTCAACCTCACTTGGGAATGAGAAACTAAATCCCTTTTCCATTAATGTCAAAGTGGGAGAATGAGCATACATTGGCAATTCAAAGAAAGAGAGAGAGTGAGTAGATAGTGGAACTTTAGAGTTATTAGAGTTAATGGGAATTTCAACCATCAATGAAAAGAAATTTCTAGTGTTGTTTCCATCAATGACAAAGGGGGATATTGTTAAGTGTGTTGGTTGTTGTTGTCATTGACGTCAAGTTCAGGGGGAGTCTATTAAAGATCCATTTGGACACATCAATCCCATCATTCAGATCAGTGTTTTAGGGCTCATCAAACCCTAATTTCAGTTGCTACATGTCCTAAACAAGTCACCCCTTTGAATGCCTCCTTCCCGGATAATATCATGATTTGAAGACATCAAGAAATAGCCTCTAGAGGGACCAGTGCAAGTAGGCCCATGTAAGGGTGTGCTACAGAGTAGTTAAGTCTATGCTAGGGTGCTTTGCAGAGCACTTAGGCTTCCTTTCACCTGCACTGGGTGAGATTGAGTGAAATTCAAATAGGGTTTGGGGAATATTCTTTTCTTTTGGAGTCATCTAGAAGGTTCCCTCACTTATCAACTCCTATGAGATTGAAAATGGATGAGGAATGAGTTAAGGTGCATCCTATCCTCTCATACCTTCCTCCATGGAACTAATTCTAAGTATGGAAGGCCATTCAATGCCACCATTTATGACAAAACCTCCTTCATCTTCCTATAAATTGACCACTCATCTAAGTGATAAGGGGCTGGATTATGTTGAATTGTAAGGAGATAATGTTGCTTAAGATTTGGCTTTGAAGCAAGTATTATAATGCTACAAGTTTGTCATGCTTTTGATGTGATGTGTGTTAGAAAATTATATATTACGGAGCAATGGAACACATAAAATATTACAGAAATATAAACACAGAAAACACATAAAACAAGAGAGACACAGATATACGTGGTTCACCCAGTTTGGGCTACGTCTACCCCGAACAGCTAGTCCTTCCTTTCTATTATCCAGCAAAATGAATAGATACAACCTATAGCAGATCCACTATAATATCCTCTGTTTTCTCTCACAATCTCACCTCTCTGCTTCTCGCTCGGAGAATACACATCTATTACACAGCCTCAAATACAATGCCCTCATACAAAGAGAGGGGTTGCCTTCTAGGGAAAAAAAATCCTAAACTAAACATAAGTTCTACCGTCAGATCATCCGCCTAATGAATGGCCCAGATTGACTAGAAATTACTATAATTTTACAAGGCAATTTTACATCTGTTTTTAGCTTCGGGGGCGCTACCCCCAAAACCCCCGTCGGGGGACTGCTGGCCCCTGGACCCCTGTGGGGGGAACAAGTCCCCCCCAATGAAGGGGTGTACAAACTTCCTGGGGTATACATCCAGTTGAAACAAAGACCTTTGAACAATCATGCTCCACATCCAACAATGTGGATGGGATCCAAGTTGGAGGAATGCCTTTGAATCAAACACAAATGGTTGTAATTCCTTCTTCTATCCAATAAAGTGTTTGAACCTTTGTCCCATATGTTTGTATTGTTTTATAATGCTTATATGTGTGAAATGTATCTGATTCCATTCACTTATATTCAATAGATCTTTTGCTTTGATCGATTCTTTGTTTTTTGTTGTGTTAACATGTACTTCTAAAGCGTATTAAGTATAGGAAGGAGCGATAGGATTGATACAAAGGAGACGAGAGGAAAGAGGAACTATAAGTAGGTCTTCTCATCTTCTCATCTTATCTATTTCTTATAGGAAAATACTAAAACACTTTAAACTGTTGTTCTAGATATGGCTACTTATCTAGGGAATTAGTATTTATCCATAGATACCAAATTCTCCAAAAACAATTGGCGACCATACCGGGGATGATCCTCTTTCCTAGTAGCTTATCCACCTCCTAGGACATCCTTGTAGACCTTACTTTTGTTCATTGATTCTAATTCATCTCTTTTGCATTGAAAATTTGGTCAAGACTGTGTCAAATTGCCTCTTGAAATGGCTCACTGTCACTAGCGTAGGTTTGTGAGAGACACAGTGCACTGCAGAGCACCCCCAGCTTAGTGACAATGCTCTAAAGTGCATTGTCTCCCATTCAGGGTTGTGCTGATCCTCTTAGGGTCAGTTTCCCACCTTTGGAAAGATTTTTTGCCAACTTTTCTTTGTTTGTTTGTTTCCTGGTTGATTAATGAATGTTATGTCTCAGAGAACAAGTTTCTATCTCCTTGTCTAGCCCTACTTTGATTTGATTGATTAATGTTTCTTTAATGTTTTCTTTGTCATTATCGATATATAGTCAAACTTAGAATATAGTTGATTAATCTTCGTTCGAAAGAAAGTGTTGTAAATTCTTCTTTTCCTTCGAAACATAACTGTCATAAAAGTCTTCGTTCTTATGAAAGATTGATTAATTGCATATGCATATTTCCTTTTGTTCATATTCACATTAAGGAAATCGAAAATAAATACTTGCATGTTGCATTGAAAAGGTTTGTGTGTGCTCATAGGAATAGTGTAGGGAATTGCATTAGATTGTGCTCTTTTCTCTTTGATCAAAAGAAATCTGATTGCTCTGTCCCTAAGTACCTAGGATTTTCATCGTTAAATTGAATGGAAAGGATGCTTATCATGATACTTTCATTCCTAGGAATTTCACATGGTGAACTTGAAAGGCAAATTCCTAAGAAAGATCAACTTAAAATTAACATGAATTTACCTAATGGAGCATTGTCATTAACGAAAACATTTAGTGGTTCTATGCTAGAGACATGTTTGGCATTGTAAAACAAAGCAGCTATCGCTAACTTGTCTACAATACATCCCGAGTGTGATACCTCATTCCATGTACGTGAGTATATTGTAGCTCGTCCATGTACCTTCGAGTATATAGGGTGTGTTACAGAATGTAAAGTATATGGGAATGCTCTCACTGTGCGGTTTTGCATTAGACAACGCTTATACGGACTGGGTCTCCACGTACCTTTAGGTATATATGGGAGGACAACACTAGGTTGCTATCCATCCTTAGGTAACCGAGTCGGCCACCTTGTACACTGTGGTACACCGAACACAACATTCGGGGAGATTGTCTACCAGTACTTCTTGGTTCGACAGGAGGTATTCTGTAGTTCACAGTTGCTTGGTAAACCTTTTGCCTAGCTTACCCCTTTTTTATTTCTTTTTTTAATAATAAAATTAATCAACAATCATGGAGGAACATCAACCCTTACCCCGTCATTCGCAGAGAACAGCGAGTAAACCGCCTTTGCCTCTCGAAGCTACACCTATTTAGTCAAAGGCGTCTCGCTTAACTGAGTCAAGTACATCAAGAACTCCTAGTTCTTCATCTGAATTACCTGAAACATCTATTTTAGTAAGTACTGAGACTCCAGTTACTCCAACCATTTCTGGTATATCCGTTTTTGAAGAAGAAGTTTCACAATTACTTGAGGACATTAGCACTAATCCTAGTGAAACAGTAACCAAAGTTGTTCAACAACAAGTTGATCCTCAACTTGAAGGTGCTCAACAAGAAATTACTTCTGAACTTGAATTAGTTCAAACAGAAGTTAATCCAGAACCTATCACAATTCAAACAAAAGTTACATCTGAACCTGAAGTTGTTTAGGAACCTCTTTCTGAAACTATTGTTCTTTTACCCGAACATCTGGACTTTGAATTTGAACATTCGGATGTTGTTACTTTACCGGAAGACGATCAATCGGTTACCCCTCAGACATCAGTAGTTACTGAAACTTCCACTTTATCAACACCAGAAGTATTTTACGGACTAGATGGTGAAGTTCTTCCAGTTGGTTTAATTGCTGTCGAGGAAGAATTGGAAGAAGATTCTACACCTGGAACCCCATTCCACTTTGGAACTGGGCTTTATCTTTACCCTCATACTCTTCACTTTATTGCTTCGTTTGATCCTGGTTATTTTTAAGTACCCGTTGATTCTTTAGGACAACTTCTGGGTCAGTTAACTATGGATGAACAACCGTCAACATCCCAGACTATATCATCTGATGCAGCTGCGCATAATCTTCTGTTGCAACCTCTTTGATGTTTTCTACCACACTTGAGTCGCACCTATATGGTGAATTGTATGTCCCATTTGGTTACCAATATTTATCTAGAACCCACTTAGGGGTTGCTTCTACGCCATGGTCATCACCCATGTCCTCAACCAGAATTTTACCTGGTTCTTCTTTAACGGGAACTCAACAGTTTGATCCTGCATATCAATATTAGGCTGGGAAATCTAGTCAACAAAGATCTATGTATCCATTAAATATTGGATTTCTGCCATATGGAGAGCAATATGCTTATTCACCTTATCCTCCCTATGGAGGACCATCATATGGTAGTATTCTGCAGTATTCAGGTTAGCCTGGAATTCGAGTTTGACAATGGAAACCAACAATACCAGTTCAACCAAGGCTTGTGTATCGAACACAACCAATGAAAACTGTGTCAGCTATTCTTACTACACCTATTGTTACTACTGTACCACAGTCACAAGTTCAAGCTTTTGTATCTCAACCGGTACAAACTAGTCCTTCTACCTCGCAACCACAAGTTTCAGGTTAAGAAGTTCAGGTTTCTCAGGCTGTTGTACAACAACCACTTGTGTCCGGGGTTCAACAACCTCAGGTTAGTATACCCTTATCTAGATTGACCTAGGCTTACACTAGTATAGATTATTCACAACCTAGCCAACCTTTCATTGTTGGGAAACAACAACCGTTAAATCAACAATAGTTGTACCACAAACAACAACAGTTGATTCAACAACCGTGGCAACCCTTTCAACAACCTCAATTCCAGCAATTTCAACCCTAATTTTGACTTGCCCAATAGGCTCAACCTGGGTTTGGACAATATCAAGCTTACCAAGGTCCTGGTCAACAAGGCTTTGCAGGTTATGGACAACCGCAAATTCAACCTAGTTATCAACAACCACCTTATGCCGGATTTGTTCAATAACAATCTTATCAAGGTTACCAAATGCATATGTCCTATGTTGGTATGCAAAGACCTACTGCTCAGGCAATTCCATCATATCCTGGGTATGCTCAACCTAACCTGAATCGACAGTTTCCACTTGTATCAACTTTGGAATTACTAGATTTAAATCGGCTCACTAATGATCCAATATTATGTGCACCTTGGTGGCTGATGATTCCACATAAGTTACCTTCTGACATTCCAAAATTCAATGGAAATCTCAGAGAAAACCCATCAAATCATGTCATGACCTTTCATTTGCGGTGTTCATCAAACTCCTTAAATGATGATTCGGTTAGACTCCATCTTTTCCAAAGAAAAATTACTGGTCCGGTTGCTAAATGGTACATTGAGTTACCAAGATCTTCTTTTGACAACTTTACGACTTTAGCCACCACATTTTTGACCCACTTCCAGTTACCTATCATATATGAAACTGGAACGGAACTCCTAACCAACTTTAAACAAACTACTGCTACCCATATATCAGATCATATTCATGAGTGGCATCATCATTGTCGAATGGTTAAGACATATGTTCCTAGCCAGCTTTTGGCTGAGTGGTTCATTAAATCCTTGTTGCCATCAATCACCGAGGATGTGGCAAAAGGTGGAGTTGTCATATAAGAGCAAGTAATTGCTCGTGCCCAATACTTGGATTTGATTTACACACAATCTGGAACACTCTACAACAAGATTCCTAGGTCAAACTACCAATGCATCAGAAAACAATCTTGCTTCCGAAGTTAATGTCGTGTCATCTGAAAAAGGAAAAAATCAAAAGCAACCAGGAGGCAAGAAGAAGGGGAAAAACAAGAAGAAACAAGATAATTCCCCTTAAGAGAAATCATCTGATTCCTCTACTTCAGCAAGGAAACCTCATTATCCATGTCTAATCTGTAATGATGAGCATTTTACAAGATATTGTCCATGCCGCTCAGAGGTCTCTAAACTTCTAAAGACTTCTAACACATTTGCAGTGTTGACTGATCTGCTTCCAAACCCAAAGACATATTTGGTTGCGACAAACCATGCTTCCACATCCCATGTACTCATGTTATCCATCACAAAGCCACAAAACGAAGTTTTGGTGTCAACGAGAAACAAAGATTATGGAAATCCACTGCCATCATCGAATAATAAAGCCACTGATTAACCTAATCCTTAGAATTCGACTTCATCTGAAAATATTCCACCACCTATTGCACCAGAATTGACAATAAAACCACCGAAGGGAGTTGTGCATAAATCGACATTTAATCCTTGAGCTCGAGCAGCTTAGAACTATAAAATAGTGGAAGATCTTGCTCAATCACCTTCTTCTATGTCGACACTCAAGGTGTTACAAAAATATCCCTCCCAGATGCAGGCTTTATTGTCGGCAATTGGTGGAATAGACCCTACGGATTCCAATCTTGTGGTTTTTAACCATGCGGGATATACACCACAATTACTGGCATAATTAGCTTTCCTAATTCAAGTAAAATATTTCAATAAGAATGTTCACCGAACTATTATTAAATGAGGGGGTATCTACTTGCACTATGTCAATGAGCTGCTGGAAAACACTTGGTTCACCGCCGTTGTCAAGATCACCAACCACGTCAAAAGCTTTTAACGGATGAACACATACTCCTTGCGAGATTTTGAGTAACCTACAAATCGAATTAGGGGGAAAAACAGTTACTGTTGAAGTTGAGGTAGTTGTCGGACCCCTTGATTACAACATTTTACTAGGAAGGCCATGGGTATATGCTATGGTTGCTATGGTTTTCACGTACTTTCGTACTATTGCATTCCCCCATAAGGGTGGAATCACAATGATTGATCAGCGTGCCTTCTTTGCCAATAGTTCACAGGCTACGAGAAGCATTTCGTTGGTACACGGACCCCCGCTGTCACTTCAAAGTGTTGGAGTAGGTCTCTTTAAAGATCCTTCCCTAATGGGTACTTTTACACTACCATCACCATCTGATTTGGTGGAAGTGGCAAGAGTAGAGACTTGCAACACGATTTCCTCCACCTCATCTGATTTAAAGAGGATTACCAACAATTTTGAAGTTGATAGTTATACTAAGGTTATGCCACTGAGCCCCATTGAGCTAGCATAGCAATCAATTTTTCTGGCTTGTGCGGCAAACCCAAATCCACTTTCACCAATTGTATGGGTAAATCGTTCATTAGAATATGGTACTTCTTCTGATCCTTTCTCACGTATACATTCTACGGATGAAGGAATTCGCCAATCAATGATGATAGGAGAAGAACCTTGGGAAGATTATCATCATCGTTCCCATCTCCCAGATGACATCAAAGATTATTCAAATGAACTAAACCACCCTTCAGTTGTTGATTTCCTTTCGAATTCAGTTTTCAAAGACACAGTAGAATCTGAGCACAACCTGTCAAATATTGAAGAAACAATTTCTATTAATATTTCGACCAAGCCTAATGTTTTAGAAAACATTCATGTTGACAAATCTTGTTCTCCATCAGAACTTGATAGTTACCATACTCTCTTTCGTGAATTTAGAGATATATTCGCATGGTCTTACGAGGAGATGCTAGGAATTGATTCTAGTATTGTTGAACACAAAATCAAAATGTACCCTGATGTCAAGCCAGTATGATAGCGGCTTCAACCTGTTCATCCAAAGAAATCCACTACAATTAAAGCAGAAGTTGAAAAACTTTTACGTGCTGGTTTCATTTACCCTATATCTCTTACTCACTGGGTTTCCAACATTGTTCCTATCATGAAGAAACAAGGGACAATTCGAGTGTGCGTTGATTATAGGGATGTAAATCAGGCATGTCCAAAGGACAATTATCCTACTCCTTTTATGACCAAATTATTGGCAAATGTGCAGGATGAGAAATATTATCATTTATGGATGGTTTTTCTAGCTATAATCAAATCAATATCCACCCATAGGACCAATCTAAAACAACTTTTATTTGTCCATGGGGCACATTCACCTATAGGAAACTCCCATTTGGTTTGAATAATGCAAGGGCCACATTTTAGAGGGAAATGAACTATGCCTTCCATGAAATCAAGCACATTGTTCAACCTTACCTTGACGATTTACCTGCTCATTCACGAAAGCGGACTGATCACCCGCAACATTTGAGAGAAATATTTTTACAGTGCTGACACTACAAGATACGACTCAATCCACACAAATGTGTGTTTTGTGTTGGTTCTGGTCGATTGCTTGGATTTGTAGTGTCTAGAGAAGGGATTCGACTCGATCCATTAAAGGTTCAGGCAATTCTTGATTTGCCTCCACCTTCAAATCTTTTACAGTTACAGAGACTCCAAGGGAAGGCTAACTTTCTGAGGAGGTTCATTCCTAATTACGCTGAGATGGCTAAAGATTTTACACGTATTTTGAAAAAGGATATACCCTTCCATTGGTATCAAGTTGCGCAAGCTTCCTTTGATGCTCTTAAAGATACCTTAATTAGAGCTTCATTAATGTATTCTCCAAATTGTCAAAACGACTATTACCTGTATCTCGCCACTACAGATATAACCATTTGCATGGTTTTAGTCCAAGAAGAAAATGAGATTGAACATCCGATTTATTATTTGAGCCGCAATCTCAATGATACAGAAAGTAAGTAGTCTTATGTCAAGAAACTAGCTTTGGCAGTTATTCAAGGATTTCGCCATTACATCCTGCTACGGAAAAAAACTATAATTTCGGATTGAAACCCTATGACATACATTTTTTTCACGTCAATTTCTGGGGGGAAAATACTCAAAATGGATATTCATTTTGCAGGAGTTTGATTTGGAATTCATCAAGTCCAAATCAAAGAAATCTCTAGTTTTCGTAGAGTTACTTTGCGACCTTCCCTCGACGTCCATTGATTCAACATCCGAACCATCGATTTTGGATGAGTCTCTATTTCTGATATCATCATCTGACGCATGGTATGGAGATATACTGATCTATCTCCAGACCCAAATTTTCCTGCCTGATACCTCTCGCTCGCAACAACGACGTATTCAATACCAAGCCAAAGATTATCTAATAATTGGCAACACTCTTTGCCATCATGGTATCGATATGATTTTACGGAGGTGCCTCACACATGAAGAAGTAAAAAAAGCATTAAATGATTGTCATTCAAGTGCCTGTGGACACTTATATGGATATGCAACCACATAGAGAATTCTCCGTGCCGGTTACTTCTGGCCAACTATATTCAAAGATTATATTATTGCTGTCAGAAGTTGTCACACATGCTAGATATATGACCAAAAAACCAGATTACCACCTGCACCATTGCATCCAATCATTGATGTTGGACCATTCACCAAATGGGGCATTGACTTTATGACATGTAACCCCACCTCGACCGAGGGGCATGGGTATATTATAGTCTTCGTTGACTATTTTACCAAATGGGATGAGGCAATGCCAACATTGAACAACAGTGGCGAAACGACTGCTCTTTTCTTTTTTAACCATGTGGTTGCCTAGTTTGGTGTACCACGAGCCATAGTTACAAATCATGGGTCGAATTTTCACAATCACATGACGGCTAAGTTGACTGCAAAGTTAGGACTGCCACATGATAGTTCTGCCCCTTATTACCCCCAAGCGAATGGACAAGTTGATGCCATCAACAAAGTCCTAAAGTGGATGTTGCAAAGAATGATAGGGGTTCATCAACAAAACTCACACTTAATCCTGTACTCTGCCTTGTGGGCATATCGAACCTCGGTGAGAAATGAAATTGGATTCACACCCTTTCAGTTGGTGTATGGTTTGGAAGCAATCTTACTGGTACAATGCAAAATTTCATCTCTCAAACTCGTAATTGACATGTTACCCGACACTTCTGAAGAAGAAGCGTGTTTCTTGGAATTAATCCATCTGGATGAAACCCATCGTAATGTCACATTGACTAACGAAGAGCATAAGAAACGAATCAAGGCGCAATATGATAGAAATGTCAAGCCTTGTATCTTCTCAAAAGGAGACCTGGTCTTGCTTTACGATTAGGAAGCTAATAAACTTGGAGTAGGGAAAGTCGAACCAATGTGGATGGGTCCTTATATTGTCAAGCATGTTCTGACAAAAGGTTGCTACAAGTTAGGAGATTATGATGGGATTCCATTGTCGCAGCCCCGAAACAGGCTGTACCTCAAACGTTACTATGCTTGATTGAGTGTAGTAAAACTCACTGTATATATTATTTCATAGCATGTGTGTGTGTGTCTTTTAGAGTGTTTATTTGTTTAGTAATCCGCTTTTCATTTGTTGCAAATGTCAGAGTCTTTGGAACCTTTTGTTGGTTACGCCGATAGTTGTAGTACGCAGAACTTGTCTTCTGCGGCATGGGCTATTTTCACTCCAAGTGGCGAGTTAGTGAGTTTTAAAGGGATTTGTATCGGTCAATCGATGAACAACATCATTTAGTATAGCGCGTTGATTGAACTACTCTCTGATGCCATTTCACTTGGCATTCACCAAATCATTGTTAGGCTCGACTCACAACTAATTGTACTACAACTAACAAACATTTATATTGTCTGAATTCCAACAATTTTTTGTATGTTCCTTAGAGTTAGTATTTTGGAAAGGCATTTTGAACATATTCAATATCAACATATTTCTAGAAATATTAACACATTAATTGTTTCTCTAGCGAATTATTTGTTAAATAGACATTTGCGACACATGTAAAAGTAATATTTTCAATTCACATTATCAGTTGAATAGGATTCCATATAACCATAGAAAACTCTGAAAGTAAAATAGATAGGTGTTTTAAATTTTTTTACAAAATTTGTGTCCAAGACACATTTGGTCATCTGATCCGAATTGGATCCAAGAAGAGTTATTAGAGAACCATGATTGTATCAGGTCAGGACAGGCTTCAAAGAATTAAGAGCAGTGATCAAAAACACCTCTAAACAGTGGCAGTTAGCAGCCAGCGTGGAACGACGAGGACCTCGGTCAAAGCGCGTTGATCGAGGCCCATGGAGACTGCGCAGGAGGCGAAACTAGCCCCTAGGAAGCCCAGATCGGGAAAAGGAGGCATTTTTTGATGTACGATTAGAGCAAAACCCTCGAGAAGGAGAAGGCCCTGAGCGCTCGGTTGCATGGGAGCCAAGAAAACCATGGGGAAAAGGCTAAAGGCTAAGGCGGGACCTGCGCTCCAAAAACCGACAGTATTTATCGGGGGCACCCTTGGGCGATAAGAAGATTTGGCGAAAACGGAGCGATTCCACTCAGCACCCAATGCATGGCAAGTGGAGGAGAGAGAAAACCACCACTCATCGTGTGCTAACAGTCGAGTAAGTCAACCACACGAAATGTGCAAATGGCGTCGGATCTGGAGGCCCCAGATCTAACGGCTGAGATCGCGCCTGATGGGGAAACTGGAATTGATAGGGGAATAAGCCACAATCTATAAGAATTTGAGGTCTGATTTGACCGCCAAGGTGGCAGAGGACTCATTCCATGACGTAACTGAAAAACTGAACTGTTACACTAAAAAATGTCACCTTGACTACTTACAGTTAGTATGGCTCAAATCAACAGTCATGCTACCCTCTTAGGCAAGTCTCATGCCTCTGTTATCCATTTCAAACTCAAAGAAGAGAGAAAGTCTTGTAAAAACTATGTTTATCTCTGGGGTCGCAGGTTCTCTCTAGCCTTACCTGCGGGGACGCTGACCATGTTCACAAAATCTGCGTCCATGGACGCTCTGTATGTTAAGGGACAGGTGCGTCCCTCTGTAAAAGGCAAAATGCGCGAGTTTTATCTTGAAAAAGTTACTTGTGGTTACTTCTAGAACATTCTAGAGGTCGGTTTGATGAAATGGATGCGCCTCCAGTTGGTTCATGTATCTCTATTAAGGGGGAACTTATCCCATCAATAAGGGAGCTATCCCACCCAAAGAGGGGGATGATCCCATTGATAGTGGACCTGAATAACCTCTTTACAGCACTATAAATAAAGACATTGAGCCAGAGGGAGAGGAGGTTGGAGCTATACATTTTCTTTGGGTAAATGCTGCAGGATTTAGGTCTTCCATTAGAGCCTTTGTGAGGAGAGATTGTCTTTACTTGATTCTACTTGGAAGAGGGTGAGCTTTGTCAAAGTAGAGGAAAACCCTTGATGGACCCTGGGAGGAACTTGCACAACACCAAGGCCAGGTTGTAAGAGTTTCTTTGTTTCGTTATTAATACAAACTGGTTTATTTTTCTCAATAGCTTGTGTTAATGAGTTATTTCATGTGTTCCTTGGTCTGCATGTTGAATATATGTTTTATTATATGAAATGCAAGTGCTTGGTAATTGTTTGATTGTTTGTGGTTGCAGGAATTGACTTGAAGGAGGAGCTCATCCGGATCGTCAAGAACGGACTTCAACAACAGCGTTTTGGAATAAGGTAAGCCTAAACACTTGTAGTTTTCATGTTGTAAAAGGTGTATTTAGAGAAAGATCACTCCATTTTGTCTTGTTTGTCATTAGAACGTCTTAGACTTCTAGGAAGGTCAGTCGTGTCCGCACCCTTGACCAATTCCGTCTGACATGAACCAACGAAGCAAGCTGGCGTAGTTGGCAGGAGGACAAGTGGCCACTCCCTGTGAGCCTGATGATGATGCCAAAGCAGGGAACTCCAAGCGAAGCTGCAGCAGGCGATCCAACGGAAGTGGAAGGGGAATCTAATAGCCATGAGCTTGAATGGCTTTAAAGCCATGAATATACCTGAAGACAGAAGACTAAGAAAGAGAAGAAAGGGAAGACAAAAGACAGAAAACAAAGAAAGACAATGAAGCAAAAAGTAGAAAGAAGACAGAGGGACGAGTTGACCAAAGGAAGCATCGAGCACCAGAGAGCTTGAGAGATTCAAGCCATCCATGAGAGGATCTATCAGGACTAAGCACCACACTTGGATCCTTCCATTAAATACCAGAGAGGTCAAAGAGCTAGTGAGGAAAAAAGTCTGTGCACTCTATGGCTTGGGGAATCCAAGAACCACCCTACCAAGCAAATGCTATTTCAGGAGACTCATATTGAGCTCCTTCATTGTAATTCTCTACTTTAAGACACATTAAAAGAAGGCCATCACTGAGAGCTGGACCAGAGACGTAGCCCTAGAGGATAGGGTGAACGCCTTATTGAATTCTTGTGTTCTTATATTTGCTTACTGTATTTCTCTGTTGTTTTCCATTTCAAGTGTCTGTGTATTTGCAATCTAATCGATCCGTTTCCTAAATGACATAGACACACACCAGGACATGAGTCTGTAATACCTTCATCTAATAAATATTTAACTGAGATCACTCATAGGGTGATTTTCAGATCAAGTGGTGTCAGAGCTTTAGGTTGTAAGGTTAGACAAGCTTGTGTTGGTTCAACTATGAATGCTCACTAGATCAAAGCTCAAATTAGGAGAAGGAGAGTTGGTCAAAACTAATCCTGAAATTGGGAGAGTCTATCCTCGGAATACAATGTCAGAGGAAGGTTCTGTGGGGCTAGACCCTCAATTCATAGAGAGTTTCATAGCCATAAAGTCCATGGTAGAAGAAATGTATAGGGACTTTAGAAAGCATAAGGATGAAGACTCATCAGGTTATGAACAAGACAAAGAAGAAGATGAGTCTCACTTCCATGACCACCCCAAAGGAAAAGGGAAAGAGGAAAGCTTTCTCACATCTCCTAATAGCGTTGTGCATAACAAGAAAGCATCTTTAATCAATCTAGATGTTAAATTTGAATTGCCTATATATGATGGAGAGCTAAATGCAGAAAAGTTGGAAAATTGGATTAGACAAATTGATGTTTATTGCAGAGTACATAACATCGACTCAGACAAGAGCAAGATTCAACTAGCAAGCCTACACCTAGGAGGCACTACATTGGTTTGGTGGGAAGGCAGAACCCAAGCTGATATGAAAAGACATGGTAAGACTATCTCTGTCTGGAGTGAATTTGTTTCTGCAATAAAAAAGTTCTATCCATTGGCCTACATGCAACAAGCCATGATGAGTTGGCAAACTCTTCAGCAGTTGAAAGGGCAAAGTGTGCAAGGGTACACTCAAGAATTTAGAAAGAGAGCATTGATTCTAGGAATCTCAAAAGACTCACCAGAGACTCTGTTGAAGTACATTGGTGGTCTACACAGCTACATGAGGCATACCATCCTCATGTTTAATCCCACTATTATAGATTAGGTATCTGTACAAGCTACTCATATAGAGGCTAGAGGAAATAATGGAAATCTAGCAGTTGGGGGACCATCCCAACCCACTGCAAGCAAGAGCAAGGAGAAAAGAAAGCAGAAGTGGAAGGAAAGGAATGCTAACACTGCACAGAAGAGCAAAGCTTCATGCACTCACTGTAAAAAGGATGGGCATGATGATGAGCACTACTAGATTCTGCATCTAGAGCTGAGACCTAAGAAGTTCGAGGGCAAGAAGAAGAAGACTGCTGTAGCTATTCAGAAATATTTGGTGTCAGACTTGGGAGATGAAACAACCATTGCAGCCATAGGTATAAAAGATAAGAATTCTGAAGCATCTACTAGTAATTCTACTCAGTCTATTATTGATGAAGAGAATGAGAGAAAAAGACATGAGCTTTTCCATATTCAGGTTGTTTCCAAATATCAAAAGATTGATACTTTGTTTGATAGTGGCTCACAAGTAAATTTAGTTTCTGAAGCAACTGTAAAGAAATTGGGATTAGCAACTACACCTCACAAGAAGCCATACCCATTAGAATGGTTGAATGATAAAGCACAACTACAAGTGACTAGACAGTGTAAGCTCAAGTTTTCTTTTGGGTCAGCATTTGTAGATGAGGTGGAGTTAGACATAATTCCTTTGGATATATGTGGAATTGTTTTAGGAAGTCCTTACTTGTATGATAGGAAGGCCATTTTCTATAGAGCTGAGAACAAGTATCTACTTGTTAAAGATGGAATCGAATACTTTGTAAGAGCTCATAAGCTCAAGAATAATTATACTCTCATAAACTCAGGGTAGATGAAAAGAATGATAAATTCATGCAAACAATTCTTACTAATGGTTGTAAAGGAAAAGAAACCTGATAAAACCAATGTATTTGAGGGCTGTAATGCTAAGAAGCAAGTTGATATAGAAAAGGTTGTTTCAGAGTATGATATCTTGTTTCAAGAACCTAAAGTTATGCCACCCAAGAAGGAAATAGTACATGACATAGTGATGTGGACAGGGCAACCAGGTTCATTGAACAAATCTAGGAGATCCACTAGGCAGTACAGGAACAGCTGGAAAATAGCCAAGCCAAATATAAGGCTAGGCATCACAAGCATCGGATGGAGCATGGTTTTCAAGTTGGTGACCAGGTCTGGCTGTATATTAGTAAGGACAGGATGCAAGGTGAAGGTAAGAAGCTAAAGCCTATCAAGTATGGACCCTTCAAGATACTTGAGAAGATTGGTGAAAATGCTTTTCGCCTTGATCTACCAGCTTACATGCACATCTACTCAGTCATAAATGCAGATTGCTTGAGATTGTTTGAACCTTAAATAATTGAGGATCCTGAAGAGTAGAGTCAATTGCCTTCTATTGATGACCTGCTACCTGAATATCTTAACGAATTACAAGAAGAAACAGTGCTGGATAGGAAGGTGAGGACGACGCGTAGGGGAGATGTTGAGTACCTCAGAATAGGGCTCAAAGGTTCAAATCCAAGCAGTGAAAAGTGGATTGAGATTGGACAAGTGAGAAAACAGTACCCTCACTTATTCGATGCTTGAAAACCAACTTTTGGTGGTCCAAAAGCTTTTAAGTGGGAAGGCTATGATCTGAATTGGATCCAAGAAGAGTTATCAGAGAACCATGACTGTACCAGGTCGGGACAGGCTTTAAAGAATTACGAGCAATGATCAGAAACACCTCTAAACAGTGGCAATTAGCAGCCAACATGGAACGACGAGGATCTTGGTCAAAGCGCACTGACCGAGGCCCATGGAAACTGCGCATGAGGCGAAACTAGCCCTTGGGAAGCCCAGATCGGGAAAAGGAGGCAGTTTTTGATGCATGAATAGCACGAAACCCCTCGAGAAGGAGAAGGCCCCGAGCGCTTGGTTGCATGGGAGCCAGGAAAACCGTGGGGAAAAGGCTAAAGGCTAAGGCGGGACCCACACTCCAAAAATCGGCGGTATTTATCGGGGTCACGCTTGGGCGGTAAGCAGATTTGGCGAAAACAGAGCGATTCCACTAAGCACCCAACGTGTGGCAAGTGGACAAGAGAGAAAACTACCGCTCATCGTGCGCTAATAGTCGAGCAAGTCAACCGCACAAAATGTGCAAATGGCGTCGGATCTGGAGGCCCCAGATCTAACGGCTGAGATTGTGCCCGATGGGGAAACTAGAATTGACAGGGGAATAAGCCGCGATCTATAAGAATTTGAGGTCTGATTTGGCCGAGAAGGTGGTAGAGGACTCATTCCACGACGTAACTAAAAAACTGAACCAATAAAGAAATTTGGCACAGTTGGCAGGGGGACAAGTGGCCACTCCCTGTGAGCCTGATGATGATGCCAAAGCGGGGAACTCCAAGCGAAGCTACAGCAGGTGATCTGACGGAAGTGGAAGGGGAATCGAATAGCCATGAGATTGAATGGCTTTAAAGCCATGAACGGACCTGAAGACAAAAGACGAAGAAAGAGAAGAAAGGGAAGACAGAAGACAGAGAAAACGAAGAAAGACAGTGAAGCAAAAAGCAGAAAGAAGAGAGAGGGTTGAGCTGACCAAAGGCAGCGTCGAACACCAGAGAGCTTGAGAGATTCAAGCCATCCCTGAGAGGATCTATCAGGACTGAGCACCACACTGGGCTCCTTCCATTAAAGACTAGAGAGGTCAAGGAGATAGTGAGGAAAAGAGTCTGTGCACTCTATGGCTTGGGGAATCCAAGAACCACCCTACCAAGCAAATTCTGTTTCAGGAGACTCATATTGAGCTCCTTCATTATAATTCTCTGCTTTAAGACACAATAAAAGAAGGCCACCACTGAGAGCTGGACCGGAGACGTAACTCTGGAGGATAGGGTGAACTCCTTATTAAATTCTTGTGTTCTTATATTTGCTTACTGTATTTCTCCGTTGTTTTCCATTTCAAGTGTCTGTGTATTTGCA
The DNA here is from genome assembly GCA_031772625.1 of Pinus tabuliformis. Taxonomy (NCBI): domain Eukaryota; kingdom Viridiplantae; phylum Streptophyta; class Pinopsida; order Pinales; family Pinaceae; genus Pinus; species Pinus tabuliformis. The sequence goes on from CM062816.1 coordinate 57,684,611, forward strand.
ATCTAATCGATACGTTGCCTAAATGACATAGACACACCAACACATGAGTCTGTAATACCTTCATTTAATAAATCTTTAATTGAGATCACGCATAGGGTGATTTTCAGATCATCATCTCACCCAAAAAACTCAAAATGCATGAAAAAATCCTAAGTAGATCTAGTGATGCTCATGATAATAGGTCACAGCCTGTGCTATCATGCGCAAAAGCCTTGCCCAATAGCTAGGAACACCAATAGTGTGGCGTTTCATCCTCATAGGTAACTCCTTGATCCATACATCCGGAATACCAAGGATTAATCCCTCTATGTGATCCTAAAACTCTGTTAAGCTCTCAGCCAAATCTAAGTCCTGGAGAACTGCTCTCCCAATGTTTCTTCGTGCTGGCCCACCTGCAACCTGTTGGTGCCCCACGGGTCGAACAATACCCACATCTACATGCATAAGAATGATTTTAGTTTATCCTTGGAAACATTAAAAACACAAAAAAAATGTATAAACTTGAAAAATCAAAAAACACTTTTGGTCAAACAATTTACCTATAGCACCCCATTGTGCTCCAACAGGTAGAATCAAATCTGGATCTCCACGGAAATCCATCCCTGAGTATGGATGCTCCTTGATGAAAAGGCATTTTCGCTCGAGCTAACTGAAGAATGCAATGGAAAAAATGATTTTTGACTAACCCACATGTCGAGCCATCAATTCAACCTACCTCTGCATATGTGGATCTCTAGGACCAGCTACACCTAGTGACACATGTTGTGGTTGCATCAATGGGATTCTCTTTAAGGTAAAAGCGATTAAGATAGAACCATGGTAGAAATTCTTCATCTTACCACTTTTTACCTTGGTCAGTTGTTCTTTCAGTGAATAAAGCACAGTCTCGCACCAATTGAAAACTTTTGGCTCTAAACACTCTAGTGCATATTGCATATATGATATGTTCGCCAGATATAGTGTCACACTGCCAGCCAATTTTGCGATTGTGAAAAGGATCGTTCTCAAAGGAAAATCACCCACATCCCTGATGTTTATTTTCCCATCCTTGCTAGGCTATGTACTTGGCCGACAAAACTATCTAATATAATCTCTCACCGATTCACCTCCATGGGAAAATCCAGAAAGTGAGATGGGGGAACCTCGCCTCGACAGTCCGGTAAGAAAGTAAATATCACCAATGATAATAGGGACCATCTTGTCCCTAATGTGAAAATTCTGATCTGTCAGATCCCATGCATGAAAAAGGAACTGCAGTAGTTCTCTTTGTTGCCTCATTCTGGACAACTTGAACTATTTGAATAACCCAAAGTTTTTGAGGGCCTCAACTGTACCCGGATTGTTTAGGGAAACCATGTTTTGTTCTTCGTGCTCTCTTTCTCACCATGTAATTGACATTCTGATTCGATGAAAGCCTTAAACACAATCATAAGATTAGCTAGGATCCTTTCCATGCAAAAAATAGGACAAATTTTAGAGCAAACAACTAAATCAAACCCGGGAAACTCGCCCAGGCACAGAGACAGTGCATTGCAGAGCATGCATCCTTCTATTTGGGTGCTCTTCACCGTAGTTTTCGATGTGAAAGCCTGCGTTGATCCCAGGGAAAAAAAATGAAACCCCAGGGGCCCCAAAAACCCTAAAACTTGCATGAAATGACAAAAGAATGACCTGAAAAGAAAGAAGAGAGGTTTAGCTCCTACCTTGTCTAGATAGATCGAGAAATGGTCTATGGAATCTCTCGCAATCAATTGATGAAGTTCGAGGTAAAAAACTAGCTCAGAGCACAAAACTGAATGGTAAGTTCCAAATGGTAAAAATGTCATGGTAAAACTTGTTTTATATTTATTTCATGTTCATTAATAGAGTAAACAATAGTATTTTCCTATTTTTTCCTATGAAACAGGTATTTTAATCCATTTGGTGGTGTTTTGAGCAGGTTTTGCAACTGACTTACAGAATTCGACGTGCTCAATTGTAAATTGTACCTTTGACCACAAAGCACAATTTTATCTCTTTTTCAAGCTCTGTTAAAAATGAAAAAGGAACCCCCTTGGAGTACCCTTTAAGCTCTTTTCAAACTCTCTAAACATGAAAACATTGTCGAGCCCTTGTCCTTTCCAGCTCATTAACGGATTGGAAACGACATCTCTCTTGTATTATTTTACGCTTTTTCAAGATTGAGAGATTAATTTACAAAAAAGAACTTGTGGAGTTTTCTTTTTGCCCCTTTTCAAACTCTCTAAACATGAAAAGGACTGAGTTATCTTTGTCGTTAAACTCGTTAAAACATCAAATAGCGACAAACTTGTCCATCTAGATAAGACTGAGTTTCACCTTCGCTAGACTTGTTAAAACATCAAATAGTAATGGATTCACCCGAAGGGTGGAATTATACAACAAACATATGTTATCCTCCTCAAGCTTGATAAGAATAAAGAGGTATTGGTCAGCAATGACTGGGGAAAATGGGAAAAAGGGGAAAACCACTTTATGGTAGTAGGTCACTCTTGAACATGACACTTTCACTCCATCGCCGTGACTATTTGGATTGGGTTATTAGCTTGATGGTTATCATACCGTTGGTCTATCATACCATCCATCACTTTGTTTTGGGTCAATGCTACCAATTAATTTCAGTGTCACCGACATGTTCAAGAGAAGTTATTCAGTGAAAATTCACCCTTTGCAATACCATAAAACTTCATTTTCATGACCGCCATTCCTGCACCTTGTGCCATCAGACAAAATCCATCTCTAAAATCACTACACTCATTTCGTGTCGTTGATGTGGGATACATTAAGGCCCTCCTGTGACGAGTTGCTTCTTGTCAACATCAGCACATTATCCAAGAAGTTGACTTAGAAACACCCTTCCAGTTCTCGCTTCCAGTGATAGGTTAACATCAATGGCCTTCAACCGAAAGACTTTGTATGTGTTCAATATTAAATCATCCATTCACACCATGCAGAATGTACTGAAGTACCTTGAGTATCATTATCATTATTGGTGATTTCTCTCGCAACTATTAACGGCTTACATCATCGACTGGTAATCAGATGGTGTCTTCCCATGTTCAACTTCAGATCACATACTCACATGGTTAGACTCATACTTGAGCAAACGACTGAATGAGATAGAAGACCCCGGATCTAGTTTCATCCATCCAGGTTGCGATTTCAGGAGTACTAAATCATATGTACAATGGCTTTACATTGATGGTCATTCTAATCATGGGTCTATATTTGTAGATGACTGTTTATGTACATGTAATGAAAGTTTATAAGCTGAGCATGGGTATGTCTTCGCTCAGTAATTCACGTAAAAATCAAAAAACATGATATATGTATTGTAATTAATGCAAGTCACCTTCCACTTCGATACCTCCTCATCACATCGTAAAGAATTTCATTTTACATTGGCATTTTTCCGACTTCATGCTTTAGGGGGTAGTTGTTACAGATCCATTTGGGCACATCAATCCCATCATTCAAATCAATGTTGTAGGGCTCATCAAACCCTAATTTCAGTTGCTACATGTCCTAAACAAGTCACCCCTTTGAATGCCTCCTTCCTAGACAGTTTCATGATTTGGAGACATCCAGAAATAGCCTCTAGAGGGACCAGCGCAGATAGGACCATGTAAGGGTGCACTGTAGAGTAGTTAATTCTATGCCAGGGTGCTCTACAGAGCACTTAGGCTTCCTTTCACCTGTGATGGGTGAGATTGAGTGAAATTCACATAGGGTTTGGGGAATATTCTTATCTTTTGGAGTCATCTAGAAGGTTCCCTCACTTATCAACTCCTATGAGCTCGAAAATGGATGAGGAATGAGTTAAGGTGCATCCTATCCTCTCATACCTTCCTCCATGGAACTAATTCTAAGTATGGAAGGCCATTCAATGCCACCATTTATGACAAAACCTCCTTCATCTTCCTATAAATTGACCACTCATCTAAGTGATCAGGGGCTGGATTATGTTGAGTTGTAAGCAGATAATGTTGCTATGAGAGTTGGCTTTGAAGCAATTATTGTAATTCTACAAGTTTGCCATGCTTTTAATGTGATGTGGATGGGATCCAAGCTGGAGGAATGGCTTTGAATCATACACAAATGGTTGTAATTCCTTCTTCTATTCAATAAAGTGTTTGAACCTTTCTCCCATATGTTTGTGTTGTTTTATAATGCTTATATGTGTGAAATGTATCTGATTCCATTCACTTATATTCAATAGATATTTTGCTTTGATCGATTCTTTGTTTTTTGTTGTGTTAACAGGTACTTCTAAAGCATATTAAGTATGGGAAGGAGTGACGATATAGATACAAAGGAGACGAGAGGAAAGAGGAACTATAAGTAGGTCTTCTCATCTTCTCATATTATCTATTGCTATAGGAAAAGACTAAAACACTTTAAACTGTTGTTCTAGATATGGCTACTTATCTAGGGAATTAGTCTTTATTCGTAGATACCAAATTCTCCAAAACAGAGTCTGTTGAGTCTATTAGCAGCGTGCTAAGTTTATGATGTCATTGATGTCTTCTATTTTTGTTGAGTATTGGATGTGAAACCTAGTAGCCTATCTTCAAAAACATTTTGTCTATAAGTTCCTTTTTAAAAAGAGCATGAAAAATTCTTGGTTAGATAATTCTCTCATAGAGATTTCCAATGGTATATGGCACTTAGTATAACTCCCTAGGAATTAAGAAAACCTTGTGTTTGAAATAATGGAGCCCAAACATGGTTCCATATGAGTTTAGGTTCTACGCGCTGGAAATTATATGATTATCCAAGGTTTGGAACATGCAATTTGTTCTAGTCACCGCATATCTTAGATGAGCAGATCCTGAATTAATCCAATTGCTACAAGGAAATATGAGCTTCATTAGTTATCCAAGCATTTAGGGGTACAGAAGGTCTAACATGTAATACTAAACAAAAGAATAAAAATACTAGATTTCTCAGAAAAATAGTGAACCCCATGGCAAGTGGTAGATAATGACGTGGCATATAGGTGGCAGACCAAGTGGTACTCTATGGGCATGACATGTGATAGGTAAATTCAACATTTTTTGGGTGGCCAAGTGGCCCATTTTCCAAGTGACACATGGGAGTGATGTTAATTTTTCATAGGGCTACGTTGTTCTTTTCTTTGATAATTTAATTTCATCATTAATACATTAAGTTCACCCCATATCATCATTACGTTATTCAGATCTACACCATTATCAATCAGCATATGAAATTATATAGAAAGAAAAACATCATCATCATCAATGTAATGGAACATAAAGGAACAATAGAAGAAAAACATGCACACACATAGAGACACCGGGATTGGTCCGAGACCAGGGAAAAACTCACTATGGGGAAAACCCTTGCAAATATTATTCTTCTTAGACCATCATCAAATGATTCAACAAAAGAGAGTACAATGATCCATAACTTTATCTATGCAACAAAACAACTATGATATCCATGAAACATATCTAATCATGCTTGAAAAAAAAACTCTAATTCTGATGACTGTAATATGTTGTCACTGATTGTAAACAACAGTTGGGTACCACTGTAACTGTGCTGAACATTGTTGAACACTATGCGGAATCTTCGAAATATTGAAATCTCATCTTTGAGTCCTGGATGTGATGCAGGCAAGGGGAGCTATGCCAATGTTTATAGTAGATGTGGACACTCTCTGTAAATTGAATGTAGCATCTATGGCAACCCGAACACTCCCATACCACTTTTTACATGTGTGTGGGGTCAAACTCACCATATATGCTTCAAAACCCTCAAACGCTCTCTTTTAGTTGCTATGTGTGCGACCGAGATGGCCTGGATGCTCTCGGGACCACTCTGCGTGAACGTCCGAGGACCAATACCTTCATATCTGCCTCTAAAACCTTGTACGCTCTCATAATATTATGTGCCAATGTCTATGGGTCTCTGGAGGCTCTCATAAGCTTGTGTGCCAACGTCTAGGGACTAAAATTCCCAGTTCTGTGCCAATGTCCAGGAACTACAAAACCTTAGATCAATGCGAGCTTCGACCCTGAGATTGTGGACCCTTGTGAAAACTTTCCTCCGACAGACCTGTGCGAACCAAGAAAATAAGAGAAGAGAAGATGGCTTGATCAATGTGTCCAAATGAGCTTGAGATCTCTTCTATTTATAGGCTTTCTTGGGGTCCACTTGGGGTTAGGTCTGACCCATTCCATAATACATGTATGAATTAAATAATTCAAAACTCAACTTCCTCTTGTCCAAATAAGGTGATATTTAGGTCGATTCTGATGCTCTCAAAAAGAGAAATCTAATGAAATCATAATCTCGGTTGTTTTGACGTCTAAGGTGGAATTTGACTGCAGTTGCAAAAATTAACACTCCCTCTCAACTAGGGATAATTCTACTTGCCAGTATGTGTTCATCGATCAATATGCCATTATGGAATCTTCAAGTGTCATCACGTCTCATCATAGATCATATCTATCATGTAGTCATCATGCCATGTATATCTCAAGTGTCTCATTATCACAAATTTTCATTGTACATCTCGATCTATCCTTTGCTTATTCCTGATTATCTCTTGATTGTTCATGCTCGTATTTAGAACATTCTTGGATCTAGAAGAAGAAGAATTTGTTATCGGAGGGGAGCTCAATCTACATCCTTTTATCCATCATCCTACTACTTGGAATATCTGCCAATGGGCTACTACCTAGAATATCATCATTGATCATCATCAGAAATCATGTAATTAGGGAGCACGTCTCAACCTGGAACCACATCTTGACCCAGAATATCATGTGGGAGCTATATATTTAAAACTAATATCTAGAAATAAGATATCCAAACACATAGGGGAGCATATCTAGAACCTGGGATCTCATCGGGGAGCTTACCCTCAACCCAAAATCTCAAAAAGGGAGAATCTCTCAACCCAATCCTATTGCCTACTGATCTTCCCAAAAATGACTCTTAGTAGTCATGTGGTAGAAGACCTACATCATAATCGCCTTGGGTTGTACACCCCTAAGTACACTCTCAACTCATTGGCCAAACGAGGAGTGGTATTCCCAACAAGCCCTACTTGTGGGTATGATGCCAAATAGGGTATACTCTGCAAAGACCAAACATGGGAGAAACATTCTCTGACCCTATAAAGACAGGGGAGGAACATCCTCAACCCTATGGGTAATAGATAGGGTTAACGTCCTATTGTCAAGAGTTCCCTCAACCCCAAGAGCCCTCTATCTCAATTCATCACCCTAGGAGCTCAAACAGGGAGGAAGAGTTGGCTCAGTGTTCTCGATTAGTGTTGCTCTCACCATACTCAAATATGGTATCATCTTGTCTCAATAGCACCTATTTCCTGTTCATATAGATCATCAAATCAAATATCATGTCAAATCATATATAATCATATAAATCACAAAAGGACACCATAATTATCCTCCCTCTCAAGGAGGTGCTAACCACAAGCCTGAGATTGCTTCGAAAAGCTACATTGTCTTAATGTATGAGAGTATCTCAGTCCCAACTATAAATATGGGACTTCCATTCAATCAAATCTCACTCTATGTCATCACAATGTATTCATACCATATCCATATAATGCTCATACAACTCTCTAAGGATATTCTTCATCCTGCCTCACAGCTAGCCATGCTAGCAACATCATATTCAACATCGGTCATGTTATGGACCTATCATCTAAGATATCTTGGCAGATCTCATACGAAAGTAACATCCAAATGTACTCAACAATAATCTCTATCAACAATAATGCATCCATGTAGTCACATATTATAGGAGAACTATCTCATTCTCAAAAATAGAATATGTCATGCAAATATTTCAAAGGATGCTCTGTGGCAACTCTATGTGAGTGAAGCAGCTCAATCATGAATTTATTCAGGTTCTAGCACATCATACATATACAGATGGATGTTCAAAATGAAACATCAATGCTTCAATCAACTGTCGGGTACCATGTCATGTTCAACAACATTTTGAACTTAAAATCAGATTATCTGAGGATTTTCATTTTCATTATTCAAAAACATTTTCCAATGGCTTTGCATTTCTTTCCCAAATTCTAGAAATTGATTCATCATGCCATGATACATCATTTCGGGCTTCAGGAACCATCTCCCTCTGATTTAGATCACCAGAGGCTCATCACCTGTCACAAGTAGATCATCAGGATATAAAACCAAAACCATAATCAATATCAGAGCCATACATTGGAACTCATTATCCCGACTTCATTAGATAACTGTCAAATATAGACATATCTAGATTTAGGAGCTTGCTTCATGCAATACTCTAAGCATAATGCCTTGTTAAGCCAGCATAATCATCCTAACATAAATTAATGTTGTGCCATCACAACAAGAAAGTCAACTCATCAAAGTTTAGAACCTAGATCATTATCAAAGTCATCAATATCATAGTATCAATTCTTTCAACCAGGAGACATGTGGAGGTCATATCAAATTACGAATTCATCATGCCAACCATCCATTATCAATCCAAACTTGATCAAGTCATTCTCATAAACATAATACAAGTCGTTTATGTCACTAGGTGCAAATGCATACACCAAGGATGAGTCATGTAGGTTTCATTTTTCATGTTGAATCAAAACTATCATTACCTCAACCATTGTGTTAGGAACAAGGAGGCCAATACAAAATCATTTTCTGAATATTCACATGAGCCATTATTCCCACATAACATAAACATCAGGGCAAATCAACAATCGTCAATGTTGGCTCTCCATGTTTGGTCTTTTTCCACATGCATTTTCCATCTATCCATCTTCCTTTTCTATCATTTCATGGTAATTTTCCCACATTTTTGCTTCTTATTGCACTTTAAGGTAAAAATAGTTATGTATTTTAAATTTTAGAAATTTTAGTAAAAATTGGTATTAAAATTATTTTGACTAGAACATAATTTCCCGTAATGGCTCCTTTGAAGTCGTATGGACAGGACACCTAGGTGGAAACTGAAGCTATATTCGAGAATCTTGGGAACCAAGGATTGACGGAATCCCATTGGCACGGTCCAAATGAATCAAAACAAACTTGGTCAACACTGGTCAAACTTGACCAGTCACCCAGAAATCCCAAACTAAAAGGGGTAGTTTTGTGATTTAGTGGGATTTTTCCATATTTTGTGCAACCAAAAAGATGAGTTCGACCCAAGTAGATGGATTAGGACTCTTATTGGTAGTTATAGCTATTTTTGCTAATTTTGTTATATTTTTTCCTTATTTAAGAACAACATTCAACACTTATGGACATGTATTATGACTATTGAGACTACTTTACTTTAGAATATAATCTGAATAGATTGTTTTCCATTTTCTTGTTTTTCTTGCTATCGAAAGTGATTGCTGATCTACAGTAGCTGAAAGTTTCAAGTGTACCAAGCAAGGGTGGAGGGCCCCCATTCTGAGCTAAGTACACCGCAGTGTAATTTTATGCATACTTGTGAATATTTTAGATATTAGTTGTTTTCTTTGTAGTTCTTGTGAATATTTTCTGAATATATTCATTACATGTCATATTCATTTATGTTTTTGAATGATTTAATTTCAGTAATTAGTTTAATAAAGGAATGAAAACCAAGGAATCTAAGTTAGATCATCTTCCATCTAGATTAAGAACTGAATTGTAAATTGTATTTATGAATTTGATCTTTTATTGCTTTGGTTTTTGATATGATTTATGGTGAACTGATCTTGTTGGGATAAGAATGATGAGGAAGGAAAAACAAGACCTCTAAGTTAGAGCCTCTCCCTCATTTCCTATGCTCCACAAAGACTCATTTCACTCTTGCTTCGAGATTAAATTTTTATAGTTTCTTTTTAGGTAATTTATATTTGTATTATGCATTTACATTATTTTTATTTAAGCAAATACTTCCTACACTAGTTAATCTAAGCTTCGATAAACTTTGGTTTGCTTCTAAGTCTACTGACTCAGATTGATAAGAAAATACATGTTTTAATTTACCTAGTCAAATCAGATAATTAGACATCAAGTCAAGTTGAAATTTTCTATCGTAGAGAGACCTATAGTCGAAACATATCTCAATCATAAATTCAAAGTTATTTTCAATCATTATGACAAAATACTATTCATCTATATTAATAATCCAAATCATGCCAACCTCTTCTAGCACAAACATAGTGACATATCTATATGTATGTCCTGGTCACCTGCAAGCACAAGTTCAGTCTGCATGTTCGTGTTATTGCAAATATTCAAGCTTTCCCCACTTGAAAATTTTGTTGTTATCTACAATACATATATGGCCATCTGATTTCATGCACAATACTTCATTTTTATGTGATCAACAATTTAACCCGACAACTTCAGGAATCATATTACAGAGGCAGAATATGTCAGAAACATCTTGATTCATAATTCAGACAGCTTCAGAAAGCTTCAGATGATGGTAAATTATAGTCAAACCCCAGGATATTTCCTTCAGGTTAGCATGGGAGCGTCTTTAGTTGCATGGACGCTCTCTGGGCCTTAGCATGCATGTGTCCAGGGATGAGATTTCCCAATTCTGTGACTGTGTCTAGAGCAGAAACCCTAATTTATGTATGGGCTTCAAATCTGAGCCCTGTTGCAATTCAATAACTTCATATGCACATAATTCATACTTTAGTAGCACCAAATTCAAATAGTAATATGAATAAAAGTCTTAAGAAGAGATTCTCCATCTAACTGGGGATCTACTTCATTCATCTTCATTCATGTCATCAACCTGTCTCTACTAGAGTTAAGAAACAACAAATCTATTAGATCATAAACATATATCTATCATGGCTATCAGCATCATGACATCCATGATTCATCAAAGGTTTAGAATCAAAGCAAAAGATAGATGCAACATCATATTTTAGAGTTTATGAATACAATAACACTTTCTTTCAAGTCACTCCATCAAGATAGGACATTCAGTTTAACCATATGCCATCAAGACATGACCATATTTAGTAAGAGATTGACTTATCAATCTTACACTTATACTTACATCAAGGTTACCATGCTCTTCATGACCAATAAGATCAAGTTAGATCATTCAATAAAACTTTACCAAAACAACAAGAGTGTCAACCTCTCTTTCCATATGCTTTCATCATGCTTATCACGAGCATTATTAAGAGACTCAAGTATAGGAGTCAATGAGTTGTCCTTCTGTATGAAATCCATCATGACAAGTACCAAGAGTGTCATTTACTAGAGTCAAGGTGCTAACCTTCTTTCTAGGATCAAGATATCCAACAGATGGATCATAGATTCTAGCCAAACATCAAGTGTGTCAGTTTATTAACATTATATAGCCCCATAGAATTCAAGAAGATCAATATGTTCAACACTAGGTGCATCATTTCATCATATGAAACATAGATCCAAGTCACTTTGATATGTATGTGTGAGCCATTAAATAAAGAGACATTCTCATCATACCTTAGGGCTTATGGATCCATCCAAAGTTATAGCTGAAATACAACATACCATGCATACCTTGTGGTATTCAAATACCTGTGCACCTTTTTATAGGTAGCTTGTAGTGCTTGTTGTTGAAAAGTGTGCAACAAGAAATTCTTGTTGAGAATGCAACAAGATGATGGAGCTTAGTGGAAAGGAGTCGCCTTCACTAAGTGGTCCCGTAGGCAAGTTTTGGCGCGAAGTCTATTTTTAGACTATGTATATTTTTAGACATATGGATCATGGTCTATGAGTTGCAGTTTGCTGTTTATGGATGATTGGTCATGTTGGGAAAAATATATGGACTTCTATTATTGGATCACAACAGGAGTGATCAGAGTCTATTTTTAGACTGTTAGTCAAAAATAGAAAATTCAAATATTATTGTCTCATAATAATATTTGGACTATAAACTTTATCTTATCCTCTTGGAGCACTTCAGTTTGAGCTATAGATGTGGCACATGCAGCTGTTAGAAGGAAATACACTTTATTTGTGGGTCAGTTGAGCTATTGCATGCAGGGCATCAGTTAGAACTCATGTGGTTGAGTTCTGTGGAGTTGGACGAGCAGTTAATGGAGTTGTGTTCAGTTTGACTTAGTTGAACTAGTTGTATTTAGTCTAACTGGCCAATAGACTAAGTGATGAGTTGTGTGAATTAGTTATTAATTAATTCACTAATTATTAACTCATAATGCAACTGAAGAATACATCAGTTAACTCAGTGCATGTACAGTTCAGTGGAGACAGGTGTTATAGGTTGAGATTGCTATCAGTTGTGACTATAGTTGTGCATGAGACTTTGCACAATCAAAGGATTGAGTATGCCCATGAGAATTGCATATGCCCAGTGATATAGCCTGTGCTCACGTGATTTCTAGTGTGAGTGATTCTCCAAGGTAAATAGAACTTGGAACGAGTTTGGATTCATTCATTCTCTTGCAGGATTGTGCAGTGGAGGCAGGCAAAGCAGCGGGGGAGATTTGGAGATCAAATATGAGCTGTATTGTGTGTAACAGGTGGAGATAGTGCTGGATACTTGTGAGGAGTATTGTACTATGTAATGTTACATGTTCTCAATCATTAATATACAGATAGTGTGGGGTTTTCAGCTGTAAACTTTCCCCGGGATACATACTGTGTTAATGTGTGCATGCTATTGATGTTTCATTGTTTTTGATGTTGCTAAATTGTTGATCAATGTAGAGGAGCTTATGTATTGTGCATGGATTCCGCAATAGTGCATGATCGGGATAATCTCTGTTGAATATGTGTTTATTATTCAAAATTTCTACACTTGTCACCTTTTCATCAAGTACCTTTGTAACGAATAAAATATATATAAATAATGTAAAATAATGTAAATGACAATAAGCATAAATAATTATTAGTTAAGTAGTAATTAGGATTGAAGAGGCATGTCTAAATGAGACATGACTCTTCATGAAGAGACACTTGCCTGATATATAAACAAGCCTCTCGTTCTCATTGTAATCCATTCTGATTCTTATTCATATTTTATATAATATTTGTATCCTCATGGATATCTTGATATTCCAAGTCTTTTGGAGTAATTAATCTATAGAAGGAACTTTGTTCACTTCATTGTTATCAGAACAATCGATCCTTTGGCTGCTTCACTGCTGCACAGATTTCATTCTTCGGTCACCAGCGCTTGGCCATCAATTGTCATCAACCGTGTTGCTGTCATAATTGAAGCGTTTCGCTATCAGTTTTGGAGTTTCTCTGTTCCGCTAGTTCGTCATTCAAACATTTAAGAAACTCTTGGGGGTTCTCCAAGGTTAACGTAAAATCCATTGACCTTAACAGGAGTAATAATAATAAAAAAGTTTATAGAAGAAAGAAAAGAACAAATATCTTTTTATAAAAAAATATATAATAATAAAAAAATTACATATATATATATATATATATATATATATATATATATATATATATAAGATTTATATATAAAAAAATTATTGAAAAATAAATCGAAAAAGAAAAATATATCTGGCTGACAGAACACTATCGGACGCACAACAGATTTTGCATATACAAGTTAATATAAAACAAATAAATAAATAAATAAAATAAAATAAAAATCAATATATATTGAAAAATAAAAATAAAAAAATAAAATAAAAGTTATATTAGAAAACTTATCATTCGTTGCGGCTACCCCACACACTGATGCTACAGAACGACCCACGCAAACCCATCTTAACACCACCACAACACCACTGTTGGGCCACGTATCCACCATCCCTCAGTGCAAACATTGCAACCACAACCAAAATTTTTGCAAAACACACAAAAGATTTAGCCACTGTCCAGGACGCATCTGCCGCTGCCTTCCATGCCATTGCCTGTGTCTACCTGCTGTTTGTACACCTAAAACGCCTATCCGTTTTTGTGCCGTTGCATCTGTCATCACCGACATCTCCCCTCTACATCATTCCGCACTATCACCGACACTTCCATAACCAGTCTGCAACCACCGCCTGATGATACCCGCACTATAAGATAGATAGCAACCACCTTTGTTCACTTCATTTGTTCCAACTAAATTCTTGCTCATTTTCCCATCAACGCCCGAACCATCGCTGTCCCACCATCCACCAACTCGTTGCCCACCACTTTCATCCTCTTCCCCACCGATCACCGAAGAACCTCTAATAGGCTCTGCCATATGATCCAGTTAAACCACCCTTGCCATATTCATCATATTCATGTCCATATTGGGAGCAATCGAACTATACAAGAAAAGTTCTCCAAGTGACTGTTTGAATCATCACATCTTTTCATCATCGATAGTTATTACATAAACTTATAAAATAATTAGTACAGAGCACTTGGTATAAGATAATCCAAGGAAAAAATATTTGATATTTATTAAAAGGAATAAAAAAAAAAAACATAAAATCTCCAAGTTCCGACGAAAAGGGTTCTTAAATTTCAATTCAAATTATAAAGGGCCAATTAAAAAAAAAGGGTCAACATTTATACAAGGAGGAATTAAAGAGACAATTATAATACCTTTTATATATATTGAAGCAAAGTTTGAAAATTAAATCATAAAAAAGGGGGTTTTGTATATAAAAAAAAAAAAAAAAAAAAAAAACAAATTCAATAAATATATATATATAAGAAATAAAATTATAAAAGAATATATATATATATATATATATATATATATGAAACCTCTAAGTAATGAACAAAAAAGGGATATAGAACACTTAATCACAATACTTGAGTGACAACGTGTTAAGGAGAGAAAAAGAATAGAATCCCTATTCCAAATCTTCCAAGATGGATGTCCATCATCACCCCAACAAAATGTTGTAATCCAGTGTACGAATAAAGTGCAGCTAAAAGATCAAGAGAATGGTAAAATAGCCAAAATCCAGCAAAACAAGGAAGTGTTAGAACATGAACATAAAGATCTTGAGGATATGCATTACGAAGAAATAATGGAAAAGGACAAAGAAATTTCTCGTCTCAAGGACCACATCGAAAAATTATTGGTGCAAGTGAAGAAGAATAAGGTCATAAATAAAGAACTCAAGAAGCACTTATCAGAACAAGAAGATGAAACTTTGCGTTTAAATAACCTTAATAAAAATTTATTAGAACAAATCAGAGATCTAAAAGATGAAAATATTAAAATTCAAAACATTGAAAATAAGGTTGATAAATCAGAAATCAAAGAACTTTTACGACTGGCAAACCATAATCAAAGTCTACTCACTCAAATTAAGAAACTTAAGGATGATAAGAAGGCATTAAAAGATAAGTTAGAACAATTCACTCAAGAACACGCTTAGATGTTGCAGTTCAAACAATGAACATCCCAAGTGAATGTTCCATAACCAACTCAACAACATCTTCACCAAAAGAAAATATAAAAATTGCCACATGCCCAATAAGGGAAAGTCAAACCAAAAAATTTCCCTATCGGCATCCAAATCATGAGATTAGACAACTCAACCAAGCTACGTATCGAGACCATTCAGACCAGAAAAAAAAAATTGATGTTTCAAAGAATAATGGCGTAATATCAATCCAGTCTTATGCTGACAAGTCGTTAAAAAATTCCAATGATCATAATACTACACAGAAAATTAATCTAGGATGGTCTGATCCCTTCTCAGTGCGACAGTTTCGTTTGTCACTTAGAAGATCATATCAGCTTGTATCAATGAATATGATTGTTCCAAGAGAGAAAGTCATTCAAAGCCGAAAAAGAGATCAAGCCTTTTTCATTGACAAGCTTTGAGGACAAAGCTTTTTGAGGAAGAAGGAAATATAACGAATAAAATATATATAAATAATGTAAAATAATGTAAATGATAATAAGCATAAATAATTATTAGTTGATTAGTAATTAGGATTGAAGAGGCATGTCTAAATGAGACATGACTCTTCATGAAGAGACACTTGCCTGATATATAAGCAAGCCTCTCGTTCTCATTGTAATTCATTCTTATTCTTATTCATATTTTATATAATATTTGTATCCTCATGGATATCTTGATATTCCAAGTCTTTTGGAGTAATTAATCTACAGAAGGAACTTTGTTCGCTTCATTACCTCTTTATCTCTTTCCAGATCTAGCTATCCTTCCTAGACCTTAAACTAATTCTCAAGAAGGATCTACACATCACATCTCATCAAGGAGGTTAGAAACATCCATATACTCAAATAGATATGCAGGAAGTACAAGAAATAAACATAATCATCAGATCTGTAAGTCTAACAAGTACGAAGAATCATAAGTCAAGAAATGCTTATCTTCAATGAGAGGTGATCCTCTCCCTCTTGAACCAATATTTAAGATTCATCAATGTCCATGGTCCCTATACCAATGTTGACATCAAGTATCCAACCTGTTCTGCTAAGGATTATCCCATTTAGGGCTTCAACAAATCTACCACAAGTTCTTGAGTATCTTCACATTGACCATAATAGGTTTCATATCTCATATAATTTCCATAAAACAGGGTTCCTCTCCAACCCTAACCTCATAGAATCCATCAAACCCTAATAATCAAGTTGGCTAGGGTTTTCTTCAAACCCTAGAATTATTTTAGGTCTCAACCATCCTCTTCTTGCTTCCATCAAAGGTGTCATCATTGGGGTGATATCCATGGATTTTTTTCAGCCCAACTCTGATACCATGTTAATTTTTCATTAGGCTACATTGTTTCTTTTCTTTGATAATTTCATTTCATCATTAATACATTAAGTTCCCCCCATATCATCATTACATTATTCATATCTACACCATTATCCATCAACATATGAAATTATATAAAAAGAGCATCATCATCATCATCAATGCAACGTAACATAAAGGAACAATAGAAGAAAAGCATGCACACACATAGAGACACCAGGATTGGTTCGAGACTAGGAAAAAACCCACTATGGGGAAAACCCTTGAAAATATTCTTCTTTTTAGATCATCATCAAATGATTCAGCAAAAGAGAGTACAATGATCCATAACTTTATCTATGCAACAAAACAACCATGATATCCATAAAACAGATCTAATCATGCTTGAAAATAAAACCCTGATTCTGATGACTGTAATATGCTATCACTGACTATAGACAACTATTGGGTACTACTGTCACTGTGCCGAACACTGCTGAACATTGTGCGAAATCTTTAGAATACTGAAATATCATCTTTGAGTCCTGGACACAAGCAAGAGGAGCTATGTGATCATCTATAGTAGATCTAGACGCTCTCTATGAACTGAATGCAACATCTATAGTAGCCCAGACGCTCCTAGACCACTTTGTGCATGTGTCTAGGGTAAAAATCACCATATCTACTTAAAAAACATTAGACGCTCTCTTTTAGTTGCTATTTGTGCGTTCGGGATGGCCTGGACGCTCTTAGAACCATTCTATGCAAGCGTCTAGGGATCGATACCTTCATATTTTCCCCTGAAACTGATCCGAATTGGATCCTAGAACACACTCTAAGTTTTCATAAACTCTTTAAAACCATGCCAAAAATTCAAAGCCTTAAAGATCAAGCTTATCGGAGGAATCCTCATGACATTTGCAAATGGCAATCAGTGCGGATCAACGAGGGTCATCGATCTAGCGCGCAGAGCGGCAGATCATGGTAACACGCATTGGCACCAACAGGTAATTGCAAGGATGAATTTGGAGCAATGGAGGTAGTTTCCGATATGTGATTAGTGACAAGTCTCTAATCACATATCACAGGGCAAACCTCTCAGTGAAGAGAAGCCCCGAGCACCTAGACTCGAAATATTATGAAATGTGGAAAAGTAAATGTTTCGGTTCCCTCGGGGCAGGATTCCACAAAACTGGCAGGATATCGGAAGGGCTCGAGGTGGTAAGTGGTTTCAGCCAAGCCCCGCCTAATGCCACACATCGATTGCCACACGTCCAGTGGAAGAGAGAGAAAACCGCTCACAATGGGCAGGTAACCATCGAGCTACTCAGCCGCCCTATATGAGCGACAACCACAGGATTTGGGGGGCCCAGATCAATGGCAAAGACGCGTCCTGATGGGTGACCGGATTTGACGAGGTTATAGAGCAAGATCACATGGGATTTGAAGTCCGACAGGGATGATGAGTTGGCAAAAGATTCGGTTTTGCGGGCATTCTTGGAGCAAACAGAAATAATGACTGTTCAAACATGTCCAAGAGAGCTAACGCACTCATCCGTTACAGAATAGGTGGCCACCTCCCTGTGAAGCGTTATGCAGTGACTGTAAACACCGAAAAAAGGAATTCAGACAGAAAGAGGCAAGGAATCAGGAAGCCGAGAAGCGGAAATGAACAGTAAGAAAGTAGATTAGCTTTAAAGCCACGAACTGATAGAGAAAGAGGTAGAATTAGTTAGACACGGAAAGCTGAGAGCAGAGAGAAGAAGCCGAGTTGACCTGTAGAAGCAAAGGCAGCATCAAGCCAGATAGAGACAGAGAGAGTTAGAGAGTCTATGTGCTCCAAAGAAGGTTTGAGAGGTTCGAGCGAACTCCTCTGTATATGCCTGTCATGTATGAGTCTTAGATTGAGCTCATACTATGGTGACCAATAGAGTTTGAGTTTCAGTAAGGAGATTCTGTGTAATCCAGAGACTTGGGGGATCCAAGTATAGTCCTAATGATTTGTATCTGCTATGTGAGACTCAAATTGAGCTCACTGTTGTAAAAAATCTGCTTTGAAAACATAATAGAGAGGCCACCACTGAAGGCTGAACCGGGAGACGTAGCCTAGGAGTGTTGGGTGAACTCTTTATTAAACTTGTTGTGTTTACATGTTTTCCTGTTATGTTTTCTCTAACTTCTTCAGTGCCTGTGTATTTTGCAATCTTATCGATCCATTGCATAAAATAACGTAGGCACATCCATGCACATGAGTCTGTAATACCTTAATTGTTTGTCTTAGATCAATTCTAGATCAAATGGTATCAGAGCTCTAGGTTACTAAGGTTATACAAGCTTGTGCTGGATTCTTTTGTTGAATGATAACTAGATCAAAGCTTAAATTAGGAGAAGGAGAGTTGTTCGAAGCTAACCCAAAAATCAGAAGAGTCTATCCTAAGAGGAAAATGTTAGAAGAAAGTCCCTTGGAATCAAACTCCCAATTCATGGACAGTTTCATGACCATGAGAGCCATGGTAGAAGAAATGTATAGAGAATTTAAGAAAGATAGAGGTGAAGAGTCATCAACCTCCAAACAAGATAAAGGAGTAGAAGAACCTCTTCTAGTTTCCACCCAGAAGGCAAAGGAAAAGAAGAGAAGCCCTCTCCACCATCTCCCCCATCATCACCTTCATCATCCTCTTCTTCACACAAAGAAAGCCCTGGAAAGAAAAATAATAAATCTTCTTTGATTAAATTAGATGTGAAGTTTGATTTGCCAATTTATGACGGAGAATTGAATGCAGAAAAGCTAGATAACTGGATTAGACAAATTGATGTATATTGCAGAGTGCAGAACATCAATTCAGAAAGGAGAAAGATTCAGCTAGATAGCCTACGCCTTGGAGGCACCACCCTGGTATGGTGGGAAGGCAGGACACAAGCTGATTTGAAGAAGCATGGTAAAATTCTTTCTACCTAGAATGAATTTGTTTCTGCAATTAAAAAACAATTATATCCACTAGCTTATATGCAGCAACCTATGATGAGTTGGCAAAATCTTCGCCAATGAAAGGGCAAAGTGTACAAAATTACACCCAAGAATTTAGGAAAAGAGCTTTGATTCTAGGCATTTCTTTAGACTCACCTGAAACTTTGCTGAAGTATATAGGTGGTCTACATAGTTATTTAAGACATACCATTCTCATGTTTAATCCCACTAGCATAGATGAGGTATCTGTTCAGGCTACACATCTAGAGGCTAGAGGAAAGAATGTGAACCTAGAAGTTGGGGGATCATCAAAACCCTCTGCAAACAAGAACAAGGAAAAGAGAAAACAGAAATGGAAAGAGAGGAAGGCAAATGTTGTACAAAAGACCAAACCTTCATGTATTAATTGCAAGAAGGATGGGCATGATGATGAACACTACTGGATTCTGCATCCGGAGCTGAAACAAAAGAAGTACGATGGAAAAAAGAAGAAGATTGTTGTAGCTATTTAGAGGGATTTGGGGTCAGACTCAGGGGATGAAACAACAATCGCAGCCACAAGTATAAAAGGTAAAAATTCTGAAGCATCTACTAGTAATTCTGCACAATCTACTGATAACGAAGAAAATGAGAGGAAAAGACATGAGCTTTTTCATATTAGACTTATTTCCAAGCATCAAAATATTAATACTTTGTTTGATAGTGGCTCACAAGTAAACTTAATTTCTGAATCAATTGTGAAGGAACTGGGATTACTAACCACACCTCACAAAAATCCATATCCATTAGGTTGGTTATGTGATAAAGCAAAGCTACAAGTGACTAGACAATGTAAACTTAGGTTTTCTTTTGGGTCAGCATTTGTAGATGAGGTTGAGTTAGATATTGTTCCCTTGGATATGTGTGGAATTGTTTTAGGAAGTCCTTACTTGTATGATAGAAAAGCCATTTTCTATAGAGCTGAAAACAAGTATCAACTCGTTAAGATGGAATTGAATATACTATAAGAGCTCATAAACTCAAGAATAATTACACTCATAAACTCAGGGCAGATGAAAATAATTGTAAATTCATGTAAGCAATTTTTACTGATGGTTGTAAAGGAAAGGAAACCTGATAAAACCAATGTATTTGAAGGTTTTAATGCTAAACAGCAAGCTGATTTAGAAAATGTTGTTTCAGAATATGATATACTATTTCAAGAACCTAAAGGTCTGCCACCCAAAAAGGAAATAGCACATGATATTAATTTGCATCAAGATGCTTCATTGCCTAACATCGGAATGTACAGGTTGTCTACTTTAGAGAATGCAGAAATCAAGAAGTAGATACAAGAGCTACTCAAGAAAGGGTTCATAAGACCTAGCACATCACCTTGTGGGTCTCCAATTGTCTTGGTGAGAAAGAAAGATGGCTCATGGAGAATGTGCATTGATTACCGAGCACTGAATAAGATAACAATCAAAAATCATTATCCCCTTCTTCACATAAATGATCTATTAGATCAATTGAAAGAAGTTGTTTACTTTTCCAAGTTGGACTTGCAAAGTGGCTACCATTAGGTTAGAGTTGCAGAGCAAGATGCATGGAAGACTGCTTTCAAAACAAAGCAGGGATTGTATGAGTGGTTGGTTATGCCTTTTGTCTTAACTAATGCTCTTGCTACTTTCATGAGAGTAATGAATGATGTACTCAGGCATTTTATTGATGATTTTGTCATTGTATATTTAGATGACATTCTTATATTTAGTAAAAAATGGGAAGAACTTTGAAGCATGTAAAGCAGATTCTAGATGTTTTGAAAAGAGAAAATCTTTGTGTTAAGCTATCAAAATGTGAATTTGGCAAAACATCTTTGAATTATTTGGGTCATATTGTAGGGGGTGGTGAATTGAAGATAGATCCCTCTAAGGTTGCAGTCATTGTAAACTGGCCTAAACCCAAATCTGCTACAGAAGTTAGAATCTTCCTAGGAGCAGCACAGTATTGGAGAAAGTTTATTTCTAACTTTTCCTTGATTGCAGCTCCCTTACATGCTTTAACAGGATTGAACAAGGTGTTTCAGTGGGGAGGCAAACAGTAGAAAGTCTTCGACACCTTAAAATAAAAGATTAGTACAGCACCAGTACTAGCATTGACCGATCTTCAAATACCCTTTAAGATTGAAACGGATGCCAATGACTATGCCATGGGAGCAATGTTGATGCAGCACGGTAAACCCATATGTTATCATTCTGATACATTTAATTCTGCAGTAGTTAATTATACCACATATGATAAAGAATTGTATGCATTAGTACAAAGTGTGAAAAAGTGGAAACATTACCTAATGGGCAAAGAGATAGTTATATATACTAATCATCAACCACTTCAATATTTACACTCACAAACTAAGTTGGAGCAATCAAGACACTATAGGTGGATGGGTTTTCTACAATAGTTTCATCTTGTCATCAGATATAAAAAGGGCATACACAATAAAGTTGCAGATATGTTGTCCAGAACAATCATAAATGCATCTACTATACTTAAGCATAATTTAGTATTGCATGAAATCTACATTGAACAATATGACCAAGATATAGATTTTAAAGATGTATACGCAACTTTAAGTCATGGAAAACAAGTAGAAGAATTGGATTATCATGTTAAGGACCAACTCTTGTATCATTTGGGAAATTTATGCATTCCTCAAACCGAAAGAGTAAATATAATTCGAGAAGCA
The DNA here is from genome assembly GCA_031772625.1 of Pinus tabuliformis. Classification (NCBI taxonomy): domain Eukaryota; kingdom Viridiplantae; phylum Streptophyta; class Pinopsida; order Pinales; family Pinaceae; genus Pinus; species Pinus tabuliformis. Next base: position 57,706,985 of record CM062816.1, read on the forward strand.
CACACTTCTCTAATATTAGGTCACTTTGGTGTAAGTAAAACAGTTGCATAGCTACAAAGATTTTTTTATTGGCCAAAAATGAATAAGACATTTTCTAGATATGTAAGAGGGTGTACTATGTGTGCTAAAAGCAAGCCCAACAATAGAAAACTAGGCTTGTACACACCATTATCAATTCCTTCTCATCCTTGGGAAAGTGTTTCCATGGACTTCGTTGGGGGACTACCTAAATATAGAAAAGGTCATGACTATTTATATGTTATTGTGGATAGGTTCAGCAAAATGTGTATTTTAATACCTTGTAACAAACAGATTACAACTGAACAAACAGAAAAGTTGTTCTTTCAGCATGTATGGGTTCATTTTGGATTACCCACTTCCAATGTATCCAATCGAGATACCCGATTTGTTGGGAAATTTTGGTCGAGTTTGTGGGAATTGATGGACACCAGATTGAAGAAGAGCACAACTTTTCATCCGCAAACATACGGCCAAACAGAGGTGGTGTTGAGCTTTGAAATTACACCTCTCCTACACATTTTCCCAGACTTTTTCCCCTCACTAGTACTCCATAAGCTATCAGAGATCATTGCATATTGATTCTAAAAGAGCATTTAAGTGGTTTTCTAACTATGTTTTTGTGTTTGTTGTTTGACTTAGATTTTGCTCATTAGCTGCGGAATGTAGCCACTTTCCGCAACTGATTCAACATTCTACAACTGTTTTTGTTAAAATCCAGGTTGCAGGTGACATCAGGAAAAACGAGACACGTGGGCAGATCAGGAATGACCTAGACATGGATCAGGTCCTATTGGTTCAGCTGAATTCATTAAGGAAATTTGTGGTCAACGATGATCAAGCGGTGGTCAAACAAAGGAATCCTACAGCAACAGGACTCCGATTTCAAGTACGTGAAGGATTCGTGGCTGTTCCTAGATCCCTGGGGTCATGTTGACCACTGTAGACTGCCCCACGATGTGAATCCAACAACCACTTTTGATAGATTGAATAATCTCGGAAACCATTATGCTAAATTCATGGACGTTGTCTTTTACGTTTCCTCTGTTGACGTAGTTTCACAGGAAAATAGTTATAAAGCTTTTGTTATAAATAACGTGTTTCCAAACACATAGAGTTAGTCTTTGTTGATGTAATTTCGTTGTTAAAGTTTACTGTGCCGTGACACAAGTCCCACTATGGTAACGAGAGGATTATTCCTCTGTTTTGAATTATAAAGAAGACTTCGTTTTTATATGACTGTGCGAGCACAATTTTGGACTGATAGCCTATTGACCAAGGTCGTACAGAGGGCCCCTGTACACTGAGGTTTTGTCTCCTTATTGTTGTATAGTTTTTATGTATTGTTTCCTTATTTCCATTGCACATGTTTCATAGTTATCCACCTGTGTATATATTTCATCTGTTATGGTATTAAAATTTCATTCCTGTTTATGATTTTACAAGCTTTGTATATTGCTGTTAATGCTGATCAGTGTGTGTATGTTTCAGGATAGAGTAGACCCGGGCATTTTCATATAATTTTCGCAATAACTAGTGACATGGGATTAGCCTCTCTACTGACTTTGCTTTTCTTAGTTATTTTTTCGTTCCAGTTTTGTTTTGTTGATTTTAGTTTTATTCACTTGCTTTGTTAGTTAGTTTAGATATCAACTTGCTCATATCATTGATGATTATCTCCAAAATCCATAGCTTAGACTACCTGGTGAGGTATTGGATTATGAATGATGTGATTTGATTTTAGTTTTACTTTTCTGCAATTAGACATCAACTTGCTCATATCATTGACGTTATCTCCGAAAGCCATATCTTAGACTACCTAGCGAGGTATCGGACTATGAATGATGTGATTTGATTTTAGTTTTACTTTTCTGCAATTAGACATCAACTTGCTCATATCATTGACGTTATCTCTGAAAGCCATAGCTTAGACTACATGGCGAGGTATCGAACTATGAATGATGTGATTTGATTTTAGTTTTAATTTTCTACAATTAGACATCAACTTGCTCATATCATTGACGTTATCTCCGAAAGCCATAGCGTAGACTACCTGACAAGGTATTTGACTATGAATGATGTGAATTGATTTTACTTTTATTAGATTGCAATTTTTTTGATTTATTTGAGTGCAGTAGCTTAATTCATTTTTCTATATTTAGAAGGCAGCAGAGATAATTGTTTCATGATCAATAGTTCATTATTTTCTTCATTTGAATAGCAGCACGTTTTTATTCTTGTTCAAGTATTGATTTCATCACTAGTATGTTCTAAGACCCTCTGAAGTGTTAAGTTCTGGAAACCATTATAGAGGACATAATTGCCTTAAAATCTATATCCATACTTGCCTTCTAGAGTATTCTTAAAACTCAAGAATAGGATTTCCATTCATATTAGGAGATAAACGAAGATAAAAACCCCCAAAACAAAATAAAAATTGAAAATGATAAAAAGGTAAGAAAGAGGCTGTCTTGCACATATAGTGCGCCACACTTCATTAGTCTACGACTCCCGGACTGATAACTAATGTAGCAATTTAGGACACACTAAATTGACTAAACATTTTGACGCCGTTGCCGGGGAAGTGTAACCAAGTATCCAATCTCTTAAAAAAAAAAAAAGGAAAATTTGATAACTTCTTGAAGTATTCTCTCCTCTTGCACCTAGTGTGATTTGGAGGATCAGAAAAGAGAGTTGTTAGTTCAATAATTTCTTGATTATGCTTTCTTCTTGCACCTAGTGTGACCTGGAAGATCATAAATATAATTATTAGCCCGACTTGAAAAAATAAAAAATAAAAAATGACATGCATAGAGCAAGAGATTCTAGGGGAAGGTTTATAGCTAGGGCCAAAAGTTTGATTTTCACAACTCCAGCTACTTCAAGGCATAGACAAGATACACCTCCATCATCTCCGACTCACACTCCCTATAGAAATTTTGAATAATTTAACACATATTCAACAGAGATTATCATGATCATGTATTATTGTGGAAAACATACACAATACATAAGCTCCTCTACGTTGATCATCAATATAGCAGCATCAATAACAATAAAACATCAAGAGCATTCACACATTAACACAGTATGTATCCTGGGGAAAGCATCTCGCTAAAAACCCCAACTATCTGTATATTAATGATTGAGTCATGTAACATTACACAGCATAATACTTCTCACAAGTATCTCCACCTCTGTTACACACAATACAACTCAGATCTGATCTCCAAATCTCTTCCACTGCTTGCTTGCCTCCACTGCTCAATACCTGCTCAAGAACTGATGTGAATGGCTTACCAAACTCGTTTTTCACCTGCAAAATAGTCACTCACTCTTTGTTGGATGTGAGCACAAGCTATAATGTGGGCAAATACGTGGGAAAACTCATTGGCATACTCAATCCCTTGATTGTGCAAGATCTGGTGCACAACTATAGTCACAACTGATAGCAATCTGATTCTCTACCACCTGTCCCTGTTGAACTGAACATGCACTGACATGCAACTGAGTTAACTGATGTATTCATTAGTTGTATTATGAGTTAATAACTAATTCACCCAACTCATCTCTAGTCTATTTGCCAGTTAGACTAAATACAACCAGTTTAACAAAGCTAAACTGAACACAACTCCATCAACTCCACAATCAACTCCACCAAACTCAACTGATTGAGTTCTAACTGAAGTCATGCATGCAACAACTCAACTGACTCATAAGAAAAGCGTATTTCCTTCTGACAGCTGCATGTGCCACCTCTGTAGCTCAAACTGAAGTGCTCCAAGAGAATAAGATTAAGTTTATAGTCCAAATATTATTGTGAGATAATAATATTTGACTTTTCTATTTTTGACTTTGATCACTCACACTGTGATCACTCACACTTTCATCAAAAATAGAAGTCCATCTATTTTTTCCCAACTTGACCAATCATCCATAAACAGCAACCTGCAATCCATATACATGATCCATATGTCTAAAAATAGACATAGTCTAAAAATAGACTTGCGCCAAAAATAGCCTGCGGGCCCACTTAGTGAAGGTGACTCTTTTCACTAAGCTCCATCATCTTGTTGCAATCTCAACGCTCCCTCTCGACAAGATATGGATTATCAGCAACCCCTATCCTGCCTCGGTGGTACTCGAATTTGCTCCTGGTGAGAGCCTTCGTCAGAATATCAGCATCCTGATCCTCCGTTGGAATGTACGAAAGTAACATGATCCTCTGCTGCACACAATCTCTGATATGATGGTACCTGATGTCAATATGTTTAGATCTATTATGAAATACAGGATTAGCCGAGAATTTAATGCAACTCTGGTTATCACAGTAAATCACAGTAGGATCCAAATGAGAACCGAACAAACCAACTAGGATCTTCCTCATCCATATAGCCTCGCATGCAGCCAAACTTGCTGCCATATACTCGGCCTCTGCTGAACTGAGTGCCACGGATCTCTGCTTCCTGCTGTACCAAGAAACTACTGTCGATCCAATACTGAAGACCCCTCCTGATGTGCTCTTTCTGTCCGTTGGGCTCCCTGCCCAATCTGCATCTGTGAAGCCACATAGCTTCACCTCATCCTCCTGTCTGTACCACAAACCATATCCCGATGTGCCTCTCAAGTAGCGCAATACATGCTTGCCCGCCTTCCAGAAGAGCTTGGTAGGCTTAATCATAGCTTGTGAAAGCTGGTTAACTGCATAGCATATATCAGGTCGTGTATTGACCAAATACATCAGTGACCCCACCAACTGTCGATAAACAGTGGTATCCACTTCTTCTCCCGAAGTGGCATCCTCCTTCCTCCAACCTCCAGGAAGAGGAGTATCAACAGGCTTGCAGCCATGCATGTTGAACTTCTCCAGTATCTCCCGAGCATACTTGCCCTGAGAAACAAACAGTCCACCACTGTGCTGCCATATTTCCAATCCCAGGAAATAGTGAAGGAGGCCCAAATCCTTCATCTCAAACTCTGTAGCAAGATCCTTCTTGCATAACAGTATCAACAGCTCATCACCTGTTAGAATCAAATCATCAACATACAGTACAATGATAAGCAACTTACCCTCCACCACAATCTGGTATAGGTTCGGATCCGCCTCGCTCTTGGAGAATCCAAGTCCTGTGAAATAGCTGTCTATCCGTGTGTACCAAGCACGTGGTGCTTTCTTCAACCCATACAGCGCTCTCTTGAGCCTGCACACATGCGACTCGCTATTGAAGACTTCAAAGCCTTCGGGTTGCTCAATGTACACCTCCTCCTCAATGACTCCGTTGAGGAACGCAGTCTTCACATCCATCTGATGAATGTGCTATCCCATCTGCACTGAGAGAGCAAGAATCGTCCATATGGAAGAATACCTTGCGACAGGTGCAAAGGTCTCCTCATAATCGATCCCCTCAATCTGTGAAAAGCTTCGGGCAACAAATCTTGCCTTGTACTTCTCCACACTCCCGTCAGCTGCCTGCTTAACTTTGTAGATCCATCTCGAACCCACCACTGATTTCCCTTCCGATCTAGGAACAATCTCCCATGCACTGTTTCTGACAATAGAATCATACTCTTCCACCATGGCGTCTACCCATGCGGGATCCTCCACAGCTTCCTCGAAAGAGGATGGCTCAGTCACAACACACTTGCTCATAAGAGCCATGTATCCAGTGTACCGATCAGGTGACTGTCTCTGCCTACGTTGGGCTGTAGGTGGTCCTACAACTTTCTCTGCATCTTGAGCCAGTCGCTCAGCTTCTGTCAAGTGCTTTCGCCCTCTGATGGTTGGCGTTGCATGAGTGGTCTCTTCCACTCCATGAACCTCGTCCTGTGGCTGATCCACATCCTGAAGCTCATCCTTAGGAACTAATAGCTCCTCATCTGCATGCAAGTGTAGCTCCCTCTCAAGCGAACACTTCATGGCTTTCTCCTCCTGAAATTTTATATCCCGTCGCACAACAGTTCTACCACTGTCTGGCAAATACACACGATAGTTGTGGGGCGTATCAGTGTACCCCACAAATATCCCAACCTCTGCGGTCGGCTCCAACTTCTTTCTGGCATCCTTCGTCACATGCATGTAAACGTTAGCACCAAAAATCCTCAAATGAGAAAGATCAGGCTTCTTACCAGAATAAGCCTCCTCGGGTGTACTCATGCCAAGTATCCTATGAGGACAACAGTTCTGCACATAAACTGTTGTATTGCATGCTTCCGCCCACAAGTGAAGGGGTAGGCCCTGATCATGCAACATTGCCCGTGCATCACCCACAATCGTTCTGTTCTTTCGCTCAGCTACCCCGTTCTGCTGTGGGTTATGGGGAGCTATGAGCTCTCTCTACGAATCCCTTCTACCTTGCAGAAATCCTTGAACTCGTCCGAGATGTATTCACCACCATTATCGCTCCTAAGAGCCTTCACCTTCTTCCCCGACTCCTTCTCGACCAGTGCTTTGAATTCACAGAACTTTGAATATGTCTCGCTCTTCTTCTGCATGAAGAAGATCCAGCACTTACGAGAGAAATCATCAACAAAAATCACATAATACCTGTGTTTTGCTGTCGAAGCAACTGAGAAAGGTCCACACACGTCTGTGTGAATTCTCTCAAGGATCGTCGTGGCGCGACTATCCTTCTCGTGAAAGGTGGCTTTCACAAACTTCCCCAAAGTACACCCCTTGCACTGATCTGACTGCGCAAGTGTGCCTTTAGGAAGCCCTGTAGTGATCTGCTGCAGTATCTTCAAGGCTCCATGGTGAAGGTGACCCAATCTCCTGTGCCACAACTCGCCATCATCCCGGCTCACCAATCCTTCTGCCTTGCCTGCCATTGTTGCGCATCCATCTACATGCAACTGATAAAGGTTCCTCACTCGAACCCCTATCTTCTGGGTCTCACCAGTTGTCTTGCTACGCAGGAAGGCCTTTCCCTCGCTGAAAACAACATCATACCCCTTGTCTTCTAACATCGCCACTGAGATGAGATTCTTCTTCAATCCTGGAACATGCATGACTTCCTTCAATACAAAGGGTTTACCAGACTCCCTCTCAAAGGAAATGGTACCGATACCGGTCGCACTGTATCTACCATCATCGCCCATCTCGATGTGCACTCCAAGATCTTTGTCCTCCATATCAGAGAACAAATCTCTATCTCCCGTCATGTGAAAAGATGCACCACTGTCCAAGAACCACACTGATCCCATCACACTTGAAACCAAGCATGCGATCAATGAAAAATCAAGCTCAAACTGTGAGGCTAGAGCCTCTCCTGCTGAAGATCCAGCAGCTTGCTTGTTCTTCTTCTTCTGCGGACAATTTGTGGCATAGTGTCTGTGCTGGTGACAGTGAAAACATTTGACCTTGGACATATCCTGCTTCTTGCCTTTCGCACCAGAATGAGAAGCTTTCTCGTTCTTCCCCTTCTTTTCTTTGGCAGCCAAAGCACAATTCTCTTCATCAGATACCTTTGATGAAGATCCATTCTCACCTTTATTGTTACTGAGTTTATCCTTGAGTGCCAGGTCGCTCTTGCTTTGGAATAACATTTTCAATCCGTTGAAAGACATTTCAACAACATTGCTGCAAATTCGATTTCCACCAGCTCCAAACTCAACTGCCTCCGATCTAGAATTCGTGAGAACACAATATTTCTCGTACAGAGATTAACTGTATGGGCATTCACCGGATATCTCACCTTCCAAAGGAAGGATGAATCCAGAGGCTACACTGCCCGATTACAGACTCTGCCTAAAGAAATAGAATGTAAACACTTCCTGAATAGTAGATCTGATGATCAATCCTCGCTTGATATCCTGTAAAAATCTCTTCTACAAATCAAGCAGCTCTGATACCACGTAGAAATTTTGAATAATTTAACACATATTCAACAGAGATTATCCTGATCATGTACTATTGCGGAAAACATACACAATACATAAGTTCCTCTACGTTGATCATCAATATAGCTGCATCAATAACAATAAAACATCAAGAGCATTCACACATTAACACAGTATGTATCCCGGGGAAAGCATCTCGCTAAAAACCCCAACTATCTGTATATTAATGATTGAGTCATGTAACATTACACAGCATAATACTTCTCACAAGTATCTCCACCTCTGTTACACACAATACAGCTCAGATCTGATCTCCAAATCTCTTCCACTGCTTGCCTGCCTCCACTGCTCAATACCTGCTCAAGAACTGATAAGAATGGCTTACCAAACTCGTTTTTCACCTGCAAAATAGTCACTCACTCTTTGTTGGACGTGAGCACAAGCTATAATGTGGGAAAATATGTAGGCAAACTCATTGGCATACTCAATCCCTTGATTGTGCAAGATCTGGTGCACAACTATAGTCACAACTGATAGCAATCTGATTCTCTACCACCTGTCCCTGTTGAACTGAACATGCACTGACATGCAACTGAGTTAACTGATGTATTCATTAGTTGTATTATGAGTTAATAACTTGTGAATTAATTAATAACTAATTCACCCAACTCATCTCTAGTCTATTTGCCAGTTAGACTAAATACAACCAGTTTAACAAAGCTAAACTGAACACAACTCCATCAACTCCACAATCAACTCCACCAAACTCAACTGATTGAGTTCTAACTGAAGTCATGCATGCAAAAACTCAACTGACTCATAAGAAAAGCGTATTTCCTTCTGACAGCTGCATGTGCCACCTCTGTAGCTCAAACTGAAGTGCTCCAAGAGAATAAGGTTAAGTTTATAGTCCAAATATTATTGTGAGATAATAATATTTGACTTTTCTATTTTTGACTTTGATCACTCACACTGTGATCACTCACACTTTCATCAAAAATAGAAGTCCATCTATTTTTTCCCAACTTGATCAATCATCCATAAACAGTAACCTGCAATCCATATACATGATCCATATGCCTAAAAATAGACATAGTCTAAAAATAGACTTGCGCTAAAAATAGCCTGCGGGCCCACTTAGTGAAGGCGACTCTTTTCACTAAGCTCCATCATCTTGTTGCAATCTCAACACTCCCAGGCTTAGGATTCCTAGAATTCAAGGGGCAGCAGCCGAATTAGGAGACTCTCCCACACTATCCATTAAATCTGACCTAAGAGAAGAACCTTTCTTCACTTCTACAAGGGAACATATTGTAATCAAAGAAGTAGAATCACCTGAAGAAGAGGAGGGAGAAATTCTTCCTCGTTCGCCACTAATAGAATAACCAAAGGAATCTCAGAACTCTGAGGAAACTATCATGACAGAGGAAGTAGTGAATGGATTTGGAGGAGGGGGTAGAGGTAGAGGTAGAGGAGGAGGAAATAATGGAGGAGGTAGAGGTAACAATGGGGGAAATAGGGATGGAGATAACTCATTTGGATTCCCTATAGCCGATGAGGAAACCCATACAACAATGAAAAACATTTCATCTTCTATCCTCCCAAACTTTTATCGGTTGCGAAGTGAGGATACTGAAACATTTCTATTTGAGTTTGAAGTCTTGTGCCAAACCTATGATTATATGGAAGACTCTCAAAAACTCAAACTGTTTCCTTTAACATTGAAAGGAGCTGCTTTGAAATGGTTCATGGGATTAGTCACTCAATCTATTAGGACTTGGAATGATATGAAACAAACATTTTTGGATAGATACCTGGATTATTGCATGCCCACCAATCATAAGGATGAGGTATTCAAGATGATGCAAAAAGAAGATGAAAACTTGGAGGATTTACTTGAAAGATTTCAATACAACTTAAAGAGAGCAAAAATGAGTAATTTAGATGAGGAAACCTTGAAATCCCTTCTATTGAAAGCCATTAGTGATGAATGGATAGATATTTTAAACATGATGGGGAAGGGAGATATTTCTCAACTTCCACTCCATGACATAGTAGAACTATGTGTCCATCTCTCAAGGGGAAAATCTAAAACTGGAAAAGGGCCTAGAGATCCTTCTCTTATTAGAGCAAACAAAACTGCAACTGGATCAGTAAGTAGGGCAGAGATTGGAAATATGCTTGATGAGTTCAAAACTGATATTCTAGGGAGCCTTAGTGAACAACTAGACACCCTTAAAATACAAAACAAACAGAAAGTAGAAGCCGAAGCCTTAGCCATCTTTTGCCCAAAATGTAGAAAGAAACATGCTTTAAGGGAATGTTCCTTAGATGCAAAATTTGTAGAAACATGTGTGATTTGATTAGAAAGCCATGAGACCAAGGATTGTCCTTCAATTCCTGGGCTCAAAGTTGTCTTTTAGGAAGATCCAAATTCAGTAGAGTCCCTTTGTTTTGTTTCAAGAAGACCATGGTCGGGGCCACAAAATCAAGGATTTAACAATCCTATGAACTTTCAGCTCCCACCAAATTGGAATTCTTGGCAACAACCTTGGCCCCAATCTCAAAATCCATACCAATCATGGGCACAAGGGATGCAAAATCCTTATGGGAGATTTGCTCAATTTTATCAATATCCTCCATCTTTTCAAAATCAACAAAATCCACAAATTCCAAATCAAAACCCACAACTTTCATTACCATTTCCACAACAACAACCTTCTCAACAAAATCCAAATTCTCAACTCTTGCTTCCATTTCAACAAAAGACAAATCAACTACCAGCCCAGCCATTGCCAAACCCCAATAACAAAAATCCTCAGAATGCTTACATGGTAGAAGGACAAGAATTTCCTACCTATATGATTGTTCCTCTTAATGATGTACAACTCAAGTCTGGTAGAGTTTTAGAAAAACCTTCTATAGATGTTCAAGAGAAAAATACCTCTAAGGATGATTCTCTTAAAACCAATAAAGGTTCTGAGGAAGCATCTCTTCAAAACCAAAACATTCAAAAAGAAAAAGAAAAAGTGTCAACCCCCACAACTCCTATAGTTGAGCAACCTACATCTTCATCCACACCTCCTTTCCCTGAAAGATTACAAATTGACAAAGGGGTGGAAAAACAAATCTTGTTGCCTGACTATGATTTTCTAGATGAATTAAAGAATGTCTGTATCAAGATTCCCTTTCTACAAGCCATTAGAGAGATTCCTATTCTAGCAAAAACAATAAAAGGAGTTGAGTCTCAAAAGACCAGGAAGGAAACCAAGAGATACAAAGAATCCACCTGGTAGGAAAAATTGCAGATATCATGATGGGAAAAATTACCATGTAGAAATATGTAGATCCAGGTAGTCCAATTGTCAAGACACATATAAATGGGATAGAAATTCCAAATACTTTGATTGACTTAGGGGCTGCTATCAACATTATGAGTAGACAGACTATGGAACAGCTTAAACTTCCTAATCTTTTTTTTACACCCACCTTACTGCAACTTGCAGATAGATCAATAATCAAACCAGATGGTGTATTAGAAGATATTTCAGTCTCCTTATTCTTGGGAATATCCAGTAGATTTCATGATTTTTACTCCCAAGAGTAATTTAGGAGGGCACCCACTTATCTTAGGAAGACCTTGGCTAGCCACAGTTGATGCTTTCATTAGTTGTAGATCTGTAGATATGTACATTTCTGATGGTAGTTCGACAAAGAAATTCAATCTGTATCCTCCAGCAAAAGAAATTACAGAAGTAAGAGACAATGAATGGGTCGATGATGAGGACAGTATACAACCTGTCTTTACCATTTTTGAAATCAGTGAACATAGTTAAATTTTGAACACATTAGAAAATTTTGAAACATCTTCAAAATATGACCACACACAATTTTAGTTAGATTCTGATATTGAGTACTTATCATCAAGACAAATGTCTCTTTACTCTATGGAAGAGTTTGGTAGTTCTGCCATTGAGATTTTTCCAGGTAAGACATTGAATATCAAATTTTTTTTGGAAAAGTCACAACGGGAAGAGCTAACCAAAATCTTGCAAAAACACTCTACTGCATTTGCCTGGGAGTATACTAATATGAAAGGTATTGACCCTAAGACTTGCATCCATCATATCTCTATCGAGGAAAACATTAGACCAATCAGACAACCTCAGAGAAGGATGAATCCAAATCTTAGGGAGATAGTGAAAGAAGAGCTCCAAAAACTACTCAATGTAAACTTCATTTATCCAATTTTAGATAGCCAATGGGTTTCTCCTTTGGTTATAGTACCCAAAAAGAATGGTAAATGGAGGGTATGCATTGATTACAGGGAATTAAACAAATCAAATTTGAAGGATCACTTTCCTTTTCCCTTTATCAATCAAGTATTAGATACATTAGCAAGCAAAAAGTACTTTTCATTTCTGGATGGTTTTAGTGGTTATAATCAAATTCAGGTAGCACTTGAGGATCAGGATAAGACCACATTTACCTGTCCATGGGGAACTTTTGCTTATCGAGTGCTTCCTTTTGGATTATGTAATGCACCTGCAACATTCCAAAGAGAAATACTAGGAATCTTTTCTGATTTAATCCATGATTGCGTAGAGGTTTATATGGATGATTTTACAGTTTATGGTGATTCGTTTGAAGAGGCATTAGAAAATTTGGAAAAAGTCCTTATAAGATGTAAAGAGACAAACCTTTCATTAAGCCATGAAAAATGCTTTATGATGTTTACTGAAGGTATTGTTTTAGGACATCATATTTCAGGGGATGGGATTAAAGTTGATAGATCAAAAGTTGAAGTCATCTCCAAATTGTCAAAAAGATGTTAGAACTTTTCTAGGATTTACTGGATATTATAGAAGATTTATAGAAAACTTCACTAAAATAGCATCTCCACTCTTCGAACTGCTTACAAAAGACTGTGAATTAAAATGGGATCCTGATTGTCAATCAGCATTTGAAACTTTGAAAACAAGAATATCTGAAGCGCCTATCTTGAGAGGACCAAATTGGAAACTTCCTTTCCATATTTCTACAGATGCTTTAGATACAGCTTTAGGAGTTGTGTTGGGTCAAAAATATTTAGTTCCTTATGCCATTTACTATACCAGTAAAAATTTAACTCCCACTGAGTTGAACTATACTGTGACTTAAAAAGAGTTCTTAGCTGTTGTTCATGCAATCAATAAGTTCAGACATTATATAACAGGCTATGAAAATTTTATTCATACTGATCATTCTGCAATTAGATATCTAATGAAAAAACCTATTACTAATGGCAGAGTTACAAGGTGGCTCCTACTTTTACAAGAATTCAATATTACTATGTTGGATATATGAGGGAAACAAAATACAGTAGCTGAGTTCTTGTCTAGGATTCAGAATACTAAAGAAGATTCTCCTGTAGAGGATAAGTTTCCTGATGAATATTTATTTGCAGTAACTACTAAGACCCCTTGGTATGCAGATATAGCTAACTATTTGGTTACAGGGAAACTACCTCCACATTTATTTCCTGGTGAAAGAAGAAAGATTATTCAGGAGAGTTCAAAATATTCATGGATTTTTAACGAATTGTTTAAAACAGGGCCAGATCTTGTGATCAGAAGATGTGTTAGGGAAGATGAAATTCCTGATATCCTCAAAGCATGTCATGATGAACCATGTGGCGGACACTTTGCTGACAAAATGACAGCCTATAAAATCCTCTCTTTAGGATATTATTGGCCATCCCTCTTCAAAGGGGCAAAACAATATGTCAAAAGGTGTGACAGCTGCCAAAGAGTAGGGAAACCTACCCTTTGAAATGAAATGCCATTGCAGCCACAAGGACTCATCGAACCCTTTGAAAAATGGGCTTTATATTTCATTGGACCTATTAACCCACCATCTAAACAAAGAAAGTATATATTGGTATGTACTAATTATGTCACTAAATGGGTAGAAGCCAAAACATTATTTTCTGCTACTGAGAATTCAGTTGTTAGTTTCCTTTATGAGGATATTTTTACTCGCTTTGGTGTTCCAAGAGAAATTGTGACAGACCAGGGAAGTCAATTCACATCCAACCTGGTGGAGAAGCTAATGGAATAATACAAAGTCAAGCACATAAAATATACTCCTTACCATCTGCAAGCAAATGGTCAAGTGGAGTCTACAAACAAAGTTATTGAAGGCATCATCACCAAGACTTTTCATCTACACAAAAGAGATTGGGCAGAAAGGCTTCCTGAAGCCTTGTGGGCCTACAGAACTACATGGAGAAATACAATAGGACATTCTCCCTATGAACTTGTTTATGGGAAAGAAGTCCTGCTCCCCATTGAGTTCCAAGTCAAAACTTTCAAGATGGCAGTTCAGTTGGGAATGGATCTATCAGAAGCCCAAAAGCATAGAATGGAGCAGTTGAATGAGCTAGATGAGATCAGACAAGAGGCAATCCTAAGAACTGATCTAGTTCAATATCAAAGAGCTAAGTGGCATGACAAATACATCAAGGAGAAAAAGTTTCAAGAAGGAGATTGGGCATTGCTATTTGATTCCAAGTTTAAAGATTTTAAAGGAAAATTTCAGACTCATTGGCTTGGGCCATATGAGATTGACAAAATCTTTAGCAATGGAGCGGTAAGAATCAAAACTATTGATGAACATCAAACTCCTCTTATTGTGAATGGCCACAAATTAAATATCTATCATAATCCACTCTCAAAAGAGGAATTTGTCAAAATGTTTCAAGATAGTTCTGCAATAAGGCTAGTGAAGAAGAATTCTTCTTCTCCACCAGCCTAGCCTTTGTTATTTTTTGTTTAAAAACAAATAGATATAGATATATATATATGTATGTATGTATGTATGTATGTATGTATGTATGTATGTATGTATGTATGTATGTATGTATGTATGTATGTATGTATAATCCTGAAAACCAATCACTGATTGGCAGTCTTATACAGAAAATACAAGGCGAAAATCAAGAACTCCTGACACCCTATATTTTCCCAAAAAAAAAAAATCTTCTCTCATTGTATTCATAGTTTCATGACATCTCACTTCACTTCATTTCACCTCATTTCACTTCACTTCATTTCATCATCTCATTCTGCCAATAAAATTCCTTTTATGACCATTTTTATTCACTCAGTCATTATTTATCCATCTCCATTCATTCATCTGATCATTGTGTCAGTTTCTGCAGCTGAACCCAGTTTCCGCAGCTAGAAGCTGCTTCCGCAACCACCACTCTGTTTTTCAACACTGACAGTCAGATGTTAGTTAAATGATCATGAAAATCAAATGCAGGTATGGCAAAAGGAAGATATTCTGAAGATATAAAGCACCTAGAAGCATCATCAGGAAGCAGCCAATCAAAGGTCAGTGGACGGAAGTGGTAAGTTCCAAGGTACGAGCAAAGTTCATTTCAAATAGCGTTTTAAAACACATTTTACATAGTTATGAAACCACCAGCTCCATTATATGTAATGATTCGCCTTGATAGCTTCCATAACTGCTCCATAGCCTTTACATAATTCCACCACGAACCTTGCATTAATTTCTAACAGCTTTATGATCCATCTCTGAACTTAACTCGTGTTCAATCGTACTTTGATACTCCATCTGTTAAATCGGGTAATTATGAGGACGTGATCGATTTGGTCACGGCTCTTTCCTACCACACAAATTCTGTAGCCATTTTGTGAGCATGCTAATGTCTATTCCATAGCCATCTAGTTCAAAACTTTGTTAGGTTCACTCTATTTCCATACTGCCCCATCGAAGTTGCATTTATATTTCTAGTCTGCTCACATAAGCCTTCATTCTGTGAACTCATTCTAGCCTTCGTTCTGTGAACTCATTCTCGCTACCTATTCTCTGTCCCTCCATTTACGACTACTGGTTTTTCTCCACAGTCCTTCTACATCCCCCGCAAGCACAATTGTCTCACCTCCGTCAGTCTATCATTCACACAGACGTATTTTAAAGCAGGGGAAGGAATGGGTCCTCTTTTGAGAGAAGAACTAGAAGAGCCCAAATTTATGGAAGGGTATCCGCAATTGAAAAGCATGCTAAGGAAGGCACGGTGGCTACAATTTATTCAGAAATTTAGAGGCTACAACAAGGAAGTTACGAAGACTTTTGCGAGGTATTTTGATGGCGTGGAAGCTGAGGTTGGAGACCTTAAATTCTCAGTCACAGAGGCATCCATAGCAGCTGCAACGGAACTCCCACAGGAGGGAGAATGGTGGTTCAAAAATAAAATCTTTGACGGGAGAGCATGGAGGGTTATCCTACGAAATCCAAGTATGGATATAACCATTTTCAAACGTGGAATCCTTGTCTCTGCTTTAGAAGAAAAATGGGCTAGTCTATTATTGATAATCCAGAAATTCATTACCTGTGAGGGACAATTCGGGTCAATGTATATGTACCACACCCGGTTGCTGATGAATTTTCTAGAAAACCAAACTATTAATTTGCCCTACTTCTTGTTAAATAGCCTGAAGAAAATGTCCATCACCGTCCAAAAGAATCTGGGGGACGTAGAACCCCACTTGTATCATCACGGCCTTGTGAAAATTTTGATTGAAAGATAATTAAAGGAAAAGAAGGACACCTAGGAGCAGTTTTTGGTTGGAAATTTCTTTCAAGATCTACATGAAACCCATGAAAGCAGCTCATCAAGGAAAAGCAGAAGAAAGAAAACAAGTGTTAGAATTTAGGACACTCCTACTAACATAGTTAAAGAAACTAGTAGGGAAGAAAAATTGTCTGAAAGCAGGAAGGAAAGAACTGAGGGTAAGAAGCCAAGAAAATCAAAAGGGAAAAAAAATATTGAGGTTGTCTATCAAACAGAACCTTCCTCAGAAGAGGACCACCAAATACTGTCTGAAAGACTAGTTTACCTTCAGGAACAATCAGCTACAGCAAAGAGAAAAGGGAAAGAAAAACAAAGTGTGGAGAAAGAAGACACTAGTTCACAAAATTTAAGTAGGAGCTCCAGACTTAAAGGAAAATTGAGGAAAGTACAAACTAAAGGGCCCCACTTTATTGATTTAGGAGGGGAAACACCAGAACAACCTTCAAAAATCCCTCCTGGCCGTGGCCCACACCATACTCCTATTCCTCAGCCAGATTTTGAAAATAGTCCTTCTTGGCCAGAGTTTGAGATCAATCCTTCTCAACCAGATTTTGGGGACAACCCAAGGAAGACTACACCTGAGATAGATCCAATCCAACAAGAAATGTATGATTATATTGAGACGTTGGAGAAAATAGCCACAAACCAAGGCACTTCATCTGCCCAGCCTAATACAGCTCAAGAAGCTCAAATCCAATCACTAAAACAGGAAGTTTTTGAGCTGGAGGTCTTAAATAGACACATCAAAAGAGAAAATGAAACATTGAAAGAACAAGGCAGGTTAGATAAGATTATTCACGACAACACCATGTTGCATCTTGGGCTATGGTAGAAGAAAAATAGAAAATTAAAGAAAAAGAACAGGAGGTTGAGCAGGGCTCTCATCAACCTCAAATTCAAGTGCCTAATGAGGAAGCCGAGGATGACAGTGGTCCCAAGAAAGAAGAAAAGAAGGCTAGATGTATTGGCAAAGGTCTCAGAACACATGAACTGAAAGGAGGATGATCAAAGTTTTGGTTGCATGGGGACATGCAACACCTTCACAGTGGGGGTATGTTGAGCTTTGAAATTACACCTCTCCTACACATTTCCTAGACTTTTTCCCCTCACCAGTACTCCATAAGTTATCAGAGATCATTGCATATTGATTCTAAAAGAGAATTTAAGTGGTTTTCGAACTATGTTTTTGTGTTTGTTGTTTGACTTAGGTTTTTCTCATTAGCTGCGGAATGTAGCCACTTTCGGCAGTTGTTTTTGTTAAACTCCAGGTTGCAGGTGACATCAGGAAAAACGGGACACATGGGCAGATCAGGAATGACCTGGACATGGATCAGGTCCTATTGGTTCAGCCGAATTCATTAAGGAAAGCCGTGGTCAACGATAGTCAAGCAGTGGTCAAATAGAGGAGTCCTACAACAACAGGACTCCATTTTCAAGCACGTGAAGGATTTGTGGCCGTTCCTAGATCCCTGGGGTCATGTTAACAGCTGTAGACTGTGTATATATTTCATCTGTTATGGTATTAACATTTCATTCCTATTTATGATTTTACAAGCTTTGTATATTGCTGTTAATGCTGATCAGTGTGTGTATGTTTCAAGATAGAGTAGGCCCGGGCATTTTCATATAATTTTCGCAATAACTAGTGACATGGGATTAGCCTCTCTGCTGACTTTGCTTTTCTTAGTTTTTTTTAATTCTAGTATTGCTTTGTTGATTTCAGTTTTATTCACTTGCTTTGTTAGTTAGTTTAGATATCAACTTGCTCATATCATTGACGATTATCTCTGAAAGCCATAGCTTAGACTACCTAGCGAGGTATCGGATTATGAATGATATGATTTGATTTTACTTTTACTTTTCTGCAATTAGACATCAACTTGCTCATATCATTGACGTTATCTCCGAAAGCCATAGCTTAGACTACCTGGCGAGGTATCGGACTATGAATGATGTGATTTGATTTTAGTTTTAATTTTTTGCAATTAGACATCAACTTGCTCATATCATTGACGTTATCTCTGAAAGCCATAGCTTAGACTACATGGCGAGGTATCAGACTATGAATGATGTGATTTGATTTTAGTTTTACTTTTCTGCAATTAGACATCAACTTGCTCATATCATTGACGTTATCTCCGAAAGCCATAGCTTAGACTACCTGGCGAGGTATTGGACTATGAATGATGTGAATTGATTTTACTTTTACTAGATTGCAATTTTTTTGATTTATTTGAGTGTAGTAGCTTAATTCATTTTTTTGTATTTAGAAGGCAGCAAAGATAATGGTTTCATGATCAATAGTTCATTATTTGCTTGATTTTAATAGCAGCACATTTTTATTCTTGTTCAAGTATTGATTTCATCACTAGTATGTTCTAAGACCCTCTGAAGTGTTAAGTTCTGGAAACCATTATAGAGGACATAATTGCCTTAAAATCTATATCCATACTTGCCTTCTAGAGTATTCTTAAAACTCAGGAATAGGATTTCCATTCATATTAGGATATAAACGAAGATAAAAATCCCCAAAACAACATAAAAATTGAAAATGACAAAAAGGTAAGAAAGAGGTTGTCTTGCACATATAGTGCACCACACTTCATCAGTCTATGACTCCCAGATTGATAATTAATGTAGCAATTTAGGACACACTAAATTGACTAAATAGGTGGTCAACAAGACAGTGATCCAGTTGCTCAGAGGCTATTGCAGCAAGCATCCCAAGCTTTGGGATGAACATCTATGTTATGTGCAACATGTTTATGACTGAGCTAAACATTCTTCTACACAACGATCTCCTTTTGAGACTTGTTTTGGTTTCATACCAAGGTCTCCCTTGGATTTTGTCTTTGGTAAAGACATAGCAGTTGATGGACACAGTGATGTGGACAAGGAAACCAAGTTCATTGAACAAATCCAAGAGATTCACTAGGTAGTACAGGAACAGCTGGAAAAGAGCCAAGCCAAGTACAAGGCAAGGCATGATAAGCATCAGACTGAGCATAGTTTTTGAGTTGGTGATCAATTTTGGTTGTATATCAGCAAAGACAGAATGCAAGGTGAAGGTAAGAAGCTAAAGCCAATAAGGTATGGACCTTTCAAGATACTTGAGAAAATCAGTGAGAATGCTTTTCGCCTTGATTTTCCAACTTACATGCACATCTATTGATTAATTAATGCAGAAAGCTTGAGACTATTTGAACCTTCATTGATCAAAGATCCCAAAGAGCAGAGTCAATTGCCTTCTATTGATGATCTGTTGCCTGAATATCTCAATGAATTGTAGGAAGATATAGTTTTGGATAGAAAGGTGAGAACTAATCCAGCTCCTTGTCCTTCATTGCTTTAACCGCCACTCTCACATCCCAGGCTTCTGAAGTAGTATCCTCCTCACTGTCATGGAACCCAGCCTTCCTTTCCACCTCTTCCCATTGCTTATGCTCTTCTTTTTTTGTGCTTCCTTCTACCAATCCCAAAAGCAAAGGTGGGCTTAGCTTGAGGCCGATCCAGCTGGCCTGGAGGTTCTGCATGGACTTCTTGTAGAGAGGTACCCGTACTAGGCCCTCCCTCATTCGAGTTGGAGTGTGATACTCCCTGATTTTGAGGATGTGGGACAGTGTGTTCCACCTTCGGGTGCAAGCATGAACACAATTGTCCTCTAATAGTCGCTCCATATCCTCGAAATGTGTTATAGCCTGAGCCTGTTGATCCATGTATTTTAGTAAAGCCTGAGGGTTGGTTGCTAGGTGTTGGTGGGCGGATATCAATGCAGTGGGGTCCCCTGGCTCTGCTCTGATTAACAGTGGTTCATGTAACTCTCGGTTCATAACATCTTTGACCTATGTCGCTCTCTTTTCTTCGTGGTTTAACCATGAGGTAAATTCCATCAGCTGCATATCTCCCACAACTGTGTTGGGATCCCATGAAGTTACATTAGGAAGGGCCAAATTATGGAGGTAGAAGTCTGATAGCTTGGCCTTGTCCTCTGTGGAGTTGCTGTTGCATAAATCTGTGAACTGCTGGGGGTTTTGGATCTGGGAGATACCCCTCTGTGCTAATGCATTAATCTGGAATTGCAGCCACTGGTCCCGTAGGTATAGGCCATAAGATTTGGCCGGCTACCTACATTGTAGAGCATCCATAGCCCAACTGGCCATGCAGGCCAGTTGTGCCTCTTTTTCTTGCAACTACTGTTTGGGAGCTTGTATCTCTATGTCTGCTTGCAATTCCCTTTCCTGTAAATGCTGGTTTAGTTCCTCAAGACCAGCTTGCATTCCTTCTTTGCCTTGAGGTTCTGCTGTAGTGTCCTCTGATGTTGTGCCCCTTTCTTTCCTCTGTTCCTGTAGCTGCAGTTTGAGCTTCTCATTTTCTTCCTATAGAAATACTCGCTGGCAGTTTCCCACGTGTTTTGCCATAGCTAATTCCCTTCTTGCCTCCTTGAGTTGTTCCTCCAAGGGACCTATATCTGCTACTCCTTTAGATTTAGCTATCCTCATCCATGTGTGGGTTCGCACTCTTTCTTCTTCCAATGCAAAGAAAAGTGGTACTGTGAATTTTTGTGGGATAATTTTCCCAGCCTCCAAAAAGTTATAATAAGAGCTCAAGCTGGGCTGGGGGCTAGGCTCCATAATGTGTTCTACCTCTTCTTCCCTTTGTGGTGAGGTGGCTGCCTCCCCCTCCATTCTTTCGGTCTCCTTGAGCCTGGCTAAAGTTTCCTGTAGAACTACTTCAGCATCCTGGAGAGGGGTTTTTGAAGCTGACCTTTCCATTCTCTCCCTCCAGGTAGTTGTCTTGGGGCTCCCCCACTCATAAGTGACTAATACTTTGGAGGGGGACTTCTCCTTTGGCGAGGTAGGGGTGTCTTCGATGGTAATTGGGTCTTTAGATGGAGGTTGGGGCCTGCCGGTTTTAATTCTTACACTTCTCCTCGCTTTAAAGTACAGAGGAGTCTCCCTTTTGCGTTTCTCCTTTGGCTTGGGAGAGGTACTTAGCGTGGCCAGCACAGCTGCTGCCTCCCGAGAAAGAATTTCGGCCGTCTTCTCCTTCTATGTTCTTTTCTCAGGACTTCCTGTAGAAAGCCCTGTAGTGGCTGATTTCTGGCTTCCTGTAGAAGCCGTTTTCAATTTTCCTGTAGAAACAGATGGCACCGTTTTAGCCTGCTTGGCTGAGGGTGATTTTTCTTTTAGTTTTGCTGAGGCTGTCTTAGAGGTGCCCTCATTGACATGGACTTTTTCAGTCCTTTCCACCCTACTCTGTAGTCGTTTCTCCCTGGGTGTTAATGTGGTTTTGTCACCCTCTGTTTTGGCAGCTTGTTTTTTCTCTTGTTTTCCCTTGTGCTCTTTCGTTGGTGCTTTGGCCATGGTTTCTTGGCCTTTCTCTTTCTTCTCTGTTTGAATTGGTTCCTTCTCCTCGCTGCTGGAGGAGGTGAGCTCCTCAGCCAGCACTCGGATGTCATCATCCTTAGTCAAATTTCGAAAGGTTTCCCAGGAGAGAGGGACGGTGTACGTGTGGAGTGCATCTTCCACCAGGAGCTTAATGAGCCCATGATGGGCTATCTGGTCTGGCGTCCCCTCTCTCAATTTAGTGGCACACTCAGTCATGGACTGGAGGAGGAAGTAAGGAATGCTCAACTTTTTCTCTGAGGGTAGGTCCATTTCGTGCCTAAGTTCTGTGAGCAACCGAAAATGGTATCCATACACGATGCTAAATCGCCCCTCGCACATGATATACTTCATAATTTGGAGGCTGACCTCACTCCAGAATGGCTGTAGGCTGGTTCTTCGAACTCCATTCTTGTCTTCTGAGAATTGCTCCTCCGGCAAAAAGAACTCCTTCTTAGCCTTCTGGCCCAGTTTTCTCTCCTCCTTATCCCAAGGTACCCCCATCGGTAGATCAGTGACTCTGCTAATGAACTGTGGGGTGAGTCTGAGGGTCAAACCTCTAAAGTTGACAACAGCCAACGTTTTTTACTTTGGCTGCAAGGATCGCAGGAATTCTTCTGCAACCTCGTCATCGTGACCTTGAAGCTTGTCACAGAATGACATCCACCGTGCACGAGAAAACAGGTCCACCACCTCAGGGGTTTCCCATAGCTTCTTTGAGTCTGTAGGCTCTTTCCTAATGAACCCACCCGGCATGGTAAAAGCTTGTTGTGTTGGCCTGAGCTGGCTTGCGCATATAAAAAGATGGATCTTTTGGATTTCCTTATACAGAGCGCAGAGTTACGCCTCTATCATGCACATAGTTTATAAATTCACGACTGTTTACAGGTGAGCCTTAACAGTGGCTCAATTATGAACCAAACCCTTTAGAAAATCCCGCATACACACTATGACGACAATTCTCATGCAGAAATAAGAAGACGCTTGCAAATTCATGCACAGACTGTAATTTACGGTTTTCTACCCCTTTAATACGTCGACTTCACCACCTTTCGAACCAATTGCATGGGAGGACTATGTTTAGGCTTACCTCGTTCAAGGCTTGCCACCTTTGACGTGAACAGTTTAATTTCCTCCGTAACGTTGAGCTTCCTGTAGCGCAGCTTCCTGTAGAAGTCGTGCACGGGTTCAGGGGGGTGCTTCAGTGGTTCTGGGCCTTCTGTGCAACAACAGGATGTTTGAACAGGCCGAGAACTCGGAGTAACAACCTTCAGGAAATTGCGGATGCGTACTCAGCTGCAAAGCGGTTGAGAATAAATGAGTGTAGTGCCATACGCGATCTATCCGGTGGATTTGAATCTTTGCGAAACTCGTGGCGCGGGGGTGAGCTATCCCCGTCGGCCCGTTGGCCGACGTCACCTGTTATCATTCCACTGCATGTCTACCTGACCGTCGAATCATTCCCTGCATATCTACCGCCGCCACTCCTGTGAGATCGCCGCTTCTCTCCGACTGGACGCTTCCCACGTGTCCATTTCCTGTCTCGTCGACACACCCAAAGTTTTTCGGATCGGACGAGGCCGTCGGGCTGGTTGTGGTGGCCAGTTGAATGGCTACCTGACTTGCTCAACCCATTCATTTTCATATTTACACACATTTTAGAGCATTTTTCATGTAATTTGACGAAACAGGGTGAGGCACTTACCTGTGCGGCCGTGACGTTATTTTTCTCATGCTTCAGGACGAGGGTGACGGATCCACTTGCTGCCGCTTCGTGCACAGGCACGGGAGCTCCTTTTCGCTGACTACTGCTGGTTACGAGACCGGTTGCCTGGCTGTGGATGGTGCATGCGCCGGCTCATGAGTTTCAGGTATCTTCATGGTGTGCGCTCTAGCCGGATCAACTGCTATAGGATTCTTGTAGGACATCCTGTAGCCGTTTCTCCTCCTTGGGTGCATGCTGAAATGGTGGAGTCATGTTCACGGTTGCAGGGTCCTCAGATTGCCTTGATAGGTAGCGCATTGGGCCTCTACATGCTTTATTTTCCATTTGAAAATTATTTCTTCTGAGAGTCCAACGTTCTGGTTTGACTGTGCAGGTATTTCAATCGTATGGCAGCAATGGTGGTGGAAGGAGGCGACAGTAGTGGGTGATGGAGAAAAACATTGGTTGCATGCCTCCTTATTGGACT
Source organism: Pinus tabuliformis (assembly GCA_031772625.1). Lineage (NCBI taxonomy): Eukaryota > Viridiplantae > Streptophyta > Pinopsida > Pinales > Pinaceae > Pinus > Pinus tabuliformis. The sequence goes on from CM062816.1 coordinate 57,731,056, forward strand.
TCAGCTTCAAATTCTTCTGCATAGTTGGTCCTGGCCCGTCCCAAGATTCTACAGGAAGTTTCCTGTAGAAATACAAAACTTCTTGTAGAAAGTCCTGTAGCTTCCTGTAGGAGGCTAAACTATGACCAGATCATGCCCAAACCTTGGAAGAGATGAGTGTTTCTGGAGGGAGTGCTGGTGAGGTCACTTGGTAGCATGGTAGGGGCCCTTGTCCTTGAGTTGAGAGGCCTCCTTTTCTACATGGAATACCTGAAACCTGCATTAATTTCCAAAGCTTGAGCCTGTTTTTCTGTTTCTGCCTTTTTTCTTCTTCTTTTTTTTTTTTTTTTTTTTTTTTTTTTTTTTTTTTTTGAGGAGACAGCAGGGGCGCCTCAATGAGGTTTTCACCCCTACTATCTGCCTTGGGCGCCTCAGAGAGGTTTTCACCCAAGGGTCTTTTTGTTTTTATTCCAATTTTTTTAGAGAGACAGCAAGGGCGCCTCAATGAGGTTTTCACCCCTACCATTTGCCTTGGGAGCCTCAGAAAGGTTTTCACCCAAGGATATTTTTATGATGATTTTTTTTTTTTTTTATGCTCAGGGTATGCCCAAAACAGAGGCATAACCCTTCTCTATGACCAGCACTGATTTTTCCACAGTTTTGATGAACTCTTGCCTCGAAAGAGGTTTCCTGTAGATCTTTAGTTGATGCCCATTGACGAGCATGGGGATGGCTTCCTCATCAATGGTCCGAATAAGAACAGACCCATTATCATTACACTTCTCCACTGCATATGGTCCTATCCATCTTGTCCTCAACTTCCCCTTGAAATCCTTATGTCTAGAATCATACAACAGCGCCCAATCTCCCGGTTGGAATTGCTTGTCATTGAGGTGTTGGTCATGCCATATCTTCCTCTAAATTTGAACCACTTCTGAGTGGAGAAGGGCCTGCATTCGGTGTTCATCTAGCCCATTCAGCTGCAATAATCTTTCTTGTTGGGCATGGCTGAGATCTAGGTCCAACTGAGCTGCCATCCTCAATGTGTTGTACTCGAACTCAATTGACAGCAAAGCTCTCTTCCCATAGACCAGTTCATAAGGTGTGAAACCGGTTGTGGTCTTCCAAGTGGTGTTGTAAGCCCAGGTGGCCTCAACCAGGCGATCTGCCCAATCCTTTCTGCTGCTGCTCACCACCTTAGTCAAAATCCCTTCTAATGCTCTATTGGTGACTTCCACCTGCCCATTTGCTTGAGGATGATAGGGGGTGGAAGTCCTATGCTTGATCTTGTGATGAGCAAGCAAGTCTTCAATTAAGTTGGAGGTGAACTGGCTTCCTTGATCGGTGACTAACTCTCTTGGGTAGCCAAATTTGTAGAAGATGTTTTCCCTTAAAAACTCAACCACCTTTTCTTCTGTCGCTGCTTTGATTGCCCTGGTTTCTGCCCACTTTGTCAGATAGTCTGTGCACATAATGATGTAAGACCTTTGCCTTGAAGGAGGATTGATAGGACCCACAAAATCCATGCCCCACTTCTCAAATGGTTCAAGAGTCACTTGAGGTTGGAGAGGCATTTCATCGCTTGGGGTTGGCTTCCCCATCCTTTGGCATCGGTCACATTGGCTGATGTATCTCTTGACATCTTGATGAAGCGTGGGCCAATAGTAGCCTGCCTGTAGAATTTTGAAGGCAGTCCTCTTGGCTGCAAAATGTCCTCCACAAGGCCCGTCATGACAGGTTAGGAGGATGTCAAAGACTTCCTCCTCCCTTACACAACGCCTTAAGATCTGATCAGGGCCAAGTTTGAATAGGTTGCCCCCGATCCAAGTGAATGAGGCACTCTTCCTTACAATTCTGCTTTTCTCTTTGGAAGATAGATGCAGAGGGAACTGTGCTGAGACTAGATAGTTTGCTATATCAGCAAACCATGGAGAGAGTACTGAGATAGCAAACAGATGTTCATCTGGCATCTGGTCGTCCACTGTGCCATCTTCACCTGCAGGTAAATCCAGTCTAGACAAGAAGTCAGCAACAACATTTTCTTTACCTAGTTTGTCAACGATAGTCAAATCAAACTGCTGCAACATAAGTAACCATCTAATAATACGAGCATTCACATCTGGTTTATTCATTAAATATCTAATTGCAGCATGATCAGTATGTACAAATGTTTGATAGCCAGTGATGTAGTGTCGGAACTTGTTCAGGGCATGGACCACGGCTAGGAACTCTTTCTCAGTTACAGTATAGTTCAGTTCTGCCTTGGATAAGTTTTTGCTGACAAAGTATATGGCATATAGGAGTTTTCGTTCAACCTGTCCTAAGGCTGCCCCTATGGCTTTGTTCGAGGCATCAGTGTGGATGTGGAAAGATAGGGCCCAGTTTGGACCTCTTATTATCGGGGCGGACACCATCTTATCCTTTAATTCATTCAGAGCCCTTTGGCAGTCGTCCGTACATTTGAACTCAACATCTTTTGCTAAGAGGCCAAACAATGGCGAGGCTAGCTTACTGGAGTCTTTAATAAATCTTCTATAATATCCTGATAAGCCTAGGAAACTCTGAACATCTCTTACTTTCTGAGGAGGTGGAACCTTTTTGATGAGAACAATTTTATTAGGATCCACCTGCAATCCTTGGTGAGAAATGGTATGTCCTAGAACGGTCCCTTCAGTCATCAAGAATTCACATTTTTCAGGACTAAGGGATAGGTTCATCTCAATGCACTTGGTTAAGACCTTTCCCAGATTGGACAATGCTTCTTGGAAGTTGGACCCATAGGGAGTGAAGTCATCCATATAGATTTCCACCGAATCATGGACCAGCTCAAAAAATATGCTCAATACTGCTCTTTGGAAAGTAGCAGGAGCGTTGCATAACCCAAAGGGAAGGACTCAGTAAGCAAAGGTACCCCAAGGACAAGTGAAGGTGGTCTTATCTTGGTCTTCCGGGCTGATTTGGATCTGGTTATACCCGCTGAACCCATCTAGGAAAGAGAAAAACTTCTTCCCCGCTAGTCCATCCAACACTTGATCTATGAAAGGCAGAGGAAAGTGGTCTTTCTTGGTGGCTTTATTCAGTTCTCAGTAGTCCACACAGATTCTCCACTCTCCATTTTTCTTGGGTACCAACACCATAGGGGACACCCACTCGCTATCCGAGATGGGGTAGATGAATCCTGCATCCAACAGTTTGTGCAGTTCTTCTTTGACAATGTCCTTAAGGGCTGGATTCATTCTCCTTTGAGGTTGCCTGACTGGTTTACAATCTTCTTTGATGTAGATGTGATGGGTACAGACTGAAGGATGGACTCCTTTCATCTCCTTATAGCTCCAAGCGAAAGCATCTAGATGACTGTCCAACAGACTATACAGCTCCTTTTCCTGGGAAGGAGATAGGGAGGAGCTGATCTTTAACGTTCTCTCAGGGACAAACTCCACATTTTTGACTCTAGAAGAGAGTGGATCGGTCACACAAAGGTCCACTAAGGTGCTAGCTTGAGTATCTTCCACCAATTTCTCTAAGGACAATGCACTGGGAGGCGGATTCTGAATCAAGGTCTCAATCAAATCATCCTCAGTTTGAGGACCTCCCCTGGTGGTTTCTAAGGTGCACAAGGGTGCAGAGTACACCTCATCCTCTTCTCCTCCTTCCAACCAAAGTGGTAAGTCATGCTCTAATAGAGGTTGGGCAGGAGGGTATAGGACTAGCTGCTTGGACATAGGACCATTTTTGATGGTCATGTTTCCTGCTCGGTAGCTTATGTAAGCATCCGCAGTGGCTAACCAAGGTCTTCCCAAAATAAGGGGGTATCCGGTAAGCTTTAGCTTTGGCTAAAGAACCAAGAAGTCCATAGGATACTCCCAAGAGTCAACAGAGACAAAGACATCCTCCACAATCCCTTCGGGAGTCACGGTGGAGCGATCTGCCAACTGCAGGACCGTCGAGGTCTTCCTTAAGGAACCTTGAAGGTTGAGTTTGAGCATGGTATCCCTGGTCATCACGTTAATGGCAGCCCCTAAATCAATCAAAGTGTGGGGTATGATGGTGTCATTGATGTGGACATCAACTACAGGACTCCCAGGATCCAAATACTTTGGACAGATTACTTGCCCCAACATAAGATCAGACAGTTGTCCTATGACATTGATGGTTGAGGCATCTCTTTTTCGCCTGCTTGGGTGCCTGAAACACTTTTCCTTAACCAATTTGTTGTATATCGGTACATCTTTGATGGCTTGGAGAAGTGGTATTCTCACACACAACTGTTTGAGTTCTCCCAGAAGCTCATTCTCCTCTGGGTCGGGTTGTGTGGTTACTATTAGTCTCTCAGGAAAGGGTGGAGTGGTCTTGGGTTCACTTTCCTGTTTATCTTCCTCGTCCTCTAGGGGAGGAGGTTGGCGATCCGGAAGAGTCTTCTCGGATTGCAGGTTGATCCCCTGGATCTCCACAACATAGGTAGGGCAGGTTGTTTCCCCGGTATATACCTTCTAGGCTTGTCGGTTGTTGGGGTTCGGGTTCGGTTGAGCAGGCATTTGGGGTTGTCTTGGAGGAGCAGGAGGTAATGGTTGTGGTTGAGTTGGTGGTGGAGGCAAAATGGCGGGAGGAGTGTTGTACTAGGGCCTCCACCCCGGTTGAGGTGCATTCCACTAAGGCCATGGCTAGACATGTGAGTGAAACAAATGCGTAGTGGGTTGAGTATGGTATTGAGGTGGGTAAGACCAGGGAGGATGAGCAGGGGGACCCCAAGAAGGCATAGGAGGAGATTGGTTGGGGCTATAATAGGCTTGGGATGTCCCTTGCATCCCCTGCTGGTAAGGTCTAGGTCCATGCGGCCTTCTTTGGTTGAGGAAGTAGAGAGGTTCATTGGGTTCCTCAGTTCCTTGGTACATGGCCTTAAACCCAGGTAAGGTTGGGCATTGTTTTGTGGGGTGGTCCTCCTCACAAACGAAGCATACCTCTACCGAGTGTAATGGACACTCGTTCTTAGGGTGCTTCCTTGTACACCTAGGACAGAAGATGGCCAAAGCCCTCTCAGCTTCCTCTTTCTTTTGCTGGATTCGGAATGTATCAAGTTGCATGGAAATGGTCTGTCTCACCTCACTTTTGAGGTCCTCCAGCTGATTAACAAACTCATGCTTGGAGAAAGTAGCACTAGCTGAAAGGGGGTTTCCCCTACCTCTTTTCCGGGCTGCCCTAGAGTGGTTTCTAAACACAGTATTTATATCCTCATAAGGTAGTTGGTAAATGTCTCCTCCAGCTAGCATGTGAAGGGTATCTAGAAGGTCTTCAGGGACTCCTCGGATCAGGACCAACTTGAGAGATTTAGGGTCGAGTGTGCACCTGGCCCGTTTATAGCTAAGTTGGAATCTTTCCTCATAATCTTCTGAAGACTCATCATTTCCCATGGTCATCCGAAAGATCTCTCCCTTGGCTTCCTTGGACCTACAGTAGTCTCGATATTTGGTATTGAAAGCTTGCTTCATCTGAGCCCAAGTGGTGATACTGTTTCCAGGTAAGCCCATGAACTAGCGCAATGCTGCATCCTTGAGGGTAGAGGGAAACAGTTTCAGTTTTTGCTCATCTTCTATATAGTCATAGGTTCGACAAAGGACAGCAAACTCAAACAGGAAGGTATCATGGTCTTCAGTAGTCAATCCATGGAAGTGAGGTAAAGCGGAGGGGCTTATGTTTTTCATTTTCATGTCTCCATTGGTCTCTTGGATGGGAAAGGCACCTTCTATTCTCTCATCTTCTCTTCCATTCTCATCCATGGCTTCAAGTGGAGTGGTTTCTAACTCTTCTTCTGGTATAGGATCTTCGTATATCTCAGGAGGCTCGCCTATAGGTTCTTCTGGGTCACTGTCACCAAAGAAGAGAGAAGGGTGACTCAGTGAAGTGGTGGGGGTGTTGGGTAAGAATTTGCCGGTTTTATCTCTGTTCCTACGAGGCATGAAATGGAAAGGCTTTTGATTGCTTTTTGCTTTTTCTGCTTGTACCTGCAAAACTAAAATAGATTGAACTGCAACTAGCTATCTTGCTGAAATGAAGATGCGGAATTGAAATGAAAGCAGGAAAGGACTAAGCTACGTTGCTCAAATGAAATTGCAGGAATGAAATGCTAGTCTACGCTTGCAGAATTGAAATTGCTAATCTACGCTTGCAGAATTGAAATTACTAATCTATGCTTGCAGAATTGAAATTGCTAATCTACGCTTGCAGAATTGAAATTACTAATCTACGCTTGCAGAATTGAAATGCTAATCTATGAAAGCAGGAAACATCTATTTTACTTTTGCGGAAATGAAATTGCAGGATGGAAATGAAATAAACTATTTAACGGAAGGCGAGTGTAGAAAAATAGAAGGAAAGCAACAATCACCAATACTCTGACGCTTCCTCGGAAATGGCGCCAAAAAGATGGTGGGCTCTAGTATTGCAGCAATAATGCTACAACTCCTGGGGCTCCCTTCTTTACTCTTATCAACCCGGTAGTTCGTAACAAACTTGGAAGCGACGGTGCTGTATGCACAAGTACTAGCTCTTGCCGTAGCTGTCACTTGGTCAGCTGGCACAAGTCCGCTAGGGGCTCAAGCCAACATCTATAGGCTCTTAGAAGAAGCTTTGTACCTGATGGATGGAAGCTAACTCAAAGGAAGTTGATCTACTTGCAGAGAGAAACTGAAAGCCAAAGAGTAACATAAACCCTAGCAAACCCTAATTCTACCAGCTAGTCCTACTGATGCAGAGGAGAGGATGCAAACTGTTGAAAAATATGCCATTACTTCTACAAAGGTAAAATGCACATGCCTATGCTATCTCTATCTGAAGAACACATCTTTTTGTATTTTTGATTAAGTTATCAGAATTATCATACATGTGCTTTTAACTGGCTTTTCACTGTGCAGGGGTGGATCAAGAGAGGGAAATGCTTGGAAAAGGTTGGGAAGGCGCAGAGAAGGTCTAAGGAGTCCCTAACACCCTTCCAGAGAGTTTCACAAAGTTTGGCTATCCAGCAACCTCACTTGTGAGCTTCTACAGGAAGTCTGCAGGGGTTCTACAAGATGTTTCAGGGATTTCTACAGGATGTTCAGAAATTTCTACAGGATGTTCTAAAGTTGGATTTTAAAGGATGGGTGAGTGAAGGAGGATGCATGAATGGATAGAGAGGTAGGGTAGGGGTCTGAGATGGCCCAGTGACTGATGGATGAAGTGATGAGAGGATGTGGAAAGCTAACTTGACTTAAGGAAGGCTAAGGCAATGGAAGGGCAAGAGGGTAGGGTTACGTGGACAGAAGAGTAGTTGTGAAATGCGGAGGCTAACTAGGGGATGGAGCAGCTGGCCTGGACGAAGCTTAGGTGGATGGGAGAAAGATGGATATGCCCTGCACGGTGTGTACTTAACTGAATCAACCAAATCCTGCATACAATCAAAATCTTAGCTAATTTATCCGAATTGTCAACGAAACAAATGAACAACAGCTTTATTTCCAAAGAAAACCTGTAGGAATTTACAGGGTAAGTTCCTCAAACAGAACACCAAAGGACACCGCTCACAACCAGATCGCAGATCAATACACCAGTATTTCTGACGTTGTTAAAACCCTCAAAGAGGGAAACAGTCCACGGCCTGAGCCAACGCGACCACTTCAGGCAATTTATTAATAAAAGAATGAAAATTTACATAAGCTTATCTCATAGATGGATTACCCTACAAATGACCCTCCATGCGCTTTAAATAGAATTCATGGACCAATCGGGTGTTAAGCCACAGATCAAGTGTCGGTAATACCGAGGAGAGAATGAACCGTCGGATCACTACATATTGTGACCGTCGGATTGTAAGTTACAAAATGTACAAGGTAAAGAAACACACTTTACCTAACTCTATACCTAACTCTATACTAGACCAAGTTGTACTTAACTATTTCCTATGTGTCGGAATATCCTAACATCCCCCCTTAAGAACAACTTGGGATAGGATTGAAGGATTTACAAATATGACACAATAGGAAAAGGAAGGAGGCACTAGAGCCTATCCCCCCTTAGTGACAACTTCCTGAACTCCAACCATAAATCGAAGTTTAGTGAACTTCGCCTCTATGAGAGCCTTTGTAAAGATGTCTGCAACTTGATCATCTGTTGAACAATATTGCACTTCAAGAACATGGTCATGAATGAGCTTTCTAATGAAGTGCATGTGGAGTTCAATGTGTTTGCTGCGCTGATGTTGGACTGGATCTTTGCATAGCTGAATGGCACTTTGATTATCACACCAAAGTGTAGACGGATGCTGCTGCTGAAAGCCAAACTCTGACAGGATCTGACGAAGCCACAAGGCTTCCTTACTAGCTTCTACAACACCACGATATTCTGCTTCTGCTGAAGAAAGAGAAATGGCACCTTGTTTCTTGCAAGCCCATGTAATAGGTTCTGAACCAAGAGTGAACACATGACCTGCAATAGACTTTCGATCATCAGGGTCACCAGCCCAATCGGAATCAGTGAAACCAACCAATAGAGGAGATGCTTCGACACTGTAATGAATTCCAAACTGAACTGTACCTCGAACATAACGAAGTATTCTTTTAGCTGCTTTCCAATGACTTTCACGTGGGTTTTGCATAAACCGAGCAACAAGGCCAGCAACAAAGGAAAGGTCAGGATGAGTATGGGTTAGATACAAAAGTTTTCCTACAAGTTGACGGTATAAGTTAGCATCAACTTCAGGAGAAGTACAAGTGACTGAAAGTTTGACTCTAGACTGAAAGGGAGAAGGGGCTGGCTTACACCATGTGAAAATGGCGTAGAATATCACAAGCATACTTGGAGTGAGAAAGGGAAATACCTTCCTTGGATTGCAAGACTTGAAGACCGAGAAAATAATGTAAATGTCCTAAGTCTGTCATTTCAAACTTCTTTTTAAGGCTAGACTTCACATGGTTTATAAGGTTGGGATCACTACCAGTCAGGATAAGATCATCAACATAAAGAATAAGAATGATAAGAGACTTGCCCACTTTCTTGGTGTAGACAGTATTGTCAGAATGACACCTAGAAAAGCCAGATTCTAAAAGAAAGCTATCCATTTTGGCATACCAAGCTCGAGGAGCTTGCTTGAGACCATAAAGGGATTTCTTAAGCTGACATACAAGGGTGGAGTCTATTTTTATGAAGCCAATGGGTTGTTCCATGTAGATTTCTTCATGCAAGTCCCCATGCAAGAAGGCAGATTTAACATCCATCTGATGGACTTCCCATTTGAACGAGGCAGCAAGGGAAAGAACAAGGCGGATAGAGTTCATTTTGGCAACAGGGGAGAAGGTTTTAGTGTAGTCAATGCCTTCAACCTGTGAAAAACCTTTAGCAACAAGACGAGCTTTATGTTTATCAACATTCCCATCTGGTCCATACTTGGTTCTGTAAACCCATTTGCATCTAACAAGTTTTCTTCCCTTTGGTAGAGGAACAAGATCCCATGTATCATTCGCCAATAATGAATGATATTCTTCATTCATAGCTGCTTTCCAATCTGGATGGCCTAAAGCTTCTGCAAAGGTGTCAGGATCATAATTTACTGGAGCTTGAGCCAGTAAAGAAGAGGCTCTGTCAAACTGAGAACGTGTGCGTCGTTGATCTGTAGGATCACCGGCAAGATCACCTGCTGCATCTCGAGTAGCACGAACCCATTTTGGAAGCTGAGGAGCTGAAGGAGGATCCTGAGATGGTGGGGGAGGATTGTCATCCTCATTTTCATCATCTGAAGAAGAAATGTTTTCAAAAGTAGAAGAGATAGGGAGAGATGGCACATCCGCCGGACTAGGCTCGCAGGCCAATATATTTTCATCAAATTTTACATCTCTTCTAATGATAACATTTTTGGACTTAAATGGAATAAGTCTATAGCCTTTGACATCTTCAGAATATCCAACAAAAGTACATTTTTCACTCTTAGGTTCTAAAGCTTTATGCTTTTCATCTGGAATATGGGCCCACGCTTCACTTCCAAAAACACGAAAGTGACTTACATATGGTTTGATTGAGCTCCATGCTTCTTCTGGAGTGATATTCTTTAAAGCCTTAGTAGGAGTGCGATTTATTATGTAATTTACACAGTTAATTGCTTCTACCCAAAAACTAAGACCAAGTCCTTTAGATTGTAGCATACAATTAGCCATTTCCTTTAAGGTGCGATTCTTCCTTTCAGCTACACCATTTTGTTGTGGAGTATATGGAACAGTATGTTGCATTTGAATTCCATTCTCAGTGCAAAAGTTGATGAATGTGTTTTTAACATATTCTCCGCCGTTATCGGATCTTAGCTTAAGAATTTGATGTCCAGATTGTTTTTCAACAAAGACCTTGAAGGCCAAAAATGTGTTAAATACTTCACTCTTGAGTTTTAAGAAGTATATCCAAGTGCGTCTGGAGAAATCATCAATGAAAGTTAAGAAATACTTGCAGCCAGAGAGTGAAACAACTGGAAGTGGACCACATAAATCACTATGCACAAGCTGTAAAGGGGCTGAGGCGTGCCAAGAGGCACGTTTTTCAAAACTGTCCCGATGATGTTTTCCGAGTACACATCCGGAACAAACACCATCTCTGCAAGATACCATAGGAAGACCTCTCACCATATTTTCTTTACATAGATGCTGAAGGGAGTGATAGTTTAAGTGACCAAATCGCTCATGCCAAAGTTTGCTCACTTCATTGTTATGAGCAACAAATACTGAGGGAATATTTGATGACCCAAAGTTGTGAAACTTATACAACCTTGTAGAATCATCAGCAATGCCAGTAGCTAAAATCTGTTTAGGATCTCTTAGGTCCTTAATTACAACATCGTGAGGCGAAAATTCAACGATTTTACCTTCACCTGAATGGGTTATCTGATATACAGATAGAAGGTTGCAGGATAAGGTTGGAACACATAATACATCATTAAACTGACCATTTTCTAGATGAATAGTTCCAGTCCCTACAACACTAAGAGATCTATCATCACCAACATATATATTTTTGGTGTTACAATCATTTAAAGAAGAAAACATGGCTTTGTTTTTGGCCATGTGATAAGAAGCTCCAGAATCAATGAGCCACTCATGAGAATGAGAAGAAGATACATTTAGTGCATAGCCAGACCGAGATCCTTGACAACCACATGCAGAAAGTGCCATTCCTGAAGATGAAGTTGAAGTTGAAGATTGCTCCAAATGGATGTTATGCTTCTTCATTGCTGCTTCCAAGGCTTCCATCTTCTTAAAGCATTTGGATTCTAAGTGGCCATCTTGATTACAAAAGTTGCAATGTCTATCAGTCTTCTTCCCTTTGTTTTTATTTGTCTTATCATTTTGTTGAAATGATTTTTCATTTTGAGGCTGAAATTGCTTAGGACCCTTGTTTGGTTTAGGACCATTCTTTTAGGATATGACTTCTTAGGATTCTTTGAATTTGGTTGCTGCTGGGCGGCTAACGCTTTCTTGGAAGAGTTTCCAAGATTAAGAAGACCAAGGTGTAAGAGTTTTTCTTGTTCTCTTATTAAAGAATCACAAAAGGAGTCAAAGGAAGGGGACTTGTAGTCTGTTCCTTGAGAAATGAAGGCTTCTCTTGTAGAATGGAAGATGGAAACAAACACAGAGTAGGCTGGTCCCAACTTAGTAAGAATGGAATAGATAAGGTTACTATCTTCTTTCTTAACCGTAACACCTTCCAAGAGATATCTAAGGGTCTTGAACTTGGACAAGAAATCTTCAATGCAAGAAAAATTATTAGGGTCCAATGTAAGCAACTCATTTTCAAGTTGATGGGCTCTAAGTTCATTTTTAATCCCAAAAACTTTACTGATTTGTTTCATTGCTTCATCAGGAGTATCAAGTTCTGCAATATGGAATCTAAGATCTGGAGAAATAGACATCCCTATCAATCCACGTGCTTGATCTTACCTATTTTCCCATTTAGCAGCCTTATCTTCATCCTTCAGTTTCTTTTCTTGGCCTGAGGCTATTTTGAAGAGACCTTTACTTCTAAGTAAATCCTCAATGTAGGACAACCATTGGAAGTAGTTGGTGCTGTCAAGGGTAACTTGGTATTGAATTTCCATTTCAATAGAAACTGAAGCTAAAGATGCTGAAACTAAGTGTTCCAATGGATAGATCTCGAAAAATTAGGCTGGTTTAAAAAAAACGGCTTCCAGATGAAGAAGTTATGGCTTTTTGAAAAAAAGTTGTTGAAGATGCCGACGAAGTGCGGGAATGTGCGGAAATGAAAAATCCGCCCTCACAAAAAGGAGATTTGAACCCACGACCTCTAATCTCTTAAAATAGCTTTGAACCAATTGAGCTATACAAAAAATTTGAGAGAGAGAGAGAGGGGGGGGGGGTTGATGCTTTGGGTTGTGTGCTTGCTTTGAGAAATCTCTTTTTCCCTACAAAACAAAAACCACAAAACCCAACACGGACATGCAAAGAAAACGAACCTTATAGCTCGAAGCTAGCTTTAGCCGAAAAACTAAATATTTTCAAAAATGAACCTTGCGGCTCAAAGTTAGCTTTAGCCGGAAACTAAATATTTTCCTCAATGTTTCTGATTTTCCGAGATCACACTAAGGCGCAGGGAAAAGAGCATACACATGAGAAAAATCCTTCTTTTCTGTTTCTGACTTGCCCAAATCACACAGAGGCGCAGGGCAAAGAGCATACGCAGAAATGAAAGCTATAGATTCGGTAATAAAAAAGGCTAAATAAACCGAAACCGAAATAAACTGAGAGAAAATAACTGTAAACTGCAAATAAACACTGTATACCTCCAGATCTTAAAAATGACGCAGCTAGGGCTACCGGAAACCTTTTCGCGTGAAACGAAAGGGGTTCGTCACTGGAACAGATGCTCCCAACATAACAGAGTAGTCCTCTCGTCCTGAAAGCAGTCAGAAACAATAGATCTAGGAAACGGCAGTCGGATGCAGTTCTACCGGCTTCAGATTTTGATCACCAACGGACGCGGCCCTCAAATAGCTCTGATACCATGTAGGAATTTATAGGGTAAGTTCCTCAGACAGAACACCAAAGGACACCGCTCACAACCAGATCGCAGATCAATACACCAGTATTTTTGACGTGGTTAAAACCCTCAAAGAGGGAAACAGTCCACGGCCTGAGCCAACGCGGCCACTTCAGGCAATTTATTAATAAAAGAATGAAAATTTACATAAGCTTCTCTCATAGACAGATTACCCTACAAATGACCCTCCATGCGCTTTAAATAGAATTCATGGACCAATCGGGTGTTAAGCCACGGATCAAGTGTCAGTAATACCGAGGAGAGAATGAACCGTCGGATTGTAAGTTATGTTAGTGTCAGTCTTCCCAGCCTTCCTACAGTGATCAAATGTGCTCTTACAAAGTGATTTTGAAGTGTCAAGGTCAAATTTTGTCATTTCAGTGAGTCTTCATGCAAAATTGGTCACTAGGCATTAGGTCTAGGGTTTGCTTTCACTCTTCTCAAAGTTGTCCAAATGGCGGTCCATGTCATCATTCAGCTGAGTCTATCATCATTCATAGGGTTTTCATTGTCATTTCAGTGTCTAATGAGTCATTTTACATCTTCTTCATGCTTCAGTTGTGCCTTGGCAAGGTCATTTCCCTCTCCTAGGGTTTTGAAGGCAATATCTCTTGGACGGTCAAATCATCGGCAAAACTTGTTTCCTGATGTTCATACACCTTCCCCTATCCTTAAATTACCTTATCAAACACTTCCCATCCCTTAGATCCGCCAAATTCCTCATTTTTGCACAAACCCTAGTTTCTAGCTACAACCTGGCAATTTTCTAGGTTTGGCCTGTGTTTTTCCCTTTTGGACCCCTTCCCCTCACTCAATCTCTGAGATTCCACTTTCCCCTACTTCCTAACATCCCTCCCTACTTCCAAAAATTTTCCCAAAAATTTAGAAGCCCCCTATCCCCTTCATTTCGCTCCATTTCGACAAAATTCCTTGTTTCACACATCGGGACAAGTTGCACTCAAATGATGTTCCAGAGCAATAAAAGATGAATTTTGGAAACCTGAGAGAGGTTTTTTTCCATAACATGCCAAAGAAGAAAAACCTCCTTCACTTTTTGTACAGGTGTCATGGTTTTAGAGAAATGCCAAAATTACAATTGCCGGATCCAAGGCGGTTGGCCAAGGCACAAAAAAGGAGAAAGAGGCCCGATTCCCTCCATATCTTGGCTGAGGCCTCACTGAAGGATCAAGGCACTAATTAGCCCAGCCACAGCTCAAATCCCAAAAAATTTTGAGAATTTTGGGTACTTTTGGCATTTTTTGGTAATTTACAGGTTTTGGCTCCTCAACGGGTCTCACCCCCGGTGAGACCCTTTGTCATGGTAGCTCCTTTTTGCAAAAACTCAGCATTTCTAGATTTTTCATGCAAAGTTACATATGCCTATGGATGGACTTGAATTTTTATGGAGTTTTGGGCCTCCAGAAGGTCAAAATACATAAAAAATTTGACTTTCTGCCACTGTTTTGAACTGCAGAAAGCTGTCTTTGGAGAATTGATTTTTAATAGGGAAAATGAACTCCAAATTCCAAAATTCTAGTTGGGTTGGAAAGTAGACTCGCAGACCTTTCCAAAGAGCTATCCTGCACCCAATTCTGACACCTGCAAGTGCCTCAAACAGAGCTCCCAATGTGCGCAACCCGTTGAGAAGATGTGCGCGACCCATTGAGCAGACTTTGCCAGATTGCATTATACAGCCCAGAAAACGCAGATTTGACTCAGTTTGACTTTTTGGGGTTGAATATTATTATCTTTGATGTAATTATTGTAACTCTAAGACACTTTTACTCTTGTTTAACACTTCTAGAAGATTCATTCATGTCAAGGGTAAATATTTAATGAATGGATTGGTTTCCTAGCTTATAGAGGCAAGTTGTTTTGACTGCCTAGATTTTAGTGCTCAGTTTAGAATTAGTTGAAACAGCTCTTAGAAGGATTAGCTCGACCCCTAGAGGCAAGGGAAGAGGTTGGCTTGCCTATATTATGTATTTTCTTAATCATTTTCAGAGGTTGGAAGGTTGGACTCTTGAGGGAGAAGCTATCATTGTATTATCACTTGTATCTCTGCAATTTTTGGCTAAGGAAGACCAGGGTTTTGCAGTCATCTTTGGGATTCTTGTGGACTCATGTGTTGATGGTGTATTTCTTCATGTTCTTGTAAGCTTTTTTATGTGATTCATTTCTTTTCTTTACTGCTGCACATTAAACAAATGAAGTGTTAAAGTATGAATTCATGCTAGCCATGCTCTGCTTTTAAATTTGTTTAATTTCAATGTTTTCTTCTGTCTAAAGAGAATTCAAAGTGATTGTTTGCTCTCTTTAGCTCCTCATCTTTCATTCCTGACCATTCATTTCAGTTAAAGGCATCAATACAGGCTCCTACCTCGCCCCAAAGACCCCCCTGCAGAAACTGTGTCAAATCCCCGCACCCTAAATTGCAGCTCCTCAAATTGCCACCAAAAAACCCCAAAAACCCCCAAATCAATCTTTCTAATCAGTTTACTAGCCTAATATCAGTGTTACCCGTTTGGTCATCTCATCAATTGAAGATCTACAGAGATTGACCGGAGCGAGCCTTCTCCTGCCCCGTAGGGCTAGCTACGGGGCTGAATGGTTTGATGTTGCCTTGAGGTTTACCTTTCTCAGCCTGAGGTGAAATCTCAAGCGCTAACAAGTTAAAAAATGTACAAGGTAAAGAAACACACTTTACCTAACTCTATACTAGACCAAGTTGTACTTAACTATTTCCTATGTGTCGGAATATCCTAACAGAACCATGTACAGCACTTAATCAAAGAAACATCTAAAAAGGTCTGAATGCATGACTAACTTCTACAAATGAAAACATTACACCAAAGATTGCATGGTCAAGCAAACTAGTGTTTTTGTTGAGCAGCACTAGTTCTACAATTCCAGCCCCTGATCCAATAAGGGAGAGGTGAAACTGAGAGTGCAGGCAACCCTTTTCTGGAGCTTTTATCAATTCTTATCTTATCAATCTATTCTACACATCTGAAGCAATTCTATTCCTCAACAATGACCTACTTAACCAACACAACTAAATCTAGCTCAACAAACTTCGTTTCAAATGCATGAAAGAAAAATCACAGTGCTGAAAGGAAAGATAACAATACAAAGAAGGAGGCCCTAGGCTCTCAGGTTGGGCCCAACCCCGAGAGCTATGGCTCCTATAAAAACTCAGAGCTGATATCAAATCTGACTGCTTCCCATTATCAAAAAATAATCATAAGTCAAGAGTTATGCCAATAATGGCTACAAAAGAACAAAACAGAGCTAGCAGCACTGAAGTGCAAAATGTGCAAGAGTTTTTCAAAAGTCCTTTTCGAAGGCTGAGGCCTTAAGATTTATACACTACGAGGCCCTAGCTGGCCTCCTAAATCTATGGGACTTGGCTGCCCAAACTGTGAGTGAACAGCTCCTTCCAAGAAATTTGTTTGGCTGCCTTCTAGATCCGATTTTGGTGGCCTTTGGAGCTCGGAGTTGGGGGTGAAGATCCCGAGGGAGGCTATTTAATGCCATAGACAACCCCCCTACAAATCCTCAACCCAAGCTTGGCTGTCTCCTAGCCCATGTCTGCTCGGTTTTGCTCCAACATGTGTCAAAAAATCCTGAAATGAGCACGTGTTAGCCACCTAGGAATAGTGACTACCCTTATTCATACAAATGACATAAACATACTAAAAAATAATGCATAAGTTATGAAAAATGAAGGATTGAACCAGGGTAGTTAGGCCAAATGAGCCCAAAATGTTACCAAATTTGGGGCTCATCAACCATCGAGCTACTTAGCTGCCCAATATGAGCAACAACCATAGGATTTTGGGAGCCCAAATCAATGGCAGAGACGTGTCCCAATGAGTGACCAGATTTGACGAGGTTATAGAGCAAGATCACATGGGATTTGAAGTCTGACAGGGATGATGAGTTGGCAAAAGATTCAGTCTCGCGGGCATTCTTGGAGCAAACGAAAATAACGACTGTTCAAACATGTATGAGAGAGATGACGCACTCATCCGTTCAAGAATAAGTGACCACCTCTCTGTGAAGCGTTACGCAGTGACTGTAAATGTTGAAAGAAGGGATTTGGATGGACAGAGGTGGGGAATCGGAAGCCGAGAAGCGGAAACGAACAGTCAGAAAGCCAATTGGCTTTAAAGCCATGAACTGACAGAGAAAGAGGTAGAGTTAGTTAGACACAGAAAGCTGAGAGCAGAGAGATGAAGCTGAGATGACCTGCAAAAGCAAAGGCAGCATCAATCTAGACAGAGACAGAGAGAGTCAAAGAGTCTATGTGCTCCAGAGAAGGCTTGAGAGGTTCGAGCGAACTCCTCTGTATATGCTTGTCATGTATGAGTCTCATATTGAGCTCATACTACGGTGACCAATAGAGGTCGAGTTTCAGTAAGGAGAGCCTGTGTACTCCAGAGACTTGGGGGATCCAAGTACAGTCCTACTGATTTGTATCTGTTGTGTGAGACTCAAATTGAGCTCACTATTGTAAAAACTCTGCTTTGAACACATAATAGAGAAGCCACCACAAAAGGCTTGACCAGGAGACGTAGCCCAAGAGTGTTGGGTGAACTCCTTATTAAACTTGTTGTGTTTACATGTTTGCCTGTTATGTTTTCTATAACTACTTCAGTGCCTATGTATTTCGCAATCTTATCGATCCGTTGCATAAAATAACATAGGCACATCCATGTACATGAGTCTGTAATACCTTAATAGTTTTTCTTAGATCAATTCCAAATCAGAAACCTTAGACACTCTCATAAGCTTTTGTGACATCATCTATGGGTCTATGGATGTTATCATAAGCTTGTGTTTCAACGTCCAGGGAATAAAATGTCCAGTTCTGTGCCAGCGTCTAGGAACTAGAAAACCCTAGATCAATGCGAGTTTCAATCTTGAGATTGCGGACCCTTGTGCTAACTTTCCTCCGACAGACCTGTGCGAACCAAGATAGTAAGAGAAGAGAAAATGACTTGATCAATGTGTCCAAATGAGCTTGGGATCTCTTCTATCTATAAGATTTCTTGAGGGTCCACTTGGATTAAGTAGTTACACATGTGGTTAGGGCCAACCCATTCCATAATACATGTATGAATAAAATAATTCAAAACTCAGCTTCCGCTTGTCCAAATAAGGTGATCTTTAGGTCTATTTTGGTCCTCCTGAAAAGAGGAATCTAGTGAAATCATCATCTCAGTCATTTAAGTTGTCCAAAGTGGAATTTGACTACAACTACAAAAATTAACAAGTGACATGGAATTGACATGGCATGAAAGGTGGTAGAGAGACAACGTGGTAAATTATGTGGTGGGATTTGAAATTTGTACCAAGGGGTTGTTTTGTAAGGATTTTCTTGTTAAATATTTTGAAATTTTTCTTTATTTTTAAGTCTAGGAAAAGGCCATCCAAGTATCTATGCCTTTGGGGTTCAAAAAACTATGTTTGTGTGCAAGTGACCTAGATTCAAATGTACATGAAGTCAAACAGATGGTCAAAGTTTCAGGGTAATTTTCGTTCCGAGGTATAATTTAAAAAGGAATATTGCCATATGAGAGGTTGAACCCATATGAAAATGTTGCCTAGTTCAAAGACCCAAATAACAGATCTCTAGATCAAGGACCTAACATACATATCAAGGTGGAGGTGGACCCCATGCCAAGCTCTATAACATATCTAGCGTATCAAGTAATACGGGGGTCGAAGCGTGCAGCATTGTTGATTGATTCTAAATGTTGGATCCTTAGATTGACACTTGGTTATAACATACAATTATGAGGGCTAGGTAGCACAATTCCCTAGAGCTTATGAAGCTATAGTGGAAGGTTAAACGGATTAAGTGCTTAGTCATGGGGTATGGTCCCATGGGCAAAGTTGTAAGGTTCTCTAAGTGTTGGTCACCAAATTTTGAGGTCAAATAATAATATTAAATTATTGAAGGTGATTATCGGTCCATGATAATTAAATTACCAAGGGTGGAAAAGCCAATGACCCCGTCGAACCATAATATATAAATACACGAGTAAGATGATGATCGAAGGTAGAAATTGTGTGGATTGCATTATACAAAGAATTGAAGTGCACGAGCTATGTGAGTATGGTAATGTGTAGAGAGGCTACATGATTGAGTTTTTGGCTATATACACAATATTGTTTTCGAAAAAAGAATACAGAAAGAGAAAACAAGAGGAATGACAGGAACTATGAATTTATACGAATATGAGTAGTATATGTTGGTACGTGAGACACACATAGAAGGGAAGTCCTAAATTATGAGATATAAAGAAGTGATGGTACTAATTTGTATTACAAGTAGATTCCAAACGTGAGATATCGAGGTTGCATGGCTAAAGACGGAAAAGAGACGCAAAGAAGAAACTAGATCGAATATGAACACTAAGATAAGATATGAGCCAATGGAGAAGAGTTGCAGAGTAGACTAGAATAGATTTAAAAAGTTGTGATCAAATATTGGCTAGAGGAGAATTGTTGAGATCTGGTTAGTAAAAGATTAAAAAAAATAACTGTGTGTGAACAAAGCGCGACACACTAATCTGGTAAAAAAGGGTGTGTGAGTGGAAATTCCATGGGTTAATACCATGGATTGATGCTCGTAGTAAATTAAGGGACAAAAAATATAAAATTAGAATAAAACACTTGAGGAGAGCTTAGCTTGTGTATAGGAAAAAGAAATTAATCCGAAGAAAGAATATGAAATTTAGTTAAGAAGAACGGCTGAGTCCGAGTATAGGTTATGATCCTATAAGAAACATAATGCTCTAGTGGACCAAGAAAAAGTAAATTGGTGTGGGTAGAGAGAAGAATGGTAGGAGTGGTAAGAGAGATGAGGTAGGTCTCGGAACATATCTGATTGCATAAATGATTTGCAGCTGACCTAAGAGTAGAAGAGACTATGAGTGATTTGAACACATCTGATCCGTGTTAGAAGCTTGATAGTAGTGAGAGGGGCGAGCAAGTGAATAAATATTGTACTCTTATGGATTAATTTCACTGATTTTTGTCTTTCTTTCACAATTAACTGAATAATTTTTTATTTAACCAACAACACATTAATTAATCACCAGATGCATATATATAAACCATGTGAGAAACAATACAAATTATCCATAGGAAACATATAATCATAAAATTGTTGGAAATAATACTGAGAGGGGGGGTGAATCAGTATTATCTAGCAATTTAATAAATCTTCCTTATTTGATCTTTGAATTATTTTAGCATGTCAGTACCATAAAATAATGAGCATGAAAAACAGATAGTCACACCAAAGAACACAAGATGTAAGGTGGAAACCCAATGTGGGTGAAAACCACCTGCTACAATATGTCTCTATCT
The DNA here is from genome assembly GCA_031772625.1 of Pinus tabuliformis. Lineage (NCBI taxonomy): Eukaryota > Viridiplantae > Streptophyta > Pinopsida > Pinales > Pinaceae > Pinus > Pinus tabuliformis. The sequence goes on from CM062816.1 coordinate 57,751,480, forward strand.
TCTTTCAATTTAGAAACTTCTTTTACAATGATTTTGTACTGGTGCAGTCCTTTACCAGTACGCAGGTTGCAACCTGCAGAGAGCTACAACTCTCTCTCTCTCTCGTTTTCCAGTCTACTCCTGGAAGGGAGCTACAACCCCCTACTTCTTTTCATAAAGCATCAGATGATCAACAAGTACATAACAGATATAGATCACTACAGATATCAGATCAGCAACAACAGAACTAACCCAGAACACCTTATCAATAGAGAAATTCAATCAACAGAACATCTTAAAACAGAGACGCAGTTTTTCTTTCGGTGGCCTGCGACCAGACGCCGTTAACCTTCTGCTACTCTGCGTCCACACGCAGATATCCTTCTGCTCCGCTGCGTGCCCACGCACTGTTCCTTTGACTGCTCTGCATTCTGTTGCTTCAGGGACGCACCCAAAGATACTATCGCGCCGCGTCTTTCGCTACAGAGACGCACCTGAAAACACTATCTCGCCGCGTCCTTCTGCTTCAGAGACGCACCTGAACCTTGATCGCCCTGCGTCCCCACGCAGGTCTCTCTCTACTGTGCTGCCTCTCGGCGCACTTGCCCTTTACAGTACCTGCGTCCCGGCGCACTTTCCCTTCACTGAACCTGCGACCCTTTAGATATAAATGATATGAAGGCTTCAGGACAAACCCAAACAGTCAGATCTACAGATCTGATCATGCGCCATAGAGATCACAGTCCATTAGAAGATTCGCCCTCTTAGATCTGGACTAGATCTCACCAAATAAGATATTCAACCCAAGACAATTGCTCAATCCAAATGAACTCCTTTGCTTTATATAGGCAAGCTCCTCCCCAAAACATGGAACAATACCACGAGCCGACACCATAGAAACATAAAACTGTCGGCTAGATACCACACAAGAAACCCCCACGTGCTTTTCTCTGCCTTGAAATGTGTGCACTGGGTAGACGCACCCCGTGAACGGCTGGCCGGCGTCCCTGGACGCGGGTTCTGCATGGTATACCTGCGGGGACGCACTTTCTGAACCGATTGCCTGCGTCCTTCTTAATTTTTCAACAAACTGAGAGCCTTACCACTGGAGTTGCCATCAAGTACAACATCTGTAACATACAGTCATACCAGATAACATAATGCCAACAATCTCCCCCTTTGGACTTGATGGCAACCTCAACCTGGCAACCTCAACCTTACAAGCTTCAGCTTCATTCTCCCCCTTTGACATCAAGGGCAAAGGGTATGCTCCCCCTTAGCTCATGCTCCTCCAGATCTGCAACAAATAACCAGAAATCCACCATGAAAGAGATAGAGACATATTGCAGCTATTTCCAAGATCTCCTTCTCCATAATGCCAACAATGCATTATGTGCTCCCCCTGAGCCTTGTACCACCAATAAGAAGATGTTCAACAATAAGATGATGCATCAACAACCCCCAGCTTTTGCCTGAGGTATTCAAATGTGTCCCTGGGCAATGGTTTGGTGAGAATATCAGCAACTTGTTCCTTGGAAGGAACATACTCCAACTTGACTTTCTGTTCAAGCACTTGTTCCCGGAGAAAATGGTACTTGATTGGTATGTGCTTGGTTTTTGAATGCATAACAGGGTTCTTTGAGATGCTGATTGCACTTGTATTATCACATAAGATGGGGATTGGTGGAGTACAAGTGATTTGAAAATCCTGCAAAGTCTGCATCATCCAAAGGAGTTGGGTGCAACAAGATGCAGCAGCAACATATTCTGCTTCAGCTGTAGATAAGGCAATGGAACTCTGTTTCTTGCTGAACCAAGATACCAGTCTGGAACCCATAAAGAACGCACCACCACTTGTGCTTTTCCTCTCATCCACGCTTCCGGCCCAATCTGCATCTGTATAAGCATGAAGAGTAAGATCTGTATCTCTAGGATACCATAAGCCATAATTTTGAGTCCCTTGAAGATATTTGAAAATTCTCTTTACTGCCTGAAGATGAGTCTCCTTCGGATTTGCCTGAAATCTTCCAACTATTCCAACTGCATGCATGATGTCCGGTCGGGTACCTGTCAAATATAGTAAACTTCCAATCATAGATCTGTAGGTTGGTTGATGTACTGCTGCAGATTCATCATTTGCACTGAGACTACATCCTGTGACCATGGGTGTACATACTGGTTTTGCATCTTCCATGCCATATTTCTTCAAAATCTGCTTGAGATACTTGGTTTGAGATAAAAAGATTCCTCCTTCCTTTTGTTGGATTTGCAAACCAAGGAAATATGTCAGTTCTCCTAGCAAGGACATTTCAAATTCTTTCTGCATGACCGAGGCAAAGCTTTGACTCATAGCTTCTTCATTGCTGCCAAAAATAATGTCATCTACATACACAACAAGTATTAGCAATTTGTCATTTTCAACTTTTATATACAGATTGCTATCTGCTGAACCTTTTGAGAAACCTTGTTGATGAAGATATTTGTCCAACCGGTAGTACCAAGCCCTTGGAGCTTGTTTGAGACCATAGAGAGCCTTTTTCAATCGGCATACAAGATTTGGATCATTTCCAAGAATGAACCCATCTGGATGTTCAATGTACACTTCTTCTTCCAAGTCTCCATTCAGAAAGGCTGATTTCACGTCCATTTGAAATACTTTGAAGTTTTGAAAACTTGAGAGAGCAAGGAACATTCGGATGGCCTCAAGTCTTGCAACAGGAGCAAAAGTTTCTTCAAAGTCTATTCCTTCTTGCTGCGCATACCCTTTACAAACAAGTCTGGCTTTGTTTCTAATTACTTCTCCATTTTCATTCAATTTATTTTTGAAGACCCATTTTGTTCCGATAACATTCTTATCCTTTGGTCTAGGAACCAGCTCCCAAGTGTTGTTCTTTTCGATTTGCTCAAGTTCTTCATCCATTGCTTTCACCCAACATTCATCTTTGCATGCTTCTTTCACATTTTGTGGTTCAGTAGAGGAGAGTAATGCCAAATAGCTTGAGGCTTCTGCAACTGTTCTTCTTGTTTGTACACCTGCTTCTTTCTGCCCCACAATCTGAGATTCTGGATGATTCTTCTGAACATATCTGGATGGAGTTTTCTCTTCTATTCTTGTCTGCTCCTCTGGTTCTTCTTGAGGTTCTCCTTGGGGTTCTTCTTCTTCATTATTCTGTCTTTGAGGGTAGCCTTCATCTTCTTCTATATCTTCATGATGTACTTGCCTAGGAATATATCCCTTCTCATCAACCACTACATCAATGCTGTCAACAATTCTGCCAAGTCTTTTATTGTAGCATTTGTATGCTTTGCTATGTGGAGAATAGCCAAGAAGAATGCCTTCATCTGCTCTAGGTTCAAGTTTGCCAAGCTGCTCATCAGTATTCTTGATATAGCATTTGCTCCCAAAGATTTTGAAGTGCTTTACCGAAGGAGTCCTGCCACTCCAAAGCTCATGAGGAGTTTGAGTGCTGTTCACCTGGACATTTGTTTTGTTGAGAATAACAACCGCAGCATGTGCAGCTTCACCCCAGAAAGTTGCGGGAGTTCCTAATTCATCAAGCATAGCACGAGCCATTTGTTGGATTGTTCTGTTCATTCTTTCAACAACTCCATTTTGCTGAGGAGTTCTAGCTGTAGAGAATTCTCTCCTTATCCCATGTTCATCACAGAAATCGAAAAATTCATTTGAAGTAAATTCCCCACCTCTGTCGGATCTGAGGCACTTAATTTTGTGACCTGATTCATTTTCAACCAAGGCTTTGAAGGATTTGAATTTTTCGAATGCTTCATCTTTGTGCTTCATAAGTCCTAACCAGACAAACCTGGAGAAATCGTCAATAAATAATATCAAGTATTCCTCTCCTCTAGGTGTTATTTTCCTGAATGGACCACATGTATCTGTATGTACTAGCTCAAGAGGCATGCTAGCTGATCCTTCTTTCTCTGGAAAGTTAGTCCTGGTTTGTTTTCCAAACTGACATGATCTGCATATGGTGTTGTCAGGAATTTTGATATCTGGAAGATCGCGAACTGCCTGATATTTGCATGCTTTCCTTATTTGTGAGAAGCTTAGATGTCCCAACCTTCGATGCCATAACCAGTGCTCTTCATCCTTGCTTAGATAGCATTGTTGTTGTCCTTCTTCAAATATGTACAGATTATTTGGAGTTCTTTTGCCTTTGAGTACTGTTTTACCTGTATCAAGATCACGAACAAGACATCCATTCGATCTGAAAATAACCTCGGTTCTTTGATCACACATCTGGCTGACACTTAGAAGATTATGCTTCAATCCATCAACATACAAAACATTTCCAGCTTTGACCTTTCCTTTTAACTGAGCAATGCCTTTTCCTTTTATAGTTGCAGGAGTATCGTTTCCAAAAGAGACTTTCTTTCCTTTTTCTAGAACAGAATAAGATTCAAGTTTTTCTTTATCACCTGTCATATGCTTCGAACATCCACTGTCAATGTACCATAGATTTTCCTGTCCCTCTGCATAAAATGCTATTCCACATCTTTCTGTTTGAGGTTCCTTTATTCTCCATGTTTTGGTGCTTGAGGCTTGCTCCTTTTTCTGCTGAAACCTGCTCCTGCATTCAGATTCTTCATGACCAAAGTTATTGCAAATAGAACATTCAACTTCATTTTCAAGAACCGAAAAGTTGTTATAGGTCCTTTTTGTCATCCCTATCATACTTCTTTGTTTTTGAGCTTCCCTAGTCATGATTGTTTTATATGCAACACATTGAGCTGCTTTGTGACCAAAATTATGGCAAGAAAAGCATTGTCCATTGAAGAAGCTTCTGCGGTTATTGAATCTACCTGCCAACTGATTGTAATTTCTATTTTCATCTATTCTTGAACCAAACTGAGAAGATTTTACCTGTGGCTGGTTGTAGCTTTTGTTCACCCTTAAGATGGATTACCCCTGATAGTTTCTGTTTGTATTTTGTCCCTGCTTTACCTGATTATCTTCATTGTTCTTCTGCTCATTTCTTCTTGCCGCATCAAGATAACTTTTTGAGGTGGATGCTTGAGAGGTTTCTCCATTGTAACCCAAACCTGTCTTGTTTAGAGGAGACCGCTGCACATTGATAATCTCATCCAAAGTTTCAGATCCTTTGACAAACTTAAGATTAATAGCTTTTTCTTTCTCAATTTCTTTTCTGAGACCAACAATTTCACCTTCTAGTTTTTCAAGATGTTTTTCTTTTTCATCAATTTGAAATTGTAGAGTATCAATGATCACATTCTTTTCTTCTATACATCTCTTGAGTCTAGTAATTTCATCATAGAGGTTATTCACATCTACAGCATCCTCATAATCATCATCTTCAAATGCCATTAACAACTTATATTTATTACCTTGTTCATCTTCATCACTGTTTGATAAACCATCACTATCTTCATGGGTGTAGTAGCTTTTCTTATTTGCACTTTGTTTCTTGTTCCATCTAGCAGGTTCCTTTCCTTTATCCTTATAAGGACATTTTGCAGCATAATGACCTACTCTTCCACAAGCAAAGCATTTGAAAGGTAGCTTACCTCTGAACCTTCCAGAACCCCTTTGAAGATTTCTGACAAAATTTGATTCTTCTTCCTCTTCTTCTGGAACATGGCTTGCTTCATAGTAATCTTCTTTACCTGATGCCTTAAAAGCAGCTTCCCTTCTGTCTGATGGACCTCCCTTTCTCATTTCATAAGCAGTTAGAATTCCATGTAGCTGAGACATAGTGAGAACACGGAGATTTTCCTTTTCTTCTATTGCAGATACTTTAGATTCAAACTTGGGGGATAATGATCTTAGAATCTTTTGAACTACTATAGCCTCTTTTATTTCTTCACCCAAATTTTTCATACAATTAACAATCTCATCTACCCGAAGAAAATAATTAGCCACACTTTCATCATTATACATCTTGAGAGTCTCATATTGAATCCTGAGAGTTTGAAGTTTAGCTTGTTTTACCTGTTCATCTCCTTCATAGCTCGTGACCATTTTGTCCCATATCTCTTTTGCTGATTTGAAGTGCATTACCTTCATGAATTCTGTTTGGGATATACTTCCTAATAGAGTATTGACTGCTTTTGCATTTGTTTCATACTTCTTTTTCTCAGCTGGATCTGTAGGAGTAGCTGAAGGAAAAGCATAGCCTGTTTCTACAATGTCCCAAACTTCTGTACCAAGAGATTGAAGATATGCAGTAACTCTTACCTTCCAATAATTGAAGTTTGTCCCATCAAAAATCGGTGGCCTGATTGATGCTTCTCTCTCGTAGTTGCTCATGATGAACGATCTACCTTCAAGCGATCAAGCTTCTCTGAAGGACCTGCTCTGATACCAATTGTTGGAAATAATACTGAGAGGGGGGGTGAATCAGTATTATCTAGCAATTTAATAAATCTTCCTTATTTGATCTTTGAATTATTTTAGCATGTCAGTACCATAAAATAATGAGCATGAAAAACAGATAGTCACACCAAAGAACACAAGATGTAAGGTGGAAACCCAATGTGGGTGAAAACCACCTGCTGCAACATGTCTCTATCTTCTTTCAATTTAGAAACTTCTTTTACAATGATTTTGTACTGGTGCAGTCCTTTACCAGTACGCAGGCTGCAACCTGCAGAGAGCTACAACTCTCTCTCTCTCTCGTTTTCCAGTCTACTCCTGGAAGGGAGCTACAACCCCCTACTTCTTTTCATAAAGCATCAGATGATCAACAAGTACATAACAGATATCAGATCAGCAACAACAGAACTAACCCAGAACACCTTATCAATAGAGAAATTCAATCAACAGAACATCTTAAAACAGAGACGCAGTTTTTCTTTCTGTGGCCTGCGACCAGACGCCGTTAACCTTCTGCTACTCTGCGTCCACACGCAGATATCCTTCTGCTCCGCTGCGTGCCCACGCACTGTTCCTTTGACTGCTCTGCGTTCTGTTGCTTCAGGGACGCACCCAAAGATACTATCGCGCCACGTCTTTCGCTACAGAGACGCACCTGAAAACACTATCTCGCCGCGTCCTTCTGCTTCAGAGACGCACCTGAACCTTGATCGCCCTGCGTCCCCACGCAGGTCTCTCTCTACTGTGCTGCGTCTCGGCGCACTTGCCCTTTACAGTACTTGCGTCCCGGCGCACTTTCCCTTCACTGAACCTGCGATCCTTTAGATATAAATGATATGAAGGCTTCAGGACAAACCCAAATAGTCAGATCTACAGATCTGATCATGCGCCATAGAGATCACAGTCCATTAGAAGATTCACCCTCTTAGATCTGGACTAGATCTCACCAAATAAGATATTCAACCCAAGACAATTGCTCAATCCAAATGAACTCCTTTGCTTTATATAGGCAAGCTCCTCCCCAAAACATGGAACAATACCACGAGCCGACACCATAGAAACATAAAACCGTCGGCTAGATACCACACAAGAAACCCCCACGTGCTTTTCTCTGCCTTGAAATGTGTGCACTGGGTAGACGCACCCCCTGAACGGCTGGCCGGCGTCCCTGGACGCGGGTTCTGCATGGTATACCTGCGGGGACGCACTTTCTGAACCGATTGCCTGCGTCCTTCTTAATTTTTCAACAAACTGAGAGCCTTACCACTGGAGTTGCCATCAAGTACAACATCTGTAACATACAGTCATACCAGATAACATAATGCCAACAAAAATCATAAGCACATCAACACACACATAGGGACATAGGATATAAGGTGGAAACCCAAAGGGAGAAAACCACCATCCGCTTTTCTCGACCTCGATCTTCCTCTTATTAATCAAAATCTTCTTTTTACATAAACACTGGCCACCACCAATGTGCAAGCCAAAACTTGCTATCATGAGAGAAACCCTTGCTCTAGGCCACTACCTAAGGGGTGCTGCTATACCCTAAATCTACAAGCCACCAATTTCCTCACTGAAGGTACCAACCTTCAAGCTCTTCTTGTTAAAAAAATGTAGAAAGAAAGGCTCAATTTGACTTTAGCCTTAGTCAAATTGAGTAAATCAAATTTCTACATCAGTAGGACAAATTGGAGGCTGTTAACTAGTGTGACATATCTCTTTTCACTCAGTTAGCTCCGTAAATTCGAGTTAGAGGGATTGGTGTTTAGTTATACATGCGTGATTGCTAAATTTTAGCAATCTAGTTCAACTATTTTCAGTTGTATTCAGTTAACTAACTTCTAACTATTGATAGAGTCCATTGAAGTTCATTTGTGTAGTGGGACAACAATCTAACTTAGATATTTGTCAATTAACTGATCAATCAACCCAAAATAGCTAATGCATGCAAGGAATTTGAATTCCTCAGATGAAGTGGAGAATACAAGGTAGTGTAACATCTTTTGTATACTAGTCTGAGTGTACAGTTGTTGCATGAGTCAAGAGATCAATCCTTGGGAATTGCATAAGAAAATAGGAGGAAATTCCTACCTTTTAGGGGCCAATTTCCTTAGGAATTACATAAGGAAATGGGAGGCTAAATGAGAAAATAATTGGCTGAGTGTTTTTCGAGAGTTTCTCATTCAATAGAGAGTACAATTATTCTTTTGCAAGTTATGCTTAGAGATGGAGCAAGAAATAATAATAGTTTCTCTATTCAAATGATTAATGCAAAGGGAATTGAGGGGGTTTTACTAGTTGGTTTCCCATAGAAATCACTATGTACTTGTGGTTTTTCTTGTTGCATGTCTATGCATATTTTTCTAAATTGTGATTTCTATTCCACAGATTAGTAGAGTAGAATCGTGTCTCTTGTTTTTCAGTGTGAAATCTTGAGTAGTTGCAATTTATATCAAATTTCTACATGGTATAAGAGCCTTGAAATCACATTAGAACCAATATTTCAAACTTGTCTCTCAAGAATTTCGATTTGGTAGCTTCAGTTCAACAATTTTCCTTCAATATCGGGAGAATGCATTTCAATGGACTGAGACTGGAGTATGCCCTGGAGGGTAGCTTAAATTTCATAGCCTAGAAGGAGAAAATGGAAGTAGTGCTTGATAAAAATGGTGTGTTAGAATATGTTAAAACTGACATTGTAAAACCCTAGTAGTCTGATGCACAAAAAATAGCCCAGTGGAAGAAGGATGTTGCAAAGACCAGGATAATTCTTCTGGAAGGTGTGAGAGAACATGTGGTCTCAATTATCCATGAAAATAGACACAATTTTCTATGTGGATGACACTAACTGAGCTATTCAAAAATAGTAGTGACCATAGAAAATTGGCCCTGAAAGACAAACTTCAAAACATTAGAATGCAGAAGAATGATACTATTCCACAATATCTCTCCATATCTACACAAGTTTGTGATTATTTTGGAGGGGTTGGGGTGAATGCTGCAGAATATGACCTGGTGAGAGTAGCTCTTCTAGGTCTTCCAAAATCCTGGCACAATTACCAGGACTCTGTGAATGGAAGTGAAAAATTATCTAATTGGGAAAGATTGTGGTCTGATTTGGTTCAAGAAGAGTTTAGGAGAAATAAAAGAGATGGAACATCATCCAAAGCTGAGGATGAAGATAATTTTGCATTAGTTGGAAAGGGGAAGAATGGAAAAGAAAAGAATACCCAAAGCAAACCCTAATCTAGCCAAAATAATGGCAAGAAGAAAGACTTGAGAAATATGAAATTCTTCCATTGCCACAAATACAGGCACTATGCAATTAAATGTCTGCATAAGAAGTCTACCAGAAGCCTTCAAGAGGAGAAGGAGGTGAAGAAATGGCTTCAAAATTTGAATTATACTTCACCCTAATAGCATGCATGACCAACACAATTATGGGGAGTGTGTGGTACCTTGATTTTGGTGCTTCATTCCACATAACAAGGTGCAAGGAGTTTTTCAATAACTTGGAGGAGAAGGATCTCCAGATGCATATCAAAATGGGGGATGATGGGAGGTATAGTGTTGCAGGAATTGGTACTGTCACATTTGAGAGGGAGAGACCCTATCCTCTTCACCTCAAAGATGTTATGTTTGTATTTGGGATGAAGAAGAACCTGATATCTGTAGCAATATTGGAAGATCATGGCTATGATGTATTTTTTTGTAAAGGGATTAAAGCCTTCCTGAGACACATAGATACCAGTAAAGTGAAGCAAAATGGGGTTCAAGTGAAGAGCCTATACAAAATTGAGGTGGGAGATTACACTACATTGAACAGTAAGGCTGAAAAAGTGTTGAGTCAAGATGTTGGAGAACTATGGCATGAGAGTTTGGGGCATCTACACCATGGTTCCTTAAAAATCATGTAACAAATTGCCACCAATCTCCCTAAAGACTCCCTTGACCAACAGGATGTCTGTAAGGGATGCACATTTGGGAAATATGTCAAATCCACTTTCCATGGCCGAGATAGAAAAGAAAATGCAATATTGGAGCAAGCCCACTCTGATGTTTTTGGACCCTTTTCCATAACCTCCACAACAAATCATAAGTATGAGGTTATTTTTATCAATGATTTCTCTATAAAATGTTGGATCTTATTCATGTGGACGAAGGTTGAAGTTTTATCATTTTTTTAATTCAAGGCATTGATTGAGAAGGAGACTGGGAAGAAGGTGAAGGCTCTCAGGCGTGGCAATGGACGTAAATTTATTTTGCATACCTTCAAGGATTTCTGTGCAAAAGAAGGTATTTGAAGGGAACTAATAACACCCCATAACCCACAACAGAATGGGGTAGATGAGAGGAAGAAGAAGAGCATAGTGGGAGAAACAAGGGCCATGTTGCATGATCATGGGCCACCATTGTATATATGGGAAGAAGCATGAAACACAGTAGTCTACTTGTAGAACCAGAGTCCTCATAGAATACATGACATGATGACACCGAAGGAAGCTTTCTCTAGGAGAAAGTCTGATGTGTCTCATTTCAGAATTTTTGGAGCTTCAATTTATTTCCATGTCTCCAAGGATTTACAGAAGAAACTTGAGCCTACAATAGAGTTGGGATTTTTTGTAGGATACACTGAAACTCCACACAATTATTGCGTTTATTTTCCTTCACTGAGGATGACAGTTGTGAGGAGAGATGTCAATTTTGATGAGGAGAAGGCCATGATATATTCTTTGGAATAAGAGATAAGTATCCCACCGGAGTAGGAGCTTCTAACTCTAAAGGAGGAACCTCATGATCAGCTTCAGGAGGTTGTGGAACAACCACATGTAGCGAAGGAGACAAGAGATAGAGTGGAGGCACCCACTTAACCATAATCTTCCAAAGAGGGGAAAAGAGAACCAGAGAAGCTGATAGATTGTTTCAGGATGATAGGGAGAATGTGGGAGCACCTACATCACAATGCAGATAGAGGAGGTCACTTGATAAGTACATTGGTTACATGGCTCTCATGACAAATCTCATTGAGACAAATCCTTCTTCATTTGAGGAAGAAATTTCTCAATCTATTTGGGTTGATGCCATGGTAGAAGAATATGAATCGATCATGAAGAATAATGTATGGGGGGTGGTGCCGAGGCTAGAAGGGAAATAAGTGGTTTCTTCTAGATGGATATACAAAGTGAAAAATGCAGCTGATGGGAGCATTGAAAAGTACAAGGCCATATTTGTGGCCAAAGGATTCTCTTAGTAGCAGGAGTGGACTGTGAGGAAAATTTTGCACTAGTTGCAATATATTCCTTAATTAGATCCATTCCAGCATTGGTTGCGCAGATGGGGTGGAAAATCCACCAGATGGATGTGATGACCGCATTTCTCAATGGTGTTGTTGAGGAGGAAATTTACATAGAGCATCCAAAAGGATTTGATACATACAATCAGGAGTCACATATGTGCAGACTCAAGAGAGAATTGTATGGTCTCAAACAAGCGCCCCGAGCATGGTACACTTGGATCAACAGTTATCTCAATGGATTGGGCTTCACCAAAAGTTAAGTAGATGCAAACCTCTATCACATTGTGGTAGATGGTAAGTTGTTTATTCTTGTTTTATATGTTGATGATTTAATATTGACAGGTGATGACAGTTGATCCACTATTGCAAAGATGATCTTGAAAGGGAATTTAAGATGAAAGATATCGGCCTAATGCATTACTTCCTCGGGCTAGAAGTATGGCAAGGAGATGGTGAATTGTTTGTGTCCAGATTGATCTAAAAGGGATTGACCGAAAATTCAAAGTCACCGGTTTTGAGTGAAAGAAACACCATCACATAAAGCTCGGAAAAATGTTCCAACACAACTTGAATAGGAAAAAACTGCCTTCTTATGAATAAGTTATGCAAATTCAAAGTTTTTAGGCCAAAATCCAAAAAGCCAAAGTCAAATTGGACAAAGTCAATGGTTAACTCATGGTTCTGACTAACACGAGGTGCATCCAGAGACTGAAAAGTGTCATCATGGGGTTAGTGGCATATGGACCAACCGCAAGGCAACACATGGCCCTATTAGAGGGTGACACGTGGCCTTTACATATTAGCCAAAATTATGTTAAAAATTTGACGAACCAGACAAGATTTGATCCCAAGACCTCTGCATTGCAAATCTGGCACCTTACCAATTGGGGTAATATTTGGTTCTTGTTATACATATCTTGCCACTTATATTTGAAGGGGTAAGGTTGTGTATTTAATAAAAAAAATGGCGGAGCCTACCAAGATTGGCGGCCCCGCCATATCTAATCTCCACTATACCTCGACCAACACCTCCGCGTTGTGGTGATAAGGCCTATGAGCAATTAATTTTATTGTTTATAATATACAATGTATATGGTTACGGTGTGGGGTGGTGGGTCTGTTGACCCCACCACCAAATCATTTCAATTTTTTTATTATATATTATATACAATGTAATGTATTACCAAAGAATGACGGGGAGGTCAAGATTTGACCCCTTTACCTCTCGTTTTTTATTATAAAATATATACCATGACACCACAAGAGACAAATTGTATTTTTATGAAGCAAGAGGAGTTTTTATGCAGAGAGGGATAGTGAGACAACAAAACTTTGGACAGACATTCTAGGCAAACTAGGAAGCCTTTTTCAAATCTAAAAGTTTCTATAGGATCCAGAGACATATAAGAACACATCAGAGTCAGTTTGCATTGTAGTTAAAGTATTTTTATATGTACTTTTGATGGATTTTGAATAAAAATGCCTCCCCATTAAAGACTGGTCCTGGAGAGGTAGGTTTGAAGATAACCAAACTCCATTATCAATGTACTGATGTCATTGTCTCTTATGTGCTTAGTTATTACTCTTTATTTTATGCTAAATTTCCTTTCAAGTTGCCTATGTAATTAAAGTTGAGATTTGTTTAACATTGAATCTAAATACATGCAAACACTTTTAAAAGACTAACAAAGAAAGTATCAATTTCGATAGGGATTTCAGATCAAGTGGTGTCAAAGAAGTTATTGATAGCTTGGTTTAAAGTGTGCATGATTGCTAGGTGAAGAAGAATTTATCAAAGTAAACATGGCTAAAGGCTTGAAATGAGGACGTATGCAAGAGTTGGAGGATGTTAATCATAGTCTTGAACAAGAAAATGTAGAGCTAAAAAAATTGCTCAAAGCCGCAAATGACGAGAAGTGAACATTGCATCTCGAGCTGCAAAAGGCCAAGAAAGAGCAAGTTGGAGAAAATTATGCTATACCTCTTGTAATCAGAAATGACGAGATGTGTGTACATTCAGAGAATATGTCATATATGCCAACCACTCAAGATGAAATTGGGGATACCTCCTATGTGCTAGTCATACAAGAAGATCAACAAGAATCTTTGTCTGGCAGTAAGGCATGCGATATGTCAGGTGGAAGAATGAACAAAAAATATTCACAGCATGCATGTACTAGGGATGATCATCTAAGGTATAATAAAGTTAATTTTTCTAGCATTCCTTTTGATTTTAGGAAGATTGGCGATGTGAAAATTTTATGGCATAGAAAACCATGCACTTTTTGTGGGTTATCTAACCATTGCGTTGCCAAGTGCTGGAAGAGAAGAGATTTGTACAGGAAGATGATGGCCATGAGGAAGAAGGAAAAGTATGAAGAAAGTATTCCAAGTTTTCATGACGAGAAGAAAGATATGAAACGATATTGCTCGTACTGTAAGAAATATGACCATGACAGAGAACATTGTTGGAAGCTACACCTTGAACAAAAGCCTAAGTAGTTCCAATATCGGAAAAGGAAGTGAAAGGGAAAGCAGGAAGTGGATCGAACAACACAACAGAATCATGGACCTGAGTCTGAACATGAGACTCGTATTTTATTAATGGGGATCAACAATGAAATTTTCCCGCTCATGTCTATAAAAGTGAGAAAAGTAGCTGATCTAAAGCAAGAAAGAGAGATGGTGGAATCAAGTAGATCTAACCATGTTATACTTCAGGAGACAACAACACTACTGCATGAGGTTGTGTTGTGCAGACTTGGAAATAAGGGTAAACATATTGGTTTGTTTACATTAACATCTTTATTCTTATTATCGTTATTTATGTGTTGTACATGGGTTGTAGTAAAAGAAATAGAAACAAAAAGATGTGGAAACATGTAGACAACTAACAATGTGTTTTCAATTGTGATGGTGGTTTTACAACTAATTGTGATGAGACAGGTGCACAGGAAAAAATGGCTTGGTGATACAGGACAAGGGTAGGAACATTGTCTTCACATCAAAACCAAGTAAAGCATTTTGGTAGTCCAAAAGGTATTAGTGGGGAGGAATGATCTAGAATGATCACGAATGATCTGAAATGATCAAGAAATGATCCAAAATGATCTAAAAGGGATTGGCCAAAAATTAAAAATCATAAGATTCGATTGAAAGTAGTTTCATCACATAGATCTCTAGAAAACAATTTCAACGCAACTTGAATGGGAAAAATCTGATTTCTTATGAAGAAATTATGCAAAGTCAAAGTTTTCAAGAAAAACTCCAAAAAGTCAAAGTCAACAGTCAACTCATGGTTCCAGCTGACACAAGGTGCGTCCAAAGATTGACAAGTGTCATCGAGTTTAATGGCATATGGACCAATAGTAAAGTGACACATGGCCCTATCAGAGGGCAATACATGGCCTTTACGGATTGGCCAATTTTTTTTTTTTAACTGACAGGCCCGATGGGATTCGATCCCAAGACCTCCGCATTGAAAATCTGGCGCCTAACCAATTGGGATAATATTTGGTTATTGTTATACATATCTCGTCATTTATATTTGAAGGGTTAACGTTATGTATTTAATAAAAAAAATGGCAGAGCCCGCCAAGATTAGTGGCCCTGCCATATTTAACCTCCGTTATACCTTCGCCAATGCCTTTGTGCTGTGGTGATAAGGCCTATGGGAAATTAATTTTATTGTTTATAATATACAATGTATATGGTTACAGTGTGGGGTGGCGGGTCCGTTGACCCCCCAACCAAATCATTTCAATTTTTTATATATATTATATACAATGTAATGTATCACCAATGAACGACGGAGAGGTCGAGATTTGACCCCCTAATCTCTCATTTTTTATTATAAAATTTATATCAGTGTGCCGCAAGAGGCACAAGTTGTATTTTTATGTAGCAAGAGGAGTTTTTATGCAGAGAGGGGCAACGAGACAACCAAAATTTGGAGAGACATTCCAGGCAAACCAGGAAGCCTTTTTCAAATCTGAAAGTTGCTACAGGATCCAGAGACAAAGAAGAACACAACAGAGTCAATTTGGATTGTAGTTAAAGTATTTTTATATGTAATTTTGATGGATTTTGAAAACTTTGAATAAAAAGGCCTCCCCATTAAAGACCTGGCCCAAAGATGTAGGCTTGAAGACAATCGAACTCCATTATCAACGCACTGATGTCATTTTCTCTTATGTGTTTCATTATTGCTCTTTATTTGCTTCTAAATTTCCTTTCAAGTTTCCTATGTCATTTAAGTTCAGCATTGTTTAACGATGATTTTAAATACATGCAAACAACTTTTAAAAACTAACAAATCAAGTATCAATTTTGATCGCGATTTCAGATCATAGAGGCATCAATCTATGACTCTTAAATGCTTTGGAATAGGGGATGCACTCAATTATAATGTCACTCCATGCACATACCCATTTTAGCTACCTCTCTTTGTCACTGCATGCACAAAATTCTCTACTAAAACCAAATTTGGAAACCACACTTTAGTCTTGATTACAGTCTATCTAATATTACAACCACTTCCATTCACACCTCATCAATTCTACAATCCTTTCCTCTTTCAATGCACACAATATCTATGTACTGTCTCTTTATCACTCCATATGATGGAATCTATATCTCACCCAAAATAACACTTCATCACTCTCTTCCTCATCATGTCTCAATTGTGCACTGGAATATAGCTTCTTCTATGCATATTTTTTAATTTCTACTAAAGATTTGAGTGTTAGGCTCTGCATAGGCATACATGCACCGGATCTCACATGATTACACCATTTCACCTCCTTCAATATAACCTCTAAAATGACCACACCCAAGATATATTTAATAATAATGCACAACACTCAACCAAATATTCCTTTGGCCAGAAGCACAAACACTAATTATAAAACAACAAATCAATGTATTCAATAATCATAGAGACCAGATCAATTCCATAATGCATTTTTCCTCCTTCGATGAACGAACCCACATAAGGAATATTTATAATGTTTTGTATAAAGGATCAGATCCACATTTAAGTTAACATGCCCAATGCTAAATTTGACACTACCATGTGTGCATAAACCTCTGTCATACCATGCATATTCACTTCAATCAAATTATCTGACCGCTCTATTCAATCTCTCGCTTGGTGTACCAAAATCACTCTATGTGTAACCAAACTTGATCCATGTTGTTCCATATTTAAAATACATCTACACAGTGCCAAATTGACCCAATCAATAGGGACCGGATCCAATGAATACTTATGTTCAATTACTTGCTAGAGGCCACATCAAACGCTTCCTTGATGACCAAATCAATAATAATATTTTCCACTCCTCAACGTACCAAATCAAGAGCATTAACTTTAGCCAGATCTACCATAATTAAACATATTAATGTGTTCCATTACCTTTTCTCAATGGTGAATCAATGAACCATTGGATAATTAATGTGTTTATATTATGCCTTTGGATGTTTATTCAATCGAAACAAAAGCAATGAATGACTAGATCAATTGTGAATAAATTAAGTGACCAATCTTGACTAGATCAAGTATTTGAGGACCAAATGAGAAATGTGTTGATGCCAGTCCATTAATAATGAACATATATCATGCCACTAACTTGATAATCAATAATTAATTTCCAAATCAAAACTCACCCAAATCAACAAATAATCCTTGAAAATATCAACTAAATGATTACTCCATGATCAGACCCATGACACTATTCCATAATCAAGACAAATATCACATTCAAAAATTAGAAACTAATTCAAAATAATCAATTCCATGACTAGATTAGCTCCATAACCTTTAATGTATTCCAACATTAACATCATAATTAACACCATAACCAAGTCAATCCAATATCTTCAACATCTTTCCTAACACCTGTAGGACTTATACAACCTCATCACACCTTTAGAACCCATGTGACACATCAACAAACCTATGCAACAAATATATCATCATGATAAGCTCCAAAGTCTCATTGACATCAATTCCAACACACCGACTCCAAGGTTTACATCAATGGAAACACCATGCTACCAAAAATATAGACTAGAGGAGATGTGGTGTAGAACATAATAAAGTCTTGTATAGTATGTGAGAAGG
Organism: Pinus tabuliformis; assembly: GCA_031772625.1. Classification (NCBI taxonomy): domain Eukaryota; kingdom Viridiplantae; phylum Streptophyta; class Pinopsida; order Pinales; family Pinaceae; genus Pinus; species Pinus tabuliformis. The sequence continues at coordinate 57,769,240 of CM062816.1, forward strand.
CTAAGCTTGAAATGAGAAGTGCAAGATCAAATCCAACAAACACAAGAACATAATAGATCAATTTACAGATTTGAGATTTGGTTGAAATAGAGAAAGTATGATCAGAATTTGAAGTGAAGTGTGATGAAAGTGAGCTAAATAGAGTGTGAGGAATATAAGGTTTAGAAAAATGAAGAGAATATCAGAGGTTAAAGAAGTTTGAATGTTCCTATGGATCTGAGTTTGAAAATGGATGAAAAAGGGATCATCTAGGAAGAGTAGGTTGATGCCTATACATTTTAGGGGGTTGGTTCCTCCTTCAGGTTGGTGCCTGCAAAGTTTAGGGGGTTGGTGCCTCCTTTAGGATGATGCATGTAAAATTTAGGGGATGGGTGTCTCCTTATAGTTAGAGCTAGTAAATTTGATGTAACAGTAGGTTGGTTCCTACAACAATATTTTAACATAAGTTTTGTGGTTTTCTCCCTTCATGGGTTTCCACATACATTTGATGTTACTATGTGTTGCTTATCTAATTGTTTGTTTGATGGTTTGAATTGTTGTATATTATTAATAATTTTTAATATATGTCACCCACCCACCCCTCCCTCTCAGTATAATCATAATTATAACACGTTATTGTTAATAATATAGAGAGGTGTTGTGGACAAGATTTTGCATTCTTATGCAAGATGATTTTTTTGTGCGTGTGTGCATGTGTATCCACACACACACAAACAACAATTTTACTCATTTAACAACAAATTATATGACTTAAATATATCCTTTTTCTCCCATTTACCTCAAATACTATTGTCATGTCCATTGGTTTTTTTGGGTTTAATTTGAGGATATTCCCTTGCCCATCATATCTTAGGATTCATTTGCATAAAAATGAAATTGAGTAAAATATTTATGGTCACTTTATATTTCATCCAAGTTCACAAGGGGATACACCTATAAATCTATTCTAAGGTACTCTAATGCACTATCTATTCATTTTTTATCACACTAACTACTGTAAAAATCAAGTATCACTCCTCCAAATGTTATTTTGATGTATTATTAAGAGTCAAAGATTCATAGGATTATGACACGCATAACCATCTAACTTATTTATTTCATTTATTCTTTGAAAAATATCAATTTTAATTTATTATCGAAGAATTAGATCTTAATTTATTCATTTACTTGCAGTGAATATTATACAATTGTTGGTTAATTTGGGTTAAGATTTGTTCCTTTATCTATTTCCTTGCTTATGTGTACTCTAAACCTTAAAGTAGATTGTGACTAGAGTAGTTCTATTCCCACAAATATAATTCCCTCAAGTTGGTGACCATATAGGAGATGACATAACAAATTATTTTTGATAGATTTTCTCTAAATTCCCTTCACTATTAAACCTTAGGTAATTTCTCTCTTTACTTGTACACTATTTTTGAAAATCACAATGGAGTGTTAAAATTTATAGAGTTAAATTGTGTAGTTTTTTGAAACTATGTAATTGTTTTGGATGTTTTAAAAAAAATACACAAGTTTAACTATAGAAATTTGCACAATGTTAGCACACCGTGAAATCCTCCACTTGCACATGTTCAAGTAAATGTGGGGTAAACAAGGTATTCCATACATGACAAAAACCTTTAATAACTACTCACACAACTAGATCAAAGATCACAACACCAATATTCTTATGTGGTTAAAATCATCTAAAAGGGAAACAATCCATGGCCCCAACCAACATGGCCACTTGAGGCAATTTTATTTATTCATTTTTTTTTTACATAATAGGGTTTTCACAATCAATCATCATCCATGACACTCCATGCTCTTTAAATAAAGATCACAAACCAATCAATGTTAAGCTACCAAGCAATATCTATTAGTATCAAGGATAATATGAGCCTTCAAATCATTTTATGTATAGAACATATCGTGGCCATCATATTACAATGAAACTAAGGAATACTAAAGAAACACACTTTTATCTAATAGGCGCATTAGACCAAGTTGAAATTAACTAACTCCTAAGTGTATAGATATTCTAACATCCCCCCTTAAGAACAACTTGGGATTAAATCTAAGGATTTATAATGGTGACATAATAGGAGAAAAAAGGAAGTGTTAGAGCATATCCCCCTTAATGAAAACTTCCTGAACTTCTAACATATATAGAAATTAACTTGTTTTCCACTGATTTCATGATCATTCAAGAACCCTAAATTCCACAGGGCATATCTTATAAAGTATAATGAAACAATGTTTAAATTTTTTAACACATGTACATCGTGCTTCCATCTCTTCAAAATGTCATGACCTGAAACATTCTAAAAGATAAGTTATAGTGAAACTCCAACTGACCTGTTCGAAATTGCTTTCAGAAACATTAAAGAAACCTAACTTCCACAAGGCATATCTTAGAAAGTATTATAATGAACCAATGTCTGAAATTTCAATCACATGCACTGATAGATTTCACCTCTATCTCCACAAAATCTCACCATTTGAAACATAAAAAAAAAAGGCTACAGTGAAAATTCCAAAGTTCCTTGTAACTGATTTTTTACTCTCTCCTTTTGGAATGATATTCAATCTTTCCTCATCCACTTTTTAAAAGAACTCTACATTTTCACCACATATTTTATCATAACCATTCATGAAGGGACATTTTAATTCAAAAGGAAATGATTGCCATTAATCAAACAATTAATTCCCCTATTTTTTCACTTTTCTGCATACCATGGGAAAATATCATTGGCTTTCAAACCCATGGGTTTGAAACTCCCATTTCACTTTTTACTTTTTCATGTATAGCCCATTTTTTATTATACGTGTAATGCCTTAATATGGCATTAATAACAACATTAATCATTTGTCATCAATGACAATAATTCCAATAGGGAGTGGATCAAAATCCTATTGGTCAAGAAAATACTACGCAACCTACAATTATTCAGATAGAAGATATAATCACAATTTATAAGTCTTCAACACAAATCACAATCATAGAAATTTCTAAAACCATTTCACCTAAAAGTATTATCACATTTCTTTCTATTAGAAGTGATTTCACTACTTCCTTTGTGTTAAGTTTGAATCGATTGGATCTTGTTGAAAAGAAGTATTTTGCCTTTACGGAAATATTTTTTCAATAAAAGAAAAGAATTCTTAAAAGCAAACCACAAAGAAGGAAATTAAGTGTGTTGTAAAAATATTCCTCTTAACAATACTTGTCTAGAATATAGCTAGTAGAATGCTAGATGAAATGACCCAAGAGACTGCATCAATGCCGAAGGATTTGGCTAATGAAAATGACCAATCTATTAATGAATTAATTTCTAAACTAGATAAGTACAAGACTCAGCTTGCATAATAAAAAAGAACGTTGAACAGTAAAAAAATATGAGTTATAAGGACAATATCAAAAAGAAAAATGAATTAGCTAAATCAATAATTTACTTTTCTAGTGTATGTAAACACATGAAATTGATATAATAAATCAAAAGAATTCAAAGAAAATGGATATTAAAACTAATAAAAAAAATATGAATTTGGAAATATTATATATCAATTTTTAACTGTGAATCAAAACCTTAAAATAACAATTACAACAACTTCAAATTAAACAAAAATGGTATATAATTTTTAAAGAAAAAAGCTAATACTATCCATCTCCATCTAAAAAGTATTAACTCAAAAAATATATCTAAAATGGCCAAGGACAAATTTAGGTGTTCTTGGATAGTTGAGGTATAAGGTGATCAAATGTTAATCACGGCATTGAACAGTATAATTAGTGGTATAACGAGTTATGGAATTTAGTTTAAGATATTATGAAATATTACCAATTTCCATATTCAAGACTTATCGGGCAAACTTTTCCAATTCAACACTATTTAATCAAATTTAGAAAAAAAAAAATGAGATTCAAGCAAATAATTATGTCCATAGAGAAGTGAATCAATAAAATAATTTACATATTTTCTAACTATTTCATTTTTTTTTTCCAAAAATAAAATGAAAAATAAAAAAACAAGAGAAAGATTAATCGATGTGAAATTGCTTTGGAAAACTCGAATCCTCCACATGTTTCCCATATAAAGGATATCTATAGTCAATGAGAGACCTATTTAAAGGGAAAGCGCAACAAAAAACAATTTATGGATATATAACCTTTGGTACATAATCGAGATGGAAGTTGAGCATTGGAGGAACATATGAACAATCATCTACATAAGGAAATCTTGACATGTATACAAGGATTGGATTCATAGGCTTGAGAGGCTAGATTTTTCTATTTGTAGCTAGATTATCTTTTTAGGAAGAAAGTAATATTCTTTGTGCTTCAAACTTGAATTTATTTCTGATATATATTTATGAATTTTAAGTTTTAATTAAAGAAAATAGCTATTCACATTTTAAAGTATAAGTTTGCGATTGAATTATAGAGGATACTTTTGCATTATGTATGACATGTATTTGTGAGTCATTTATTTTTTTTCATGTGTAATTTGTTACCATGAAATGTTGTTTGAATTGATGTGATTATCAAATATGATATTTTTTAAAATAATTATTTATTTAAAAAATAATAATATATGATTCTTTTCATTATATATTATTGGATAAATGAAATCATTTTTTATTTGATGATAAACCATTTATTTCGTTTTTGAAATCAATTAGTATTTTCTTTTCACAAAAATAGAAAAAAATATATATTATTAGTTAGATTGCATTTGTTTATTTTTATAGAGGTTAGATTAGTTTCATGATATAATTGGAATGGGTTTATGGTCAATTTCAAAGTATCTTTTGATGGTCATTCAGCCCACATAATGATTGAGGCCACCATATCAAATGAGAGTAGGTCTAATTGGGACTTGCCACCAAGTGATATTCCATTATTATTGTTGGTGTAAGAATTTTTCTAACCATCGACAAAACATTAACACCAAAAGAAATAAAAACCAAAGATATTATACGTAAACATTAATAATACAACCAAAAATAAGTTTAGAAACCACAACTTTGAGGTCCTTTGTTTGGCATGCTAACCTCCTTCAAGCCCATTGAAGACCTACAATTTCACATTGAGTAGAAGGATTGATGTCATGGTGGTCATCCATGTAGGGGTCTTGAAACTTACAGAGCTAAAACCATAGGAAGCACTGGGTAGTCACCTATAACACTAGATGCAAGACAAGCCATAAACCACCATAGGGCATAAGCTAGACCCACAATTCCAGAGCACATTAGATATTGAAAGTTGAGCAACTAGAGAGATCACTAAATTCACTACAATGCAATTACAATGAAATCTAGGAGTAACCACAACACTCTCACATTTTCCAAACAAACCTATTGCATAACTCTTTAATTCTAAATTTGGATTAGGCTTGTAGACATAGAAGAAGAGTATTGAGAGAGACAAAATCGTAATAGTTTTTTTTGTTTGCATTAAATGTTTTTATCACTTTTCCTTCATTTCATAGTGTATACCATTTGTTATATTTTGGGAGATTAATTTTATGGAATATAAACTATGGTGCACCGCTGTGCCTCAACTCAACCCATCCCCCACCAAATCACTTCTTAACATAAGTTGATTCAATATTCATAACCCTTTATTTACCATGTGATTGGTCTAACTATGTTGAGATGGACTTAATAAAGCTTAACTATGTGATCTGTCTTAGTGTTGAGATAGACTTAATAAAACTCAACTTTATGAAAACCATTAGATTCTTATAATTTGTTTCGAAAATCTTGAAAAATACCAAAGATTAAATTTAACAAAATACTATATAATAATTAAAAAATATTTAATAATTAAAAAAAAAATCTTATTACTTTTTATTTAAAAATATTTAACCTGTAATATAAATTTAATATTTATCATTATTTATAAATTCACTTAAATTTTAAATATATATATATTTTTTCACCATTTTAGAAACAACCTTATATGTACAAATTCCAAATAACAAAAAATCATATACAATCACACTCTAAATTCTATATATTTAAAAATATTTCTCTCACACCCCTTGTACAAGGACCTCTGAAATACTTACAAAATTCACTTGAGAGTATCCTTGTAAAACTACATTAATATTGTAAGTGGACATATGGAGTGCTTATAAACTTCAGAGTATAATCTTTTAAGTGTAAGAACCCCCACATTCCTCTCATATGTCCTTATCGATGTGACTTGATAATAAATTATTCTTTGACAAATTACTATTTTTTCCTATTCCTTGCCAGGTTGGTCCCAAAGCAAGCTTTCCTCCCATGAGAATATGATTTTTAAAAGAAGAAAGGAATGATGAAAGAAAGTGCATAGTAGAAGAGGGGGCGCAAAAAAAAAGAAAAGCCTTTGAAAGCAACAAAATAATTAAGGGGTCAAACCCAAAAACACATTGAATTTAACAAAGTAGTTAAAAAGGAATCTAATTTTTAAAAGAAGAAAGAAATGATGGAACGGCCTATAATGTAGAGCAGACATCTAAGAAAAAGAAAAAGTAAAATTACAAAACCACTGAATTCCTCATCATAATTAAAATAATTTAATATAAAAAAGAAATGTAATGTAAAATAAACATGTCAGCGTAGAGATGAAATGAAAAGCTAACAAAATAATTAACTTGTATTATTTTGTTATAGGTGGCTTTTAACCTTGAGATTATAGTAATTTGAAACCTAACTCTTTCATTCTTTTAGTGACATATCTATTTATTTGTTTCATTCTTTTAGTGACATATCTATTTATTTGTTCCTCACTTTCTTTTCCATGGCTTTTTCAATGGACTTATGAGAAATAGATGAGGCTGATTGGTTGGTTTTCAAATATAAATTGATTTATTTATTTTGCAAAAATAAATGATTAGATTTGAGTTTTTTTTATATATATAAAATATTTATTTATAAAATTTCACTAAAAAATATTTATTTATTTGTTTATAATTTTAATTACAAAAAATGGTTATTTAGTTTTGGATTTGTTTTTAATATAAAATAAAGTTTTTGGTTAGTTTTCATATTGGGTTTTCATCTCTCCTTTCTCAATTCATACACGCTTAAGGATATATAAAAAGAATTTTTATTTTAGGGATCTATGGTTTCATAGATACATTTCCAATGGGAAATCATGAATTACTACCAATTGATACCAAGACCAAAATTCACATATTGAAAGGAAAATTCAAACATAAAACTATTAAGTACTCAAAAAGAAACTTCTATTTAGTTATGAAGTTCACGACTTTCTTTGCTTCCCAACAAATGCATTACATTTCTATTTATTCTTAGGGAAGGAACACTCTTGATTTTTCAAGAGATAATACGCCTCCTACATATTTGGACGAAGTTGAGAGGAATCATCTCAAATTTAGGAACCTTTCTTAACCATATTCTAAACAAATACAATTAGTTTTGATTACATTTTTATTTTTCTAGAATTTTGTACAATGCAGTATTTTCTAAACCCTTTTTAGACTTAGGAAAATTTGAATACATATGTTTTTCTTAATGCAAGGTGCTCCTATATCATAATCTTGAGGACCAAATTTCTTCATGGACTCTTGTCCATAAATTGTTAATTTTTGTTGCATTCATTTAGAAGTCTAAATTAACTCTGGTCCATTGGTAAAATAAAGCGTTTTCTTCCAATATTTTCCTCTTGGATCCCAAGGTTTGTTTGTTAGATGTAGATCTAGTTTGCTTCTCAATTGTACTCTAGCGTTTTGATCTGGAACCTTAATTTTGTCTTGAATTTTGGTAATAATATTGCAGGCATAACTGAAGCCTTTTCATGATTTATTTCTTCATCTTTAATCTTCATTGTATTCCTCTCTTATTTAATTTCACATGCACATGAAAAAAACTGTTAAAGAAAACAATTTGTTCATTAGGATTCTAAAGTCCATCCTTAACCATCAAAATCATTGCCACATATATAAATTCCACGACAACTTGAAAGAAAGTGTCTTCTTATTCTTTTATCTTCCTTCCTTTGTTCCACACATATATGCTCCACTATCTCATTTTGTGCCTCATATGCCTGGAATTGCACATGTATCATTTGCTTGTGCCCATCCTTTCTCAAATCCACAAATGCTTCCTCTTCCATGACCTGCTCAATCATATAATTTTCAATATCGATTTGAGTTTTTTCACACAGAAACCCCTCATTGTCTCCCATGAAAACCTCTTGCTCTTCATTTTCCTGTTGTTCACACATGACAATTTTTCCCTATTTCCTTCCATCATAATATTGTTTGAAAATTCTCTTCTATAGTAGATATCACTAGATGATCTATCCCTTCTTTCATCAACACTTCATTAGACAATTCATCAATCATCATATTATCATGCTCATTTAATAAAATATGATTTTCTAAAGGAAAATCAATTACATCAACATCTGTCTTTGCCTTATCAAGCAATGCATATCATGTTTCCTCTTCTACTTAGTGTTTCAAAAACTCCTTCTCACTCATCATTAACACTTGACTATTAATCTCTACCATTGTGACTACACCTTCATCCTTTAAAGATAGCAATGAATGTCTCACCATCCTTTTCAAAAGTGTGTGTGTTTCTTCTTCCATTGTGCATTGCTATTTTCTCATATTGCTAGGGTTTTCCTAATAGAACATGTCATGCAACTATGGGCATGACATCACATAGTATTTTGTCTTTGTAGAATCTAATCTGGAACTCTACTTCACATGGTTCGTATACTAATATCTGATGTCCTTTCTGTAGCCATGACACTTTGTTTGGAGTATGATGCATTGTCCTCTTTAGGTTTAATTTCTCCATCATCTATGGAGACATCAAATTATCATTATTTCCACCATCAATAAAAACTTTACAACATTTAGCTTTTGACTTACACGTGGTTTTAAATAATTTATTATTATTATTATTATTATTCTTGGGGGTTCCTTAATCTCTTTGGCAGGTTTCAATAGGAATCTCTTCATTATTATAGATTCTCCAACTTTTGTTACATTCTCATGTGTGAAGGACTTCACACTTCTTATATCTGTTTGTGTAATGTGGAAAATTCCTATATTTGTGGAAGTGTTCTTTGGACATTCATTTGATTTGTGTTCAATTGTGTTGCATGTGTAACATCTAACAACAAAAGGTTTTCCTCTACCTCTTGAAGTCTCCTCTTCTCAACGATTATTATAGCTGATTTGAATTGCTTCCTTCTATGTGGGATAAAAATATATCTCGTCTGTGTGTTTTTCATTTGTTTCCCATTGTACTTTACTCCTTTTCTCTCTGGATTTGTTTTCCTTCTAGTTTCTCTTCCATCTTGAGAGCCACCTATTATGCTTCTTGAACAATTTTTAAAGGAAAAAAGCTCAAATCATCTTAGATTTCATATATTAAAGCATTAGTATATCTAGTTAATTTTCAATTCCTTTTTCTACATGACCAACCATTATATTTATCTTATATAAGTCTTTTGTATAATCTTTCACAAATACTAACTTTTTCTTGAGGTTTTGCATCTTTCTAAAAAGATTTAGTTGATAATATTGGGGTATAAATTTAACTTTTAATTTCACCACCATTTGGTCCAACTGGTAATCTTCTTTTTTTCTTTATTCCTTTGCTTTGCTTGGACATTGTCTCACCATATTGAGACACGTCCCTTCAATCTAGTAATTGCAAATTTCAATTGTTGGGTAGAATGTGTCATTGATGTCAAATATGTGGATTCCTTAGATATTTCCAAGGAATGCCAGGACCAAGGGAGAGTTCTCAAGTAGCTACAATTTTTAGTAGAGAATCATCATAGTAGCAAGTTAACAATGTTTGTGAGCTGGTTGCATAACATTTGGTATTAGAGCTTTGGATTCTAGGGTTTCTCTTCTTCAAACAGGGAATATTGGAATTTTCACTATTAAAAAAATTCTATGAGGCTTCAAAAGCTTAATTTGTTACCACATGGAGCTGAAATCTCAGATAACTTCGTGTAAAAATTTTAGATCTTGGTTCGCTATATTTTCAAAGATATGCTCTGAGGAAGTCAGGGTTTTTGCAATCTCTACAATTCTGTCTCAAACAAGTGACCTATGGAAAATCATTATAACTTTCGTTTCAAGAATCAGATTTGAATTCTGTAAAAAGTGACTGAAATTGCATGGAATTTAGTTTTCCTTGTCATAATTTCAGGGCCTAAGGTTGAAGCAGTGACACGTGGCATCCCATACAACTTCGCTCTATTGAACCAATCCATAATCAGGTCATCATGGGAGATTTGGCATAACTCTTTCTTGAAGAATCCAATGTCGATCAGAGTTGTGAGGTTGGTAAGAGGAATCATAGAGCTACCATTTGAAGAAATTTTAGAACTTGGAGATATGAAATTACATAGTTAAAAGCGTTTCAAGATCGAGATCCTAATTGAAAGAAAAAGGTGTGCCTTTTTTAAAAAAATTGCATATTAAATTTTGTTTGAAAAATAAATTTAAAGTGATTCAAAGGGAATAGTGAATCATTGGTATCATTGTTTGATTTCAAAATTCCCCGAAGCAAGAAAATGGAAACACCTAGTAAGAAACTAGAAAGCTCTACTATGACACATGAAGAACAGGAAGAAATGCAACATGATATATGATGAAAAGGAAAACTGCGGTCAGGAAATTTCCCTTTCATTTCATAAAATCCTTACATGAACCTATGGGTTATGGCCCACCTATACAAATCGGAAGCGTTTGAATGGCGTACTTCCCTAAAACCCGGAAACTAACAAACAACGGAAATGCATGGAAACCTGACAATGAACGCCGGTCCCACTCTAGACATCGAAGACCGGACTTCAAAAGAAATCAAACTCCCGATCATAATTCGTCGGGTCCGCTCTTTACCAAGCATTATTGGATTCAATCTCCGTCGTTGATCTTACATTTCAATCCGACGATTATTGGTTCACCCGATCAACAAAACTAATCGGTGATCCTCCACTATTGATCAAAGCACACTTGATCCAACGGTCAACAGTGATATCCGACGGCGATCCTACGCAACATTTACCCACCAGATAAAGTGGTTTCCTCTCTCCTGTAGCATGCTACGTGTCGACTGATAAATGGAATCGGGTGACCACCCCAAATTACCACTTACCACTTAGAACCTGCGCGATAAACCATTCCTGTTATGAAACTAATTTCTTGTGCATTAACGCTCACGCATTTTACCCACGTGATAACCGTCGATCTAATGGATTTGTCGATCTAACGATCCAGATCAACTTCCAGCAATTCCTCACCTTTTGCCATTACTGTCCATTGATCTAAAAGATCCGACGGCTCCCTTTGCGCTTATTCGCTTATGATAGAATTTACGATATAACACAGATCCACTTTGTCATACTCATTAAAGCACTCACATACTCCATACAATAGTTTACTCTGATATCATTGGATCACCATTGATTCTTACAGTGATTGATGGTCCATCAAAACTGCAACACGGGATATTCAGACTATTTATGAACCAACACACATACGCACAATTTCAACACAAAGCACACTTTTATATTATATAGAATAGTTACAATCTAAGGAATTTCAGCCTTAGTCACAATTTCTTTATCGATTACATTGTATTCTCACTCTCTGTCTATGCTCTATCTATCTCACAATACAGACTCTCTTTATATAAGAAATTACAAAAGTCGTGGATCATCTAAGATCCATGATTTCCTCCCACAATCGCTAAATCAAATTCCTAAACTTCTCTATACGCTTACATGGCATATAATTACAAATAAGTCTTCTAGAGACTTATCAATTCCAACAAATTAGCTCATTTTTAATAGAAATTTGCTCCCAGTTTACATGATTGTCCACGTCTCCTCCTCCATAGCTCAAAATTTTAATTTTGGTTAAAGGTGGTCAGATGCTCCTGCATCAAACTCCCGACGTACAAAAATTTATGACCTCCTAGTCATATGCTTCTCCTTAATCCCATAGCAATTCTACCCACTTCCTCAGTGGAACTGCCTTCATGATCTTTCTGTGAGCTGCAACAAAACCTCTACAGTAACAGTCTTCTCTGCTACATGATACCTCACCAAGCTTCTCTCCTGGCTTAGTCTTTTGGCATCTCTCTGGTTCTCTCTTTTGTGAACCATTGGAGCACTCCATGCTCTAGGTTGTTGCAATCTTCTCACCTTCTTCTAAATACCACAAACTCACCAGTCTTCAACATAATTGTACCTCCTTTCGCACATAAAATAGTCTTTCTTCTCACAGGAAACCTTTCCCTACTCTGATACCACTTGATGAAAAGGAAAACTGCGGTGAGGCAATTTCCCTTTCATTTCATAAAATCCTTACATGAACCTATGGGTTATGGCCCACCTATACAAATCGGAAGCGTTTGAATGGCGTACTTCCCCTAAAACCTGGAAATTAACAAACAACAAAAATGCATGGAAACCTGACAATGAACGTTGGTCCCACTCTGGACATCAAATACTAGACTTCAAAATAAATCAAACTCCCGATCATAATTCATCCGGTTCGCTCTTTCCTAAGCCTTATCGGCTTCAATATCCGCCATTGATCTTACCTTTCAATCTGAAGGTTATTGGTTCACCCAATCAAAAAAACTCATCGGTGATCCTCCACCATTGATCAAAGCACACTTGATCCAACAGTCAACAGAGATATCGAACGGGTATCCTGTGCAACGTTTACCCACCCGATAAAGTGGTTTCCTCTCTCTTACGGCGTGCTACGTGTCGACTAATAAATGGAATTGGGTGACCACCCCGAATTACCACTTACCACTTAGAGCCCGTGCAATAAACCATTTCTTGTTATGAAACTACTTTCTCGTGCATTAACGCTCACACATTTTACCCACATGATAATCATCAACCTAATGGATATGTTGATCTAACAATCCATATCAACTTCCAACGATTCCTCACCTTCTGCCATTACTGTTCGTTGATCTAAACGATCCGACGTCTCCCTCTGCGCTTGTTCACTTATGATGGAATTTGCGTTATAACATAGCTCCGCTATGCCATACTCATTAAAGCACTCACATACTCCATAAAATAGTTTACTCTGATATCATTGGATTGCCATCAATCCTTACAGTGATCGATGGTCGATCAAAACTACAAAACGGAATATTCAGACTATTTATGAACCAACGCACAATTTCAACACAAAGCACACTTTTATATTATACAAGATAGTTACAATATAAGGCATTTCAGCCTTAGTCACAATTTCTTTATCGATTACATTGTATTCTCACTCTCTGTCTATGCTCTATCTATCTCAGAATACATACTCTCTTTATATAAGAAATTACAAAACTCGTGGATCATCTAAGATCCACAATTTCCTCCCACAATCGCTAAATAAAATCCCTAAACCTCTCTATATGCTTACATGGCAAATAATTACTTAATTAAGTCTTCTAGAGACTTATCAATTCCATCAAATTAGCTTGTTTTTAACAGAAATTTTCTCCTGGTTTACATGATTGTCCACGTCTCCTCCGCCATAGCTCAAAATTTTAATTTTGGTAAAAGGTGGTCAGATGCTCCTGCATCAATATATCAGAATTACGAGACCAAGTGAAACAAATTTCCCTCTCACAAAGAGTAACAAAAAATGAAATGGAAGCTAAGATAGATGGTTTGAAGAATGGTATGGAAGCTGAGATGGATGGTATAAGAGCAAAAATTGAAGGCAACACGGAAGAATTGAAGAATGGTTTAAAAGAAAACATGGAAGGTTGACAAAGTTTCTTCAATAAATGCTTCCTAATGGTGGAAAAGGTATTAGATGAAACTCATGATGAGAACAAAATAAATGTTAATCATGATTTCATAAACTCTAATGTTCGATTGAAGACCCGCCATATTCCAAAGATCGATATGAGGAAGTTTGATGGAAAAGATATGGTAACATGGATACTACAAACGGAGCAATATTTTAATCTTCATAATGTGCAACACACACAAAAGGCACGCATTGCAACTTTATATTTAGAACCAATCAGTTTGTATGGTATCTATGCTTTGTTCCCATAATCCACATTTCACTTGGTCAATTTTTAAGGAGGAAATGATAGCACATTATGAGGATACAAAGAGAAACACCTTCTTTAGCCAATCGATAAATCTCAAACAAAAGGGTTCAATGGAAGAGCACATTGAAGACTTCCAAAAACTGAATATAAGGGTAAATGATATTCCAGAGGAGCATAGTATTGTTGTTTTCATAGGGACTTTAAAGGATAACATCCAACATGAGGTTCACCTTCGGGAACTTGATTCATTGGAGAAGGAATTCAAGTTGCTACAAAAAATTGAAAGCAAAATTATGGCAACAAGAAAGCCTACCATTCACAACTATAGAGATGGAAGTGTTGTTGCCCCTAGTCTTCCACAACCTAAAAGGTTGACACCACAACAATTGGAATAAAAAAGATAAAAATGGATTTGCTACATTTATGATAGAAAATACACTAAAGGTCATAAATGTTCCGAGAAGAAATTATTTTACATAGATTGTGACGAGCAGGAAGAAAAGGAACAAGAAACTTCAAAAAAGAGGATATACACTAGGAACCAACCCTAGAGAAAGAAGAAATGAATCCAACCATATCTTGTAATGCATTGGCAAGAATTACCACTCCTCAAACTCTTAAGATAGAAGGACTTATCAAGAATAAAAAGGTAATAGTGTTGATTGATTCAAGTTATACCAATAATTTTATTCATTGTAAGATAGCCAAGGAATTCAATTACTTCCTATACCGAGTTCCAGAGTGTCAAGTGATGGTTGCAAATAGAGGAACTATAAATTTATCTGGAAAGTGTCATTATATCAAGCTAACTATGGGGGAATATGTATTGAATACTTCAATGATATCCATTCCAATGGATGATGCTAATGTCGTACTAGGAGTCCAATGGTTACAATCTTTGGGTACGATAGCTTTCAATTTCAAGAAATTTTCTTGAATTTTTTTTGGGAAGGAAAGGAAGTTGAATTAATGTGTATCATAGGGAAACCAGGAAATATAATCGACTCTAATGGAATGACAAAGTTTCTAAAGAAATAAAAATGGGGCGTAATTGCACAATTATGTTCATTAGAGGTTCAAACATCAAAATCATCTATTTATCTAGATCTCCAAAAAGTCTTGGACAATCATTCCAAGGTATTTGAAGCTTCCAAAGGCCTCCCACCTATTCATGATCATGATCATGTTATTTATTTGATTCCAGGAAGTGTTCCTCCAAACATCAGACCTTACAGATATCCCTATGTCCAAAAGAGTGAAATTGAATGTATGGTTGCAAAAATGCTAGAGGCTGGTATAATTCAACCTAGTCAAAGTTCTTTCTCTGCTCCAGTAGTTTTGGTGCACAAGAAATATGGATCATGGTGCATGTGTCTAGATTGTAAGGAGCTCAACAAGCTCACTATTAAATTTAAATTTCCCATTCCTTTCATTGATGAATTATTGGATGAATTACATGGAGAAATTTACTTCGCCAAGTTGGATCTTTGTTTAGGATATCATCAAATAAGAATGAAGACTGAAGACATTCTGAAAACAAAATTTAGAACTCATGAGGGTCATTATGAATTTTTGGTCATGCCTTTTGGCCTTACCAATGCACCTTCTACATTTCAAGGTTTGATGAATTCCATTTTCAAACCCTTCCTTAGAAAATTTGTGTTAGTATTTTTTTATGATATACTAATCTACAACAAGTCTTGGAAGGATGATGTTCAACATGTTGACAGGGTGCTCAAACTACTGGAGGAGAAACAATTATATGCTAAAACCTCCAAATGTTTCTTTGGAGTACAGGAGGTGGAATATATAGGCCATATTGTATCTCATGAGGGTGTTAAGGTAGGCCCTAACAAAATTAAAGCCATCAATGAATGGAAAATCCCCACATCCATAAAGCATCTATGAGGATTTCTTGGGTTGATAGGGTATTATCTCAAGGTTGTTAATAATTATGGGAGAATAAACGCACCTCTAACAACATTACTGAAGAAAGATGTGTTTTCTTGGACTCCAGAAGCAACTAAGGCCTTTGAACATCTTAAATAGGCAATGTGCCATGCAATGTTCTTAGTTATTCCATACTTCACAAAACCTTTATTGTTGAATGTGATGCCTCGGGAAATGGAATTGGTGTTGTTTTAATGCAAGAGGGAAGACCCATTGCTTTTGAAAGTCGTGCAATCAAAGGAAATTATTTACACAAACCTATTTATGATAAGGAAATTTTGGCAGTACTACATGCACTTAAGAAATTGTGACCTTACCTACTGGGAAGCTACTTCAAGGTAAAAATAGATCATGATAGTCTTATATACTTTTTAGAACAAATATTATCTTCAGAAGAGCAGTAAAAATTATTCACAAAGATGTTGGGTTATGACTTTGAAATCATCTACAAAAAGGGAAACAAAATGTTATTGCAGATGCACTCTCAAGAAAAGATGGGGATGTGGAAGCATTGCTTTGTGCCATTTCTATTATCCAACCAGATTAGATAATGAAGTAAGGGATGAATAGAAGAATGACGAAGAAGTGTTGGAACTCATTCAAAAGTTGCAGCAAGATCCCGGTACATCTGATACATTTAGTTGGAAAAATGATTCATTATGGTACAAATATCTCTTATACCTTTGTAAGAATTCCCAACTCAAACAAAATATTTGTCTGGAATTGCACACCTCTCCCTTAGGAAGGCACTTAGGATTTTTAAAAAATTACTAGAGGATTAAGAAGGAATTTTTTTGGGATGACCTTAAATCTGATATTCAAAAGTTTGTGGCGGAATGTTTGGTTTGCCATAAAAATAAAGTTGAGACAATTAAGACCTCGGGTCTATTACAACCTTTATCCATTCCAAGTCAAGGTTGGGGGGAGGTTTCAATGGATTTTATAATAGGTTTACCAAAGTCCGAAGGAAAGAGTGTCATCATGGTGGTAGTTGATAGACTTACTAAGTATGCACACTTTTTTGCATTATCTTATCCTTTTAAATCTAGTACAATTGCTACTACATTTATGTAAACAATTCAAAAGCTATATGGAAACCTGAAGATTATTGCGATCATAACTCATCTTATCATCCTCAATCTGATGGGAAATCTGAGATAGTGAACAAAAGTTTGCAAGGATATATTTGTTGCTTTGTATCTGATAAACAGACACAATGGGTCAAGTGGTTACGTCTGGTTGAATAGTGATATAATACTTCCTTCCATAATATAGCAAAAATGACTCCGTTTATGGCACTTTATGGATATCATCCTCCGTCCACCACATCATATTTAAGAGAAAATTCTAAGGTTCAAGGAGTGGAAGATCACATCGAGCACCAACAACAAGTTATCTAACTCTTAAAGGATAACCTCACTTTGGCGCATAATAGAATGAAACAATAAGAAGATCAACATCGCAGTGAAAGAAGTTTTGATGTAGGTGATTAGGTATTTTTACGGCTACAACCATACAAACAAATGTCCCTCAAGCAAGCTACAAAGCATAATAAATTATCACCAAATTATTATGGTCCTTACAAGGTGTTGCAAAAGATTGGTGCTATGGCATACAAATTGGAGCTTCTTGCATCTTCTTGAGTGCACCCAGTTTTCCATGTTTCGTGCTTAAATAAGGTTATAGGTGACAAGGTTCCAGTTCAAACAATATTACTAGATTTTGTCAAGGAAGGAAAAATCATATAGTAACCTGAAGCAATCACGGAAACAAGAACTCAACAGCTAGAAAATCGATCAACTTCAGAGTATCTCATCAAGTGGAAGAACTTACCCGCTGAAGATTCCACATGGGAGGATGAGAAATTTATATAGAATCATCCAAAACTACTCAAGCATTGAGGAAAACACTTTTTCGAAGGAGAGGAGCATGTTAGGTCCCTATAATACTAGTCTATTCCCTCATTTTTATTTCCAGTGTAGCCCCCTTATTGTATTTTTTGTGCACATGTAGTCTCCATATTATTATTAATGTGCCCCATATAAGCCCACTATTGTTATTATTGTGCCCTTACATTATTATTGTTATGTCGGCTCTAATTATAATGTGACCCCTTAGACTCCTATATATAGAAAAGAGTTTTTTCATTTGGATCATCCAAGATTTTTTCATTCACGTAATGTAAAGGAGGTTTCTCCCTCGAAGAGGATAATTTTTAAGTCATTGATCTATCTATTTGTGAGTTGGTTGTATAACATAATCCATTTCAATTTGTTCTCAGTAGACAAGTGATTGGGGGAAAATACAATAAATGGGTTGTCATTTTGCAAGAGTTTGGTCTGGAATTTATGTCACCTAATTCAAAGGAATCATTGGTATTAGCATAATTGACTTCGAAATTTCCTTGTGAAGAAGATGTCACTTATGAAGAATCATTTTCAAATGAACATATTTTTCTCATCTCTACACAAGATCCTTAGTATGGAGACATAATTGTATATCTCCATACTTCGAAGTTTCCTCAAAAAATTTCTAAGGATGTGTTATCACATAGGAAAAACCCTGGTTGTAGGAAAAACCCTAAAGTAACCTCAAACCTCTTTTAGGTTGAATTATGGTCCTTCAAAACGGAGAGGAAACTCTTCGTAAAACTCAACTACTATGTGGTCACTGTAGTAGTAGGTTTTGAAATTGAGTTATGTAAATTGGTTGGGCAGTTTACAAAACATACCATTGGGCATGGAGTCTAGTTCTAAAAAAGCAAGGTTACAGATCTAATGAGTAAGCTATAAACATCATGATAGCAGCAAAGCCATTCACTATTTGAGAAATTGGAAGAAGAGAAATGAAATGAGACAGAGTTTATAACTGACCGAGGCAACAAATACTAATGGTTGATAAATACAAGAAAGGAGGATAAATGAAATCCAATCTTAGATACTAAAATTTTCAGACATGAAAGAAAGTTTGTATAACAAAGAGGAAACTAACAGGGAACTAACACACATGATTTTCCTACAAAATTCTCATTAAAAAAATGTAAATATATTCAAGACTTATCAAATATACCAGAATGAAAATATGTTTTTCAATAAAATTCCAAATCTTCCTCATTCTTCATAAATTTCTTTATAGAACTTACATCACTATTTGCAAAATAATAGTCTCCATATTAATTACAATAATCTGAGATTAAACTAAAATATATTTAAGTTCATACTGATATATAAGTCAAGTAAAATATCTTGTTATAATGTCTCCCTTGGAAATAGAAATAGGTCCCTAAGTGATAACACAACATCATAGCTAGAAAAATAGGTCCACGTTTCCTCCAAAAGTGCCTTTCTGTTCATCTTTCTTTCATTCACACCACCTAGTGAAAAAAGTTGATATTGTTATTTTCAGCTTCACCGGTTTTCTTCTTTGTAGCTTTTGCTGACAAGTTGAATGTCAGGATTTATTTTTCACCTAATTTCAAAATTGTTGACAATAGGAAGGTCAACATTTTCACCTGTCTGAATATCACTGACAAAGGAGATGTCAGTGTTCCCTCTTTGCTCCAAAACCGTTGATAGACTGACTGCCAATTTTCTTCCCTCTATCATTTTCTATCCACCGGCACACAATTTTTCCCCAAACTAGCTGATAGTGGATCTGTCAACTTTATTAATGTTGACACCTAATCCTTGTGATTGGGTAAATATATGTAAATAAATAAATGAGAAATGTGAACAATCATCGGGAGATGAACTGAACAGTCTCTCCCTCATGTATATAATAGACCTACCTGATTGAATGAATAATACGAATCAGTTTTTGATTAATGGAGTTACTGCCTGGCCTGACATGGTATCAGAGCTAGCTCCTTTTTTAGCTCTCATGCTCCTTGTAACTACTCTGTCTGTCTGCCATATTCCTTACCTGCGCTCTCTGTATTCCTAAAGGTGACTGTCCATAAATGTTTATTGTTCTGCCATATTCCATTTATCAAACCTGCGCCTGACATTCAGTGACTGATTACCTGCGTTCTGTCTGCCATACCTGCACTCTCTGTACATGCGCTCTCATTGCCTGACCTGCGCCTGACATTGTCTGACATTACTTGCATACCTTGTGTTTCAATCAAATAACTTGGGTTTGGTTTTCCATTGACATCGCTTGGGTTTTCATTTCCTTTACCTGCAAAATTGAACGCTGTCACATGGAGGAGCTGCGGTGAGCGTGGTCTCGTTTTGAATCTGGTGGAGAAGTGAGATATCATGGAAATGTGCTGCTGATGTGTGGAGATGTGGTGACCTTCTTTTCATGCATGGAGATATGCTGCATATGTGATTAATGAACGCTGGATTATTAATACAGTTATAGTTTTTCAGTTATACGCATATAATTGACTGTTGTTACAGTTATTATTTGAACGTTGTTACAGTTATACGCACACTGCTCCGTTTTTTTTTCAATGAAAACACTTAGTTGCAGTTAATACGCATATCGTTTTGGGAAATGGTGTGATTTGAGGTCAAATAAATCAGAGTGGAGCAGCGAATATTAACACAGCATGGATGTGTGTGGTTATAATAATGGATATGCGTGGTTATAATGCTGAATATGCGTGGTTATAATAGTGGATATGCATGGTTATAATGTTGAATATGCGTGGTTATAATAGTGGATATGCGTGGTTATAATGCTGGATATGTGTGGTGCATGTTATTGTTAATACCTGACATGTTATATAATAAAATGTTACTGGATGTTTGGTAGAGGCAGAATGTCCATGATGCATTGAGCCCTTTTAAAAGGAGGCCGTATGGTATGAAGAATTGGACTTGTATGCTGGTATGTTGTTGATGTGTGGAGAATCCAGAGATCGATGAGTGTTTGAAGTGGATATGTGCTTTGGTATAGGAATTGGTAACAGAGGAGAAGTAGCTTCCCTTGAATGATACTTTTGAATGGTGTTATAACAGTATGATACATCAGCGTTAGATATGTTTTGAACGCAGCCATATGTATTTTTTAATGTAGCCATATGTATTGTTTGAACATTGTATTATTTGGTACGTTGCACGAGTTTTCTAGCTCGAGGTTATGCGGTTCTCTAAAGCTTTGTGTTGTGAGACGTTCTGCCTCCACCAAACATTCAAGAATTTTCATAAATGGATTGAAAATTATGCACAATCTCATATTGGGTCTATTCGCACTGATAATGGAAAATAATACACATCAAATGAATTGAAAACTATCTTCGCCAACATGGGATCAAACATCAAACAACTGTGCCTTATAATCCCCAACAGAATGGTGTAGCTGAAAGAATGAATAGTTATCAGAAGAAAATTTCGACGTAAATTACATTCAGAAAATCATTGTCGACGCGTTTCGAACCAACCAATGTGGTTCATCATCAGGACGAGTTAGGACAATCTTAAATATGGTACGATCCATGCTCTTCTTCAAAAATGTAAATATAATGTTTTGGGTTGATGTTGTTCTATGTGCTGCATATATAAAGAATAGATGTCCATCTAATGCTATAAGAAACAAGACTCCTTATGAAATGTGGTATGGACATGTTCCTTTGGTAAAACATATCAGGGTCTTTGGTTCCACCTGTTATGCTTTGATACCAAAGGTACATAGAAATAAACTTGGTGCTAGAAGTCATAAGTGTATCTTCTTGGGGTATTCAAACACCTCCAAAGCATACCGCCTCTATGATGAAGTAAATAAGAAGTTTGTTGTATCTAGAGATGTAATTTTTCTTGAATCATCCAAAACTGACAATGTTGTTGAGTGACAACTTGATCACTTGGATAGATTCGCAAAAACAAAATCATTTCAAGAATTTGATAATCAGATTCCACATCTTGAAGGGGGGATTCCTATACTAGATCAACATGTAGAATCTTCTTCTGAAGAACACTCTCCCCCGCATGAAACTCCAACAACGGATGATGCTTTAAGTGATGTAATTGATAGAATTGGGAGACTCAATCTTGATTCAGTCCCAACTCTGAACGGAGTAGCCTGGACCATCTCAGAAAGGTCCCCCAAAGTGGCTGACAAAGACACTTGAAAGTGTTCATCCCGATGAAATTGGAAAAATAGGAACCAGAAATTCAAACCGGCAAAATGGAGATGATGTAGATGACTCTAATTCACCTGTTGATATGGATGTTTCTTATGATTGTGAATTGAACTTGTCTACAGATTTTGAACCAACTTCCTTCAAAGAAGTTGCTTCTCATGATGAATGGAAATAAGCAATGCAAAAGGAGTATGATGCCCTCATAAAGAACAGAACTTGGAAGCTGGTTGATCCTCCATTAGGAATCAAACCAATTGGCTGCAAGTGGGTCTACAAGAACAAGTATAAAGCTGATGGCTCACTTGACAAGCACAAAGCTAGGCTTGTGGAAAAAGGTTTTGCACAGAAGGAAGGGGTTGATTATGAGGAGACATTTTCCCCCACAACAAAATGGGCTACCATCCGGACACTCTTTGCACTAGCAGCTTAGAACGGTTGGAAAGTCCATCAAATGGATGTAAAAACTGCTTTCTTGAATGGAGATCTAAAAGAGAATGTTTTTATGTCCCATCCTGAAGGATTTGTTGTGAAAGGACATGAACATAAAGTATGCAAACTTGTGAAGTCCTTGTATGGCCTCAAACAAGCACCGCGAGCCTGGTATGAAAAACTAAGTGAGCATCTTATGAAACTCAATTTCAAACATTTTGATCTTGATGATGCAACTTTATTTGTCAAGAAAGTTGGCAAAACAGTTGTATATCTTGTGGTATATGTAGATGATCTTTTGATGACAGGGAACAATGAAAGCTACATCGCATCCATAAAGAAGGAATTGGGGAAAAGTTTTGAAATGACTGATTTGGGCTATGTTCATTACTATCTTGGCATTGAAGTAACCCAACATCCAAAGTCCATATTCTTTCTCAAAAGATTCAAATACATTGGAGATCTGTTGAACAGGTTTGGCATGACAGAGTGCAATCCTCTTACTACTCCAATGGAACAAAACTTAAAGCTCACATCTATTGAAGGAAAAGAATTTGAGGATGCAACAAAGTATTGACAACTTGTAGGAAGTTTCAACTACCTAACTACTACCAGACCAGACATTTCGTTTGCTGTTGGAATCCTCTCCAGGTTTATGAAAAAGCCTTGTGAGGACATTGGTCTGCTGCAAAAAAAGTTGTAAGGTACTTGAAAGGAACAAGACTTTGGAATCAAGTACACACAGGTGGACGACTTCAGCTTGATCAGATACTCTAATTCAGACTTCAATGGAGACAAAGAAACTGGGGTATCTACTTTAGGATATGCTATGAGTCTTGGATCAGGAGCTGTCTCCTGGAGATCACGCAAACAATCAGTTCCAGCAGATTCCACAACAGAAGCAGAATACGTGGCAGCAGCTGAAGCAACAAAAGAAATTGTGTGGCTCAGGAAAATTCTTGAAGATTTGCAGGTAAAACAAGTACAATCAACTCCACTCATGATTGAAAACACCTCTGCAATAAAGTTTGCCAAGAACCCAAAGTTCCATGATCGAAAAAAGCACATCAATACTAAATATCATCTGATTCGACATCATGTTGAGGCCAAAACAATCCATCTCCGTCATTGTTCCACAAATGAGCAAATTGCGAACATCTTCACCAAAGCGCTTGGAAGAGAAAAGCTTGAACGATTCAGAACGATGCTTGGACTCACCAACATCCGTTCAGATTAAGGGGGGGGAATGTTGACACCTAATCCTTGTGATTGGGTAAATATATGTAAATAAATAAATGAGAAATGTGAACAGTCATCGGGAGATGACCTGCACAGTCTCTCCCTCATGTATATAACAGACCTACCTGATTGAATGAATAATACAAATTAGTTTTTGATTAATGGAGTTACTGCCTGGCCTGACAATTAAAAAACACTGATGATGGGAATGTCAACTCTCTCGAATGTTCCACTGCATATAAAAACTATAAGGTTGACTGTGAGTGATAAAAATGAAAACCATGCTTCATGAAATATATGGGAAAAATTCTAAGTTTTATCCCCTAAGCATCTTAGCTTAGGGTACTAGCTGCCCTGAGCAATACATCCACCTTCTCCAATCTTTATTCTTTTCTTTGCCTTGTCTACATAGGTCCCTTTTTCACGGTTTCTTTACCTCTACTCTTCTTAGAGTCTGTAGCCTTCTTCCTATTAATGATGGGGTCCTTTAGTGGCATGTTGTCAAAATCAATCACATCCTTGGCCAACTTTAAGTTATTTATGAGTTTGATTTTGTATCTTAACTTGTTAGTTAGCCTTGTATGGGTTCTCTTTCCACCATTGAAAACTTCAAACAATGTCTCCTCCTCTTCACTTTCAACCTATGCTTCCTTACCTTTAGGAACCTGTGTTTTAGTTGTGTCTATAGGGGAAGTTTTGAAAGGTGGACTCACAACCTGGGAAGAATCGATATCAACATGTGAGTTAACAGGGCATACAAGTTCTGGTTTATGAAGCCTGGCACTTTTCCTCTGGTAAACTTTGGGAATTTTTGAACCAGATGATGTAGATGGAGCTTCTAGGTTTTCTTAGTTTGGAGGTGGCTCAATAGGATCTTGACCTTTAGTTTTATTCTCCTTTTTGGTAGTGTTTGGTCTACCTCTTTGTCTTTTAAGGGGTTGAGGTTGAACACCTCCCTAGAAAAGGAAATGGATCCAAGTCATTTTTGTCTTGGCTAGCTTGTTTTTAATTATCAGTTTTAACAGGGCTTTGTGGTATATAAAATGAGAGGAGGGATCTGTGTGGGCCCTGAACCTAGCTGCCATATGTTTAAGGATATCTAGCAAATAAAAACATGGACTAATTCTGATCTAAGCAGCAAGATGTGCGAGGAAATAAAAGTGGTAGAGGTTTACCCAATTAAACCATCCTTTGCAAGTAAAATATTGTTGACAAAGGCATAAAGGGATATGCCATTTGTCCTGCATCAACTCTTTTCAAACTCTTTTCGCCTTGAAATCTTCTTTCAAGAAGAAAGGGACATTGATCCGTGCTAGCACATGGCTGTGGAAAATCCTCTCTCTGTCTGCTAGTAAGGTTGTGGCCTCAGTAATGGTTTTCTCTATAATTGACAATGACAAGCATCCCACCTCCACATGATTTCCATCGATCCCCTCAGAAAAATACTGAGTCACTGCGTCATGGTAGTCCATACAGTGGTGGAAGAATTCACTCCAACCAGTTTGATGAAACAACTGATAAATTTTGGGGTATATGTCCAGCAAATCTGACACTTTGGGCTCGGACCAGTTCTCTTTTCCTCCTTTCACCATCGTGTTGTGTGGTCTTCCTAGGATTTTATACTGCATCCCTGTGAGAAAAATGCTTTTTAATGCCAAGTGTGACTAACTCTGAACTAAAAAAAAAAAAAAAATATTGATGGGACAAGGTAAAAAAACTCGACATGCAGATGAGATAATACAGTTGGTGAGTGAATAATCACGAACTTTAAAGCCCCAAGGATTAGCTCAATTGTTCGAGTCCCTATTGTTAAGTATCTCACCGATTGGGAGGTCATAGGGTAAATTCTCCTTGACGCCCTTAGGGTTAGGCCTTGCTAGTCTGGACGACAGGCTTTAAAATATTCCCTTCGAGGTTGATTTGCCCAGATTTAAAAAAAAAAAGAATAAGCCCCAAGGGTTAGCTCAACTGGTCGAGTCCTCATTGTTAAGTACCTCACTGATTGGGAGGTCACAGGGTCAAATATCCTCGACACCCTTGGGGTTAGCCCTGCTATTCTAGCCGACGGGCTTTAAAAGATTCCCTTCTGGGTTGATCTACCTAGATTTTCCTACGAGAAAAAAAATCATGGAGTTTCAAGTTATGATTGCGAATAAAGTTTGTATCATATGGTAAGATTGTATTAAATGACATTCACTCATTGCAGTGGAGGAAAAATGATTAATCGGTACCTTTATACTTTCAAAACAGATAGAGACACATTTTAATGAAAACGTTGATGTTGACATGGTCAGTATAGTCATCACTTTTTAAATTTAAAAACTGGTTTAGGTGCTGATAGTTGGCCTGCCAGCCAAAATGAAAATTGTTCATACACCTGTTATCAACGAATTTCTTCGCAAGACCATATCGGATCACTAAAACACGGATAAACCTACTATTAGTAATTTTCCCTGTTTATTACAATTAAGATGCTGAAACTGAGACTGTCAGCATTTTCTTAAAATTTAATAAAATGAAGTTTATTATGATAATAACTAGCTCCATAGGGATGTTTTCGATCAATGATGGTATTAAGAACTCCCCATAGAACAGTTGCCTCATCCATTACAAATACTAGCTCAAAATAAAACTTTTATTGACTCAAAAAATAAGGATTCATATTTCAAGAGATGATCTTTTACAGACTCTGAACTTGAAAAAATATAATTCTTTCTAAAAATATTTTACTTTTTTATGAATATCAACAGAACCTCAGTACCTTCACTTTAGGTTTCAAGTCCCTTTGAATATTCATCCACACCTACAAGATATTTTTTTAAAATATATGGATATGTACAATGAAACTTGAAAATCATTCTATGTTTAGGATATATAATGCTTCAGGAAACATCCATTGACTGGACCTCCAGGTAGTAATTATCCTTGTAGACCTTCTGATATGAAACTTTCCTTATCCCAGAAATATGTAATTATGTGTGTCCCTTTCCAAATGTTATCAAAATTCTCGTGCTTACCATTATCTTCAATACAAGCATCCCATTTTAAAACCAAGTCTTTGCATTTGAAGTCATCCTCTTTAGTTTTTCTGTTAAAAACGTTCTTAATATGATCTTGTACTTCCTGAGATTTTTCATACACTCTCTCTCTGGTTTCTTGCACTTCAATTAGATGATTTATCCTTCTTTGTAGCTAATTTGGTTCTTCTCCCAATTCTTGCAAATATTTCATAACAGGCATTCCAATTGAAACAGGAAACAATGCGTCAACACCATACACTAACTAGAAATGAGAAGTGTTGATTGACGTCTTAGTACTAACTCTATCTGCCCTTAAGGAAAGCTTGAGTTTTGTGTGACAAGCCTTTTTGTATCTTCTAACAAATTTTTAATAATTATGAACAAACTCTTATTGGAGGATTCTATTAGTCCATTACCTTGAGGGTAATAGGTTGTGGAATGGCTAAGCTTGATATGGTAGTCTTCGCATAATTTTACTAATCTCTTAGACTTAAAGCACTATGCATTATCAGTAATAATCCTCTTCGGGCAACCAAATATAGAAAAAATATTTTCTAAGAATTTAATAACCACAAGATCAGTATCGTACCTGCTTAGAAGTGCCTCAATCCACTTTGTGAAGTAGTTTGTCCCTATCAAAATCCATCTATGTTGTGTTAAGGATGCCAGATGAATTTCACCTATAAATTCAAGGCCCCACTATTGGAAAGGTGCCTCCACAGAGATATGTTTCAAAGGCAAAGATATTAGTTTTGATGTACCCTCAAACACTGAATTTTGTGACAAGTTTCTACTTCCTTTATAATATCAGCAAATAGAGTAGGCTAGTAAAATCTAGTGCTCAAAATTTTATCTATTGTGGCCTTCCAGTAATGATGTCCCCCACATGCTCTTTCATGAAAGTCTTTACTCATTTTCTTGGCTTCGTCTTCTAGTATGCAGTTCAACAAAATACCCTGAGGATCCTTCCAATACAAATAACCATTTAAAATACAATACTTAACATATTTCAATCTAAAAAAGCTAGCCCATGTCTTATCTATTCTTGGTGGTACTTGTGAATTATATAGATTGTAAACAACATCAACATACCACAGACATTGTTTAAAACAATCTTCAGCTTTAACAACTGATTCTTCACCTTACAAATCTAATAATTCAAAAATAGAATTTATACAAACAGAATCAAGATTTGTTTTAGTCATTAGTCTAGCCAGACTTTGTCCTTTAATTAACTTGGTAGGTTTGATTTCCAACTCAAATTCCAACATTTCTTCAATCCACGTCCCTATTCTAACATAACTATTTGGTTGTACTAGAATACTCTTTATTACAACATCTAACACATACCTGTTCACAGGAGAATTAAAAATAAAAACTCTAAAATATTTTAGTGCTTTGATTAACGCATATAATTGTTTGTCTAGAACATTGTACTTCAGTTCAACATCCCTCAACGCCCTGCTGAAAAAGGAGATGGGTTGTTGTTGACCTGCCTCATTATTTTGAAGCAACAAACTGGAGATAGTTTGTTTATATGCGAAAGAGAAAATCATGAAATCCTTCAAAAAAATTGGACTAATGAGTAAAGGTGTGTTGAGAAATGGCAACAAAAAATTCCAGTGTAGTTTGTCCTTGAATTAAACTGCGAATTAAAAACGAATTCTATTCTCATAGAAACTTGTAAATAGTTAATTAAGTTTAATTGACTTAATTAGCTTAGGAATTTTGAGTTGGAAGTCTTTCTGTAGTCAAGTATATGTTCTCCCTAAATTTTAGGTGTTCAGGATGAGTTTATTTGAGTTGTAATTAGATAACTTAGTTTGACTGAGTTATAGACAATTAAACTAGTTCCAACTGTTTGTGGAACTAGTAGAGGTCTAGTAGTGAGTTGGTGCATCCTTAGTGCTACTCCAGCTAACTCAAGATTCCCTCATAAGAAACTCATGCATGTCAATTCAGAAAAAGACCTAGTTGAGACTAGAGTGCAGGGACAATGTACTATCAGTTGTAAAGTGATCCGAGTTGTAAAGATCATGCATGCAGTAAGAAGAGGACCAAGATTTGGATTGCATAGTTATGGAGGAAGGAATTCCCAATTAAATATGGGCTATTCCTCACAGGAATTGCGCAAGGAGATAGGGGCTCAACAGATAGCAGAAATTGGCTAAGCGTTGGTTAGTGCAGGTTTGTGAGGCAAAGAGTTGATCACACTTGTGTGAAATTGTTCTTGTGAGAACAAGATTTGTATTGTCACTTAGATTTCTGATTAATGCAATAGATAGCCCGGGTTTTGAGGAGTGGCTTTCCCCAAAAAAACAATTGTGTTATGTGTCTTTGATTATCTTCCTCTTGTCGATTATTATTTTCATCGATTCTTGATTTTTGTTGTTTAAGGAATAGAGTAGATTCTTGTCTTGTGTTTTAGTACATTACATGAGTTTTGAATCTACAGGAAAATATGCATGGTATCAGAGCTGAAGACAGTATACTAGAGGGGATTTTGAAGTTTTGAGTTTTGAGTTACAGGTGAAATTCGAATTTGCAATACACAATTCAGGAATGGCAGATGGTGTTCTATGGTTTGCGGCTCGAGTATGCCTTCGAAGGAAACTCAAATTATATATCCTAGAAGGATAGAATGGAGGTTTTGATGGAGGATAATGGCTTGAAGGAATTCGTTGATAAATACATTCCTAAGCAAGCAACATCGGATGCACAAAATCTGGCCGAATGGAAGAAGTGTGTGGCAAAGGTGAGGCGGATAATCCTTGAGGGAGTTCGAGATCATATTTTCTCAAGTATCCATGGGAAGGAAACTCCATGTGCTATATGGAAAGCATTGACCGACCTATTCCAAAACAACAATGACCATAGGAAGTTGGCACTGAAAGACAAACTTTGTGAAATCAAGATGGAGAAAGGCGATACCATTCCAAAATACTTGACCACGTTCACTCACTATTGTGATGAGCTTGAAATTCTTGGAATAACCATTTCCGAGGATGATATGGTGAGTCTAACTCTCCTAGGCCTTCCCAAGAGTTGGAATAGCTATTAGGACTCTATCAATGGGAGGGAAACGCTGCCAGATTGGGAACGACTATGGTTGGATTTGATGCAGGAGGAGATCAGAAGGAACACCAGAGATGGTTCCTCATCAAAGACTGATGATGAGGAAAATTATGCCTTAGTGAGTAAGGCAAGGAAAGGGAAAGGGAAGGCGTCCCATTCCAAATTGGATTCTCGCCATGGAGTTAATAAGAAATACATCTTATGCCTACACTAAGTCTCGAGAAGAGGATTCCACCTATATTTTAATGACCAAGGAAAACCTCCAAATATGTTGAAAATGCAGCAAGAAAATCTTAGTTTGAATTTGCCTTAGTAAAACTAGAGAAAATTCAAATTTTTATTTCAGCAGATATCTTGGAGGTAGTTAACTGAGGTGACATGGAACTTGTCACTTAGTTAAATCAGTTAATTCGAGTTGGGAAAGCTTGATTTTAGTTAAATATGATTGATTGTAATTTTTAGCAATCTATTTTAGTTAATTTGACTTATTTTTAGTTAAACTAGTTCTAACTGTCAGAAGAACTAGTGGAGGTCAAGTTGTGCAAGTGGAACTTCAACCGCACTCAGTGATCAACTAGTTAATTGATCAATCAACCCAAAATAATTGTTTCATGCAAAGAATTTGAGTTACCCAGTTGAAATGGAGATTCCAAGGTGGTGTACTATCAGTTGTAGCATATTCCAATGTGTACAGGTGGTGCATGTAGTCAGAGGAAGGACCTAGAGGAATTGTAAAATTCAATAGTGGGAAATACCTAAATAATAGGGGGTAATTTCCTAGAGGAACGGCGCAAGGAAATAGGATCTTGGAGGGTTTGAAAATTGGTTAAGTGTTGGCCAGAGTCAGTCGGTTAGGAAGAGGGATAGACTATACACTTGTAGGTTGTGCTCAGGATTGAGCAAGCATATGTATTTCATCTCCATTCTCTGATTAATGCAATACATATAGGAAGGGGTTTTGAGCAGTTGCTTTCCCCTAGATAAATATATGTGCATGTGTGATGTTTCCTTTTGCATGTCTATGATTTTTTTCTATATGGTGAATAAAATTCCACGGATCAATAGAGTAGCTTTGAGTCTTGTGATTTAGTAAATTTCATGAGCAATTTTGAATCTACACATTAAATTCTACATGGTATCGGAGCAGGATTCATTGTAGAGCATATATTTCAAAGTTGACATTATAGGAGGTTTGATTTTGAAGATCAGTGTTGCAGGTTTTCTTCATGACTAAGAAGATTAATTTCAATGGATAAGGCTAGAGTATGCCTTGGTAGGCACCTCAAAATTTGTTGCATGGAAAGACTGCATGGAGGCAGTATTGGTTGAAAATGGGTTGATAGAATACAATAAGATATATTTTGCAAAGCCTCAAGCATCCGATGCCCAAAATCTCGCTTAGTGGAAGAAATATGTGGCCAGGGCGAGGAGAATCATATTAGATGGAGTATGAGATCATATTATCTCCAATCTCCATAGAAAAGAGACTTCGTTCACAATGGGGAAAGAACTGGCAGAAGTGTTCGAGAATAGTAGTGACCACAGGATGTTGGCACTCAAGGACAAACTTCGAAGTATCAAGATACAAAAGAATGACACAATTCTACAGTACTCGAGAAAGTTTACACAATGTCATGATGAACTTGGCGGGGTCAGTGTTAATGTCCCTAAAGAATACTTGGTAGCTCTAGCCCTTCTAGACCTTCCCAAGAGTTGGCATAGCTATCAATATTAAGTGAATGGGAGGGAGAAACTATCGAGTTTGGAGCGCTTATGGTCCGACCTGGTATAGGAGGAAATAAGGCGAAATACCAGAGGCAAGACTTCATCCAAGGGCAAGGATGAGGAGAATTGTTTCTTGGTTGGAAAGGAAAAGACGGGGAAAGGGAAGAAATCCCAATCCAAAGAACAAAATAATCAAGGGGAAAAGAAGAAAGACTTGTTCAGAATCAAGTGCTTTCACTATCATGAATTCGAGCACTATGCCACGAAAGTGTCCACACAAGAAGACAATAAATAAGACCTCAGGAGGAGCAGCAGGTGAAGATTTGGCTTCATAGTTCGAGCTTGATTTTACTCTCATTGCATTCATCGCAAACACAATCATGGGGAGCATGTTGTTCTTAGACAACGTGCCTCATTCCATATGAAAGGGAATAGAGGTTTTTTTTTTTTTGTGATTTGGAGGAGAAAGATATCTAGATGCACATCAAGATGGGATATGATCGAAGGTACAGCGTGACCGAGATTGGTACAGTTACCTTTCAGATGTATTTAACCTCCCCTCTCAGACTCAAGGATGTGATGTTTGTTTCAGTTCTAAAGAAAAATCTTACCTCCCTTGCAGTTTTGGAAGACATTGGTTATGATGTGATATTCATAAAAGGAAAGGCATTCATGAGATGGGATATGATCGAAGGTACAACGTGATTGAGATTGGTACAGTTACCTTTCAGATGGATTTAATCTCCCCTCTCAGACTCAAGGATGTGATGTTTGTTTCAGTTCTAAAGAAAAATCTTACCTCCCTTGCAGTTTTGGAAGACCGTGGTTATGATGTGATATTCATAAAAGGAAAGGCATTCATGAGATACATAGCCACAATATAGGTGAATCATATCGGGGTTTGTGTGAAGAACCTCTACAAGTTAGATGTGGAGGATTGTGCTGCATTGAGCACAAATGCTGAGAAGGTGCAGAGTCGCAATTTCAGTAAACTTTGGCACCAAAGACTTCACCATTTGCACAATGGATCTTTGAAGATCATGCAACAGATAACCACAGGCCTCCCCAAAGGAGCACTAGAGCAACATGATACTTTCAAAGGGTGTACCTTGGGGAAGTACACAAAAGCCACTTTCCATGATTAGGATTAAAGAGCACATGCAGTCCTTGAAATAATCCACTATGATGTTTGTGGACCTTTCTCAATAGCCTCCACTACCAGCCACAAGTATTTTATCATCTTTATTAATGACTTCTCACATAAGTGTTGGATCTTCTTCATGCAAAAGAAGGATGATACTTTCTCTATGTTCTTAGAATTCAAAGCACTAATCGAGAAAGAAACAGGAAAGAAGGTGAAGGCTCTCAGGAGCGATAATGGAGGTGAGTACGTGTCAAATGAGTTTAAAAATGTATGTGCAAAAGAAGGCATTTGGCGAGAGTTGAAAACACCCCACAACCCACAAGAAAATGTGGCGGCTGAGAGGAAGAACCATAGCATTGTGGGAGTAGCAAGGGCGATGATGCATGACCAAAGCCTACCTCTGCACTTGTGGGTTGAAGCATGCAATACAATGGTCTATTTGCATAACATGATTCCTCATTGGGTTCTTGACATTATTACACCGAAGGAGGCTTTCTCAGGGAGGAAGCCGAATGTGTCGCACTTTAGGATTGTTGGAGCCTCTGTTTACTGCCATGTCTCCAAATAATCAAGGAAGAAGCTAGAGTTGACAACTAAGTTGGGGGTATTTGTGGGTTACATAGAAACTCCCCACAACTACCATGTGTACTTTCCATCCATCAGAATGACAGTTGTGCGAAGGGATGTAAAATTTGATGAAGGCAAAGCCATTCGATGCTCTCTTGAGAGAGAGCTTCAGATCCCACCAAAGGAGGAGCTTTTAGTTTTAAAGGAGGAGCCTCAGGATGTTGTGGAGCAGCCAAAAGTTGAGGAGCAGAGAGTGGAGACAACCACTCAAGTAGAACCATCTAAAGAAGGAAGGAAGAGAACCAGGGAATCTGAGAGACTTTTGCAGGATGCGAGTTCTCCTTCAAATCGGCGTAGGTAGAGACGGCCACTAGATTGGTACACTGGCTACATGGCTCTAATGCATGAGCTTGTAGATACTGAGCCATCCTCTTTCGAGGAAGTAGTAGAGAAACCTATATGGGTTAATGCAATAGTGGAAGAGTATGAATCCATTGTAAACAACAGCGTTTGGGAAGTGGTCCCAAGACCAGCAAATAAATCAGTTGTGGGTTCGAGATGGATCTTCAAGGTGAAGCATGTAGCAAACGGAAGCATAGAAATGTACAAGGAAAAATTTGTGGCCAAGGGGTTCTCTCATGTTGAGGGATTGACTATGAGGAGACCTTTATTCTTGTAGCAAGGTACTCATCCATCGTATCAATCCTTGCTTTGGCTGCACAGAAGGGGTGGAAGATCCACCATATGGATTTGATAACGACATTCCTCAATGGAGTTACTAAGGAGGAGGTGCATATTGAGCAACCATAAGACTTCAAAAACTTTTGATCAAGAGTCTCATGTGTGCAGACTCAAGTTAGAATTTTATGGTCTCAAGCAAGCACCCCATATTTGGTACACTAGGATTGATAACTATCTCATCAGTTTGGGCTTCACCAAAAGTGAAGCGGATGCAAACCTCTATCATATTTGGTAGAAAGCAAATTGTTGATTATTGCCTATATGTTGATGACTTGATTTTGACTGGTGATGAGTAGTTGATCAAATATTTCAAGGAGGACCTTGCAAGAGAGTTTTAGATGAAGGTCATGGGTCTCATGCACTACTTCCTTGGATTGGGAGTATGGCAAGGTGATGGGGAACCGTTTGTCTCTCAGGGAAATTATGCCAAAAAGATACTTCAAAAGTTACACATGGACAGGTGAAAACCCATGTAGAATACTCTAGCGACCAAATGGAGGAAAGAGGATGCCACTTCAGGTGAGGATGTGGATGCTAGTGTTTACCGACAATTGGTGGGTTCAGTCATGTATCTTGTGATCACACGACCAAATATGTGCTTTGTAATCAACCAACTAAGCCAAGCTATGGATAGGCCAACCAAACTGTTTTGGAGGATACCTAAGCATGTTCTACGGTATGTTGGAGGCACCATTTAGTTTGGTCTATGGTACAGACGATCAGAGGGAGTTAAGTTGTGTGGCTTCACATATGCAGATTGGGTGGGAAGTCCATTAGATCAGAAGAGTACATCAGCTAGAATTTTTAGTGTTGGGTCCACAATGGTTTCCTAGTACAACAAGAAGCAAAGATCTGTGGCTTACAACTTAGCAAAATGCATGAATGCAAGTCAAGTAGCATGTGAGGCGATCTGGATGAGAAAGATACTTGTTGGCTTATTTTCTCAGATGATGGATCCAACTGTGATTTACTATGATAATCAGAGTTGCATCAAACTCTCTGAAAATCTTGTTTTTCATGATCGATCCAAGAATATTGATATCTAGTATCACCATCTATGGGATTGTGTGCAGAGGAAGATTATGTTGTTGCAATACATTCCGACTAAGGAACAAGATGCTGATTTTTTGACAAAGGCCTTGTCAAGAGGGAAGTTAACGTTCCACGGGTGTAGGATAGGGGTGGTTGATAATCCTTTTCTTGCTGAGAGGGAATGTTGAAAATGCGGGAAGAAAATCTCAATTTGACTTTGCCTTGGTCAAACTAGAGAAAATTCGAATTTCTATTTCAACAAAAATCTTGGAGGCAGTTAATTGAGGTGACATGGCACTTGTCACTCATTTAAATCAATTAATTCGAGTTGGGAAATCTTAATTTCAATTCAGTATGATTGATTTCTAATTTGTAGCAACCTATTTCAATTAATTTGAGTTATTGTGAGTTAAAATAATTCTAACTGTCAGAAGAACTAGTGGAGGTCAATTTGTGGAAGTGGAACTTCCACCACACTTAGGATCAACCAGTAAACTAATCAATTAGCCCAAAATAATTGTTGCATGTATAGAATTCAAGTTACCCAGTTAAGATGAAGATTCCAAGGCATTCTATTATCAGTTGTAGCATATTCCAATGTTTACAAGTGATGCATGCATTTAGAAGAAGGACCTGGAGGAATTGCGCAAATCAATAGTGGGAAATTCCTAAATAATAGGGGCTAATTTACTGGAGGAACAACACAAGGAAATAAGAGCCCGGAGGGCTTGAAAATTAGTTAAGTGTTGGCCATATTTAGTCAATTACGTAGAGGGATATATTATACACTTGCAGGTTATGCTCGAGCTTGAGAAAGGATATGTATTTCATCTCTATTCTCTGATTAATGCAATACATATAGGAAGGGGTTTTGAGCAATTGTTTTCCCCTAGATAAATATCTATGCGTGTCTGATGTTTCATTTTACATGTCTATGATTTGTGTTCTATATGGTGAATTAACTTCCGCAGATCAGTAGAGCAACTTCGAGTCTTGTAATTAGTAAATTTCACGAGCAGTTTCGAATCTACACATTAATTTCTACAAAATCTATCATCGTGAGCCTATCTAGAGTTGAGGATGCGGAAGAATCCAAATACCAAGATCTAATAATATATGTGCCAAAGGCCAAAACAATTTGTTCATCAAAACTCGACTCATGAAACGCTCATCCCTAGCTTCTTTATTAGACCCTATTAACATCTAATAAATACAATATAGGACGAAGATGTCACAGGTTGCAGAGGTATTGGGTCAAAGTCCTAGTGTCCAACAAATACACTGAATCCCTCTCTGTAGCATTAGTAATAAAAATTTTGGAAATAGTTTTTTTTGTAAGTAAGCACCCACACGGGATTTGCACCAGTAACCTATCATAAAGAATGCCTTAAAAGTGCACCCATTCACTGTCGATCCAAAACCTTATGGACAAAAAATTCTTGAAATATTTATTTAAAATGTTAATTAATTTTACATTTATAATATTTACAATTAAATTTTAAAATCTAACATTGAATCAAATATAAATTATATTCATAAATTTTATAAATATTTAGTTTAAATAATTATAATTATACATGAACATTTATTTCTATATTTAGAATTAGAATAAATCAATGTAATTATATATATATATATATATATATATATATATATATATATATATATATATATATATAGGTGTCAATGTAATAATTAAAAATATATATATTTGGACTCTTAATAGATATGGGTTTCATATGGATCTATGTTGATTACATTATATTTTTATTTTTTTTGTAAATCAAAGTTTTTCATTCAAATAGAAAGATTACATTGTTGATCACATTTTACCAATAAACTATCAACCTCACTCTTACCAGATTTGTAGGCCAATAGGTAATTACCAAAAAAGATATCACATTGGTAGAGTTGTTTTTCCATCCAGAAATAAAAGGGGACATAAGCCCAAGACACTATCAAAATCAGAATGCAATCAGGAGCCATTACGCATTAAATGTTACTATAGTTGTATTATCCAATCCTAAAGTAGGTGATGGCGAAGGCTAGAACTCATAGTGAACATGTTTTTCTATGTGGTCTAATCTACCTTTCAAATGGTCCAACTTTTCCTAAAGATGCCATTGTTCCCCTTTGTAGACTTGTTAGTCTGTCCTACATGTTCGATTGATTTCTTTGGAGGTCATGCATGAAGGAAATGACAACATTTCTATCATGATGTGTGTCCCTACTAAGTTATTCCAAGAGAATTTTGAGATTTTTGAACCAAATACCAAGGTTTTCATGTCCAAGATCAAATTTGTGAGGGCTAGGTGGGTTGACTGGGTTGGGATCTATGAACTCACTCTAGCCATAAGCCTCTTGGTAATGTCAAATTGATTTCCCTCTCTCAAAAAGCCCCTTTCTCACTTTGTCATACTAACGTGGCATTATAATCTTCCCCAAAGTGCAATAAGATTTGAACTTTGGGTCACTATAAGAAAGAAGAAGGGGAAGAGTTATCCAAATATGCCACAATATTAAACTACTCCAGAAATACCGCAAACCTAGATGAACATGTTAATACAACATGAAAAGATCCCATAGAAAAAGGAATATTGAGAACTGTCGAACCAAAGGAAATGAAATGCAATACCCTTCAGACAACAGACAATATGGAGAGGGTAGTTCGAAAAAAATACTACCATGTAACTCCCTTCCCAAGCCACACCTCCCCAATAACAAAAATATCTCTAGGACCTAAAAGCCACATATTAACTATGCTCCATAACCTTGAGGAATATAGCCACCAATACAACCAGAGGAGAGCCAAAAATCCCAAATAAACCAACTAAACACAGCGAAAACTAAAAATTGAGAACAAACCAGATAAAAACACCATAATATCTCATGCCTACACTAAGACTCTAGAAGAGGGTTCCACTTATAGTTTGATGAGCAAGGAAAACCTCCAATCTCTTGAAAACGCAGCAAGAAAATCTTAGTTTGACTTTGCCTTGGTCAAACTAGAGGAAATTCGAATTTTTATTTCAGTAGATATCTTGGAGGTAGTTAAATGAGGTGACATGGCACTTGTCACTTAATTAACTCAGTTAATTCAAGTTGGGAAAGCTTGAGTTCAGTTCAATATGATTGATTTCTAATTTGTAGAAATAAATTTTAGTTCATTTTAGTTATTGTCAGTTAAACTAGTTCTAACTGTCAGAAGAACTAGTGGAGGTCAAGTTGTGGAAGTGGAACTTCAACCGCACTCAGTGATCAGCCAATCAAATGATCAATCAGCTGAAAATAATTATTGCATCTAGAGAATTTGAGTTACCAATTGAGATGGAGATTCCAAGGTAGTGTACTATCAATTGTATCATATTCCAATGTGTACAAGTGGTGCATGTAGTTAGAGGAAGGACCTAAAGGAATTGGACAATTCAATAGTTGGAAATTCCTAAATAGTAGGGGCTAATTTCCTGGAGGAACAACACAAGGAAATAGGATCTTTGAGGGTTTGAAAATTGGCTAAGTGTTGGCCAGAGTTAGCCAGTCAGGCAGAGGGATAGACTATTCACTTGCAGGTTGTGCTCAGGCTTGAGCAAGCATATGTATTTCATCTCTATTCTTTGATTAATGCAATACCGATAGGAAGGGGTTTTGAGCAATTTCTTTTCCCTGGATAAATATATGTGCATGTGTGATGTTTCCTTTTGCATGTCTATGAAATTTTTTTCTGTATGGTGAATTAAATTCAACAAATCAGTAGAGTAGCTTCGAGTCTTGTGATTTAGTAAATTTGATGAGCAGTTTTGAATCTACACATTAAATTCTACATGGTATCAGAGCATGATTCATTGTAGAGCAGAGATTTCAAAGTTGTCATTATAGGAGGTTCGATTTTGAATATCGATGTTGCAGGTTTTCTTCATGACTGAGAAGATGTATTTTAATGGACTAAGGCTAGAGTGTGCCTTGGAAGGCACCTCAAACTTTGTTGCATGGAAGGACTGCATGGAGGAAGTATTGGATGACAATGGGTTGTTAGAATACAATAACAAAGATGTTGCAAAGCCTCAAGCATCTAATGCCCAAAATCTTTCTCAGTGGAAGAAAGATGTGGCCAAGGTGAGGAGAATCATATTAGAGGGAGTACGGGATCATATTGTCTTGAATCTCCATAGAAAAGAGACATCATTCACGATTTGGAAAGCACTGACAGAAGTGTTCGAGAATAGTAGTGACCACAGGAAGCTGGCACTCAAGGATAAACTTCGAAGTATGAAGATACAGAATAATGACCGAATTCTACAGTGTCTGAGCAAGTTTACACAATTTTGTGATGAAGAAGACTTGGTAGCTCTAGCCCTTCTAGGCCTTCCCAAGAGTTGGCATAACTATCAATATTCATGAATGGGAGGGAGAAGCTATCAAGTTGGAATCGCTTATGGTCTGACCTGGTATAGGATGAAATAAGGTGAAATACCACAAACATGACTTCATGCAAGGGCGAGGACAAGGATAATTATTTCTTGGTTGGAAAGGAAAAGATGGGGAAAGGGAAGAAATTCCAATCCAAAGCAAAATATAGTCAAGGGGGCAAGAAGAAAGACATGTTCAGAATCAAGTGCTTTCACTATCATGAATTCAAGCACTATGACACAAAGTATCCACACAAGAAGACAAGCAATAAGACCTCAGGAGGAGTAGAGGGTGAAGCTTTGGCTTCACAGTTAGAGCTTGATTTTACTCTCATTGTATTCATGGTCAACACGATGATGGGGAGTGTGTGGTTCTTGGACAGTGGTGCCACATTTCATATGACATGGAATAGATAATTTTTCATTGATTTGGAGGAGAAAGATATCTAGATGCACATCAATATGGGATATGATCGAAGGTACAACGTGATCAAGATTTGTACAGTTACCTTTCAGAGGGATTCAAGCTCCCCTCTCAAACTCAAGCATGTGATGTTTGTTTCAGTTCTAAATAAAAATCTTGTCTCCCTTGTAGTTTCGGAAGACCATGATTATGATGTATCTTCATCAAAGGAAAGGCATTCATGAGACACATAGCCACATGATAGGTGAAGCATATCGGGGTTCGTGTGAAGAAAACCTACAAGCTAGACGTGGAGGATTGTAATGCATTGAGCACAAATGCGGAGAAGCTACAGACCCACAATTTCAGTGAACTTTTGCATAGAAGACTTGGCCATTTGCATCATAGTGCTTTGAAGATCATGCAACAGATAACCACGGGCCTCCCCAAAGGATCACTAGAGAAACATGATACATTCAAAGGGTGTACCTTGGGGAAGTACACAAAAGCCACTTTTCATCATTGGGACAACAGAGCACATGAAGTCCCTGAAAGGATCCACTATGATGTTTGTGGACCTTACTTAATAGCCTCCACTGTTAGGAACAAGTATTTTATCATATTTATTTATGACTTCTCATAGAAGTGTTGGATCTTCTTCACACGAAAGAAGGATGATACTTTCTCCAAGTTCTTAGAATTCAAAGCACTGATCGAGAAAGAAATAGACAAGAAGGTGAAGGCTCTCAGGAGCGATAATGGAGGTGAGTACATGTCAAATGAGTTTAAAAATTTATGTGCAAAAGAAGGCATTTGACGAGAGTTGACAACACCCCACAACTCACAGCGGAATGGGGTGGCTGAGAGGAAGAATCGTAGCATTGTGGGAGTAGCAAGGGTGATGTTGCATGGCCAAAGCCTACCTCTGCATTTGTGGGTTGAATTATGCAATAAAATGGCCTATTTTCATAACATGTTTCCTCATTGGATTCTTGACATTACTACACTTGAGGAGGATTTCTCATGGAGGAAGCCAAATGTGTTGCACTTTAGGATTTTTGTAGCCTCTATTTACTGCCATGTCTCCAAATAATCAAGGAAGAAGCTAGAGTCAACAATAGAGTTGGGGGTATTTGTGGGTTACACAAAAAAGCCCCACTACTACTGTGTGTACTTTCCATCCCTAAAAATGACAATTGTGTGAAGGGATGTAAAATTTGATGAAGACAAAGCCATGTGATGCCCTCTTGAGAGAGTGATTCAGATCCCACTAAAGGAGGAGCTTTTAGTTCCAAAGGAGGAGCCTCGGGATGTTGTGGAGCAGCCAAATGTTGAGGAGTAGAGAGTGGAGATATCCACTCAAGTAGAACCATCCAAAGAAGGAAGGAAGAGAACCAGGGAAGTTGAGAGACTTGTGCAGGATGTGAGTTCTTCAAATCAGTGCAGGTAGAGAAGGCCACCAGATTGGTACACTAGCTACATGGCTCTAAGGACTGAGCTTGTAGATACTGAGCCATCCTCTTTCAATGAAGTAGTAGAGAAAGCTATATGGGTTGACGCAATGGCGGAGTATGAATCCATTGTAAACAAAAGTGTTTGGGAAGTGGTCCCAAGACTAGTAGAAAAATCAGTTGTGGGTTCGAGATGGATCTTCAAGGTGAAGCATGCAGCAAACAGAAGCATAGAAAAGTAGAAGGAAAAAATTTTGGCCAAGGGGTACTCTCATGTTGAGGGAATTGACTATGAGGAGACCTTTGTTCTTGTTGCAAGGTACTCATCCATCAGATCAATCCTTGCTTTGGATACACATATGGGGTGGAAGATCCACCAGATGGATGTGAAAACAACATTCCTCAATAGAGTTATTGAGGAGGAGATGCATATCGAGCAACCAGAAGGCTTCAAAAATTTTGATCGAGAGTCTCATGTGTGTAGACTCAAGCGATAATTTTACGATCTGAAGCAAGGACCCCATGCTTGGTACACTAGGATCGATAATTGTCTCATCGTTTTGGGCTTAACCAAAAGTGAAGCGGATCCAAACCTCTTTCATATTTTGGTAGAAGGTAAATTGTTGATTATTGCCTTATATGTTGATGACTTGATTTTGACTGGTGATGAGCAGTTGATCAAATATTGCAAGGAGGACCTTGCAAGAGATTTTTAGAAGAAGGGCAGGTGTCTCATGCACTACTTCCTCGGATTGGAAGTATGACAAGGTGATGGAGACCCGTTTGTCTCTCAAGGAAAGTATACCAATAAGGTACTTTAGAAGTTCCACATGGACAGGTGCAAACCTATGGAGACTCTTCTAGCAACCAGTTGGAAGAAAGAGGATGCCACTTCAGCTGAGGAAGTGGATGCTACTGTTTACCAGCAATTGGTGGGTTTACTCATGTATCTTGTGAACACATGACGAGATATGTGCTTTGTAGTCAACCAACTAAGCCAAGCTATGGTTAGGCCAACCAAACTCTTTTGGAAGATAGTTAAGCATGTTCTATGGTACGTTAGAGGTACCACTTAGTTTGGTCTATGGTACAGATGGTCAGAGGGAGTGAAGTTGTGTGGCTTCACATATGCAGATTGGGTGGGAAGTCTGTCAAATCAAAAGAGTACATTAGGTGGAATTTTCAGTGTTAGGTCCACAACTATTTCTTGGTAGAGCGGGAAGCAAAGATCTATGGCAGATAACTTAGCAAAAGCATAATACATCACTGCATGTCAAGTAGCACGTGAGGCGATCTAGATGAGAAAGATACTTGTTGCCTTGTTTTCTCAGATGATGGATCCAATGATAATTTTTACTATGATAATTAGAGTTGCATCAAACTCTCTGAAAATCTTGTTTTCACAATCGATCCAATCATATTGATATCTAGTATCACGATCTATGGGATTGTGTGCAGAGGCGAACTATGGTGTTGCAGTACATTCTGACCGAGGAACAAGATGTTGATATTTTGACAAAGGCCTTGTCAAGAGGGAAGTTCAAGTTCCAAAGGTGAAGGATTGGTGGGGTTGATAATCCCTTTCTTGTTGAAAGGGAGTGTTGAAAGTGTAGAAAGAAAATATCAGTTTGACTTTGCCTTGGTCAAATTAGAGAAAATTTGAATTTTTATTTCAACATAAATCTTGGAGGCAGTTAATTGAGGTGGCATGGCACTTGTCACTCATTTAACTCATTAATTCGAGTTGGCAAAGCTTGAGTTCAGTTCAATATGATTGATTGCTAATTTGTAGCAACCTATTTCAATTAATTTGAGTTATTTTCAGTTGAACTAATTCTAACTGTCAGAAGAACTAGTGGAGGTCAATTTGTGGAAATGGAACTTCAACCACACTTAATGATCAACTAGTTAACTGATCAATCCACCCAAAATAGTTGTTGCATGCAGAGAATTCAAGTTACCCAGTTGAGATGGAGATTCCAAGGCAGTCTACTATCAATTGTAGCATATCCCAATGTGTACAAGTGGTGCATGCAGTTAGAGGAAGGAACTAGAGGAATTGCACAAATCATTAGTGGGAAATTCCTAAATAATAGGGGCTAATTTCCTGGAGGAACAACACAAGGAAATAAGTGTTTGGAGGGCTTGAAAATTGGCTAAGTTGGCTAGATTCAGCTAGTTAGGCAAAGGGATAGACTATACACTTTTAGGTTATGCTCAAGCTTGAGCAAGCATATGTATCTCATCTCTATTCTCTGATTAATGCAATGCAGATAGGAAGGCGTTTTGAGCACTTGCTTTCCCCTAGATAAATCTTTGTGCATGTGTGATGTTTCCTTTTGTATGTCTATGATTTGTGTTATATATGGTGAATTAACTTCCGCGGATCAGTAGAGAAACTTCGAGTCTTATGATTTAGTAAATTTCATGAGCAATTTCGAATCTACACATTAATTTCTACAAAATTTGTTATCGTGATCCTATCTAGAGTTGAGGATGCAGAGGAATCCAAATACCACGATTTGAGAATATATGCATCAAAGGCCAAAACAATTTGTTCACCAAAACTTGACTCCTAAGACGCTCCTCATCCCTAGATTACTTACTAAACCCTATTAACACCGAATAAATACAATATAGGATGAATACATCACGTGTTGTAGAGGCATTGGGCCAAAGTCCTAGCGTCCAACAAATACATGGAATCTCTCTCTGTAGCATCAATAATAAAAATTATTGAAATAGTTTTTTTTGTAAGTAAGCACCCACAAGAAATTTGCACCAATAACCTATCGTAAGGAATGCCTTAACAATGTACCCATTCAGTATCAATCCAAAACCTTATGGGCAAAAATTTCTTAAAATATTTATTTTTAATAATTATTTAAAATATTAAT
Organism: Pinus tabuliformis; assembly: GCA_031772625.1. Taxonomy (NCBI): domain Eukaryota; kingdom Viridiplantae; phylum Streptophyta; class Pinopsida; order Pinales; family Pinaceae; genus Pinus; species Pinus tabuliformis. Next base: position 57,813,471 of record CM062816.1, read on the forward strand.
TAATTTTACATTTATAATATTTACAATTAAATTTTAAAATCTAACATTACCTTAAATGTTTTAATAAATAAAATATAAATTTTATTCATAAATTTTATAAATATTTAGTTTAAATATTATATATATATATATATATATATATATATATATATATATATATAATTATAATTATAATTAAAATAAATCAATGTAATAGTTAAAAAATAATAATTTAAATAGGTTATATATAATAATAAAAATAATAATACTTTTAAATACCTATCAATTTCATATTAAACAATTTTATATTAAACCGTATACATTTTTCTAATATTAAGATATAAAATAAATATTTTTACTAACCATTTCATAAAGGAGTCCTCTCAATTTAATAACTCTAAAATTTGACTTCCAACCTAATTATATTAAAACCTAATAAATTTAATATTAAATATTATTAAAAACAAGTTAAATAAATTAAATATTTATAATAATTTTATATTTAAATTTTGAAAAAAATATATATTGGTGATGGTGGTTAACGTATGTTGAGACCAAACATTGGTCTATCGGACCTAAAGAAACAAATTATTTATTTTGATTTAAGATTTTATTCCTATGCTCAAAAAGCTTGGAGAGAAGCCTCCCGAGCTCACTATAATTTTGACATTGTAAAAGGCTAGGAAGGTAAGTATTGTAACAAAGATTGTGAAACTGAGATCTAATGTGGTTGTATGTGGGGCACTCTAAGAGGAAGTGGTTTTCATCCTCGATGTTCCTATTTCACATATATGGAAGATCCTTTCCATCCATGGCATTTTAGGAACTTCCCAACGACTTGTTTCACTATGAAGCTCATGAGGATTCGTTCTAATCTTTGCTATATTAATTTTCTTCTTTGAGCTAGTTAAAATAGAGAGGTACTTTTAATCTTCTAGGGTGGGGTTGATGACCTTCTTATAATAACTTAATTTTCTTTTAGACGCTAAATCTTTCTCACACCACAATTTTTCTTTGAACTTAGAAGTAACAATATCTTTAATGTTATTTATGTTTTGCAATGCATCATTCTCATTGATCTCCCAATAGTTTAACCAGGCCCTTGTGTCTTTATGCCACCCCTGATTGAGCCTTAGGTGGTTTTGGCTGGAATTTAAAGCTAGCTTAGGAAGTCTATGATCGTCTATGTTATTGAGTTTGTGCTTGTACAGCAGAAACCTAATCATAGCTAGGCTCTCAATAGGGGAAAGACCTGCTTCTATAAGGAGAATAGGATAGGGTGTATTACTTTTAATTTTTAGGTTATAAGTTATAAAACGCTTCTGGATTTGCTCAATATTTCTCCATGATTCTCTAGAGATGCTGCAACCCCAAATCTCATAGCCATATAAGATAACAGGAGTGACTAAAGTTTCAAAGAGGAACTTCTTTTTATCCCGCATTACGAGGTTTGCTATTTTATAATTATTTTCAAGACCAAAATAAGCTTTCCACCCCCCATTAATCCTTTTCTCAATGCTATGGTTCCAGTCGAGCTTGTGATGAATATCAATTCCTAGGTACTTGTAAGAATACACTTCCTCCAAGTTATTATTGTCATACATAAAAATATCAATTCCTAGGTACTTGTAAGAATACACTTCCTCCAAGTTATTCTTGTCATACATAAAATTAGCGTAAGTGTCCTTGGATTTGTAAAAATTTTAAAATAATATATATAATTTTCAATGTTTAAAAAAATAATTCTCAAACTCGTAACTAATCCTTTGGCTTCAATCAAAATATATATATATATATATATATATACAAAATAAAATTAGAAAATCCAATATTTAAGTGAATTTTAAAATTAATATCCAATATTTCAGTGGATCTTCACATTTATATCTAAATAAAAATGGATTTATATTTAAATTAAAATGGATTTAATTAAAATTGTATTATAAACTAACTAAATAATTGATTTATTTTAGTTAAATGTAAGATTTAAAATATATATTATAAAATTATTATGATGATGGTTATGTTCATTGAGACCAAACTTTGGTTTATCCGACCTAAAGAAACAAATTATTTAGTTTGATTTAAGATTTTATGCCTATGCTCAAAAAACTTAGAGAGAAGCCTTCCGAGCTCACTGTAATTTTGACAACGTAAAAAGCTAGGAAGGTCAGTGTTGCAACAAAGATTTTGAAACTAAGATCTAATGTGGTTGTACGGGGGCGCTCTAAGAGGAAGTGATTTTCATTCTGGATGTTCGTATTCTCACAGAGATGGCAGAACCTTTCCATCCATGGTGTTTTACTAACTGCCCAAGACACATTTCATTATGGAGCTCATGTTGTAATCTTGGCAATATTAATTTTCTTCTTTGAGCTAGTTAAAACAGAGAGATACTTTTGATCTTCTAGGGTGGGGTTGATGACCTCCTTATAATATCTTAATTTCTTTTAGGTGCTAAATCTTTCTCACACCACATTTTTTCTTTGAGCTTAGAAGTAATAATATTTTTAATGTTTTGCAATGCAACATTCTCGTTGATCTCCCAATGGTTTAACCAGGCACCTCGTTTGAGCATTAGGTGGTTTTGGCTAGAATTTAAAGCTAGCTTAGGAAGTCTATGGTCTCCTATGTTATTGAGTTTGTGCTTGTACAACAGAAGCCTAGTCATAGCTAGGCTCTAGAATAGGGGAAAGACCCACTTCTATAAGGAGAATAGGATAGGGTGTGTTGCTTTTAATTTTGAGGTTATACGTTATAAAACGCTTCGGATTTGCTCAATCTTTCTCCATGATTCTCTAGAGATGCTACGACCCCAAACCTCACATCCATATAAAAATGATAAATATATAATTATTTAATGTAAATCAAGAAATTATTATTAAAAATAATTAATTTAAAATAGAATATTTTACAAGTATAATTAAATGAAATACTAAAATGTTTTTGTTACTTTAAATTTTTTAAAATTTAGTGACATAAAAAGTTGTAATATTATTATCTAATTTTAAGGTCACAACTAAACCAGACACGTGTATAAGACCCCTTGTTTGTGGGACAAGGGACCAATTTCTGCATAGCTATGCATACATACTCTACCCTTTTTTATTTTGAACTTGTGACTTTTTAAAAGGAAACACATGTTCTTAACCATTAAACCTACTCAAACTGTATTAGTTAATTTATTAATTATTATATATAAATAAAATAAAATAAAGCAAAAAATTATATTAAAAATAAATTCAAAGAATAATTAAATGCATGGTAAATTATTATATTTATATATATATATATATGATGGGTAATAATTTAAAATTAAGTAAGTATTCAAATCTCTAGAGATATGTTTTATTTGGTGAAAATTGTGAAAAAAGTTGAATAAGCAATTTCTACTAAGTAGTCCCGTGACATTTTTTTTTTAAATAAAAAACAAAATTGAGTGCATTCCTGAGATGTTAATTAATGTTCACTAAGACCATATGGTTTATCAAACATTAAGAAAGTAAGAGATTAATTGAGATTTTTTAAGGGAAAAAACATACCTAAAATATTGTAGTTTTGTTGCCACGCGTCAAAAAAATTGGTAGTGTAGCAAAGATTTTGAAACTTAAAAAGATATAACAGTTAGACAATGCAAGAGAAATTACTTTACATATAAATAACTCACCGAATTTAACTATTAAATTTATTAAAATATGATACTCCATTTTTAAATTTAAACTTATAACTTCTTATAAAAAATACAATTTTAATTAAATTAACTAAAATAATAAATAATATTAATAATAATTATTCATATTCATATTCATATTCATATTCATATTCATATTCATATTCATATTCATATTCATTCATATTCATTCTTCCGAAAATATATATATATATATATATAAACCAAATTATTTTAAAATTTTAATTACCAAAATAAATAAGAATACAATTCACACTAACAAGACTTAAAATACTACGCCCATCTTAAAAATCACAAAACAACATTCTTAAGCTGCGTGTATAAATTAATCTTAAACAGTGGCAGACATGGAATAAGAGACCAATGAAGGGGAGGAATGAGTTGTGTTGGAGAGAGAATCACCGATAAAACAGTGGTACAGGAAATCGGGACTTCAAAAAAAAATAAACAAAACGACAAGGAGAACCGTGATCGTATACTACATCCACATTGCAACAATATAAACTCTGGAAAATTCACGACCGTATATCCACGACAGTCCATATCATATCATTGGTCGTAATTCACGACCGAGAATCTCATTTTGATTGAGAAGCCATGAAAATGAGACTTCTCGCTACTAATTGTAAAAACCCATAAACCAGAGAACCGCAATTTGAAATGAATGCCTATGATATTGAGTTTAAGGTATAACGAAAACCATAGAGCCGCAATTTGAAATGAATGCGTATCATGAGTTTGTTTCAGTTAGAATGAGTGATTGTACAATGATATGCATATATATTTGACACCAATCTGACTAAAATCATATAAAGTTTGTTTGTTGGTTTGTTAGTTGAATCAGATCAGCAATGATTTTCTCCACTGTTGAGAAAATACATGAGTATTAATCTGCATATACAAAAAGCGCCGAATATACAAACGATTGCCACCCAAAGTAGCAGCATTTGAGGGTCCTGTTATCCATCTCCATGATAGCAGAAGTGATAAAAACTGACCAAAATTCACTTCTGACCGCTGATCGAGAAATTCGTATAAAGTTTCTTAGTTCTGGAATAAGTAAAGCCTGAGAAGACCTTAGACCGGTTCAAAAATGATCAAAAAGGGGTCAAGGCACTCTACTTATAGAAGCAGAAGAGAAGAAGAAGCAACAGAAGAAGAAGCATACAATACATTAATCTGATTGATCTGATGACCATGCCCGGATGAAAAGTCCAATCCAACCAGTTAACTGCACTGCATTCTTCACATTGATTAGGAATCATTCCATATACTGAAAATTGGGGCGTGGCAAACTGTGAGGCCATTGGGCCTCTGAGATAAGGCCTGTGCAGGTGCAGTCGCCATCCAGTTGTTATATGCAGCAGCATTTGAATCATAGTTACCAGTCTTCACAGTACCTGCAGTTATCTGCTGCTGTTGCTGCTGCTGAGGCAAGTAATAAACACCCCTGGAATATGGATCACCGTACAAATTCATGCTTTCATAAGCTGAATTGCCTTTCAAACTTGCTTGTTCACTTTGACCAAAAGGAGCCCTATTAGTCTGGTTATCAGCTGCTCCCATTGATTGATGCATGGATGGCGTGTTACTTGCCATCAGAAGCCCACTTCCAGCTAAATTATTAGCTGAAATGTTGGTGAAAAGTCCTGAAGTAGAACCAGCACTATTGCTGTCCACAGATGGGGATTCCTGCAAGGTCATGAGGTTGTGCAATACAGTAGCATTGGCAGTCATCACAGAGGGTTGGAAAAACTTTTGGGCATGGAGGGAATGCAACTGTACTTGGAAATCTTGAGGTTGGTTTTGTTGCACTTCTTGTTTGCACCACACCCCCCTCTGCTGGTTTGCATGGTTTTGAAATGCAATCAATGGCCATTCATGGCCTGTTTTGGAATTAGTAGCATTGCTGTAAGTGCTGGTTGCATATGAACTTAATGTACTGCTGTCTTCGTCATTGCGGCGTCCATCCACACTTGGATCTGATGGCTCGGCTTCTTTTATGCGCTTAACATGTCCTCCCACGGGCAATGTGCTGCTAGCAAGTATGCTTTTAACATCATACCTACTCATATCGAAGTTTGTCACAGCATTCAGACCTCTGAATTTTATGGCAGCGATGTCATAAGCTTCGGCTGCCTCTTCTTGGGTACCTGCAAAATTGTCAGATGATTGATTAATACAACATTGGGTTTTATTATTGCCATTCAGTTTGGAAAAAAAAAAATATGGCGCTTACTGAATGTTCCTAGATATAGATCTTTGTTGCCAGCAACTCTTCCAATTCTCGCTTGCCACCTTCCATGCTGATGATGTCTGTAATATGATTGACGAAAACGATGTAAGCAACTAAAACCCAAATATGCATTGAAATCAAAGAGCAGTTCCATAGTTTGAAGATCACATGAGACTTTTGAAGAGTTTGTGCTAAAACATTATTCATCTCTTAGAATGTAGAGACCAACCTTGTTACTCCACGGTACATTGATGCACCTCTAGAGAATCCACTACTCTTTCTGCACCAACAATAATGAGATCGATCAGAATCCAAATTCATGAATCAGAGACTAATTCTCTGGAGATAAAGATCAGAAATGTATGTACCTTCTCAGAGATGCAACGTATTCTTGCCTTGTCATGTGTTTCATTTCCTCCAGTTCTTTCTCATAATTGTTGATCTGTACATGTAATACATTGTGGGATATCTTCAGAAATCAAAACCCAATGCAGTATGCAAGAATACTGCATAGGATCGGAACTTATATTGAAGGAAACAAATCAAAGTGTGGGATTTAAAACGTGTTCATACAGGGAAATTGGTGGTGGTTGTTGGACCCCAGTATTTGAGAGTTGCAAGATCGTATTCTCTCGCTGCCTTCTCTTCCTTGTCATATCCACCTGCAAAATCAACAAGGCCATTTATCAGTTCCAGATTGCAAAAATAATTTTATGATATATGTGTATGTTACATTCATAGTGGAAATGAACATCACGCTTAATCAATTGTTTTAGATCTAGTAAATTCATCATCGGGTCCTCAAGGATCCTACTCGCTTTAACAAAGTTTTCTTTTCGCCATTGGGTACTGTCGGGAAAAGCTGTCAGAAGGCAAGAGCCATGTTGCTGGTACTAAGTCAAGAGAGAAGAAGGTTGCTTGTACTAAGACAGTTTTTAGAATAGATTCACTTAAGAGTGTCGACACTATTCCAGAGTGTAAACATATGAAATTCAAAGACTAAATGAGTTCCTTGGCACATAGCTAAGCTGTGATAACGACCAGTGGCGAACGAAAAACAAGAACATGGAAAAATCAGCATATGTAGCTATTATCTACAGAAGAAACATAGAGGATGATGCTCACCTAAATACACTGTAGATTCGCCATCGGTGTCGTCCATATGGGTAACATCCGGACATACAAAGTACGCTCATGAGAATGTTGAACAGAACTTATCGCAAATAGAAGAATCTAACATGGCTGAAACACTATGCAAAGTTCAATAGGATTCCTAGTAATTTATACCTTGCCTGCCCTTGCGTGTCTGGCCTTCTCTTCTGCAACTGTTATCCCATAAATGAGCTTCATAACGCCCCGTCCACCTATGCCTGCAACAATAACATAAAACCAAGTTCGTTACACAGAATATTCAAAACCCATTTTAGGTCTCATGAGATCAACTACATTCAGATTACTAGATTACCTGGTGACTCCACGATATATTGAAGTCCGCTGTCCAAATGTATCTATGGATTTTCTTATAGCGGGTTCTGAAGTAGTGGGTTTCTCTGGGATGAGACGTTTCTTGCTATCAGACAAAGAGGTCTCTAGGGTACCATTCTGAGTTGTGGCAGCTGGAACAATGGCTAATGAAGTGGTGGACTGAGAAGTTGGACTCATGGAGAGTTTCAAAGATTGAATATTTGTGAGTGCATCCATGCCCTCTTTGGGCTGCTGCTCAGGATTTGTAGTAGTAGTAGTTGTGATAGTTGAACATGAAGCTGCATTACCATAATTGGTATTGACAGTATTAGTCATCTTGCTCTCTGCAGATGAAGAAGTGGGTTGGGTCCTCAGCCATGTTTTGATCATAGAAAGCCCATTGATATTATTATTGTTGACACCAGATGTTTGTGGGAGTTGCAAAGTGCACTCAGGGAAAATGTATTCATTGGAGTTGTGGTCATATGAATCACGGAGATTCAAGCTGTGTATGGCACTGACACCAGACAAGGATTCGGCCTTGATGCTGTGCTGATCGTCAGAACGCTTGGAAGAATTAGTGGCCGACAATTCGGAGTCCGCAATGTCGAAAGCGTGGAAGCAATTAAGCCGAGCAGAATCGGACATGAAACTCGACTTGATGTCGCCATCATTGAAAGACGGCGCCGCGGTGCCATACATGTCGTTTAGGTTAGCACCAGGTGGCTGCTGTGAGATCTCGCTGGTTCTGCTCTCCGAGTACTGCCCGCCCCCTCCTAGAGAAGCGCCGCCGAGAAAATCCTCAAGTTTGGGGCCTTCACCATCATGCCGCCTATTATTGTTACTAGTACTCTGGCAGATCATGCTGTGATCATAACGAGAATCGGAACACATGTGATCACTTCTGCCTCCAACCAACATTGAAAGATCCGCGCTGATCAAATGTTGCTGGGACTCAGCAGCATCCTGCATGCTCCTCGTTTGCTCCAGGTTCTTGAGATGCCAATCTACAAAAACACAATATATTAGCAACAAATACTAGCAACCCGTATCTTTGTCTGCGTACTATATATATTAGCCAATCCAGTACATTCAGAATGGATCCCTACGACTATTGCTACTAACTAGTACTAGCGTTATTGCACTCGTATAAAAAAGCCAGTGCCACTGTGCCAGGCCATGCGAATCTTCCTAAATAGTACAGCTGCAGTTGCACTCAAATAAAATGAATGATGTCTTTACACAATACAGAACTTTTGTCAGTAGCGAGTTCTGAATCAATTTGTAAAGGACCACCATGCCCAAAATCAGAAATTATTCTACCAACACAAATACCAACAGAAGCCCTAAAACGATGGAAATGGGGTTGAAATACCCACCTTCGTTTTGGGACCGGTTGATGGAGTCCAGAATATAGAGCGAGCCATCAGACCTGAGAGTCATTTCTGGAGGAATATGCATGTGCATAGGAGGCGGCGGGGGAGCATTATGAGAAAAGCAATCTCTGCTGCTCCCGAACCCTATGTTCATATTGCCCGGGTCAGCCACACTGGAATGCACCATACTGCTGGTTGCCACCGTCACAGCCGACGCCGATTGCGACTGGCTCGAATCCTGCAACTCCACCGTCATATTGGGGGAAAGTGAGAACCCTAGCCAATTGTTCACCGACCCCATCCTTCGGAATCGGATGGATGGATGGATCCTCAACACAACACAACACAGTAACACAAGCACTGCACTACTTACGACACTGAGATGAGAGGTGTGTATATGCGAATGCCAAGGCCAACACCAATACCAAAGGGTGGGTGCACAGATATTTGGGGGGCGGCCCCTCGTGGATTGGAAGCAAAAATCCAAACGTTTTGCTTTGGATTTTGATTACACTTTGGCGGCCATGGAAACTAGTGTGATGAAGAAGAAGAACGAGTGTGTGTTAAGGCAAGCAGCAGCCATGGCAACCAACTGATTCAACACCAAGCAGCAGCAGCAAGAACAACAGAGGAGCGGAATGCAGGTGGATGGGGTTTTGAAAGGAAAAGATGAGAAACTATAGAGTGCGGTCAAAAGTATATTGCTTCACCTCGGCCTGGTATTGTATTTTATATATTGGGAAGCAAACCCAAAGCTGAATGGCCCTACAATCGATCAAATCGCACCTGACAAACAAACGACGATGCGCTTCCTTGCTTTATCTATCAAACCCGGCGAAACCCGTCGTGTTTATAACCTTCTCAGACATGAAAGGGAAAGGTTGTGAGAGGGAGGAGGGGACAAGGGTTGAGAAACGTCATTTCAAAGCCAGCAAGAAGGGAGGGGTCGTTAGAGGGGTGAAGGAGGTAACAGCAACGGGACAGACTTAGACCAGCTCGGGACCGCGGGTGTAAAACCAATAGTGACAGCGAGTGATCCTCCCTGAACCGTACCTAGGCCAAGGATTAAAATAATAGTGCTAGGGGTTAAATAAGTAAAATCATCGATAGTCGTATCGACCGCCACAAGCTAAGCAAGGAGGCCTGTGTACGTGAAGCCAGCCCACCCCATTTTTCTAATGGGGCTGCCCATTGGTATCACGGTAAAGAGGGGGACAAGAATGACCAACATGCGGGGAATTCAAACGCGGACGTGTAATCTGGATGAGTACAGAGAGGTGTTCATCATCCACGCCCCTTCTCACACGCAGGAAATAATGAATAATAATAATATTACAAGGGGTTTACAGTTTCCACGAGTAGTTGATCGAATTTAATGCTCCCCTTCTTACGTGTATTATTCATTCTTAGCCTTTCACATATGTTTTTTTATGTTTGGGTTTGAATTATTATAATATAATCTTACATTACGTAGAGGAGTAGATTTGTGGAAGAATCCCCGGATCCCCTCCCCTAATAATAACATAACATGCCAACATGGAATGTTACAACTTGTTGCTTCTTCCGGTGGAATTTCACTATCAATGGTATCTCTGCCATCATTCATTCTTTGTTTGTAGCTGAGTACATCAAGGAGTCCTTGGGTGCCTATACACGTGTGTTTTGTGTTATGGACACATAATGGAAAAAACAAAGACTCCTCAATTGATGAGTCACACTCTCTTGAACCAAGATATATATCACCTAAAGTCTCTTATGATTGGGGAATAGATTTATAGAAAAGGGGTTGGGTTGGGTTGAGTTGGGGAGAGTCAAGAAACTAAGTGAGGAACAAGTAGACATGGCCTATGATTGAAAGAATTAGAGTTTCAAGCTGGCATTTGTTTTATTTCTTCAACGCTCAGGACACACACAGCATTGAACTATTTTATTGGCATCCATAGCCTTTAAATAGACTCCATAGCCTTTAAATAGACTACCCTATGTGATTCTTTTTCTCTCTTAAAAATTAAGTTCCTTGTTCATGCAGGGAAGCGTATGAAAGGATATATATATATATAAATACTAAAGGCACAAAAATCAAGGGGATGGGAGAAAAGTTTTTTTATGGGGGACCATCAAGGATAGGGATGGAGATAGAAAGAAAGGATTTCGTCAAAGAATGATTTACAAACACAATAGGTTACACATACATCGATACGGGCTTATAAGAGAAAAGTGGGCCCTTATGCTAGAAGAGTATATACTCCAATTACAGCTTAAGCTTCTAAGGATTGCATGTGCCAAGTTGAAATATAATAAGTTGAAGTAAGTAATTCATTTAATGCATGGAGTTTAACTTCATAGGTGTTTATCTCTCTTAATGACATTTTTTTTATTTTATTTTTTTCCCTTTCTTCGTTTAAAGGACTAATATATTTAAATTTTTATTAACATAAATGAGTATATAAGAAAAATAATTTTTTTCCTTTATTAAATTAATGGTCACAAATAAAAAATTTCATAAGTAAATGAAATTTCATCATATAGATTTTAATTTGAAATGAAATATTATACTAACATAGATTTATTTTTGCTTAGGATCTATCAAGCGTCGAGAGATCAAATTTTTTCACTCTATGCTAGTTTGCAAATCAGGATATTTGATCCCTCTCGGTTAGTTGTTCCATAGTCCACGTGAATACCATGGGTCAATACCATGTGCCATCTTTATTTTTATTAATATTAATATTAGGATTAATAATATTTTTTTGCATGGTATTAATAATAATTTGGCCCATAGGCTTCACCTAAATAAAATCTCTTTTTTGAGTTTTCGTAAATATAAAGAGGTTTATGGAGCAAATATAAAAAGAGTTTTTATTTATTTACCATACCTCTTTTATAAATATGGTATTTGGCCCATGGTATTTAGTCCATGGTATTAAAATGGTGTTTGGCACATATGCTTCACGTAAATAAAACCTCTTTTTTGAGTTTCCTTAAATATAAAGAGGTTATGGAGTAAATATAAAAAGAGGTTTTATTTATTTACCATACTTTTAATTTATTTTTATTTTTATTTATTTACCATACCTCCATTTTATTTAAATTTTTATTTTTATTTATTTACCATACTTATTTTTTGAGCATTCATAAACCTCTTTATATTTTAAATTTATATTTTGTTTATACATAATAATAATTAGATTGATTTTTAAATAGGGTGGACATTAGATTGAAAATGTTAAATGTTAAACATTACATGTTAAATGTTTACGTTTACGTTTACGTTTACGTTTACGTTTACATGTTTATATGAGATCTATCCCATATTGGGCTGTACAACGCCTCTCGGGTGCAATAATTTGTCAAATATCTTAGTAATTTTTGAATAGAAATAACGTTTACATGTTTATATGAGATCTATCCCATATTGGGCTGTACAACCCCTCTGGGGTGCAATAATTTGTCAAATATCTTAGTAATTTTTGAATAGAAATAATGGAAGAAGCGCAATAATTTGTCAAATATTTTGGTAATTTTTGAGTAGAAATATTAGAAGAATTGGTTTGTAGGACTCATTTTAGGGGTAAGTCACTATTTGGTGATTTTAGGTCTAAAAAATTCCAAAAGCAATTCTAAGTATCAGAATGGATTTTTGGGAAGTTGAAACTTAACAAGCATAGCTCACATCCCTTAAACATTCTTCTACACATTGAAAGCGAAAGCTTTACAGTGGTGACAAAATCACATTAATTAAAATTCATGTGTGAAATTTATGTGTCCCCCACAAATTAGCCTACCAAATTTAGATCTCCTCTAGAGAAAGATTGGATAATGATACTTCTTTAGAAAAGTTGGAGTGATCAAGTATGGGCTTCTTGAATTTCAATAGCATATAATTAGTTTAAACAACATGGGAGTTTATTTTCCAGTTTTCCTCCTATTCATGAATTAATTGTTTTGCGACAAAGGAGTCATCATTATAGCCTAATATTTGTTATGAGTTACCATGCTTCTTAGATTCATAGAGAAATAGGTTCTTCTTATGGGACTTTATTAGATATTTTTCATTACCTTGTTGTTTCTCCTAAGTAGTATCTTAAGTCTTTTTTTTTGGTGTCACGTGAATGTCTTATTATAGTTTCTACAACACCATTTCCATCTAAATGTTTTGATGTGAGATAGGAATATGGTTTTTTTCTTTTAAACCATTGCCATCTTTAAGTAAGGACTTAAGTAAAAAGCTACTTCTCTATGACAACCTCATATGATTTTTATTTTTCTATAACCACATTGAAAAAACATGGGGTCTAAAGGAATTGGTTAAGTATTTGAAGAGTTTCTTAGAGGCTATAGATGTCTTTCTAGCTAGATGCTCGCATTCAACATGAGCATATGTGCATGGACTTATGAAAACAAACCTTTGGCTAAGTTTATAACATGACTACGGGGTATTTATTACACCAAAATTTTCAAAGACTTGCCCCTAGCCCTAATCATTTTTGGAAGCACTATTGCAAAATAAGCATGAGCATGAACATGACCTTGGTCAAGGTGAGACTTAATACCTAGTGGGGGATTTAATGACACCTTTCTTTCACTAATCGAACAAGTCACTATTGGCATGTCAATTCGTGTTTTAAATGAACGGATTACTAAATGCCTCCTACACACATAAGCTAGTGGTGTTTCCTACTTATCCTTGATTGTTGCTAAATAAGAGTTTAATGTCAACATGAGTAAGGACAAAGGAATTCAAAATGATGGACAAAGACATCCACAAACTATTGGAATTGATAGATATAACCCTATGACAAGTGTTGAAGGCAACTGAAGTAAGAGGTTAAGAATCACATCATTCTAAATCATGGGATATAAACAAGAATGAAAAAAAGGATGCCACGTGTTAAGAGATTTTCTAAACTTGGGTAGTGAAGGGAGTTTCCACATCAACTAATCCATGAGAAGATGGAAACTCATAGATTCTTAAGCAAAAAGTGTAGACTTGAGGGTTAAGGTTTAGGTGGAAGATGAAGAGGTTCCCTATCCATACAAAAATGATTACTAATAACCATTCTAATGGTATATATGAGCCTACATTCTAAAAAAGAGTCACATATTATAAAGGTTAGATTAATGTCTTTGGTAACCATTACGTTGTACATGAACAAGTAAGAGTTAAATAAAGGGAGGCACATAACCTAAAAACATATTATAATATGAAAGAAGTTACTTAAATAAGATTATGAAATGCATTTGAAATGGCTAATAGATTAAAGCATATATGAAAAACAGAAGAAAAAAAAATATGAAGGTATGCATGAAGTTACTCATAACCTACTCGATGGGTATTTCATCTGTAAACTATCATGGATATTCCACTAGAACAATTCAGAACGATATATTTTAAAATATTATAAAATCTTGCACCATGAAAATTATTTTTCCTTAGATTCTAGATTAATTATCTATTAGCTCTGTTCAAATTTATGAAAATTTTGAAATAAGAAATGGAAGGAATAGGAACATAAGCATATCATCCAAGCAAGTGAACAACAAATTTATCCTTGGACATGCAATAGAAGAGAAAACCTAGCTAGAAAGTGAGTCATATCCTCTTCTCTCTTTCCTTCAGTTAAAAAAATGCACATACAAAGGAATGGGAACTCACTATGGAGTTACCCTTTGACACCATGGCTTGAACGTTGCTACAGTATCTTCCTCCTCCTCTGTTATGGTCACAAAATACTACTCTAAGATGCTTTTCTCAATTATGGAACAAGATATAGTGCTAAAGAATGGAACCCCTTCTCCTCCTAGCAACTTAAATTCAACATAGCATGATACCCATCTAGGGTATGGTTTTGACTTCCTAAACCCTCAATTATGATAAGTTATTTTATCTTCTAGAATGTTCTCGAAAGTTGAAACATGGATAGCCCCACATGTGTGAGAAATGGGTCACTGACTTGGAATCCACTCATGTCGTGGTGGTCAACAAGGTAGGTCAACTTGCAAGAGGCATAAATTTTGCATACAAGCTCCAGTTGAGGTGATTTTTTAACCATTGGAAAGGTATCGATATGTGGATCAATAATGATGGTGTGTACAAAATTCAAGGCACTGAAACCCCAACAAGTATCATTTGATGCCTCAAAATTGATGTAAAAGGTTCAAGACCCCAATTTTCCAAAGTAGGGCCTGCCATTGAAAAATCAACACTACATGTTAATTCCTCGAACCAAATTTTTTCACCTAAAAAGCACCAATATAGAATAAAAATTATATGAAGATCCAATGCAAATTAGTTCTCAACATGAAGTTTTGAGAAAACGCTCCTTATAAAATTACAAAGTAGCCTTAAAAGATGCCATATGATTAAGGCCATATTAATTCTTGGATATGGAGGGAGGGTTTGGAGTGGAAGGGAACTCTAGTAGTAAGATGAACCATAAAGGTATTGATCACATTCACAGGTATGTACATGGTAACATGATTCATAAAATCATAATGCACACTTACATGCATCCTGAATGTGACACAAGTTAAGATTATATTGGATCATGAGACATGGATGTGTTAATGTGATTTTTGTGTTGAGAAGTCATATGCCTTATAAAAGTGGTTGATTAATTGCATAGTGCCAAAGGAAGAAGGAATTGAAACTAATCAAAATTGAATAAAGAGGTATCTTAAAGAGATGGAAGAATATACACCTAAGACTTAATGTGAGAGTATAAGCATGGTAAAAGGAATGTCTTGAGAATGTTGTGGGGTCGAGGGGTGGGGAAGTGGTAGGTTGTTGAGCTCAAACAAGAATGTATACAATTTTACAAATTTCTTTGTTGTGAAAGATATGCATGATGAATTCATTATTTTTGCTAAGATTATTCTTAATAATATGGAAAAACAACATACGTTTTATTATTTTCCTAGAAAATATATAGGGCATACTTCACTCACAACCAAGATCAATGATTGTAGCAGGATTTGGCATGAAATAAATGGGAATTTGAATTCCAAAGTATGAAGTTGATGGTAAAACATGACAATGGTCGATATACTATATACAATTTCCCCCCATGATGATATATGTGAAAGATATATGGTATGAAGGCATCACCAATTTACATTTGAAATTACAACAATATGGAGAATAAAAACTTGAATAGAATTTATCCATAAGGACCTATGTTCCCTAAACAAGTCACCACTCTAAAAAATTAAAAAGTATGGTTTGTTTCCATAGTTGTGTATATTTCTTGAAGAATAAGGATCATGTATTTGAAAATTTCAAGAAATTTAGAGCATTAGATGAAAAATGATGCAATTTACCTATGGAATGTTTAAGATCAAATAATGAAGAAGAATATGATGCAATTTACCTATGAAATGTTTAAGATCAAATAATGAAGAAGAATATGATGCAATTTACCTATGAAATGTTTAAGATCAAATAATGAAGAAGAATATGTGGGAAATATTTTGAAAATTACTTTGTCATAAAATGTTGTCTCTTGTTAGATATCAATACCTTACACACCTTGACAAGGGATCTTTATCTTCCAAAGTAAAAAACCAAGAAAATTGCAATTTTTAGTACTAATGTAAGAATTATAAATGAATCAAGGAAAATAAGAAGTTAGAAAGAACATGTTATGGTTGCCTTAAAGGCATGTGCACTATAGGCATGTGATCTTAGAACTTACGCGAATTCACATGATCAACCTAATGGGAGAAGGTTATGATTGATGAGTATCAATGTTCCTCGATTAAGAATCAAACATGGGACTTAGTTCCTTGGTCACAATGAAAAAATGTGTTGAAGGTTGATGGATCTACTATACCAAGTTCACATACGAAGGTGTTTTCGAAGGGCATAAGTATAATTGGGTAGAAAAGGGTTTTTCTTAGTAAGAAGACATTAATTACACTACCAATTTTTCCCCTATTACAAAGATGAATTATGCCACTAATTATTTCTCTCACTGCTAATTTTGGATGGGAGATACATCATATAGATGTGAAAAATGATTTCTTCCGTGGAAAATTGACTAAAGAGATTTATATGGAGCAACTCCTTTACTTTAAGAAGGATAGAATTCTTGTCTATTGATTGAAAAAAACAATGTATGGTTTGAAGCAATCCCCTAGGTCATGATATGCTAATATTGTTCACTTTTTTCTTAATCTTAATTTCAAATAGTGTGAATTTGATCATAGTATCTATGTATTACATACAAATAGTGAAACTTTGGTTGTTTCATTTTATGTTGATGATTTAATCATCATCGGAAGTAATTTTCTATTTAATTTTGGGTTTGAAGAAACAATTATGAAATACATTTTAGATGACTAACCTTAGTTTGTTGCATTTCTTTTTTATTATCCAAGTTTTATAAATGGATGGTGGTATATTTGTTTCTTAGCCTAAATATATATTGAATATATTAAACATACTCAAAATGGAAGATTGTCAACCATGTACTACCACACCTTACTAGTTGAGAATGAAGCTAACTAAAGAGTTTGATTATATGAAAGTTGATGCAACTCTCTACAAGTAGCTTATTGGTAGCCTTATTTATTTAACTCATAGTGTAACTAATATTTCCTTTATTGTGTGTGGTCTCTTGATTCATTCAAGATCCATAGAAGAGTCACTTGAAGGTCAAAAAGATACATGTTCATTATATCAAAGGCACTTGTCAACTTATTATAAGGTAACATGGTACTAAGAATTAGTTCATTGGCTACACTAACTTGAATTATGCTAGAGATGGAGATAACATGAAGTCTACATAGGGATATGTGTTTCAACTTCACTCAAAACCCATAGCTTGGTCTTGTAAAAAGAAAAAGGTGGTCTCTTTTGACCATAGAAGTATAATATCATGGTGTAATTTATGTTGGCACAAAGGCAATGTGGATTTGTAATTTTATGGATGAACTTGGATTTCCACTAGAGGAGTTGACTACAATATATTGTGATAATCAAGTTTACATATAAATGGTTGAGAATCCATTTGCTCACATTAAGATGAAGCATGTGGAGCTTCATGCTCATTATTCGAGGAAATTAGTACAAAATGTTGTTTGTATATTATCTATTACATATTGATGATTGAGTTTTTGATATCTTTATGAAGCATCTCATTGAAGCTAAGTTTGTGAAACTTCACACATTTCTTAGGCTTTAGGATCTACAATTATTTGGTGGGAAGAGGGGGGAAGGGTGTAGTTAAGATAATTTCACCTCCCATATCTCTTGAACATTTCACTAATGGAGGGAGGGGTGTTAGAACAATGATCTATGCAAGTCCATTGCACCTTTGGATCTTCTAGAGATATTTAATTTTTAGTCAAGAGATGACTAGGAGAATCAACTCAACATTCAACTAAGCATTTAATTGGTCAATCATGGAAATCTATTGATGCCAAAGTCAAGGTAGAATTCAAGGAGTTTGTTATACAACCTAGCTAGTAAAAGCAAACTATGTCATCCACAAGACATTTATATATCAGAGATATGATATTAAGGTTTTGCTACTCCAAATTGCTATAACTTTATTTCCAGGAATATTTAGAATTTTTTTTTTTAGGAAACCAAGGAAAAATATTGAATTACAAGTGGTTAAAACTTTAGATTCTAGTTCACTATTCTTACCTTGGAAAACTTAGGATTTGTGACTAGTCCTAAAATCTAATTCAAATGAGTCGTCTTGGAATTTTTATTATAATTTTTTTGGGAGGATTTAGACCATGAAATTTTGAGGCTATTAAGGAGAAATAACAGGGTATAAGTGATCAAAATTTCATATTCTTGTTCACTACTATTTTAGATATATACCTTGTGGAATTTAGGGTTTGTGACTAGTTCTAAAATCATCTTTTAAAAGAGTCATCTTGGTAGATTTAATGTAACTTTTTCTCGGAGAAATTTTAAATCGTGAAATTTTAATCCATAACAAAGAAATACACATTTGTGCATTAGATTTGTAACAATGTATTTCAACAACACCTCTTCTAGGAATGTACAACTCTTTTCTCTTGGTCCTCTAGTAGTAGAAATCATGACTGACTGAGATAACTATGAAGCACCAAAAATACAAAGCTTTTACAAGGACTAGATAGGTTCTACAAAAGGCTACCAAGTAAACCTATAAAAATTGAAGTTAACCATGTCCCAAATCAAACACAACTTCTTTAAAGCATCCATTCCTGTAATAAAAATATCTAATTCATATGATATGTGATGCATATTTGAGATCATATGGAAATTAAAAGGGTAATCTAACTATTCTATGTTTTGGCTATTTTTTAGGTTTATTTCTAATTATCTTTTCCTGAAATTTGACAATATATGTTAGAATTTAAGGTTTTGAGTTGTCTAATCTACAAATTTAAGTACTCTATATATTTTTTAGAATAGTAATCTACTTTGTATATTCAAAAATATAATTTAAATAACAAAAAATTATAATCCAGCAAAGAATTATATTATCATATTTTTTAGAAAAGATCAAAACATAAAATATTAAATTACACTTAAATTAAATAATAAAATTTAAAATTTCTATTTATGTATGCAGACTTTTGTGATCCATAATGAATTAAGCAGTCTTTTGGTAGATGGTTCATCATCAAGACCAAATGAAGAGGCAGTCAATGGCAAAAGCTTAAATAGAAAGCAATGTAGAGACATAATTTCAAGTAATGGCTATATTTGAACAATCATTTTTAAATTATGATATCAATTTATTAATAGCAGTTGTCTATAACGCAACTTTTTGAAAGCCTTAGGTTTTTCGTTCGAAATCCAGTAGGAATTTATTGGAATCGCAAGTTTGATAGCTAACAATGAAAGCGTTTTTCGATGCTGAATCCAAATATGCAATTAAAAAACCATTTTAACTGCAACAAATCAAGATTTAACCTCAATTTCTATTCCGTAGAAATCTTCGCATTATAGACAACTCCTTATTAATATATTAAAAACAAATATTATCAAATAACACCTATATTAAACTACTAGTTTTTGAAAATTAATATTTAAATAATAATATTAGCTTATTAATTTATTAAAAATATTAATAGATAACCGTTTAATTTATATTAAAAAATTTATCTAATTTTTATTTAATAATAAGATTTAAAATTTTCTATTTAGTAATATAATTTAATTTGATACATGAATAAATATTATATAATTCGATTAGGTATATCTTTGTCCACAGAAAAAAGAGATAAATCATTAGCAAACTCATACAACCTAAATCATTGATTAATAATGTAAAATTAATTTAAACTCCATTCTTTGCGTTTAAGTGTTTTTTTTTAATACTAATACTAATAAAGATTTTTTTTTTGGGTTTTGTTCAATTACACATAATGTAAATTTTTAAAAATATGAAAAAAAAGATATATTCGATGAATATATAAATAGAGAGAAGGGGATTGATTTGTGATTAATCCGTATTCAATTTACTTAACTTTATGAAAAGGTGATAAGTACTATATAACAAAATTTCAAGAATGTTCTATAAAGTGAAGCACACTATTGCGGATTCAATGAAAAGGTCAAAGGCGTTTTCTTCTGTATAAGAAGCTTTAATTATTATTAGATTTATTGTAGGCCATGGCCCGTCTATTCAAATTGGTCCCTTCTAAGATATTATTCATGTTCCAAAGCTACTTTGCCACGAAAATATTATTGTTCTTTGAATTTCCTGCAAATTTAAAGCTTTTTGCATTATTGTTGATTTATTATTTTTTTCCCTATGTCAACACGTTATATTGCATGGGCATTCAATTATATTATTTTTGAAAAATAGTATTATATTCCACTTATTTTTAATTTTTAAATATTTTATTTAAATTATGATATTTTTTTTACCTATGATCATTTCCATGAGAGCCATGAGAGGTAGTCGTAACTGACTAATTTCTCATGATTTTTGGAAACTAGTGAAATGAATCACTTAATTTCTCATGATTTTTGGAAACTAGTGAAATGAAATCACATAGCAGTAACTAGGACTTCCCGGGAGGTCACCCATCCCAGATCGTCTCTAGCTCAAGCGCGCTTAACTGTGGAGTTTTCCCCACAATCAAACACACTTAGCTTGCTACCCCATTTGCAAAACCTTAGCAAGTATTGTGCCTCATGAACCATTCAAGTAGAGATCCCTTCACTCTTTTTGAATTTAAGTATTAGGGGGTTTACGCAGTGCATTATATTAGATGTCATTTTGGGATTCAACTGCGTTAAGTAAGTCATTAACGTATGACCATTTCCATGAGAGGTAGTCGTAACTGACTTATTTCTCATGATTTTTGAATAGTTCACTTAGCACTCATTACAGCGGGTGATGCTCACAGGGGTGAAGAAGTGAGATTGAAACTAGTGAAATGAATCACATAGCGTCAATCATCACTTCCGGGGCTTTCACCCGGTAACTAGGCCTCTAGCTCAAGCGCGCTTAACTGTGGAGTTTTCCCCATAATCAAGCCCACTTAGCTTGCTACCCCATTTGCAAAACCTTAGCAAGTATTGTGCCTCATGAACCATTCAAGTAGAGATCCCTTCACTTTTTTTGAATTTAAGTATTAGGGGGTTTACCCAGTGCATTATATTAGATGTCATTTTGTAACCAGGACTTCCCAGAAGGTCACCCATCCCAGATCCATCCCAGATCGCCTCTGGCTCAAGCGCGGTTAACTATGGAGTTTTCCCCACAATCAAACCCACTTAGCTTGCTACCCCATTTGCAAAACCTTAACAAGTATTGTGTCTCATGAACCATTCAAGTAGAGATCCCTTCACTCTTTTTGAGTTTAACTATTAGGGGGTTTATAGATTTAATACCATGGACTAAATACCATGGGCCAAATACCATATTTATAAAAGAGGTATGGTAAATAAATAAAAATATAAATAAACCAGAGGTATGATAAATAAATAAAATATTTTTTTATATTTACTCCATAATCCACTTTATACTTACATATCACTCAAAAAAGAGGTTTTATTTAGGTGAAGCCTATGAGCCAAATTATTATTAATACCATGCAAAAAACATTATTAACCATAATATTAATATTAATAAAAATAAAGATGGCACATGGTATTGACCCATGGTATTAAGAACCAATGGTATTGATCCATGGTATTCACGTGGAATGTAGCATATTTAAAAGGGGAAATTAAATGAGCATAGATCCATCTTTACTATGGATCAACTAAGCACTGAAAGGGATCAAATATCCTGATTTGCAAACTAGCATAGAGAAAAAAACTTGATCCTTCTCAGGCCTTTGAGCAGGAGTAAAAATGAATCTATGATGGTTTGATTGATTTTTAAATAAGGTGGACATTAGATTAAAAATGTTAAATGTTAAACATTACATGTTAAATGTTTACGTTTACATTTACATTTACATTTACTTTTAAGTTTACATGAGATCTACCCTACAACACAATTAATTTTTCTTTTAACTTTATTACTATTTATTTTTTCTATTCCAAAAATTGTGGAAGATGAAAGAGATAATCTCCTATATAATATTATTAAATTCTTGGAAAAGAATTATAAACTTTTAAACGATGATTTATCATATTCTTTTCTTAAAAAATGGTCATAAATGTCTTGTTTTTCTAACTTTATTAATATCGGTTTTTCCATTCCGTTGTTGGAAGATGAAATTAATTACTTAAATACGTCAAAATAAATTTTACCTGTACAAAAATAAAAAATATTTTATGAATTTTTTAATTTTTAATTTAATTTTATTAATATTAAATTTTATGCGAAAAATGTGGATTTTGAAAAAACATATAAACTTTTATATAGGTTATGATTTATTATATTCTTTATATATATAATTAGTTATTTTCGTAAATTTATTAATATTTATTTTTTCATTCCAGAAATGGTTGAAAAATTAAAAATGTAATTAAGTTAAAATTAATGTATTTATATAAATTAAATGGGGTGGTGGTTAAAATAGTTTTTTTACCAAAATAGTTGTTTAAAACACATTTTTGAATGCAACATCCTAGAAAAACCCCTAGGGCAATCGAATAAACAACTTAAAACTCAAGTTTTTAAAATTCCCTATCGAATTTTGGTTAAAATCAACTAGAAAAAATGCTTTGAAAGACCATTGCATCTATTACTTAGACAATGTCAAATGAAATGAGTGGTACATGTTGATAGACATCAATTGATAATAAGTATCAAAACACTTATTTCATAATACATCTAGTGTTGCTAAAATTTAAAAAATCATTAAAAAAACTAATTAAAATGTAATTTTCTTTATAATTACGATTAATTATAAAAATAATTAATTGCATCAATAAGCATGTCTATTTTGGAATCGAGTGGTCTTTAGTGAGACTTTTTGGAAGCTTTTCCGGTAGGTTGTCTTATTTCTCTAAAATAGGGGAGGAATTTATTGAAATCACAATTTTGATGGGTAACCCCTCCACAATTGAAGTGCCCTAGGGGTTTTTCAGGGTGCTGAATCCATATACAGTAAAAAAAACAGTTTAAATAACACATACCAAGATTTCACCTCAATTTTTTGCGTAGGATTCCAGCACGGGAAATTCCAAAAAGTCGCACTAAAGACAACTCCGGTTGGAATAGGGCTTCCAAAATTTTAATTTAATTATCAATAATTATTAGGTGGATGGTAGAGATTTAACCTTCATGGAATATTCTTGATAGAATGCACAAATCAAAGGTTGATATTTATCTCCAAAGTAAAGTCGCACTAAATACAACTCCTATTGGAATAGGGCTTCCAAAATTTTAATTTAACTATCAATAATTATTAGGTGGATGGTAGAGATTTAACCTTAATGGAATATTCTTGATAGAATGCACAAATCAAAGGTTGAGATTTATCTCCAAAGTAAAGTCGCACTAAAGAACTCCGATTGGAATAAAGCTTCCAAAATTTTAATTTAATTATCAATAATTATTAGGTGGATGGTATAGATTTAACCTTCATGGAATATTCTTGATAGAATGCACAAATCAAAGGTTGAGATTTATCTCCAAAGTAGTTATGTCATTTTTTCCTTTTCAAATTTAGTTAATTAATTAAATAAAATGTAATACCGACAAGTTTCACATGAAATGAGTTATGGTTTTTTTTGGCATAGTGAATTAATAGGCCATGGTATTAGCCCATAGTATTGTAACAAAGTCTATTTATAGATTAAAAATATCCATAATAAAGTAGGGGTGAGTCTCCATAGGTAAAAATATTGTTACATGTTTTTTAAACATGCATATGTTTAGTTTATATAATAATAATAAAGTTGTAATTTAGTTAATTTTTAAAATTTTAAACATGAGATATATCATGAAGTAAATGCTTTGATGTTTATCATGGATTGATAATGTCTATTTACTAGACATTTAATTTATATGGCATATATGTACATTCAAAAAAACATGGAATAAGATTTTCCCCCCACTTTACCATGAAGTAAGTGTTTTGATGCTTATTATGAATTGATGCCTATTGGAATTTACCAACCATTTAATTTATATGTTTGCACTAATATATAAGTCAAACATATATACATTTAAGAAAACATGGAATAAGGTTCTTAACCATGGAGATTTACCCCCACTTTTCCATGGAGATTCTTAATATGTAAATTGGCTTTGTTACAATACCATGGCTTGTCAATACCACATGCTAAAAAAAACCATGACTCACTTCATATGAAACTTGTTCATATGCCATTTTTTTTAAATTAATCAATTTAATTAAAAGAGTAAAAAAAAATATAACTACTTTGGAGATAAATCTCAACCATTTATTTGTGGATATTGCTATGAATATCATTAATACTCCATGGAGGTTAAATTCCTACCATCCACTTAATAATATTTTTTTACCTATAAAAAAGAGGCGTAGTCTAACTTATACATGAAATAGCCTTTTTCACAGGATGACCAAAATCCGGCAATACAATTTCAAAATTTTTTGTTGTTTAAAATACATTTTTGAATGCATAAATAGATTGAGTGCTCTCAAAAACCCTAGGGCACTCGAATTATGCAAATTAAACAATTTAAACTCAAGTTTTTATAAAACTTCGTGGATTTTGATTAAAAATAACCAAAAAATATAGTGCAAAAAGGTCATTTCATCTATAAGTTAGACTAAGCCCAAAAAATATGTTATAAATTTATTTATTTTGCCATAATTTTAATAATATCAATTTTTCATTTCAAAATTATAAAAAAATGAAAAAAATGATTAAAAATAAACAAACATATATATATGAATTTTCTATTAAATCTATGCCCGTTGGCAACAAAATATTCTGGAGATTTACATTTTTCTAGAGATACAAAAAAATCAAGAAGGGTTGAGAGGAGAACCCTAAAATGTTCTTCCTAGATTTTGCTACATTTCTTCTTAGAGCTATAACCTAAGCTATTGCAACTATAAACTCTACAAGATTGATAGCAAAGCAAAATACATTTGCATGGAGCAATCATGGCTTACTAAGGAGGATTTATTGACATATTGTCCATGGGACTCTCTTGGGTGTTGTTGACAGTGGCTCGAGTATCCTTGTCATTTCACTAGTCCTACATATCAGCAAATTGGCATCTCACCCAATCCATCTCATTTTCTAGTTGGTAGATTTGAGCTTGTTGGCTTTGCATTGTTTCAGTTAAAGGAAAAATTGATGCAAATGGTTGACTTACTTGTGGGCGGAGGTCTTCAATTTCCTTTTGAATATCCACTAGGAAGTGTAGACAAAGGTTGCATGGAGGAGGTTCATCGAAGTCCATTGAGAAATTCGAGGACTAGCAACGAAAGGAACCCCAAATGCTCAAATAGAGGAACCTGATTATGTCACAAAGGCCAACTAACTATGGAGAAATGTATTTCTCGTTGATTAGACTAGAAAGATGAAAAAGAATATGTCAGGACCCTATAGTGTTCAAAGTATGTTGCCTCAAGCCTATCCTTATTTCAAGAATGGTGTCACGTTGATTATATTGCAGAGGATGGCACCTACAATCTGAAATAGAAACAATTAAAATTGCCCCACTAGTTGTCCAGAGTTCCAAATTGGAAAAGAAGAGACTTGCAGGAGCAAGAAGAGTCAACATGAACTTGCAAATTAAGTCATTGAAGGAGGAGTGCAGGAAGCAGAGAAGGGGGAGGCCCCAATCCTGACATGAGCTGACTTGGGAGGCATCAATGTTACTGAAGAAATGAACCCAACACCAAAATGAAGGAATCGATTTGTTCACCTCGCATATTTATGGCCACTGGGGTTCCTGTGTGAGAAATTATGATCCACCATCTGCATCTTAAGCCCAAATTCAACAAGCATGAGTGTAAATAGAGTTTCCTAGGGTTCCCATGTTCCAGGAGGTGGTGTTAGCTCTGGATTCATGCACCTATACCATATGTTATCTTTCCTTCTTGGTACAATAGCTGATCTAGGTAAGAGATGAAATCTAGATTGAACTTGTGGTGCATGTAACACATAAATGCAACCATTGCCTCCAATTAAGAGAACTACTACCTCAAGGAAAAGGACAATAGGGTGACACCGCATGGAGATCATGTCCATGTCATTCAAAGGAATCTACTTTGGATGAGTGAAGAAGGGGATTTCACCTTTGGCTTCTCTTTTTTGAGTGTTCCAGACCAATTTCTCATCTTGATTTCTAATGTATGTAGGGGAACCGAATAACTTATTTTTAGCGTTCATGGAATGACCCTCCATCCTAGGGAATTATTAACCTTACAATGGTGCTAATCTAATTGGCAAGTGATATTTGCTTGAGCATCGACTTCTTGGTTTTTATTGTGGAGGATATGGGAGAAGCTCTTATTTGTGAAGGACTCAAGAATGTCGTAGATTCTTCTGAGAAGCTAAGAAAGAATATTTTTCTTAGGAAGACAACCCGAGTGGAGGAGATAAATTACGATGAGGGAGTCCCCTAAAATGACAATGGATGAGATGGTGCATCCTCTAGCAAGTTGGAGGCCAATAAAGGGACCATATATCTCAACGAGTTTGTTCAATCGTTGACCCAGTCCCCACACAAACTTGATTTCTTGTTCTCCATTTGGATTGAAAAGAATCCCTCCTCCTCTTGCCACCCCTAAAAATAAATTTTATTTTTTATCCATTAAAAAAAATCAATTTTTATTTATTTATTTATTTTAAATATTATTACATTTTATTATTTTATAAAAATTATTGGGGGAGGCAAGAGCACGAGGGGTTCCTATAAACCTAAACGAAAAAATAGTGTCCAAATTTACATGGGGGTTGGGAACAACAACCAACCATATGGCAGAGTTCCTTGCACTATGGAAAGGATTGGAGGTATCCATAGAAAATTTAAAATTCATAATCTCTCGATTTATGGAGACTCTCTAATCGTCATTCAGTAAATTTCTAAGTCCAGAGGTTTGATAAGTTCCTCATCTCTCCTCGTGGCTCAAAGAGCGATCAATTCTACCTCACAATTTGAAAATATGGAATTCTTTCATATCCTCGGGCAGTTGAATGTGAGAGTGGATGAGCTTGCAAAAAAAAGGCTCCAATTTGGGGCAAGGGAAAATTGAAATCGACAGTATTTTTCACTTTTTCCCTATTCCTTAGTCATGAACCTTGCAAATTATATTAATAAGAGTTGGGGCTTAGCCGGTCACAAAGAGGCATAATTTTGATATGTGGACAACCTCTCAACACATGATTAGAGTCATAATGAATTCCACTACCATCCCAAGGATGGGTACGTGGATGTTTAGTAATTCCTCTCTTAGTAAGTTGATTGATGACCTCTACTCTTATTTTTTATAATTCTCTAATCTCAGGTTTATTTACTTCTTGTCTTGTCTCATTAAATGGAATCACAAGTTTCTAGGTTTTCTGATTTTTCCAAGAAAGTGGTGTCTACTCCATTTAATCCTCACTTGGTGGAAGGTGGTCTAGTTCTCCTAATCTACGAGAGGAATGCCTTGGATGGGAATAAGAATTTATGAACGTCGGTAGATTCTTTGTCATTTCTTCATCCGACCAATTCTAGTGGTTGCTTGGCTTGTGTGTTAGTAGAGATCTCTTCCATATACCAACTACCCAACCTCTCCATAATGCAAATGAATCTCAAGTTGATTTTGGTTTAGTCATTGCTCCTCTCCTCTATGTTAGGCAGTGCAATTGGGCTTCTAGTCCTATTTTTGCCATGGCTAATTCTCTTGACCCCCATGAAAATACTGAGGCATGCCTTGTTTTAGATAAGTTGTTGGACACTTTGCATGTGCTACTCGTCTCCATATCAAAATTGGAAGACATGGTGGAGCGCCAGTGTATGTATTTCTAGTTGTTCCTTGAGGCAAAAATTCTCTATCAGCAAGTAAACATGGAACAAACATTGAACGATATTCGAAAGGACATCCGAGCCATTGGTGAGCGTATAGCAACTTTGGAGGTTATTGGAAATGGCAGTGCATCGAGGGATGCAGGTATTGATGGAACCAATGCAACTGTCAGAGGAAATAATGCTCATTTCCTCAAGGGTGATGTCTCCAAGGGGCCTGATTGACCTAGTTTCGAAGCTCCATTATGTTGCGTCAAATTATGACTATATTTTTCCATGTTACTATGTAAATTTTGCTACATACTAGAATTTTTTTATAAGGTTTACAATGATAATGTTCTTAGGATAGTCTAGAACTTCAATCCTAGAATCTGCAAATTTCTTGAATATCTTTTGAACTATAGAAATTTTGTAATGAAAATGCTACGTAAGGGTTTTGGTCCCTAATCCAACTTTGTTAATATAAACCTCCTAACCATTATGTTATTTTTTTTATTTTTTTTGCACATTTAGAATATTAAAACTGATAGATGAGTTGGAATAAGAAATAATAGATTTCCACTTCTAAAGCATACATGTTAATTTTATAACTTTGTGGCAGTAGTTTGAATATATTGGTACGAAAAGTTTTTAATGGAGCCAAAGTGAATAAGAATTTCCCTCTTTATTTTGCTATGAAAAGAATCATAACTTCAGATAGGGCTTTAACATTGAAATAATCATCCTTAAATCCCTAACATGTGTATTTTCTTTTGAGGAATGTACATATTTTTTTCTGAAATATTTTTATAAAGTAATAAAAAAATTTAATTCATTTTTTTTCCAAAGTTTGATGGCAAGTTTGGATAATTGTTTATGATGAGATCAATTAAAGATACCTCATGGAATTGGGGAAAGAAACCTTTAATTATGGTTTAACTCTAATATTCATTTCCTTAACCTTACACCTTGATTGAAAAGGTTATATGCCTCCACATTCAGATGCCTATAGGTGTGGGAAAAGGCTAACTCATCAAATGTCTTCAGTTGCATGGTGATCCTTTTCAACATTACAGAGTTAGGATTTCCTCCCTTGGACTTTAATTTGAAAACTTGTTGTATAACAATCATTGAATCTAGTAGAACCAACATTCTCTTTATGTCTCTACTAATGACTAGATCTAGACTTTTCCAAATGGCAAAAAAATCAGCTTGGTTGGATTTTAGAGTGCCCAACCCTAGGAATAATGTATATCAATTTGTTCATCGGGGCAGGAGATCACCCCTCCCGCTCCTGCCACTCCTTAACAAAATTTAACCTTATTCTCATAAATAAAATTAAATATTACATATGTTTTCAAGTAACATATAGTCTTAGCTCCCCACACACACATATATATAGCATTTGAGGTATAAAATAATTGGTGACAAAGTGTTTTGTTAAAACACTCTTTGTGAATCCTATTTATTTATATCTTAAGCATCTACAGATCATCCAAGTGATAGTCAAAACCCCCCTCATTATCAAATACAAGCCTAACTTAATTACATTTTTTTGTTATCATAAAACAAACAAATTAATATATATATATATATAATTATAAAAGTGTTTATAATTTTTCTTAATCTAAGATTATCTAAATACATTTAAAAAAATTATTAAATATATTTTTAATAAAATAATTTTATGTATTATAAATGATATAGAACGTTTTTCTAATTCTTATAATATAGGTATTTAATAGAAAGAATTACATTTTCTAATTCTTATATATATTTTTAATAAAAAGAATTATATTTTTGAAAAGATAATTTAAAATATTTTTGTATATATTTTTAATAAAAAGAATTATATTTTTAAAAAGATAATTTAAAATATGGAAAAAATAATTTAAATTAAAACTTTTTTACCATTTCTACTTTCCCTTGCTAAATTTTCCCAAAAAACCAAAAATTTACTTTTGCCCAAAGGTAAAGGCAATTTGTAAATTTGTCTAACGCAATTTTTATGAAAGTTTTGATTTATTTTAAATTTAAAAGTGGCCATTGTCAAAATTGATGAATAGATCCCACTCATACGAGGGTAAAGGCAATATGTAAATTTGCTCACTGCCATTTTTATGAAAGTTATGATTTATTTTAAATTTAAAAGTAGCCATTGTCAAAATTGATGAATAAATCCCACTAATACGAGGGTAAAGGCAATATGTAAATTTGCTGAATGCTATTTATTTTTACGAAAGAAGTTTTGATTTATTTTAAATTTGAAAGTGACAGTGGCATTGTCAAAATTGATGAATAAATCCCACCCATACAAAACATCATGACTTTGCGTGGTGATAAGTTCAACCATTAAAGTAAGGAATCCTCACTATTTATTTATTGACGAGCAAACTCGTATTATTCTCGTCATAAATCTCCTTTCTTTTTTTTGGGTGCGTAGAATAAAGTTAGTTAAGCACTTTAACATTTGGCAACAACTACAAAATCACAAAATCAAACCGACAAACAATGGCCAAACTTTAGGATATATTTAGGAAGAACATTATTTTATTACGTTTATTTGTTAATTAATCTAAACTAAACACATTTTTTATTATACTCATCTGTTAATTAAATTAAACTAAACACAATGTTTTTATTATATTGATTTGTTAATTAAACTAAGCTGAAGAGTTAAGAAAAACAAATGCCTTGGCAAGTGGGAGTGCTGGGCACAAACGGTGGCTGGGAAGAGAGAAACAACAACATTGAACAGCGTGCGATGAACTGGTGGGTTTTGACAGTTAGAATTTTATATTGAAATTGGTTTGTCCGGGCACATGCACAGGTGCTGCTTAGTATAAATGTTAAGGACAGACTTAAACCTTAATCAATTTTTGATTTAAAATAAGCAGAAACGGACAAATCTCGCCCTTTGAATTAAAATAAAAAAAGGAGCGTGAGGATGGGTTGCACGTATGGGCCTGTGGCAGATGCAGATGCAGATGCAGAGGCAGAGGCGGAGGGCGGCCCATTTCTCTATTATGATTGAATAAATGGGCGAGCCGGACGCTGCCCCTTCCCAAGGCTGGCTTTCCTCGTCGCAGGAGACACAACGTCCTGTCAACGGACATCAGCGCCCCGTTATCGCCTCCACGTGGCAGATAAAATACCGACAGCAAAGCGCAAAGTGACGTCCACGTGGCAGGGGCTCCTATTCGGTTCATTCCGCCAACAGGCTGCCGCTTTGCCCTTACGGCACGGCCCGAAGCATGGGAGGTGCGGTGCGGTGCACCACTTGTTTAGGTAGCGCAATTTGGCCGTCAACTCAAAAACCCAAACCCAAAGCCAAAGGACGAGGAGGAAGTGGCTGTGGGCACATGCTCCGCTTCTATTGGCGTGCAGGCACTCACTAAAGATCTCTCAATGCATGCATGCACACTGTCATTTTAACACATATATATATATAATATGCAACCAGAGGTTCATTAATTATTTATTATTGGCCAGTGAAATCAAATATTTTGTTTGTTCGGCTCTTGACCGTCAATCCTTACCACCCACCAGAAACCTTGAAGCACCATCTGTGTGTCAGATTTGTTCCCTCCTTCTTTAACCATCCCATCTTCCAATGCTTATATTTAATCCCCATTTTCAGATTATTATAACCAAACTTCCTTTGACTAACTCGAGAGAGAGGTTTGAATATTGACCATGGAGTTACAGGTATCATCTGTGAAAAAGGACCTATGAATGACGCTGCAACAGTTATGAAAGGTAGTCAAAATCTCCATCATGTTCACCACCATTATCTGTAACTTTGTTACTATTTTATCAACTTTCTCTTCTTAAAATATAACGCAACTTGATCACCTTTCCTGTAATTTAATCATCACTGCTAATTCTTAAATGCAACTTGAACACCTTTCTTTATCTAAAAAAACTACTAATTGGTTGCATTAACAAATAGTACAGACGTAGCTACGCTACAAACCTTTAATTTTGCTCATCAACTTCTCCCTTTTCATGCTACAAGAATGTCATCGACTCTCGGGTTCCATTTTTATCTGTTCAGAAAACACATGCATGGCAACGGCGTTCCTTTCGAAACTGATATCCGCACAATTTATTTATTTATATTTCTTTTTCGAAACTGAAAAAATATCTAAAGCTTAATCTAATTATAATTACTCGATATGGGATTCGAAACTTCGACCATATTTCCACAAGTAGGCCTCTCAAATTCAATTCTCAACTCATTGCTAAAGTACTTGTCTACTTTTGGTTTATGTGATTTGAATTGATTCGAGGCTTATCTTTCATATCCATCACATGGAAACAATTTTTGTTTTTCTATTTTTAACCATTAAGTATAATTTATTTTTGACATTGAAATACTAGTTTTAAATTGTCAATATAATTTATTGTAATCTGTAATGTGTTCGTTCGTCATTAAAATTGAAGTTTTGTTTATTTCGTTAAAATAAAAAATTTAAAAAATCTAAAAATAAAAAGATTTAAATAATGTTAATAAAAAAATTCCATCTCTTTCGGATCATGTTAGATCGGTAATTAAGATGGATCTATATTAGTACACATTAAGTTCATCTTTAAATCCATTACATTGAAATAATTTTTTGTATCGATATTTTGAACCATGTATAATTCATCTTTTACATTGAGACATTTTATGTGGCTTTTCAAACCATTAAATATATATATATTTTGTTAAGGTTCATCTTTCATATCTATAACATTGAAACAAATAATTCAATTCAATTCTCAACTCATTGCTAAAGTACTTGTCTACTTTTGGTTTATGTAATTTAAATTGACTCGAAGCTTATCTTTCATATCCATGAGATGGAAACAATTTTTGTTTCTATATTTTGAACCATTAAGTATAATTTACTTTTGACATTGAGATATTTTACAACGAGTTTTAAATGTCAAATATAATTTATTATCATGCGTAATGCGATTTTTCGTCATCAAAGTTGAAGTTTTGCTCATTTCGTCAAAATAAAAAATTTAAAAAATCTAAAAATAAAAAAATTTAAATAATGTTAAGTCATAAAAAAAAATTCCATCCCTTTGGGCTCATGTTAGATCGGTATTTAAGATGGATCTATATTAGTACACATTTTTTTTGTTAAAGTTCATCTTTAAATCCATCACATTGAAATAATTTTTTCTGTCAATATTTTGAACCATGTATAATTCATCTTTTACATTGAGATATTTTATGTGGCGCTTCAAACCATTAAATATATATATATATATATAGAGTTAAAGTTCATCTTTCATATTTATAACATTAAAACAAATTTTTGGCTCCATATTTTGAACCATCAAATATAATTCATCTTCTACATTAAAAAAATATAATTGATCTTCTACACTAAAATTTTTTGAATAGAAATTTCAAACCAACCAGTATAATTTATCTTAATTTTTTGTTTGTTATAAATATTTAATACAGAGACCAGCTTAATGGAAAGTCTAGAGCATGGCAAAAGAATATTATTGAAAAGCATGTGTTAAAAGGTGGGGCAAGTCCTTTGCACCCGTTTTGCAATAATTTGGTTGCACAATGAGGAGCAGCAAATGGGCGGAATAATAATAATTCATTCATTAAAGCAAAAAAACGAAGGATTGATGTGTTATCCTTCTACGTCTGTGGGACCCCACCATAAGAAATAAAGCAACGGACATACTTATGACCCACGGATGGAAACCCCGGCCTTTGGCCATTCTCGTCTATCAAACTTTGACTGGCTGAAACAAACTCACATTCAAATTGAAATGCCAAATGCCAAATGCGAAATGCCAAATGAAATTGGTGGCCAGTTGGTTGGTAATTACAAATTCACGGCAGGTAGTGCGCTACCGTGGTATCCGGGAATTGCTCCGCCCGGGCCGAGGTGAAAGAGGGTGAGAATAAATATAATAATCATAATCAAATATAAATCACCGGGGCGATGCGTCGGGAGTTGACTAGGGAATTAGATTTGACCGGTGGTCTGCCATTGGGGGAACTCGAACCCGCGACGGCAGCTCGCTTCCCGCTGCGACCCCGGCGCGTGCGTCCGCACTAGCACCCCGTCTTCCGGCTCACAGACTTACCGCCGGCAGGTATTCTCCCCGGAAAGTGTCGTATCAGAAGGTATCCGGTAAAGGTCGGTCACGAGTCTGCGGGAGGCTGAGGGCTCGACCGATCCCTGTATATTTTTGCATGATTCGCCG
Source organism: Pinus tabuliformis (assembly GCA_031772625.1). Taxonomy (NCBI): domain Eukaryota; kingdom Viridiplantae; phylum Streptophyta; class Pinopsida; order Pinales; family Pinaceae; genus Pinus; species Pinus tabuliformis. Next base: position 57,847,797 of record CM062816.1, read on the forward strand.
CAAGGATAATGATTGTTCAGCCTATTCAAGACAAGTTTCAGCAAAGTTGTGGTTAAATATACAAATAATTCGAGGGTACGTGTATACAACAAATTGGCGGAGGGTTGTAGATATACGTGACCACCAAAGGAGCAGCATAGGCATGTGGTGTGTCGGGGTTCCAACCCCACCTTTTGACTAAGTCCTCCCTTAACGTTAATGAATATATATTCAATGTGTATATAAAAAATAAAAGTATCATCCTCCTCCTCCTCGGTTACTAAGCTCCATCTAATCACGTGATGGAGATTGGCCTTTCCAAATTGTATGTTAAGTTTATTCCCCCACCCGTGCCTGGCCAATCCCAGGCTCTTCCATATATTATGATTGTAGGCGATACTCAAGTGGTTGTGGTGATGGTGTATGAAATATGGAGAGGCATGCATCCACGTGCACGGGCACACGTGAGTACATTGAGCGTGGTTGCCTATGCTCAACCTCACAATATATTAATCATAAATCACATTGGTTACCCCAATCTAAACCTCGAACTTCGTCTAAGAATGCCATGCACAAGTAGAGTTTAAATTGTGGATCCACTCATTCAAACTTGTTTCTATTTTTAATGAGAGATTTATGAGATTGTCTTCTACTCCCTTGTTTAGACTACCTCCATGGTGAATCCTAGTTTTTCAAATGACTAACAGTTTTTAAGGTGGAAACTACATGTTACTTTCTGTTTAGGTGAAAATTTCAGCAGATTTCAAAATGTTAGTTTTTCTTGAGATGAAGAGTAGTTCAACTCCCCGTTATAATAATGGTTAGTAATTTCGAATTTAACCTGTCATTTATGAGGAGGTCTTTTACTCCTTTGTTAATTTTAATAATTTTTAGATGGAAATTTTAAACAGTTTTTTAATTTTTTAAGATTTTATTTTCTTGTGTTGAATTTAAGCTTCTGTGGTCCATACGTTTAATGAGAAGATTTTTCAGCGGAAATCATATTATAGTATTTTTGTCAACGCGTTTGGAACCAATGAGTGTGGTTCATTGTCAAGACAAGCTATATGTAGAAGACTTTACTTTACTTTTTTTAAGTGAAAATTTCATTAGATTTTAAAATGTTATTTTCTTTTAAAATAAAGAATAGTTTAATTTGGTAATTTTGAAGAGATTAATAAAAGTTGAATTTATGATTTATGGTTCTTTTATTAATACTATACAAGTTGTTTTTAGTGAGATTTTTTGGAAGTTTTTCTAGTGGGTTTTTATTCTCTAGTTTTTCTAAAATCCGACAAGAATTTTTTGAAATCACAAGTTTGATGGGGTAACCTATACACAATCGAAGTGCTCTAGGGGTTTTCAGGATTTTCTAGTGGGTTTTTATTGTCTAGTTTTTCTAAAATCCGGCAAGAATTTATTGAAATCACAAGTTTGATGGGGTAACCCATACATAATCAAAGTGCTCTAGGAGTTTTTCAGGATTTTCTAATGGTTTTTATTGTCTAGTTTTTCTAAAATCCAGCAGGAATTTATTGAAATCACTGGGTTTTTATTGTCTAGTTTTTCTAAAATCTAGCAGGAATTTATTGAAATCACAAGTTTGATGGGATAACCCGTAAACAATCGAAGTGCTCGGTTTTTCTAAAATCTAGCAGGAATTTATTGAAATCACAAGTTTGATGGGATAACCCGTACACAATCGAAGTGCTCGGTTTTTCAGCATGTCGAATCCATATATAAAATGAAAAAAACAGTTTAAATAACACAAATCAAGGCACCTCAAATTTTTTCACCCGATTTCGCCACCAGAAAGTCCAAAAAATCACACTAAAGACAACTCCAATAATATATTTTAAATGAATGAAATTGAATAAGTATTAGAAAATCAAATATTTATAAAAAATATTAAACAAAATATATCTTTTTTGATATTCTTTTATTTTAAATGAATGGGATTGAATAAGTATGAGAAAATCAAATATTTATAAAAAAAACATTAAACAAAATGCCTTTTTTGATTTTTGATTTTTATTCTTTTACTTAAATTCACCACTTTATTACTTAAATTCTAGCCAAAACCACCTAAGGCTCAATTGGGGGTGGCATAAAGACACAAGGGCTTGGTTAAACTATCAGGAGATCAACGAGAATGATGCATTGCAAAACATAAATAACATTAAAGATGTTGTTACTTCTAAGTTCAAAGAAAAAATGTGATGTGAGAAAGATTTAGCTGCTAAAAGAAAATTAAGTTATTATAAGAAGGTCATTAACCCCACCCTAGAAGATCAAAAGTATCTCTCTATTTTAACTAGCTCAAAGAAGAAAATTAATATAGCAAAGATTAGAATGAATTCTCATGAGCTCCATAGTGAAATAGGTCATTGGGCAGTTCCTAAAATGCCATGGATGGAAAGGATCTGCCATATATGTGAGAATAGGAACATCGAGGATGAAAACCACTTCCTCTTAGAGTGCCCCGCGTAGAAACACATTAGATCTCAGTTTCACAATCTTTGTTACAATACTGACCTTCCTAGCCTTTTACAATGTCAAAATTATAGTGAGCTCTTTTAACTATGCTTATAACTATGCTTTAACATTTAAAAGACTATACAAATATGATAAAACTTTCATGAAATCAACACATTAATGCCCACGTCTCGAAGTAGTTAGGTTGTCAATAAAAAAATAACACACATAAGTGTAACCATTTAGTAGTGTATCATCAAAGTTTTCATTTACATGTAAGCAAAATTAAAGGAGGAACAACCTAGGATCTTGAAGAAAATAATAGTCCTTTTGAATAGTAATTTCCAAAGTTCCTTTGGAATGTTACATATTTCATTTTGAAATGATTTTTTGGCACCATATTTTGCAGTTTTGAAGACAGTGCACACAACTAGTATTTATGTGCCTAGTTTTTCTTTGTGTGTCGAGTTTAGCATAACATGTCAATCTTGCACTACACATTAAAATTAATAAATGCAATTAGAATTAACATGTTTTCTTATCCATGTGTTGGAAGTATATCTTATAGGAGATTGTAAGTATCTATAACTAATTGTAATTTGATTTAAAATGTATATAAAGGAATGTGAATGATAGGATGGGGGTTAGATAGTTGGTTAATTGACTCTTGTATTGAAATCTTAGTATTAGAGGTTATGTGAATAGGTTTCAAATCCCTTGACTATTTTATGGGATTATAAAGGGTTTTTATGGATTAGATAAGAATAATTATGTGCTTGTTCCCAACTAAATTTTTTATGCTATCTATGTTGATCTAAATGCCTAATGAATGTATGTTGAGTGTATTACATTATTTATTATGATTTAAATATATTATTTTAACATTCATTATTGTATCAAATGATACAATGTCCTTGTTAGGATGTTGAACACGTTGATACAATGTCCTTGTTAGGATGTTGAACACGTTGATGCTATTGGGATTTATTGTTGAGTGTGATTTTATAACCTATGGTTTGAATTTATCACCGATAATTGGTTTTGTTGCCAAGACAAGATGAAGTTATTGCAAAAGAAAACATGGTTATGTCATGGAGATTATCATGTGGGAGATACAAGACTAAAAATGATTGATAGGGAAATTGAGTTCACATAGAAAGAACCCCAAAACCTATTGCACATGGATATTCTTGATGAGTAGAAGGAAAGGTCTCTTTACTATGAGCAATATGAATTTTTTTCCATTGAATTCCTATTTTATTACACAAATGGATAAATAGGAAGGAAAAAATTAATACTCTCAGGTGCTCCCCACAACTAATGGTTGGGGATTAAGCAATGATCAATAAATTGAAAACTCTAGACAATAAGTGGACTTATGTAATTGTCTTTTAGTTTGATGGAGTTAAAGAAGGATACAATGTGAAATTCACTATTGAATAACATACTTTCTTTAGTGTATCTAAATGATAATTTGAAGGTGGATTGAGAGGTCTATTATTGAAAGAAATACCATTGTGGATTAAGATGATATTATGAAAAATGGTGTTGGGGTTAATTGCTTGTTATAATAATTAATCAGTTCATACATTTGAATTCAACATGGGATCCAAATGCTTGCAAGATGTTGTGTACTATATGTGCAAGCTACAAATTCTCATATTGCATTATTTTGTCTAATTGACCTCAAAGAAATGAAATAGCATAATTAAACTACAAGTTGAAATGACATTGCGAGAAAAAAATATGCCACACTTTACAAGAAGATAAATCACATCTGAAGATAAAAAAAAAGTTTGAACTAAAACACACTTGCATAAATAAATAAATAGAAATAAAATGATGCTCCATTCTCTAGTCATTGGCTCATGCAAATAAAGTAAAAATAAAAAAATCTACAACATAAAAAAATTATATAAATTAATTTACGTCATAAGTTAATTAAATAAAATAAACTACATCATAAATTATCTACTACTAATCTATAAATAATCTAATTACATAATACATAAATCATAAAATTGTAATATACATAAAAATGAAAACTCAGAACATATAATTTATTTCATTATAACTTGGACTTGATCTCTAAGAGTCCTCCCTTATAATGAAGAAGAAATCCTCTTTTATACATAAATTTGCTTGAAACTAAAATAATAAATAATAAATGTCACATCCATAAGTTTCTCATGTGGTTTCCACAATTTTCTAATAATTAGTGATTCGTACATAATTCCAAGATCTTTAATAACAACTTATACTAGTCTTGTTTAAAAATTCCAAGATTCTTGCCAACTAGTCTTGAGTAAAAATTCCAAAATTTTTGCCATATCTAAGATGGTTGATGAAATCGAAAAGCATGGCATATCTTGGTGGTTGCGGATTGATTAATGTGGGTCCACACAACTATCTATGAGTAGCATAAATTTTCCCACAAAGTAGAAACAAATGTGGAGTAGTTTCAATTGTGTAACAACCCAGGTTAAAAATCCATGTAATAAAGTTAATTAAGGAAAAAAATTAACCAAGGTCATGGGACACGTATTCCAAGTTGAATGTTCGGAAAAAAAACATAATGATGGGGATCACTTGTGATTAATTAATGGCTATGGAAATTGGCAAAGGCAATGACAAAGGCTTTGGAAAAGTATGAGGTATTAATTGGTATTTTATTTATGAAAATAATGGAAAATGGGAGAAAAGGAAGGTGAAAGGTCACAGGTTGCATGTGAGGAGGAAAATGAAGAAAATACAGGCCTTAATGATAAAAAGGTTTCTAAGGATCAGTTCACAACCTTTTTGTCAGTGTGATAACCTTTGTCAGTTTTAGCATGGATCTCTCTCTTCTATTCCCTCTCTCTCATACTCTTGGACGCTTATTTTCTTGGAGCACTCTTGGAGGAGTGTGACATACTTGGGATTTGGAGCAAGGAGGCAAAGGAAAAGTAGGAAAGCATAAGAGGATAGTGGGATCACTAGCTACAATGGGTTTTTCTTGCAGGTATTGATTTGCATGTATGATTTCCTTGCTAATTTTGGCATGCATGGCACATGCATGTGGTTTCTTGGTTATGATCTGTCATTAGCACGGAGGATTGCCTAGATTGAAGTGGTTTTACCTAGCCTTTCCATCTCCTGGACAATCATGGTGTTGTGGGGTTTATCTTTGTTTTCTTGTTGGTACTCATGTTCCTTTGGTTGTGGGTTGAGTTACTAGTTCCTCGAGCCTTGGTTTCAAAAACACTCTGGAAGCCCTGTGAAACTTCGGTTGAGTTACTAGTCCTAGAAGCCTTGGTTGGAAAATATCTCTGGAGCCCTTGGTGGGTTGAGTTATTAGCCATGGAATCCCTAGTTGGACGAACACCCTGGAGCTTGGCAGTAGCTGTGGGTTGAGTTGCTAGTCTTGGAGGCCTTGGTTAAAAAGAACGCTCTAGAGCCTTGGACATCTTGGGTAGAGATTGATATGGTGATGATTACTAATTTCCGACTGTGAGGTGGAATCATTGGTTGAGGGTTGATGTGGTTTGGCCTTTGGAAGCCCTGGTTTGGTGTTGTTGGTTTATTCCATTAGATCCCACATTCATGCTTGGAATATGGCATGGGGTTGATTGGCTGAAAGAGAGATTTGGTTTAGCCCAATCTATGGTTGGGTGGTACGTGGAAGTCCCTGACTTGGTTGGATTTTCATGTGTTAATGAGAGCTCCTTTTCCTTTGGTATTTCATGAGTAAATGTGCTTTGCATTATGTGGCATTAATGGTTGTTTCATCATTGATATATCTCTGGTTATTCGCTAGTTATAAGCATGTTTCATGACAATATTGATGAATGGCTCTCATCATGTTTTGGTTAGTAGATGAAATATTAATGAATGAATGACCTAATAGATAATAATGTAGCTATTGGGAGGAGACATCAGTCCTTCTTGATGATTCTCAGATAAGTATAAGATCTGTATGTTCAGATATGTTGTTATAACCTGTAGATTACATGCTTATGATATGTTTGACAATTTGCCTCTCATGGATGGTAGAGGTCAGGTCAATTCCTTATTCAAGTGTTTATATTATTATCCTTATTTCATGTTATTTATCAATTTTGGAAGTTTCATGAAGTTTCGGGCAAAGGCCTGAATCCTTGCGCTGAAAAAGTGGCTTAGAATTTGGGGTTGCTGGTAGAAAACAACCTGAAAAAGGCCACAATCACATGGATGCCTTATTGTGGGAGATACTGTTACACATTATTTTTTCACATTCCCAACTCTATACCCGAAGTGTCGTCCTTTGTGTCACTTCCGTCACAAATGTCGTAAAGCAACAAAAGCCATGTAAACTCATTCACCATGAATTATATGCTCAACACATCCTTGAAGAGATGGAGAACTAATGCCTTGATGTAATTCTAGAAAAACTTGTGAAAAACCCTAATTTGCAAGGCCAACACTACTTTTAGTAAGAAAATCCTTGCTGGTAACCTTTTGTCTAACTAGTGACTAGCACTGGTAGCACGACTTTTGATAGAAAAATCCGCGCTGATCCTCTTCAGGCAGTTTTTTGAAAAATGGAGTAGAAGCTTCTCTTACTAGAAGCCTCGAGAACAGTGAGTTGGTAGTTGTTAGATAAACATATAGTCGAGTACTCCCATTTAGAGCCCTTGATCCTACCTTTAGGGATATTACCTTTGGGATAAGGACCTTCTTCCCCCTTTGGTGGATCTCTAACCTCCTCTCCATCACTATAAATTTGTTCTTCACTTTCCTCAATGGGTTGGTCATTACTGGTTGCCATTCTTCTACTCAATTGTGCTTAGATGCTGCCATTTTGGTGAGAGAGGAAATGAGAGCTTGTTAAGTTTGGCTTGGAATTGGAACCATCCTGAAGGAGGCCTTCAACATCAAGGCACCAGTTGTATGCTTCCCTCTTTGATTTAATCATTAATACAAAACATGTTTTACTTCCCATAAGCTTGTCTATGATAGTTTGCTTAGTACAATACTCCTTGATCTGTTGTATAACTTACATTGGAATGCATATGATATTATCTCTCTTATTGTTGTCTTTGATCTCTCTTGCAGGTATTTAGACGTAAGGAATAACGAGGAGCAAGCCTAGGAGCTAACGGATTGGGAACATCATCAAGGGTTGAACGCATAAAAGAGAGGTAGACCATCTCCCTTTCTCATTTGTCATTCTAATCTAGGTTAGGGAAGCTTTCTTGTTTTGTCATGGTTGTTACTAGACCCACACATTGGGCTAGAGGGATCGCTTCTATCCGTAGAAGGGATTGTCTGGTTAACAAATTGGTGACTCAGCTGGGGAAGCCTACACCCTTTTCATCCTCCTTTAATTTTTTTCCTTCTCGTTAAGTTTTTCCAACCATTAAAAGACCCTGTCTTTGGATTAATTTTTAGTCTGTACTCTAAATTACTGTTGTCTTAGGTTATCAGGTCTAGAGTTTCTTCCTGAGTCTTTCTTGTTTTTCATAAAATTTCCTCACTCAACGCGTGTTTTATCAATGACATTCGTGCTGACAACGCTTGTTTTTACCTATACAGTCGCACTGAAAACCCTGTCTTCCACTGTTTACCCATGTTAAAGACCAGCACGAGTTTTGCTATGAAAAGTAGTGCTGCCAACACGGGTTTTGCTATGAAAAGTAGTGTTGATGACCCTGTCAACATGAGTTTTTCTATATAAAGTAGTGATTGTCCTTGAATGTGAGAATTTTTAGGGTCTCTGCTGAAAAAGCTAGTGTATCCTGATCTCTAAGGTCATTTTCCTACTCTGTGTGCGACAGATTCTGTCTGTTTGCTTTCAATTTATTTGTGGTGTGAAAAAGTCAATCCCGTCCTTTAAGTGGTAAAAGTGAAATTTTGATTTAGTTTTTGATGTTTTGAGTCAATTAAAATCATTGTTTGTTGCTTATATGATTGGGGAAATACCGATCTGTTGTTGATTGAGCATTAATAATTCTTTTGCAATATTAAAAGAAATTAATCTTGCATATATTTAGTTTTCATTTCAAAATTTTACTTTTCGTAAAAGTGCATTAGATTAGTTGCATTGAAAAGTTATTTTTTGTAGATTCATCATTGAAAATAGATTACATTTTTCGGTGATTGAAATATAAAGAGTGAATTAGGTGAATTAAATAATTCAAAATGAAAAGAAAAACATAGTTCATATAAGTGCATCTTAGGAAAACTAAAAATCAGTTTTACTTTTTGGCATTGCATTTGGAAAGTGAAAGTGAAAGATCTAGTTAGGAAATATTTATTTGTTGCATTCTTCATTGTTGCATTATTGTTTGAATCTATTCCCTTACTAGATTAGCTTTCATCAAAACGGAAATAATCATTTTCTCATGATATCTACATCTTAGGTGTTTAGGTGACATCGCTTTGAGCAATAAAATTGAAACAAAATTGAAGATAAACATTAAAATTTACTCAATTAATGATCTGAAATGTTGGGCAAACTTGTTAATGCTATGCAATCTCCCTCATCAGTAATAAAATGTGTTTAGGATCATCTCAAATTAACCAAATTGAGAAGGATTATGTGCCAAGTATTGAGGGTATTTTATGAGCAATGTATGAGGTTAATTAGCTATTTTAAAACAAATATACAAGAAGTAAAATTGCAGAGAAATAAAACACAACAAACACATAACACAAAGTTGATAAAGAAGTTCACCCCTCCTAGGCTACATGTCCTTGGACCTACTTCAATGGATAAGCCCTCCTTGGATTGATACCCAATTCTACGATTAAATGTAACTTAAGTGCTCCAATGGCTTTGAAACCTGCTCCATTGGATTCAGAAGACCCAAAAACCCCAAAAATGACCTTCCACGCTTTGCAATTGGACTTCAGCTGATCTAGGCTTGACCTCCTCTCCTGGTGGCCCTAGGCTTCCTTAAACTTCAAAGTAGAAAAATCACGTAAAAAATTGCCTTTTTGTATCTACAATCTGTTCCATTATGTTTAGCACATCCAAATAATCTAGGAATGACTCTTTCTGAGCCAAAATTGGTCGAAAATTGCCAAAGTTATGGCTTCTTTAGATTTCTTAGGAATTCTCCACTAAATCTAGAAAAACTACAGTTAACTCCACCAAAAATGGTGGACTCTAGATTTAACGGACCCACCAAATCTTCCTCCAAACTAATCTGAAATTAATTAACAGTTAAACATGTGTTAATTAGTGATAATCCCGCTTAGCGCATTAATCTGGCGGTTAGCATAAAATGATAGCGGTTAAGGTAATGTCGGTCACATGCATGGTTAAGTCTAGCAGTTAATGCTAGTGGTTAACTCCAAATCCACCGGAGGTTAACATTAAATGTTAGCGGTTAGTGTTTTGAGGTTGGTCACATGCTAGCGGTTAACTCCAAATCTCAATGCATTTAACATTTAAATAGAAATGGCGCCCTTTACATGTTAAGACATAAGGTTGTGGTATGGCGGTAAGACATGGAACTTGTTCAGGCGAGGTCACAACTCCTCGTCCTGCCATATAAATTTTTAATCAACCTTTGAGAGGGCACATGGTGGCCTCTGGGCTTGCCATGTGTCACCCTCTCATTGGTCCACCTCTGATGCTCTAAACCAATATCAGGCCGACACTTGTCAAATTCCGATTGGGCCACCTGTGGGAATATTTCAGGAATATTCTTTCTGCTGACTGGGCTATACGGATTCCTAGTCAGCATCCCAGTCAGCTTGTACTAAAATTCACATGTTTGACCAAACGATCAGAACACAATATCTTTCTCATACAAACTATGCTTTGAGTGAAATGAGTTGCATTGGAATCGTATCGCTGAGACGGACACGGTCATTTAGGTTTTGATCGATTCTGAGCACTTTTATTTTTGAGCAAATTTTTGCCCTTAATCTAGATTCTAATCAATTAACCTAAGGAGCATTTGAAACTTAACGAAAACATTTAGAGGTTTAGGCTAGAGACGTGTTTCGGTGTCTATAAACCTAGCAGTTGTCATTATCTTCCAGTGTTGTATCTCGGGGGTGATATCTCGTTCCACATACGGAAGTATATAGGATCATTCTCCAGTACTTTCGGGTATATCAGAGGTGCTCCACGTATGGAAAGTATATGGGAACACTCTCATCAAACGATTACATATTAGACAACACTAACATGAAATTGTGTTCCCCATACCGTCGTGTATATATTGGGAGATCCCACTAGGTTTCTATCCTTTAGCCACAGGTAACCAAGTCAACCGCCTTGTAGATGTGATACACTGAACACAACATACGGGGAGATTGGTTGATGTAATTTAAGTCCTTGGTTCTACAAAGGTGCATATAATGGTTCACAGATACTTGGTAAACCCTTTTGCCTAGTTACCCCTTTTTGATTTATTAGTTGTTAATTTTTAAAAATTAATTGACCGCGAAATAATATTCTTCCTGTGGAAATACTCCTTAGTAGATCTTAGGTTGAGACTAATGGCAACAGTTCCTGAGTCTACCAACCAAGGAAACCCCTCTAATAGTAATCCTAGTCCTTTTCCTTCTTTTGGAAATGTTGGTGCTCCCTATGGTTTGCCAGTTTGGTTATTTTCGACCCCTATGGTTTCGAATGTCCAAACTACTCCTCAACCAAACTCTCCTTCACCTGAGCAGTATCAGCTTCCAATTGATCTTAAAGTTGACCCTTTACCTTCTTCTGTTGTCTGGTCTTCTTTCTGTTCTTCCTCTTCGTCTAGTGAAAACCCGCAAGCTAGCAACGAGGTGGATAAGAAGAAGAAGAAAAATAAGCAAAATTCCAACCAAGAAGTCATTGCTACCATTGCAGTTGATGTTAAAAAATATTCCGATCAACCTCGTAAAGTAAAATTTCCTTGCAATATTTGTAAGGGTGACCACCTTCTTCAAGAATGTCCTGGTATTCCCAAGATATTATAAGTGTGGTTGGCAGGTTCATATCAACCTTTGTCATCAACCTCTGGAGATCATGTTGGTGATAAACCTTCAATTCGTGATAGTAAAACCTGTGGGAAAAAGGGAAAAGTTAAATTTCCCTGTAGGTTATGTGAAGGGAATCATCCTATTCACCTTTGTCCTTGTATGGACTATAGGGACAGGGTCCCCTGGGGTCAATTTTGTAAACAATTTTGTTATTATTGTAGAGTCTTTGCGTTTTGAGGAGAGGAGTGTGTAGGTCGATAGGAGTCAAAGGGGATTTAGGAAGGTCAAAGCCCCTTAATTTATTAGGAGTTAAGTTGTTTTGTGACTTGCCCATGGTTTACGGACCATGGTATTGTAATAGAGAATAATATAAAAATGAGTCATAGAGAGTCATGAGAGATATCCAGAATCTATATATGTGTGAATGATCTAAGTAAGAGAAGTATGTTTTTTGTACTTAGGCGAAGGGGAAGACTCCTACAGCTGTGTGCGTGGAAACCTTGGTAAGTCCGCAGCTGAGCGTGCGGGCCCCTGCAACTATGTGCGCAGGGTTGAAAGAGTATGTAATTGAAGATCTAAGCATAATAAAGGTTGTTTTGGAGCATCAACTATGTATCTGTGTGTTATTGTTTACTTCTGAACTTACTGTATATTCGCTCTGTTTACTGCAATTTATCATGAAAAATACTTAATAGATACGCAAAAGGGATAAATCTGTTCAATTTCTTGATGTTATGAATATTTAGAACAATTAGCAAAGAGTTTGGATTTGTTATTAGTTAGTTACTGTAATTTTTGGGGTTCAAGGGTTAAGGTTCGCAAAGGTCGGAATAAAGCCCTAAAAGTAACAGAAACACATCACATAGTCCTTTTGATGTAGAAACCCAGTTCTGGCATCCCCCAATACTGCCACGGATGAGACTGCAGCCTATGCTATGCAGGTTGTTTCCGAAAGGGCCAGTAGTGTATGGTTTTGTTGGTTAGTGCAACTAACCCTAAACCTGGGTCCAAGCCCCCTCAAGCCGACAAATGGTTCCGTTGCTGAGACCAGGATCTATCTGAGGAATGTGTGATGTGGCATAATGGATGCTGACTAAGAAAGAGATCGAGAAGTGGATAGATCAGAAGCTGCATGAGTTTGTAGCCTAGGAAAATAGGAATTCACGCTTGTCGAAGGAAGAGTGGTTGAATATCTACATGTATATAGAAGAACACGAAATTTATTTCTGCTCTTTTCTATGCGAGATATACGAATGACTGGCTAAATTAGCGGATGGTTAAGGTATGTGGAAATTGGATAACCCTATTGTGTGGACTCTGGAGTTAGTAAGGTGCCTGGAAGGTTCAGAAAACAAGATCGCAAGGGTTGTCGATTATTAGAATGATAGTATTTTGGGTGGATTCATTACTGAGTTCAGGATTAACACGTCTGTTAGTTATAGCAAAGATGAATGCCATTTTTCAAAGGACCAAGAGGTAAGTATCTAAAGTCCCTGAAAACTTGGATTAAAATACTATTGTGTGAGAAACAGGTTATGGCATTGAATTAATGTTTAGGCGAGACTTGACATGAACTACACAAAGTGGAAAGGCATTCAAAAGAGATCTAGATTTAGGTGCTGAGTGCAGTCCTTTGTTGGGAGCATCTAATAGTGACAAAGAAAGTATGAAGGTGCCTCAAAGTGCGTCGCAGACGGTAAATCAGGGTATTACGAGAATACCACATCCATCCACTCCACCTTCGCCATCACCTCCACCTCACACACCTACACCTACACCTCTACCTCCACCTCCACCTCCACCTCCACCTCCGCTATTCAATATGGTGATTGCTATGAAGATGCCCATATTCAAGGGTTAGGGGCAAAAGACCTTGATCTTTTTTTGTTTCTGGCAGATGTTGTGTGGAAGTCATAGAATATAATGGATGATGAATTAAAGAGAGCACAACTGGTCACAACATTGCAAGATAGGGCACTGAGCTGGTATATTAATTTTTGTACGACTCATCCAGCGGCGACACTGAAAGATATGAAGGATGCGCTGAATAATGAATTTAGAAAGCCTAAGTAGCAAGCTTAGTCTGTAACGGAGGTCAAAGAAATCAAGCAGAGGGTAGATGAAACTGCATGGGGTTTTGATCAAAGATTGAAATGTCTACTACAATAGGCTAATATGCAGATCACAGATGAACAACACAAGGATTTGTATATTGCTTCGCTATTACCTCATTTGAGGTTGCTGATGAGCCACAGAAATGGGTAATTATATGGGCTCATTTTGCCTCTTAATTCGACTTTATCCACCATTCTCATTAGTTTATTACATGTTTTTTATTATATTTATGCTAATAGAGTGAACTGGGTTAGTCATTATGCCAAAAAGTCTAATGTGTGCTTTATGTAGATTTTTGGTCAATTTTGAGACAAAATCAAAGGTTTAATGAGCATTTGGTAGCCAAATTCATGGAAGAACAAGGGAGAGGATTTGTAGGAGGGTGTCCCCTTCATTTATGAGCCCTTACCTCGAATTCTCCATCAAAAACTTGGAGCACAAAGCCAAGGGGAAATCAAGCAAGTCAAGTAGGACTACTGTTATCTTCAGTTCCAGGAAGCCGAGTTCCTTGATTTTAGGAGGACTGTTGGAGGTCTCCATTTGTATAAATAAGAAGGCTTAGGGCCTCAGTTTAGTTAGTCAGATTTTAGTTAGATTTTAGCCATTTGATAGTCTATTTTCGCACTTTAGTGTAGCCTTGTACTTAGCTCATTTTCGAGCTCTTTTTGCAGACAATTTTGTGATGTAACTATTATTTTTTTATCAATGAAGATGAATCCAGCTTTGAACCAACACTAATCTTTCTTAGGGGGCTGTAGCTCTTGGGATTGGGCCCAACCCAAGTGCCCAACACCTCCTTTGTGTATTTATATGTGTTTTTCTTGCATTCATGAAATAATTTATGTTATTTAGGCTAAATTTTGCTTTGTTACTTAGGTTGTTTTTGATGATTAAGATAGTTGTTCTTGCTTCAGGTTGATTAGATAGTTTGATAACAAAAAAATATCCACAAAAGGCTACCAAGCAGGCCTTGATCTCCTTTCTCCCTTCTTGGGACCATGAATTGAGACCAAGGCACTCTTAGTTGTGTTTACATGCTTAGATCTGTTCTTGTTCAGTTTCCATAGATTTCTTGCATAAATTCATGTCCATAAAATTTTGTTCAGCACTTTTCTGGTTTTTAGGTTAGAATTAGGTCAAAAATAGGTAAAACTCTGTTTTCTTAGTTCTTGCTAGGGTGAGTTTTGAAAAGAAGTGTGCAGCTCACTTGTAAGACACTCCAGCTTATGATCCTTCCATCACACAACCTGCTCCAGTCGATCTCTCAAGATTTCCTTCACTCATTCACCATTTCCCAAACTACCCCAATTTCTACGTTCTTGTGAAAAATTATTTCCTTGACCTTTGAACAAATCGAACCATCTCCTTCACTCCTGATCTTCATTTACAAGGTCCTAGACCCCTTAGTATCTCTATCCATCCTTCATTTCCACTTTCCCACCGTTTTTCCACCTTCAACCCTCTAAAAACCACTTTCGGCCTCTTCCTATAGAACTTCCTGAAGATCCCCTGTAGCCTCCTGTAGAAGTTCATGCGACTGATTTTTTGAAATCTGAGCGCAGTGGAAATCTCCAGAAGGGTACCAAGGACTCCTTAGGTCCCCTCCACACCTTCCCAACCTCCTGAAAATGTCCACTCCATTTCCTTTTGCCACTAAGCCTCTGCACAGTCACAAATAGTTAAAACAAAAGCATAATAATTCTGCATGAAATTGCTCAAAAGTACAAAACGATGATCTTTCCATATTTTCCTTTAGAAGTAGCTTGAATACATGCATTTCACCTTTCCAATAGTCAATGGTATCCATTTCAGTAGTTTCCATCTCTTTTCTTGCACACGTAGGGTTATTGGGTGAAACTAGGGTTTGCTAGGGTTTGCATTTCCTTTCAGCTTTCATCTTCTTTCTGCAAGTAGACTAGCCTCTTTTGAGTTAGCTTTCTTCCATCACAGTTAAAAGCTTCTTCTAAGAACTCATAGAAGTTGGCTTAAGCTCTTAGCGAACTTGTGCCAGCTGATCAAGTGACAACTTGCGGTAAGAGATAATACTTGTGCATATAGCACTATCGCTTCCAAGTTTGTTATGAATTACCGGGTTGATAAAAGTAAAGTAGGGAGTCCCAAGAGTTGCAACATCATTGCTGCAATACTGGAGCTCACCATCTTTTTGGCGCCGTTGCGAGGGAAGCGTCAGAGTACTTTGTGATTACTTATTTCTTCTATTTTCTACGGCAACATTCTGCTAAGTAGTTTATTTCATTTCAAATTCTACAATTTCAATTCTGAAAAATTAGATTAGTCATTTCCTGCTTTCATTTCAAATTCTACAATTTTCATTTCAGCAAGCGTAGATTAGGCATTTCCTGCTTTCATTTTAGTTCTACAATTTCCATTTCAACAAACGTAGATTAGTCATTTCCTGCTTTCATTTCAATTCTGCAATTTCCATTTCAGCAAATGTAGATTAGTAATTTCCTGTTTTCATTTCAATTCTGCAATTTCCATTTCAACAAAATAGATTAGTAATTTCCTTACTTTCATTTCCATTCTGCAATTTCATTTCAGCAAGTTCATTTCAGTTAGTTGTAGTTTATTGTTTAATCCATTTCAGTTTTGCAAGTACAAGCAGAAAAAAAAAATCACCCAAAAAGAGATTTCCTTTCATGCCTCGTAGGAGTAACGATAATTCAGAAAAATGTTTGCACAACACCCCCACTACTTCACACAGCCAACCTTCTCTCTTCTTCGGTGGCTGTAATCAAGAAACACCCTTAGGTAACAGCCAGACATATTTGAAGAACCTATAGGGGAAGAAGAAGAAGAAAACATTCCTCTGGAGCCCATGGCTAAAAACAAAAATGTTGGGAGTAGTACCTTTTCTTCCAACTCATCTCTTAGAGGTGAACTTGAAAATCTGATGGAAGATTTCAAGAGCGAGATGAGGCAAATGCTTGCCATGCATATCAAAAGAAAATAAGAGGAAGCAGAGAGGGCTTTGGCCATCTTTTGTCCCAGGTGCACTAGAAAGCATCCTAGGAATGAATGTCCATTGCACTCCGTAGAAGTGTGTTTTGTCTGTGAAGAAGACCATCCTACAAATCGGTGCCCTTCCTTACCCGGATTTAAAGCTATGTACCAAGGGGCTGAAGGAGCCATTGAACCACTCTATTTCATGAACCAAAGGAGGCCACATGGATCCAGACCTTAGCAGCGGGGAATGCAAGGGACATCCCAGACCTATTACAACCCCTATCAATCCACTTCCATGCCTTGTTGGGGTCCCCCTGCTTATCCTTCCTGGTCCACACCCCCTCCTTTGTCGTATCCATCTCAATACCATGCTCCTCCAGTTGCTCATTCGTTTCACTCTTATGCTCAGCCATAACCTCAGTGGAATGCACCGCATTAGGGGTGGAGGCCCCAGTACAACTCTCCTCCTGCTCCTTTGCCTCCACCACCTACTTAACCACAACCATTACCTCCTGCTCCACCAGGGCAACCCCAAAATACCTGCTCAATCGAACCCGAACCCAAATAATAGATAGGCCCAACAATTATATAGTGGGGAACCACCATTTCCAAACCTGCACATTGGAGTAGCTCAACCCAATTGCAAAGCTGAGGTACAACACTTCTAAACAACTCCTCTTGAGCTCAATGATATTCACCATAGCTGAGGAAGAGTATTGTAAAAAAGAGATTATATTGACAGCATTGAAAGACCACATCCAGCAAAAGAAGATTCTAAAGAGGAGATCAAAGGACCATGGGCTACACTTGATGAAGAGAAGACATCAAAATCAGAGATCGAGAGAG
The DNA here is from genome assembly GCA_031772625.1 of Pinus tabuliformis. Lineage (NCBI taxonomy): Eukaryota > Viridiplantae > Streptophyta > Pinopsida > Pinales > Pinaceae > Pinus > Pinus tabuliformis. Next base: position 57,865,116 of record CM062816.1, read on the forward strand.
CTCCCTCATGGTTACCATCAAATCCTCCATGTATTTAAGAGAAAAATCAGCGAAAAGAGGAAGATGTGAAGGTCATGGCAGAAAGTGACCTGAAGAATGATCCAGATCAGAAAAAGGACCAAGGATATCACAACTATATTGAGATATGGTTCCAGAAGGTCACTAAGTTGCAGCAGTACTCTCTTCCTCAACTATACTTGATCCCTTCAAAGTCAAATGATTCGGTCTCTGAAATCTGGATACCTTTCAAAGCATGCATTTCAAGCCTCCACATCATTTTGTCTATCATCTAGATGTGCACATGGCCCATTGGAAGTTTTCTTATACTTGAAAATGATTTTGTTTTTCAAGTAGGGTAGGGTAGAAAAAAAATGAAAAAGAAAAGAAAAAATGAAAAAATGAAAAATAAGAGGAAAAAATAAAAATCTAAAGTGAAAACATCTTCGGAGGCGCCTCAGATTGGCTCATTGATTGAAAACCTCCATGAGGCGGTCAATGGGTTAAAAAGAAGAGAAAAGAAAAAGGAATAAGATCCCTGGGTGAAAACCTCCCTTGGAGGCACCCAGGGTAGGCAATTAGGGTGAAAACCTCCTTGAGGCGCCCTAGTTGTTTTCAAAAAAAAAAGAGAAAAAGAAAAAAGAAAAATGAATTTCCAGTTGTATTGCAGGTCTGCAAGAGAACTTCAGGAAGCAGCAGCAGGTGCCAAGAAAGCTCTGAAACCAATAACAACACCTATCCTACCTTCCCTCACCCTTCTCCATCATTCTTGACATCCTTTCCACCTCACTATGCTTCTTTTCTTAAAACTATGTTTTCTACAGGAGGATCCTGTAGAAATTACAGAGAGCTATAAATGGACTTCAAAAGCAGTTTGGGGAACAAGAAAGCTTCATAAAGGGTTTATAAATCCCCTACAATCTTCAAACCTCTCTCCCATTAATTCCAAGTCTGCATTACAACCCAAGCTCATTTATTTCCTACTGTCCAAAAAACTGCAGAATGCTCTGATACAAAAATACATAGAGCAGAAATTTGTTTTTTCCCTAACTTGAAAACCGTGCATCCATTTAAAAAACTATTTCATGGGGAGTTGTATAAGGATGATGGTAACATGCCCAATTAATTTCAGCCAATTCCAGTGCACGGTTTCCAAGAAATCAACCTCCATCACCTTCAGCCATTTTTGCATTTTCTCCATATCTGTGCATCCATTTAAAAACCCATTTCATGGGGAGATGCATATGGGTGATAGTAACCTTCCCAAGAAATTTAAGCCAATTCTAGTGCATAGTTTCTGAGAATTTGACCTCTGTCACCTTCAGCCATTTTTAGTTTTTCTCAAAATCATGCATCCATTGACCACAATTTTGTTATGGGAGGTGCATAATGATGATAGAAACATGCTCAGAAAGTTTTAGCTCAATCCAGTCTATCGTTTGGGAGCTATGGACAAAACAAGTCGTTGTCTTGCAAAAATCTAGTATCAGCAGCATGAGGGTGCAAATCTGAAGGTTGAAGTAGACTCCTACAGCTTAGATCTAGCCAGAGGATACCTGCACAAGAAAAATAGCCACACATTAGACAACAAAAAGCATATAGTAGAAGGGATACAGGCATGCAACAACAAAAGAACCAAGCAACACGCACATTTCGACTTACAGGTAAGTGTCTAAACCAGTTCCTCTATTTGCATTTGTATGATTCGAAACTTCATAAATGAATGAAATGGTTGGATTAAGCCAGAAAGGTGGCCAGTTAACTGGACACCCTCAGCTAGTTCGATCGCACTCATCCGGAGATCACACTGCACGTGTGTCTAGTCAACTCATGGAAAAATCTAACAGTCAGGTAGTGGCAGCTGTTTTGGGCTCAAGCGCCAATGATGTCAAGTGATTAATAGGCAGAAAACATGAAGTTTCATAATATCACTGCAGTGGGGACCAACGGTCTGCATGGGGCCAATGTACACTTGGCCAGCTCACCCTCCATCACCGGAAGTCTCCATAAATAGCCGTAAGAACTCCTCTTTGAAATACTCTCACCACCTTTGTTTCCATTTTATCATTGTCCCTGTAGCTGCAACAAGCTCCATACCACCTCCATAGCCTCAAAACCATTGTTCTCTGTCATTTTTCTGCTATCGGCATTCTACAGGAAGCCGTAACAGTTATACAGGAGCAAGAACACTGTCTACAGGAAGATTTCTACAGGAAGGGCAGAGAGTAGCTCTGCAGAAGAAAAATCCGAGATTTTTGTCAAATTTCGAGCTTGAAATGAGGTAGGCTCGGGAAACTGCTCTGCATATGACATATTTATATAAGGTGGAGGATTAAAAACACGGTATTGGGTTGAAAGAAAGGAAAGTGAAGGCTGCCTGTGTTTTTTTCTCTGAGTTCTACACAATTTCTCTGTTTTCTTCTCTACATTCAAAGTCTGTCTTCTTCTTTCTCACATTCTTTTGAAAAAAAAGGGATGCAACCATAGAAGCCAACCTGTGAAAAAAAAACCAAATTTGCAAGACTGTCCACTCTCTGAAGAAAAAACACTGTGTTATAAATATTCTCTGTTCTGTCAAAAGTATTGATTTTTCTCAAAAACCGAGAAGCAAATTCAGGTTGGAAACAGTTTGAAGGGAGGGAAATTGCAAATTTTTGTTGTGAAAAAACATGAAAAAGTTCCCTCTTTGGTTCCAGAAAGACAAACCCCAGTTGTTCCTCTATTTTCAGTCTTGAAAGTTTGTTGCCTTCCTCCTCACCTGAGAATTTCCAGCAGTCACTAAACATCATAGACTCCAACATTAAGTTTAGGGCAGGGAGTCCAAATCAGCTGGCTCACCATGGGTTAATTAAAATTTTAGTGGAAGAAGCCCTCCATACATTCACACTCCCTAATTGGGAAGTCTTCAGAAACATGACAACAGAAGGTGACATAAAAGCCCTCACCTATGATATCAGTCCTTTTGACAGTGAGGAAGAAGAGCAGAAAGGGGGAGAAGATGAAGCAACTGATGACTCAACACACATGGATGAAAATTGCTAAATCTAAAGGAGTTGAAGACATAGGGCACATGGAGGACAAGCTAAAGGAATTGAGAGGGGAGTTGGCCATGGTAAGGCACATAGAGAGCAGTAAAAGAGCCCAACTACAGGAAGAAAATAAACTGCTGAAAAAGCAGTTACGACAATAGGAAATTCATGAGGGGGATAGGTTGTCCATCTTGGGAGGGCAAAAACAACAAGAAGGTCCCTTAACAGATGAAGCAATTGATGACTCAGCAGGACAAGAAAAGGAGAAGGAAGAAACTAAAATAGAAGAGGAGAAGGATGAAGAGACAAAATAGGAATAAAAAGAGAAAACAGAGAAAGAAAAAGAGACAGAAGGAGGAGAAAAAGAGGAAGCAGAGGAAAAACAAAGAAAAGGGTCCCTTGAAACTCTGGAAAGAGAGGCAACAGCTGGCCTCACTGCCCTGAGCCCACCAATTAAGCCAAAAGAAAAGAGAAAAAGGCAGGGCTCCATGTATTTCAAGGCTAAAGCACAAGAATTCAAACAAGCAGAATAGGAGGAGCAGTGGAAGGACATGGACAAGAAGGAAGAATTTTATGGCACACATGAGCATACCACATTAGAAGCTTGGGATGATAGGGAGGCCACCAGGGCCATCAAAGATGAGGAGATAGACTAGTTGCTCAAAGGATGAGCAACACCTTCAGTAGGGGGGTGATGATGAGCCCCATAAATGGGTAATTATATGGGCTCATTTTGCCTCTTAATTCGACTTAATCCACCATTCTCATTAGTTTATTGCATGTTTTTTATTATATTTATGCTAATAGAGTGAATTGGGTTAGTCATTATGCTAAAAAGTCTAATGTGTGCTTTATGCAGATTTTTGGTCAATTTTGAGACAAAATCAAAGGTTTAATGAGCATTTGGCAGCCAAATTCATGGAAGAACAAGGGAGAGGATTTGTAGGAGGGTGTCCCCTTCATTTATGAGCCCTTACCTTGAATTCTCCATCAAAAACTCGGAGCACAAAGCCAAGGGGAAGCCAAGCAAGTCAAGTAGGACTGCTGTTATCTTCAGTTCCAGGAAGCCGAGTTCCTTGATTTTAGGAGGACTGTTGGAGGTCCCCATTTGTATAAATAAGAAGGCTTAGGGCCTCAGTTGAGTTAGTCCAATTTTAGTTATATTTTAGCCATTTTATAGTCTATTTTCACACTTTAGTGCAGCCTTGTACTCAGCTCATTTTTGAGCTCTTTTTGCAGACTGTTTTGTGATGTAACTATTATTTTTTGATCAATGAAGATGAATCTGTTGGCATTATGGTTCAAGTGTTGTCCTTGATGGCAACTCACTCAGTGGATGGTACAGGTGCTCAAAGGTTAGTACAGGTGATGGCAACTCAATCAGAAGACAGATCTCAGTACAGCATGGCAAGAAAGCTCATACACGCTCTTTCGTTAAGCCCAAGTCGCGTGTACACGCAAGTTAGATTCAGAAAAAGCGCGTGTATGTGGAAAGGTTCCTTTGGTTCATGGTGGTTAGACCTTGGAAGTTGTGCCTATGATTTCGGACCATTATGTCTCGACGGGCGTGTCGATCCCTAGTTTTAAAGTTGATGGTATTGTGTTACTATGGTTTTGGCTCTTGGTATTGAGAAAGGCCTAAGGCTATATAAGGAGAAGAAGATCATTAGGCAAACATCTTTTTCGACAAGGCATGAATATCTAAGAGAGAAAGAGATCTGATATGCAGGTTCTGAGTTGGTTGATCTGAGCTAAGGAGAGATCTCATCGGGTGATGGTGAACTAGATCTAAGGAGAGATCGGGATCAAATGGTTTGAAATGCACTATCATGTTGATTATGCGTATTTCTAGATCTGCATATTGTCGCAATGTTACGTTCTGAGTCTAACTAATATCTGGTACAGCTGCAAGTTGAGAAAGTTTATTTTTAGATCTGTACGCAGGTTGGCTTCGGTAAAAGCGCGTGTATACGCGGTTTCTGCTCATTAAAGTAGCGTATATCTTTTGAAGCTTGATTTGGGTTTACAGTGGGATCTGACTGTTATTACAGAGTTCTGTAGTCTGCTCTGTGTTTTGGTAACTGGTGATTGACAGGGTTCAGTGGTTCAGTGATTCAAAGTTGGTTGTTTTATGCTTCAATGATCTGTTGTGAAAATTGAATGAATTGTGGTCTTCAGATTGTAATGTTGTGCTTCAGGAATATCCAAGTCTGAAAATGTATGAAAAGTGATACCTGGAAGAAGTAAGATTGTAGGTCAGCACCTACATACTAGTATTTTGGCTAGTACAAAAGAAAAGGGGGTTGGAGCTCCCTTCCAAGGAAGTTTGGAGAACGAGAGAAGGTTGAAGCCTTCTGCAGGTTGTAGCCTGCGTACTGGTATAAGGCTGCACCAGTACAAAAGATTGTAAACTGAAGTTTCATATTAAGAAAGATAGAGACAACTTGCAGCAGGTGGTTTTCACCCACATTGGGTTTCCACCTTATATCTTGGTGTTCATGTGTGTGGCTTTTTATCTGTTCTGTTATACTGCACATGTTTACTGTTAATATGATGAATAATGTCCTGATGCACTTAATTGAAGAATAAGCCAACTAAATTGTGAGTTTTCTGCTTATACGCTGTTTTACTTCGTCACAGTAGCGTGTACACGCTGGTTCACTTAGCTGAAGTAGCGTATATGTTTTGGGCATTTGAAAAGTTTGATTAATCTGATAATACTGATTCACCCCCCCTCTCAGTATTATTTCCAACAATTGGTATCAGAGCAGGTCCTTCAGAGAAGCTTGATCGCTTGAAGGAAGATCATTCATCATGAGCAACTACGAGAAAGAAGCATCAATCAGGCCACCGGTTTTTGATGGAACAAATTTCAATTATTGGAAGGTAAGAGTTACTGCATATCTTCAATCTCTTGGTACAGAAGTTTGGGACATTGTAGAAAAAGGTTATGCTTTTCCTTCAGCTACTCCTACAGATCCAGATGGAAAAAAGGCATATGAAACAAATGCAAAAGCAGTTGCTACCCTATTAGGAAGTATATCTCAAACAGAATTCATGAAGGTCATGCACTTCAAATCAGCAAAAGAAATATGGGACAAAATGATCACTAGCTATGAAGGAGATGAACAGGTAAAGGAAGCTAAACTTCAAACACTCAGGATTCAATATGAGACTCTCAGGATGTATAATGATGAAAGTGTGGCTAATTATTTTCTCCGGGTAGATGAGATTGTTAATTGTATGAAAAACTTGGGTGAAGAAATAAGAGAAACTATAGTAGTTCAAAAGGTTCTAAGATCTTTATCCCCCAAGTTTGAATCTAAAGTATCTGCAATAGAAGAAAAAGAAAATCTCCGTGTTCTCACTATGTCTCAGCTACATGGAATTCTAACCGCTTATGAAATGAGAAAGGGAGGTCCATCTGACAGAAGGGAAGCTGCTTTTAAGGCATCAGGAAAAGAAGATTACTATGAAGCAAGCCATGTTCCAGAAGAAGAGGAAGAAGAATCAAATTTTGTCAGAAATCTTCAAAGGGGTTCTGGAAGGTTCAGAGGTAAGCTACCTTTCAAATGTTTTGCTTGTGGGAAAGTAGGTCATTATGCTGCAAAATGTCCTTATAAGGATAAAGGAAAAGAACCTGCTAGATGGAACAAGAAACAAAGTGCAAATAGGAAAAGCTACTACACCCATGAAGATAGTGATGGCTTATCAAACAGTGATGAAGATGAACAAGGTAATAAATATAAGCTGTTAATGGCATTTGAAGATGATGATTATGAGGATGCTATAGATGTGGATAATCTCTATAATGAAATCACTAGACTCAAGAGAAGCATAGAAGAAAGGAATGTGATTATTGATACTTTGCAATTTCAAATTGATGAAAAGGAAAAACATCTTGAAAAACTAGAAGGTGAAATTGTTGGTCTCAGAAAAGAAATTGAGAAAACAAAAACTATTAATCTTAAATTTGTCAAAGGATCTGAAACCTTGGATGAGATTATTAGTGTGCAGCGGTCTCCTCTAAACAAAACAGGTTTGGGCTATAATGGAGAAACCTCTCAAGCATCCACCTCAAAAAGTTATCTTGATGCAGCAAAAGGAAATGAGCGGAAGAACAATGAAGATAATCAGGTAAAGCAGGGACGAGTTACAAACAGAAACTATCAGGGACAATCCTCCTTAAGGATGAACAAAAGCTACAACCAACCACAGGTAAAATCTTCTCAGTTTGGCTCAAGAATAGATGAAAATAGAAATTACAATCAGTTGGCTGGTAGATTCAATAACCGCAGAAGCTTCTTCAATGGACAATGCTTTTCTTGCCACAACTTTGGTCACAGAGCAGCTCAATGTGTTGCATATAAAACAATCATGACTAGGGAAGCTCAAAAACAAAGAAGTATGACAGGGATTACAAAAAGGACCTATAACAACTTTTCGGTGCTTGAAAATGAAGTTGAATGTTCTATTTGCAATAATTTTGGTCATAAAGACTCTGAATGCAGGAGCAGGTTTCAGGAGAAAAAGGAACAAGCCACAAGCACCAAAACATGGAGAATAAAGGAACCTCAAACAGAAAGATGTGGGATAGCATTTTATGCAGAAGGACAGGAAAATCTATGGTACATTGACAGTGGATGTTCGAAACATATGACAGGTGATAAAGAAAAACTTGAATCTTATTCTACTTTAGAAAAGGGAAAGAAAGTCTCTTTTGGAAATGATACTCCTGCTACTATAAAAGGAAAAGGTATTGCTCCTTTAAAAGAAAAGGTCAAGGCTGGAAATGTTTTGTATGTTGATGGATTGAAACATAATCTTCTAAGTGTCAGCCAGATGTGTGATCAAAAAACAGAGGTTATTTTCAGATCGAATGGATGTCTTGTTCGTGATCTTGATACAGGTAAAACAGTTCTCAAAGGCAAAAGAACTCCAAATAATCTGTACATATTTGAAGAAGAACAACAACAATGCTATCTTAGCAAGGATGAAGAGCACTGGTTATGGCATCGAAGGTTGGGACATCTAAGCTTCTCACAAATAAGGAAAGCATGCAAATATCAGGCAGTTCGCGATCTTCCAGATATCAAAATTCCAGACAACACCATATGCAAATCTTGTCAGTTTGGAAAGCAGACCAGAACTAACTTTCCAGAGAAGGAAGGGTCAGCTAGCTTGCCTCTTGAGCTAGTCCATACAGATGTATGTGGTCCATTTAGGAAAAGGTCACCTCGAGGAGAAGAATATCTGATATTATTCATTGATGATTTCTCAAGGTTTGTTTGGTTAGGGCTTATGAAGCACAAAGATGAAGCATTCGAAAAATTCAAATCCTTCAAAGCATTGGCCGAAAATGAATCAGGACACAAAATCAAGTGCCTCAGATCTGACAGAGGTGGGGAGTTCACATCAAATGAATTTTTTGATTTCTGCGATGAACATGGGATAAGAAGAGAATTCTCTACAGCTAGAACTCCTCAGCAAAATGGGGTTGTGGAAAGAATGAACAGAACTATCCAACAAATGGCTCGTGCTATGCTCGATGAATCAGGTACTCCTGCAACCTTCTGGGGAGAAGCCGCACATGCTGCTGTTATCATTCTTAACAAAACAAATGTCCGAGTAAACAGCACTCAAACACCTCATGAGCTTTGGAGTGGTAAAACTCCTTCCGTGAAGCATTTCAAAATCTTTGGGAGCAAATGTTATATTAAGAACACTGATGAGCAACTTGGCAAACTTGAACCTAGAGCAGATGAGGGCATTCTTCTTGGTTATTCTCCACATAGCAAAGCATACAAGTGCTACAATAAAAGACTTGGCAGAATTGTTGACAGTATTGATATAGTGGTTGATGAGAAGGGATATATTCCTAGGCAAGTTCATCATGAAGAAGATGAAGGTTACTCTCAAAGGCGAAATGATGAAGAAGAAGAACCTCAAGAAGAAGAAGAATCTCAAGAAGAACCAGAGGAGCAGACAAGAATAGAAGAGAAGACTCCATCCAGATATGTCCAAAAGAATCATCCAGAAACTCAGATTGTGGGGCAGAAAGAAGCAGGAGTACAAACAAGAAGGACACTTGCAGAAGCTTCAAGCTACTTGGCTCTACTCTCCTCCATTGAACCACAAAATGTGAAAGAAGCATGCAAAGATGAATGTTGGGTCAAAGCAATGGATGAAGAACTTGAGCAAATCGAAAGGAACAACACTTGGGAATTGGTTCCTAGACCAAAAGATAAGAATGTAATAGGAACAAAATGGGTCTTCAAGAATAAGTTAAATGAAAATGGAGAAGTAATTAGAAACAAGGCCAGACTTGTTTGTAAAGGGTATGCACAGCAAGAAGGAATAGATTTTGAAGAGACCTTTGCTCCTGTGGCAAGACTAGAGGCCATCCGAATGTTCCTTGCTCTCTCAAGCTTTCAAAACTTCAAGGTATTTCAAATGGACGTGAAATCAGCCTTCCTGAATGGAGACTTAGAAGAAGAAGTATATATTGAGCAGCCAGATGGGTTCATTCTTGGGAATGATCCAAACCTTGTATGCAGATTGAAAAAGGCTCTCTATGGGCTCAAACAAGCCCCAAGGGCTTGGTACTATCGGTTGGACAAATATCTTCACCAACAAGGCTTTTCAAAAGGATCAGCAGATAGCAATCTCTATATAAAAGTTGAAAATAACAAATTGCTAATTCTTGTTGTTTATGTAGATGATATTATTTTTGGCAGCAATGAAGAGACTATGAGTCAAAACTTTGCCTTGGTTATGCAGAAAGAATTCGAAATGTCACTTCTTGGAGAATTGACATATTTTCTTGGATTGCAAATCCAACAAAATGAAGGAGGTATCTTCTTGTCTCAAACCAAATACCTCAAGCAGATCTTGAAGAAGTATGGCATGGAAGAGTCAAAACCAGTATGTACACCCATGGTTACAGGATGCAGCCTCAGTGCAAATGATGAATCAGCAGCAGTCCACCAACCCACTTATAGATCCATGATTGGGAGTTTGCTTTATTTGACAGGTACTCGACCAGATATTACACATGCAGTAGGAATGGTTGGAAGATTTCAAGCCAACCCAAAGGAAACTCATCTTCAGGCAGTCAAAAGAATCTTCAAATATCTTCAAGGGACCCAAAACTATGGCTTATGGTATCCTAGAAATACTGATCTCACTCTTCATGCTTACACAGATGCAGATTGGGCTGGAAGTGTGGATGATAGGAAAAGCACAAGTGGAGGTGCTTTCTTCATGGGTTCCAGATTAGTATCTTGGTTCAGCAAGAAACAAAGTTCGATTGCCTTATCTACAGCTGAAGCAGAATATGTAGCTGCAGCATCTTGTTGCACACAACTTCTTTGGATGATGCAGACCTTGCAGGACTTTCAAATCACTTGCACTCCACCTGTCTCTATCTTATGTGATAATACAAGTGCAATCAGCATTTCAAAGAATCCAGTCATGCACTCAAAGACCAAGCACATACCAATCAAGTACCATTTTCTTCGGGAACAAGTGCTTGAGCAGAAGGTCAAGTTGGAGTATGTTCCTTCTAAGGAACAAGTTGCTGATATTCTCACAAAACCACTGCCCAGGGAAACTTTTGAATATCTCAGACAAAAGCTGGGAGTAGTTAATGCTTCATCCTGTTGTTGAAATTTGTTTGTTCTACAGAAAAGTTGGTATACGCAGGTTACGGAAGTAATAGAGCGTATACACGCGGATTCATGGTGGGAAAGTCGCGTGTATGCTGGACGCTTGTTGCAGAAAGAATATCCGCGTACATACGCTGTTTTATACAGGAGAAAACGCGTATATGAAGTTCTGAACAGCAAGGGAAAACTCTGAAGTTCTGAACAGCAATAGGAATGTCAGAATTATTCAGGCACAGTTTCAGGGAGTGCAACAGGCACAGGTTCAGGGGGAGCAGCTCAAAAGTCTCATAAAGCATTGTTGGCATTCAGATGTTTTGGTTGTTGGTTTCAGGAGAAGGAGCTCAGAAAGAAATTCTAGTTGCTGATCTAACAAGATGTTTATCAGATGCTGCTGATGTCTTTCCTAAGTCTTGGTCTAGATCTGTTGTCTCTATGTCATGTATCTCTCTTGTCTCTTTTATGGTGTCAAGGTCATGTAACGGCCTTTGTTGGTTTCCCCACTATGCCTGGGATGAATGATGAAATGTTCATGTATTATCATGGTTAGGTGGATGAGTCAATATTGATGTATCCCCACTTGGTTGGGTGGATGAGTCATTTTTTTTGTATATCCTCACTTAGTTGAGAAATGGATGTATGTATGAGTCTTTGGTGATAGGAAGGTCTTTTATGATGTATAGAGTCATGTTCTTCTTGAAGAACATCTTTTGCAGATCTTGCCTACAGTCAAGGGGAGCATGAACAACACTTGGTGAGCAGGATGGATAGATTGGTACTCTTTGGCATTCACAAAGGGGGAGCACACTTGGAGATTTCAGCATGTACTCAGGGGGAGTATGGACAGCAGTATGGACAGCAGAAGGATTACCAAGGAAGAGAATATCTTGGTCCTCCCTTTGCCCTTGATGTCAAAGGGGGAGAGTGACTTGGTGGTGTGGTGGTTGCCATCAAGTCCAAAGGGGGAGATTGTTGGCATTATGGTTCAAGTGTTGTCCTTGATGGCAACTCACTCAGTGGATGGTACAGGTGCTCAAAGGTTAGTACAGGTGATGGCAACTCAATCAGAAGACAGATCTCAGTACAGCATGGCAAGAAAGCTCATACACGCTCTTTCGTTAAGCCCAAGTCGCGTGTACACGCAAGTTAGATTCAGAAAAAGCGCGTGTATGTGGAAAGGTTCCTTTGGTTCATGGTGGTTAGACCTTGGAAGTTGTGCCTATGATTTCGGACCATTATGTCTCGACGGGCGTGTCGATCCCTAGTTTTAAAGTTGATGGTATTGTGTTACTATGGTTTTGGCTCTTGGTATTGAGAAAGGCCTAAGGCTATATAAGGAGAAGAAGATCATTAGGCAAACATCTTTTTCGACAAGGCATGAATATCTAAGAGAGAAAGAGATCTGATATGCAGGTTCTGAGTTGGTTGATCTGAGCTAAGGAGAGATCTCATCGGGTGATGGTGAACTAGATCTAAGGAGAGATCGGGATCAAATGGTTTGAAATGCACTATCATGTTGATTATGCGTATTTCTAGATCTGCATATTGTCGCAATGTTACGTTCTGAGTCTAACTAATATCTGGTACAGCTGCAAGTTGAGAAAGTTTATTTTTAGATCTGTACGCAGGTTGGCTTCGGTAAAAGCGCGTGTATACGCGGTTTCTGCTCATTAAAGTAGCGTATATCTTTTGAAGCTTGATTTGGGTTTACAGTGGGATCTGACTGTTATTACAGAGTTCTGTAGTCTGCTCTGTGTTCTGGTAACTGGTGATTGACAGGGTTCAGTGGTTCAGTGATTCAAAGTTGGTTGTTTTATGCTTCAATGATCTGTTGTGAAAATTGAATGAATTGTGGTCTTCAGATTGTAATGTTGTGCTTCAGGAATATCCAAGTCTGAAAATGTATGAAAAGTGATACCTGGAAGAAGTAAGATTGTAGGTCAGCACCTACATACTAGTATTTTGGCTAGTACAAAAGAAAAGGGGGTTGGAGCTCCCTTCCAAGGAAGTTTGGAGAACGAGAGAAGGTTGAAGCCTTCTGCAGGTTGTAGCCTGCGTACTGGTATAAGGCTGCACCAGTACAAAAGATTGTAAACTGAAGTTTCATATTAAGAAAGATAGAGACAACTTGCAGCAGGTGGTTTTCACCCACATTGGGTTTCCACCTTATATCTTGGTGTTCATGTGTGTGGCTTTTTATCTGTTCTGTTATACTGCACATGTTTACTGTTAATATGATGAATAATGTCCTGATGCACTTAATTGAAGAATAAGCCAACTAAATTGTGAGTTTTCTGCTTATACGCTGTTTTACTTCGTCACAGTAGCGTGTACACGCTGGTTCACTTAGCTGAAGTAGCGTATATGTTTTGGGCATTTGAAAAGTTTGATTAATCTGATAATACTGATTCACCCCCCCCTCTCAGTATTATTTCCAACAGAATCCAGCTTTGAACCAGCACTGATATTTCCTAGGGGGCTGTAGCTCTTGGAGTTGGGCCCAACCCAAGTGCCCAACACCTCCTTTGTGTATTTATATGTGTTTTTCTTGCATTCATGAAATAATTTATGTTATTTAGGTTAAATCTTGCTTTGTTACTTAGGTTGTTTTTGATGATTAAGATAGTTGTTCTTGCTTCAGGTTGATTAGATAGTTTGATAATAGAAAAATATCCACAAAAAGGCTACCAAGCAGGCCTTGATCTCCTTTCTCCCTCCTTGGGACCATGAATTGAGACCAAGGCACTCTTGTTGCCACAAAAACACTGTTTTTGCTTTCCAATGCAATTGCTAGTGTTAGATTTCGAGTTGGAGAAGTTGATATCAGTTGTGTTTACATGCTTAGATTTGTTCTTGTTTAGTTTCCATAGCTTTCTTGCATAACTTCCTGTCCATAAAGTTTTGTTCAACACTTTTCTGGTTTTTAGGTCAGAATTAGGTCAAAAATAGGTAAAACTCTGTTTTCTTAGTTCTTGCTTGGGTCAGTTTTGAAAAGAAGTGTGCAGCTCACTTGTAAGACACTCCAGCTTATCATTCTTCCATCACACAACCTACTCCAGTCCATCTCTCAAGATTTCCTTCACTCATTCGCCATTTCCCAAACTGCCCCAATTTCTACGTTCTTGTGCAAAATTGTTTCCTTGACCTTTGAACAAATCCAACCATCTCCTTCACTCCTGATCTTCATTTACAAGGTCCTAGACCCCTTAACATATCTATCCATCCTTCATTTCCACTTTCCACCGTTTTTCCACCTTCAACCCTCTAAAAACCACTTTCGGCCTCTTCCTGTAGAACTTCCTATAAAACTTCTTGTAGATCCCCCGCAGCCTCCTGTAGAAGTTCATGCAAGTGATTTTTCGAAATCTAAGCGCAGTGGAAATCTCTAGAAGGGTACCAGGGACTCCTTAGGTCCTCTCCACACCTTCCCAACCTCCTGAAAATGCCCACTCCATTTCCTTTCACCACTAAACCTCTACACAGTTACAAATAGTTAAAACAAAAGCATAATAATTCTGCATGAAATTGCTCAAAAGTACAAAAAGATGATTTTTCCATGTTTTCCTTCAGAAGTAGCTTGAATACATGCATTTCACCTTTCCAATAGTCAATGGCATCCATTTTAGTAGTTTCCATCTCTTTTCTTGCACAAGTAGGGTTAGTGGGTGAAACCAGTGTTTGCTAGGGTTTGCATTTCCTTTCAGCTTTCATCTTCTTTCTGCAAGTAGACTAGCCTCTTTTGAGTTAGCTTTCTTCCATCACAGTTAAAATCTTCTTTTGAGAACTCATAGAAGTTGGCTTAAGCTCCTACCGAACTTGTGCCAGCTGATCAAGTGACAGCCTGCAGTAAGAGCTAGTATTGTGCATATAGCATCGTCGCTTCCAAGTTTGTTACGAACTACTGGGTTGATAAAAGTAAAGTAGGGAGTCCCAGGACTTGCAGCATCATTGCTGCAATACTGGCACTCACTAGTTGCCATTGTCACAACAGAAGATTGGAATGCAGGCTGAGGCGCTGGAGATTGCCATGAAGTTGGAAGCCTCACCTATCTAAGATACGAATTTGGGAGTGCAATAGATTCAATCATAGTTAGCTAGCCTACATTTGGAGTTGCAGATTCTCAAAAAGGGAGAAAGAGTCCATAATGAGGCCTGCATGGAAGTATGGTGTTTAAAATGCAAAGGTCATGGTCATGACAAGAATCATTGCCCGATGTATCAAAATTATCTAGTTGGGGGAGGTCCTATCCCCCTTGGAGCTAGAAAATACCATTGGGACAAGTATAGGTGTGGTACCATGGTGCACTATCTGCCAGATCACAGGAAAACATACGACAGACTATTTCCACTTGTTACAGAAGTTTGTGCAGAGTCCGCAACAACTATTTTGCAATTTTTGTAAGTTTGTAGGTTATGATGAGCGCAATTTCTAAAGTTATGAATTAATGATGTACAAAACACCAACATATAGGGTATAGACAGAGGCACATCCTCGGCATGATCAAGGCGCAACTACAGTGCGTGGAGGATTCCATGGATGAGGGGGGGATCTGGAAGAGGTCATAACCAGATCATTTGCTACAATTGTGGAGAATCATGTCACTTTGCGTAATATTTTCAGAATCCAACGCACCCCTCGTGTCAATATTTTCGACAGTTTGATCATGTCATAGAAGATTGTTTTGTGCTATTCGCAAAGATTCAAGAAAAGAAGACCCAGACCCAACAAACTACGTAGAACATCCAGATGATGAGAGCAGAACCGCGTGAAGATGGACCCATTGTTAATATTGTTACGTGAAGCAGTATAGCTACTGGGGAGGATAAAGGGAAACAACCAGAATAAAATGTAAGGGTACGTAAGGTTGTTGACAAAGATGTTGTGTTTGATTTGAATAAGGTGAAGGAAACGTTAATGGAGGCAAAGAGGAGCTTTACGGATGCGGGAGCTTCTACATCAAATGCTCAGAGTACACTCACAGAGAAGCCTGAGGAAGTCAGCATTGCGTAGGAAACAGATCCTTCATTGTTAACATATTTCTTATAGACTTGCATGAAGCTCCTAAGGGATCAAAAAGCAGTAGAGGGACTACAAGAGTTGATAGATAATTGCGTTGGCAAGGGTAAGCCATTGTCTGAACAATGCGTAGTGCATAAGGTGGACAAAGGTAAGAAAAGGACTAGTCGTGAGATGAGATTGACTGCCTAGATCAGAGAATTCGAAATGGACCAGGTAATCCTTGATTTAGGATTTCATGCAAATGTTTTGTCAAAAGAAACTTGGGAAAGAATGGGAAAACTAGCAGTACAGTGGTCCCCAATCCAGTTGCGAATGGCAAACTAGCGAAAGATTATTCCTATGGTGCACCTACATGGAGTAACTGTGGATATTGAAGGGGATCATGCCATAATCAATTTTGAATTAATCGAAATAGTGGACGACAGTAATCCATACCTAACACTGCTTGGAATTGATTGGGCATTTGATATGAACACAATCATCAACCTAAAGAAGCACAACAAAAATTTTGAGAAGAAGGAACTAAGGGTTATTGTTCCATTGGATTCATCCGAGGGTGCACGATATACTGAACCAGATAGAGATTATTACGAAGAGGACAATATTGAGAAAATATATAAGCTTGTTACGCGAAATGAGGATTAGATCAACCCTACAGCAGATGGATGAATTACTTGGGAGAAAGACAGCTCTTGCAATTCAGATTCACATGAGGAGCTTGAGCACTAGCATAAAAAATTTCATGAGGTATCTACGTTGTGATGTAACAAGTGTATTAAGTCACTCTGATCTATATCCACTTAGGTACACAGTTTACCATATTATGATGGTTTAGAAGATGTAAATTTATTTCTAGATAGATTTGAGAGAAATGTACCAGAGGAACACTGATTCCAAGCATTAGACATTGCACTAAGAGGTACGCTTGCCAGATGGTGGGATATGCGTAAGAATAGCTTTGTAGATTGGGAGGAATATCGATGGATGATGAAGCTGCGGTTTGGTTATGCCAATACCCATATTACAAAGAAATATATAGGAAAGGATGATCCGCACAAACATCTGGCTTGATGGACGAAAGAATGGGGAGAAGAACCACAGCCATAATGGGTTCACATATTTTGCTACACTTTGGATACTATTCCGATGAACTGGTATCTAGAAATAGAGTTGCAACATGGAACCGCAAAGTGGGATGTTTTGAAGGAAATTTTCTGTTAACTTTCATCTTTGAGGATGGATTTGAGTGTATTGATGAAGCGTTACAGGAGATCAACACTGCAATATTCAGAATGCCTAAAGAACCTGTCACATGGGTACAACTAGACTGGAGTATGTAGCTGCACCACGCTCTGGAAAGCTACAATATGATCACAGAAGAAAGTGAGGAAGATCAAAGGAACATTAGTATTCCTGAGTCAGAAGGACAATGTGAAGTTGCGGGGCATAAGGCAAAATTCCCTGACATTTCAAAGCCCTTGAAAACTAAGCAGGTGAATATTGGGTCGGAAACGCAGCTGAAGTTTGCAAATATAGGTGATTACTGGGATGAGGACACAGTGGAAAAAGTCACGGAGTTATTATGGGAGTATCAAGACTAATTTCCCACAAATTTCTCTGATCTAAAGGGACTAGTAGGTGATCTAGGTGTCATGAAGATCACTTTGAAGCGAGATGCGAAGCCAGTGAAGTAGCGCCCATACCGGTTGAATTCGAAGTACAAGGAAAAAGTGTGTGAAGAAATAGATAAGATGATTGCAGAAGGAATTATTAAGCATGTAGAAGAATTGGACTGGGTTAGTCCTATGGTGGTTCAAGAAAATAAGACGAAGGGAGAAATACGGAATTACATAGATTTAAGGAAGTTGAATGATGCTTGTGTTCATGATACATTCCCTACGCCATTCATAGATGAAGTATTGGATAATGTCGGAAGTCAGGAAGCCTATTCATTTACAGATGGGTTCTCAGGGTATCATCAGATCAAAATCGCACCAGAGGATCAGAGTAAGACCACCTTCACTACAGAATGGGGTTGTTTTCAGTATACAATTATGCCCTTTGGACTTAAGAATTCCCCTACAATCTTTTCTAGGGTGGTAGTCGCAACTTTCAAAGAATTTATTCATAATTTTTTGGAGGTTTACTTTGATGATTGGACAGTGTTTGGGTTAGTAAAGAAGCATGTTTCCAATATTTGCCCCATGCAGGATACTTGTCGAAAGTCTAATATATCCCATAATCTGAAGAAGTGCATATTCTGCGTGCCATATGGGATACTCTTGGGCCATGTTGTCTATAAGCAGGTGTTGATGGTAGACCCTACTAAAATTATAGTAATTGTCAACTTGGAGCTTCCAAGAAATGCCAAATAGATGCGCGTGACATTGGGCCATATAGGATATTATAGGAAATTCATCAAAGCATATGCGCAAATCAGTGCACCCATGGAGATTACTGAAGAAGGATGCGATGTTTTGCTGCGATGATGATTTCCATAAGAGTTTGGATGTATTGAAGGAAAAAATGGTCACAACGCCTATTCTAGTGTTCCTCGACTCGAAGAAGGAATTCCACATACATGTAGATGCATCTTGCATAGCATTAGGAGTTGTGCAACCAGGTACAGGTGATATTGACCTCCCGATAGCGTTTGCAAGCAGGAAGTTGTCAAAGGCAGAAAATAATTTTTCGACTACGAAGCGCGAAGGATTGGCAATAGTGTATGCACTCCAAAAGTTCATGCATTATTTGTTGGGTTCACACTTCAAAATGTACACAGACCATTCCACTTTGAATTACTTGGTCAACAAGCTTGTGTTGCGGGGGGATTTGTAGATGGTTGTTTCTCTTTCAAGAATATGACTTTGAGGTAGTTGTGAAGCCAGGGTGATTAAATATTGGACCAGATCACCTCTCGCAGATTGAGAATGGTGATGAGCCTACAAATCTGGATGAGGATTTCCTAATGCACAACTCTTTATTTTGCACATCGTGGATGAAATTTTTGCAAACATAATCCAATTCTTGTCTATGGGTACATCTGCTGAAGGGTATTCGACACAACAAAAGAAATAATTGGTGGTTAGGGTTGCAAATTTTTTGGTTATTGCAGGGAACTTATATAAAATGGGATCAGATAAAGTGTTGTGTAGGTATGTCTTAAATTATGAACAAAAAAGTATCCTCGCTGAAGAACATGGAGGAATTGCGGGAGGACATTCTGCAGGAAGAGAGATTGCACAGAAGATCCTACGAGCAGGGCTATGGTGGCCAACTGTGCATAAGGATTCCAAGGATTATTGTAGGGCATGCAATGTCTATCAGAGAATAGGGAGGTTGTCACGAAGGGATGAATTGCCTTTGAACCCACAAGTGTCATTATATGCATTCGATAAGTGGGCAATAGACTTCGTGGGACCAATTCAGCCACTAGGAAAGAAGACAAGAGCAAGATACATCATTACAATGACTGAATACTTGACCAGGTGGGCTGAGGCACAACCTGTAAAGGATTGTAGCGTGACCACAACTGTGAAGTTCATTTTTGAATACATTTTGTCTCGGTTTGGCTACCCTAACATTTTAATGAGTGATAGGGGTTATAACTTCTTGAACGAAAAAATTGCTTCCCTGCTTGAATAATTTCAAATGTATCATCAGAAAAGCATGTTGTATCATCCTCGAGCAAACAAAACAGTGGAAGATTTTAATAAGATCCAGGAGAATGATTTAACAAATATTTGTAATGCAATTCAAAATGATTGGTATGTGCGCATACCAACTATTCTATGGGTGTATAGAACTACCTGTAAAGAGTTGACTGGATAGACACATTTAGACTGGTTTATGGAAAAGAAGTCATAATGTTGATGGAGTACATTGTGTCGAGTTTGTGGATCACTGCAGTTACAAAGATGGCCGATTGGGATACCATGGAAGAGCGCCTCACACAAATAGTTGAATTGGAAGAAGATCACTTCTTGGCTGGTTTTCATCAGTAGGTGTAGAAGGCTCGCAAAAAAGTGTGGCATGATCGCCACATTAAACAACACACCTTTAAAATTGGAGATTTAGTGTTGTTGTATGATAGTAAGTTCACAAAGTTTCCAGGGAAGTTCCAGATGCATTGGTTGGGGCCATATATTGTCAAGGAGATTACGGATGGAGGTGTAGTTCAGCTCGTGAAGTTGAACGAGGAGCTGTTTCTAGGAAAGGTCAATGGGAGCCAGTTAAAGTTGTACAGGGGTGATCCCGCCAATATGCAATGACTATATGAATGTCGAACAATCTTAGTACTCCAGGCAGTTGCAAGGAAGTGTGGAACTATAAACTACGCTTCTAGAAGGATAGTTTGGTGAAGTGAATGGGTTGTGTGACGAAGTGAGGAAAGGCGCAGAGGAGAGATGTGATGAAGGAGCTATGCTAGCATCGTGGGCCCTGCACAGCCTAGCCAAAATGTGACTGTTGGAAGCACTGTAGATGATTGAATGGTGATTTTTCCGTTAAAGGGAATGGGGGGAGAGCATTTAAGGAGCATATATTTAGAAATCTTCTGCCAAACGTGCATTAATGATAGGGATCTGGAGGGAATGACTAGCTTTGATGTCAAATTGGGCTATAAATACAACATCTCTCTCCACATTCGAACACTTTGCTTCCTGATAAATTGCTTTGAGATTTTGCGCTTTAGTTTGCGCCAAGAGAATTACTGCATGTCTGCAAAGGACTGGAAAATACTTCAAGAGAATATTTCACAGCAGGGATTTGAGAATTTAACTGATTGGTAGCGCGAAATATTCCTGGAGAGAATGACTGCAACCCAACCTAATCTGACCCAACCTATGCTCACAACTTTTCCTACTAGAGCACCTAGGTCATCGAGGCCTAAACCCTCTTCCTCCACAGCAGGAGAAAATAAGTAGAAGAAGCCCCAACAAGTGCCGGTGCGACAATCGCTGCAAAAAAATCCAATGGAAGTCATAAAAAAGGGGAGATGGATAGAACTGAGCAACTGACTGAACCCTTAGACTTAGACGAAGAAGAGCTCACCATGGGGATTAAAGAAATTGATGCAGATGAAGCCGTGTCGATTACTTGGCTACCACCTTATATACCACCAAGGAAATCCATCGCCAAGGTTACTAAAGACCCATATTTGGAGAAATTCATGGTCTCCACATTATTGCTGTTGGAGAACGTACTTTTTGAGGGAAATCTGCTGGCCTGCACACCGTATTTGAAGATGGAGGACTGGGAAATGGGGGATCACACGAAGTTCGCGCAGCTAGAACTGAGAAAATACCAGAAGAAAGTACACTATGAGGAGTCGGATGTTACACGACTCGAACCAATGAAGTGGGCGGTTGAAGTTGAGTGCGTGGGGGATGCTCAATATGTTGTGGGTGCCAAAATTCAGCCGCAACACCATTAACATTGTTTGTCTTCATCAATTATTAACATTGGTTCATGATGGGTGCCTTTGGTTGGGAGGGCCCATTCCAATTATTGATATGTTAATCCACCGAATCACATTGCTCCCTTACCATGGAGTGGACCCTATGGATGCTTTTGTTGGAAATTGTAGGAGAAGAAGTTGGAAGACCAGATGAAGAGCAACTTTGCGCTGGTGAAGAAGTTGCGTAGCTATGCGATTACTTCCATATCAGATGGCACGGTGTAGTTCACTGCACAAATATTGGCCGGGAAGATCATGAGGAAATGTCGCATTGATGAAGTGTCAGCGCCAATGGTATATCTGGTTGCACAGTGCGCCAAGGGAGTCCAATATAATTGGGCTAAGTATTTATGTCATGAGTTTTTGGAAGATTTCCGAGAGGCCCAGGATGAGGGAAAAGCGTTCCACTACACGTGGCTATTTCTGTTGATCATGTTAGTGGCATGAAAAATGCTGGAGGAAAGTCAATGCCCATGGCATGATCTAGACCTATGCAAGGCTGCAAAATTCACCTCACTGTGGGCGATGAAGGACCCTGAGCGCGTCATGGAGACAAAGATATTTTGGGTCCTGTTTGAATCAGAGTTAAGGATGGTGATTAACCAACGACCACGATTATCACCAAGCTTGCATGCCCAGTATGCCAATGTTGCTGATTTCAAGGTAGATTTTCATAATTAGTCTATTCATGTGAAGAAATCTGGCATGGGCACATGTCATAAGTTGCCATACTTGGTTTTCGAAGACGATATTATGGGGGTCGTCAGTAAATGGTCGAGCAACTGGCTCACCCCATCTGATGTAGGCGCAGGCACCAGTAAGGCTACCAAAATTGAAGTAGAGAAAATGATAGCTACAACAACAACAATAAAAGATAAGAATAAGGAAGCACAGAAGGCTTCTACGAAGGAAAAGGTCGTGAGAAAAGAAAAGGTTGTGCAACCGAGAGAGGCTTCTACAAAGGAGAGGGAAGCACTAAAAGAGAAGGTCTCTGCCAAAGCGACAAAAGCACCAAAGGAGAAAGATGCCATCGCGTCGCAGGCCGATATTGACCTCGGTGAATCTAAAACAGAGCGCACCAATGTAGAGGCCAACACAGAGGGTGAAGAGGAAGGGGGCGCAGACTTGGAGTCCCCCTTCATTATTAAAAAGAGGTAGAAGCAGAGTTCCACATGACAGCAAAAGAAGCATAAGTCCAACAAATCTGTGAGAACGACACCTTTGGTCCTCAAGGAGGGGGACCTCGATGAGATCGGTGATGTGGTCCGCAACGCACAAAAGTCTATTTAGAACCATATTGAGGACTAGTACCATCAGTCACTAGACAAGGTGCAATAGGGCTTGAGGGAATTGTAGGTCCAAACAGGGATTACTCAAGCGAGCGGCGTACAAGCGAGCCTGAAGCAAGCAAGTGGGTCAGCCTTAGTAGCAGAGATCACCTTAGACCTCCACACAGTGCAGTTACCAAAGGGGTCACTACATGTTGAGACTTCATAAGATAGGGTGCACCTAGTGCATTTAAATAATTTGAGTCTGAACCTTGAGACGCTCCCTATTCAGACATTGCACGAGCTGCATCAAGGGGTATAAAACAAGCTCAGGGTTCAAGAACAATGAGCACTACTGGTCATGAACGAAGTAAAGACCAAAAATCCATAGATGTTCAAGGAAAAGGCGCAGGAACTCAAGGAACGGGAAGAAGTCATCGCGCATAGTCAACAACAATAGCGCAAGCCTACAATGAGCTTCCCAAGCTCCAGATCCCAACAGAAGCGACCTCCCCAAAGAAGATCCAAAAGTTAGCTTCCATGGTGAAATAATTAAAGGAGGAAATTGGCAAGGTTTGACTTGATCTACAACTATAGATACCTGAGCTCCAACTTAAGCTGCAACCAACCACTCCTCCAGAAGTCAGAGAGAAGCGCGAGGCTGCTATTAAGGAGTACATGACTACACTCGAAGTTGCAGTCAAGGATTCCACCCAATTGTTTCAACAGACCATGGAATTGTGGACCTCACTATAGGAGGATCCATACTTGCAGAAAATCGAAGCAGATATCGAAGAAAAACAAAGGTAGTTCGATGAGATCAAAGCTACAATGCGGACCTTAGCACCAATGCAAAGGTTCACCTAACTGGAGGAGGGGAAGTTCATCTAGACTGAGTTCGATGAGCTACGTCACAAGGCATCCGTCATATCCTCAAGGACATAGCCCTGGGGAGATGAGGCCATCCAGTTGACACAGACAGTGCAGATCAACCTGAAGGCTATGCAACAGACACAGAGAACCATGGGCCTTGCAGTCGAAGGTCCAACTACAGAGAAATTGGTTGAGGAAGTTCGACAGGCTGCTGCACAGGGAACAACAGATCTTCAAGCATAGAAGGTAGAGTTCAATGGTTTGCATGCAAATATTGAGGAAACACCAGCAAAGTGACTTAGGATGAGTCACAACTTTGTGTTGGGGGCCTATTGGGACAAGGCCCCCTGGGGTCAATTTTGTAAACAATCTTGTTATTATTGTAAAGTCTTTGCATTTTGAGGAGTGGAGCGCACAGGTCGATAGGAGTCAAAGGGGCTTTAGGAAGGTCAAAGCCCCTTAGTTTATTAGGAGTTAAATTGTTTTGTGACCCACCCATGGTTCACAGACCATGGTATTGTAATAGAGAATGATATAAAAAGGAGTCATAGAGAGTCATGAGAGATATCCAGAATCTATCTATGTGTGAATGATCTAAGTAAGAGAAGTTTGTTTTTTGTACTTAGGTGAAGGGGAAGGCTCCTGCAGCTATGTGCACAGAGACCTTGGTAAGTCCGCAACTGAGTGTGTGGGCCCCTGCAGCTGTGTTTGCAGGGTTGAAAGAGTCTATAATTGAAGATTGAAGCATAATAAAGGTTGTTTTGGAGCATCAAATATTTATCTATGTGTTATTGTTTACTTCTGAACTTACTGTATATTCGCTTTGTTTACTGCAATTTATCATGAAAAATACTTAATAAATGAAAAGGGATAGATATGTTTAATTACTTGATGTTATGAATGTTTAGAACAATTAGCGAAGAGTTTGGATCTATTATCTGTTAGTTACTATAATTTTCGAGGTTCAAGGGTTAAGGTTCACAAAGGTTGAAATAAAGCCCTAAAAGTAACAGAAACACATCACATAGTCCTTTGGATGTAGAAACCTGGTTTTGGCATCCACCAATACGTACTCGGGTGAGATTGTAGCCTAGCTACGTGGGTTATTTCCAAAAGGGCCAGTAGTGTAGGGTTTTGTTGGTTAGAGCAACTAACTATGAACCTGGGTCCAAGGCCCCTCAAGCCAACATGGACGAAGCCTCAAAAGTGTTGGATAAACTTACAGCTTCCCAGCCTAATCTTCCGGCTAGTTATCAAAAGCTTTCCTCTGACCCTCCGCTAGTTGATCAAGTGGTTGATCTAGATTCATCTTCAGTCAATCCCGCTCTCTATGAAAGTGAATCTCATCAGTCCATTCCTGACCAACCATTGGTTGAGAAAGTGGTTGACCCAATTCCGCTTTCGATCGATCATATCTATCCTATAGAGCGTGAAGTTCATACTGCTCAAGCTCTTTTGGTTTCTTCAAATTCCAAAGAATTAGGGGGAAATCCTCTTGTTCCCATGGTATAGGGGGGCTATCCTCCTATTCCCAGTGTACAGGGGGGGATCCTCCTCTTCCTATAACACAACATGGCAATTATCCCATCCCAATAGCACCCCCTCAAAGTAGTTTAGTCACTTTCTTTGATTGGAGTCGACTGGTAGGATATCATGTTCCTTCTTATGTGCCTTTTTAGATCAGAGTACAACCTTATTTTATACCCATACCTAGCACAATCGTAGATGAAAACACATTTGTTAGTATTCTGTCCTCAACTACTTTGCAAGATTTAGGTTCTGCACAACTTGTGCCCGTTACCTAGAATCTTTTAGCTTTTAACAGAGGAACCAGTGAACTGTTATGGATCCTTCCTAAGTTACCTATTACTTTGGGGGGAAAAATCTCCCATCTCGACATGCTGGTTGTCGAGCAGTAAAAAGGGTATTTTTTACCTCTATTTACCCTACATTAATTGTCAATCCAGGAACGATTTGTTATTTCAAAGAGTGTACTCAGTTTGAGGCAGTCATTTGTCAGAGTAATGCTAGTAGTATAGTGCTCTCAATACAAGAGTAAATGGATGCTTGGAATGAAATCTATTTGCAAGAAGAAACCTAAGACTCAAATCATGCATTCAGAAAGCTCCAACAATGTATCAGTCAAGGTGTTGGGTCCCTATAATACTAGTGATTACCCCATTACTATTGTAGTTGTACCCCTTCTTAATATTTTTGTGCCCCTATTATCCCCATATTGTTATTACTATGCCCCATAGAATCCCTCTATTGTTATTTTTGTGGCTTTATATTATTATTGTTAGGTCGGCTGGGTTATATTGTGACTCATTACACTCCTATATATAGAAAGGAGGTTTTGTCATTTGAATCATCCAAGAATTCTTCATTTATGTAATGTAAAGGAGGTTTCCCCATCGAAGAGGCTGAATTCTAAGGCGTTGATCTATATTTTCTATCTTTTTCTTGAGCTGGTTTCATAACATTTGGTATCAGAGCTTTGGATTCTAGGGTTTCGCTGCTCCAAACAAGTCATGGTGGCATTTTCACTATAACTTTTTTTTTTTGCGACGTTTCAGAAGTTGAAAAAAAAACCCATTTGAGAATAAATCGCGCTGGACCTCGAGTCCGAATTTTAGAGCTTTTCATGCTATATTTGCAGAGATATGATCTAAGGAAGTTGGTCTTTTTGCAGACTCCTGAATTACATTCCAAACAAGTGACCTGGGGAAAAGCGTCATAACTTTCTCTTTGGGGATCAGATTGAAATTTCGTAAGAAGGTACAGAAAGAGGACGGATAGTAGTTTCTTGTATGAATTTTTCAGATCCAAAGGTCGAAACAGTGACTCGTGGCACGTCGTACAAGTTCGCTCTACTGAACTAGTATATAATCAAGTCACTGTGGAAGATTTCACATAACTCTTCCTTGGAGAATCCAACTTGGGTCAGACTTGTGGCATTGGAAAGAGGACACAGAGGGCTACTACAGGTCAAAAATTCAGATCTAGATGATTGGAAGGTACAGAGATACATCAGAGGCAATATCGAGCTCCTACAAAGTGAAAAAAGGTGTGTAGATTTTCTTAAATTTTTGCTTAAGCTTGGTTTGAAAATTTATTTTGAAGGAATTCAAAGGCAATAGTAGAGCATTATTATCGGTAACTGATGCCCCGAGGAAAGAAAATGCAAACACCTAGTAAGGAACCTGAAGGCTCTAGCATGACTCATGAAGAAGAGGAAGAAATGCAACATGATATATCAAAATTACAAGACCAAGTGCAACAACTGTCCCTTGCACAAAAAGGAACAGAATCTAAGATGGATGGTTTAAAGAAAGGCATAGAAGCTAAGATGTATTGTTTAAAGAAAGGTGTAGAAGCTAATGAATGACGTGGAAGCTAAGATGGATGATTTGAAGATAGATTTGAAGACAGACATGGAAGAATTGAAGATAAATATGAATAAGTTGCTACAAGAAAGGGTCACTAATGGTGAAAGGGTAGTAAAGGAAACTCATGATGAGAACAAAAGAAATGTTAATCATGATTCCATAGAATCTAATGTTGGATCAAAGACCCACCATATTCCAAAAATTGATATGAGGAAGTTTGATGGCAAGGATCCCACAACATGGATATTACAGATGGAGCAATTTTTCGATCTCAATAATATGCAAAACACACAAAAGATACGTATTGCAACTTTATATTTGGAACCAAATCAGTTTGTATGGTATCAATGGATTTGCTCTCGTAAACAATTTATCACTTGGGCAATTTTTACGGAAGAATTGATAACATATTATGAGGATAATTATTATTAGTTATTTCATATTACATTATCTTCTAGATTCTATCATATTCTTGTGTCATATGCCTAGCTGATGATGTGAAAAGGTAGTGAGTTTTGAAGAAAATATAACAAAGTAAATGAAAATAACATACCTTCTCCAATGCGCAACACACCCCCCTGCTTACCCTTTTTCATGCCCTCATGAAAACATTGTAGTTGACATGCAAGCCGGTGAGAGAGTAATCTGGAGACGGGATCTCATGAGGAGGTCTACAGCCATGATGCCTAGCTAGGTGCTCAAAAATATGTCCTGTCTGGCCCTTACGCATTTCGTATAAGGCTTGGTATCCTGGTGTGGGATGCCAAATGACCGGACTTCGGAACCTATAACCTAACCAAGATGGCCCTTCCCTCAAAATAAGATCACCATAGAGGCTCAAGCGATCAACAGCTAACTGAAAGTTATCATAATTAAACGGTTCCCTGAGTTTGATATTCGGATTAAAAGTATGATATCGAAATTTAGTAGCTGCAATGGCAAGGTCTTTGATGGTAAAAAAGTATTCTATCCCTTATCGATTAATTGTTGTATGAATGGGTCCTAATGCTCCGATCACGCCCGGAGTCCTCATGAGGTTTCTATGTTTATTCCATAACAGCAATGGATCTCTAGGCTCAGCTCTTACCCATAAGTATAATTCATTTTCTTGTCTTTGGAAGGCATTATAGGCCTTAAGCCATTCTATTTGATTAACTCCAAACGAAATGAATGCCTGCAGTTGGATATCCCCAACGAAAGGGCTGGAGTTCTGCTCTGTTTCTTGATCTAACACAAGGTTGTGCAAATAGAACTCGCATAACAATCTCTAAACCTTGACCCCATAGTGCTTACAACAATTTATGAAATCATCAACAATATTTATTTCTATCGAGGCCCCTGCTTTAACAGCTTTAATTTTCAATTGCAAATATCGTTCCATTAAAAACAAGGCATAATTCTTAGCAGGTGCTCTACATGCTAGGACGTCAGTGTACAAAGAGCATAAGGTATCCATTTGTTTGATAACTACATCTAGTCTATGAGTTACCTTTTTGACCCTGTATTCTTCCCTTCGCCATCCTTCAAAGGCTTGGCTTTCAGATAAGTTGACATTCCTCAGCTGCTGTTGTAATTCTTCATACTTTTCTCGAGAGACAATTTGTTTTGTAAGTTTTTCTACTGCTTGTTGGGCTTGCATCAAACCCTCTCGTAGGGTTACTATCCTCGGATCACTATCCCACATGGTAGTTGTAAGCGGGAGGTTCACTTGAATCTTCTTATTGCATTGGATTGTAATTATGGTTCGAATTTTCTCAGCGGATTGTGCTTCTGTTTGACCTTCTTTGTCACAGGCTGATATATCATTTGTTTGTACTTCAACATGGGCAACAACTGAATGCTGTTCCTTTTGGCTTTGAATAGTAGGTTGGACAAGCTGTTAGCAACCACAGAGAAAATGACGGAACATCAAGCTTGTTTAGAGTTCAAATTATTGCTAATTGTTGCAGAGCATAACACGGAAATAATTTTGAAACAACAAGCCATGCAAATTGGAAAACGATATACCGTTAAGCCTTGCTATTCCCAAGTAAAAGTTCTCCAAATGAAAAACTGACATGTATGCCAGTGAATTATGAGGTCACCTACTCCCCCCTGCAATGTGATAGGCCGTCCTCGACCGTCAAATGAGGGAGCGGCGTGCTGGGCTGACATGGTACAGAATTAGAAAGAAGTAGCATATACCGAGATGCCATGTTTATAATAACGAATGGATTACCAAAATAGAGGTATATCATAGAATCGCTTAATAAATAAGAGAATACCGTGATATGAAGCGAGATTTGGAGGATAGGACAGCTAACGTGCACAAAAAGTTCAGTGCAGTCACAATCAACTTTTTTCATCATGATTGATTATAATTGTATTAGAGGTTCGAACGAATTATGTTCATAATCGTATTTGACCCACTACAAAGGTAGAAGAAGGGATTCATAAGTGGTATTGGTGTATAAAGAATGTGACCTCAATACCATCAATAAAGCTCTGTTGCCCACAGGTGTCCTTAACCTTGACAGAGTTGTTTATTTCACCCATGGAACCATGATCCTTTGTGTATGCTTAGGAAAGTACTGTGGAATTTCAAAATGAAGGCCATTATGCTGGCTTGGTAATCAGATAAATCATAATGCCATTCACTAGGAAGGACTGAAAGGTGGGCAGGCTGGCTCGTGATGAGACCTCTTGTTCCAAGGACTTTTTTATTTTCCTAATGTGCCTCTTGGATCGTATCCCTGGTGTGGTGGCCATAGTGGGAATGCCACTTCACTTTCTTTCTTATGATCATGGTAGGCTGGCTCCCAATGAGACCCCCTATCCTTCATTGACAAACCATGTTAGCAAATTATATAAACATTTTTTTATTTTTTATTTTCTTTTCTTTTTATAGAGTACTTTTCCTATTTATACACAAAGGGTGGTTCAACACTCCTTAAGAGTAGGGATGGTGGAAGAAGTCTTAACATATCAATAGAAAAATATGCCCTTCATTCTTATTCTTAATAGTGATCAAAGAGGATTGTGAGATTTTAGAAGGAACCATCATGATAAAGATAACCAACATTATCGGTATTAGTAGAACAGTGACAAAAAGATAATCAATAGTTATGTCCTTTCCTCTTTTCTCTTATCAATTTAGAGCAAATTCTTGTAAAGATAGCGACTTTTTATGTAATTTGGTGATTTCAGCATCTTCTAGTTCTCATATTCATTGCATAAGTGTATAGAAGTGATCCGAATGATAGAACACACACAAAAAAAGAAAAAGATAAAACAAGTGCTATGCACAAAATCGTAAGCAAAAAGGAAGAGAAACTCTTAACTATTGTGCACTAAGAAGAACATTAGCAAAGAAAACAAGTGCAAGTGAAATAATGCAAAAATGATTTGTTTTTCAAAAAAGGAACAACAAAAATCTCAACTGTTGTTCCTCTGCAAAAAGCAACAGAAGAAAACAAAACGCGTCGTTCAGAACAAAAATGTTGTTCCTTCGGGAAAAGGAACATCAAAAAATAAGAATGTTTTTCATTCGGAAAAAGGAACAGCAGAAAATGAGAATGTAGTTCCTTTGGGAAAAAGGAACAGTAGAAACACAAATACGCCGTTCGTTCGGAAAAAGGAACAACAGAAACAAAAATGTGCCTTGCAGAACAAAAATGCTGTTCTTCCGGGGAAAGGAACAATAGAAAATGAGAATGTTGTTCCTTCGGAAAAAGGAACAGCACAAAACAAGAATGTGTCTTTCCTTCGGAAAAGGGAACAACAAAAACGAAAATGCTGTTCCTTTAGAAAAAGGAATATCAGTGACAAAAATGTGTTGTTCCTTCGAGAAAAGAAACAACAGAAATGAAAATGTTGTTCCTTCGGAAAAAGGAACAGCAGAAACAAGAATGTGCCATTCCTTTGGAAAAAGGAACAGCAGAAACGAAAATGTTGTTCCTTCGGGAAAACGAACAACAGAAAATGAAAATATTGTTCCTTAGGGAAAAGGAACAATAAAATAAAAATGCAAGTGTTGTTCCTTCCGAAGAGGAACAACAAAATGACGGAAATGTTGTTCCTTTTGAAAGGAACAACAATAGTGCAAAAGTGTTGTTCCTTAAAAAAAAGGAGCAGCAGAATGGTGAAAATGTTGTTCCTTTCGGAAGGAACAACAAAATGGTGAAAATGCTATCCCTTTCGGAAGGAACAACAAAGTGAAAATGTTATACAATTGCAAGAAGAAAATATATACAAAACAAAAGAATTATGTACAGTGTGTAAAAGTAGTCGAATTACTTAAACAAAGGTGAGGAAGATTTCTCTTCCTCAACTAGAATCTGCATGTCAGAGTCTTCATAGAGTTGTTGGTAGAAGGATTCCCAAGTAGGTGGTTTGTGGTATAATTGAACTCGGTGGCCGTTTGCCTTAAAGGTATGTTTGGATCCATCAATGGTGGTTCGAGTAATGGTGGCATTATCATGTACCTTCTGGATTTCGTATGGTCCCAGCCAGCAAGTCTGAAGTTTCCTGGAAAAATCCTAGAACCTAGAGTCATATAGGAGCACCCAATCTCCTTCACGGAAGACTTTCTTTTTAATGAGGGCGTCGTGCCATTTGGCTCGTTGTTGTTGTATTAACGCAGTATGTTGAAGGGCAGAGAGCTTGATTTCATCTAGCTCATTGATCTGCTGTAATCTATTAGTCTGAGCCTCGTCTAAATCTAGACCGACCTCTTGTGTTGTTCGTAATGTCTGTATTTCAAATTCTATCGGAAAGATGGGTTCCTTTCCAAATACTAGCTGGTATGGTGAATAACCGGTAGTACTTCTCCATGTTGTTCTGTATGCCCACAATGCTTCTAGCAGTCTTGCAGCCCAATTGCATTTGTGTGACGTAATGGTTTTTGTCAGTATTGCTTCTATTATTTTGTTCATGCTTTCTACTTGACCATTTGCTTGTGGGTGGTATGGAGTAGTAATTTTATGCTAGATATGATAATCTTTTAGTGTTGCAGCAATCTTGTTACCAACAAATTGTGGTCCACCATTTGTAATTATATCTCTTGGGAGGCCATATCACACAAATATGTGGAACAAGAACTGAATGACAGAATCCTCTGTAGCTCTCGGCAATGCCTCTGCTTCAACCCATTTGGTGACATATTCTATTGCTACCAGAATGTATGTTTTCTGATTTGATGATGGGTTGATTGGACCAACAAAATCAAGCGCCCATTATTCAAATGGTTCAATAACTAGCTGTGGGTTCAGGGGCATTTCATCAGCTTGTCCAGGGCGTCCTACTCTTTGGCAGCTATCACAAGCTTGAACGAACTTCTTTGCATCTTTGAAGATCGTGGGCCAATAATACCCTGTTTGCAGGACCTTGTGTCCAGTTCTTCGATCGGCGAAATGTCTGCCACACGGTCCATCATGACAAGCTTTCAAAATGTCAAAAATTTCATCTTTGCGGACACATCTCCTGATGTGCATATATGCCCCTGTATGAAATAGGTAGCTCCCAATCCAAGAAAATCGAGTACTACACTGGACAATTTGCTTTCGTTCATTAGGGGTCAGATGTTTTGGTAATTTAGCCACTGCTAAATAATTTGTGACATCATGATAGCAAGGTGTTTTAACAGTAACATCGAACAAATGTTCATTTGGGAATTGATCTTCGACATCTGTTGCATCCATTGGTTTTGGCATTCGCGAGAGAAAATTAGCTACAGGATTTTCTTTTCCTGGTCGGTCCTTTATTGTGATATCGAATTCCTGCAATAAAATCAGCCATTTGGTTACTCTACCGTTTGTGATTGGTTTATTAGCTAAATATTTTATGGCAGAGTGATCTATTTACAAGATAACAGGATATCCAGTAATGTAATGCCTGAATTTATTGACAGCATGTATTACAACTAAAAATTCATTTTCGATAACAGTATAGTTCGATTAAGCAGGAGATAAATTCTTGCTAATATAATAAATTGCATATGGTTTTTTATCTTCTTCCTGCCCAAGGATTGCTCCAATAGCTGTATCCGAAGCGTCTGATGAAATTTGAAATGGCAGGTCCCAATTTGGACCTCTAAGGACTGGGGCTGTTGACACAAGTTTTTTTAAATTCTCGAAAGCACGATCGCATTTTTCTGTCCAAACAAAGTCAACATTCCCTGTCAGTGCATATAAAGGTGCAACAATATGAGAAAAATGTTCTATAAATATTCTATAATAACCAGAGAATCCAAGAAAACTGCGTACCTTTGTTTGATTGGTGGGAGTAGGAATTAGCAAAATTATTTGAATTTTGGTCGGATCTACCTGTATTCCAACTGCTGAAATATAATGGCCTAGAATAAGTCCTTCAATCATCATCATATAGCATTTTTCATGGCTCAGACAAAGCTTGGTGGCAATGCATCGTTGCTGCACTTTTTCCAGTGTGTCCAATGCTGGGTCAAAATCATCTCCGTATGGTGTAAAATCATCCATGTATACTTCGAGCCCTTCATTTATTAAATTTGAAAAGATGCTAAGGATAGCCCTTTGAAATGTGGCAGGGGCATTGCATAGGCCAAAAGGTAAAACTCTGTAGGAAAATGTTCCCCAAGGACAAGTAAAAGTGGCTTTGTCTTAGTCTTCAGGGGCAGTCTGAATCTGATTGTATCCACTGAAGCCGTCTAAGAAAGAAAAGAATTTCTTTCCTGTCAAAGTGTCTCATACTTGGTCAATGAATGGAAGGGGAAATTGGTCTTTTTGTGTTTCTTTATTTAGCTCTCTATAATCTATAGAAATCCTCCACTTTCCATTCTTCTTTGGCACCACAACAAGTGGAGAGACCCATTTACTATTGGAGATAGGGTAGATGAAGTTCACATCTAAAATTTTTTGAAGTTCAGCTTTTACAATGTCTTTTAGATGAGGGTTAAGTCTCCTTTGTGGTTGGCGAACGGGTCTTGCATCTTTCTCTATGTAAATGTGGTGTGTACATAATTGGGGATCAATTCCTTTCATGTCAGGGTAATCCCATGCAAATGCTTCTTTGTATTTTCTTAGTAGCTGGATTAGCTTGTATTCTTGTTCTGGAGTCAGGTTGCCATTAATGTTTAAAGTCTTTCCTGGCTCAATTTCTACAGTTTTGCTATTTGAGATAGAGGTAGTAGGTATTGTTTGATCGTGAGCATCTTTGAGAGGATCTTCTTCTAATTCATTATCAAATGCTGCTTCTATCATGTGACATTGTATGTGGGATCTGGATTTAGTCTGGCTAAGAAAGTTGTTAATGACATCATCTTCTGTTTGGTCTTTGAAATCGAGGGCATCTTCTACGGTTAATGGGGATCTAATATTTTCGATGAGGTATGATACATGATGTTTGTTGGTTTTTATTATTGTGACACTTGGCTGAGTTGGAGGATATAAAGCTAGATTCTTGATATTAGCTCCTCTAGTTATGGTCATATTGCCTTGTCGGCAGCTAATATAAGCGTCAGTAGTTGCAAGCCAAGGTCTGCCTAAAATCAATGGATTTCCATCAAGTCGGTTTTTGGGGTTTATCAACAGAAAGTTGACAGGATACTCCCAGGAATCAACGGATACCATGACATTATGTAGTGTGACCTCTGGCCTAACCATGGATCGGTCAGGCAGTTCTAATAAAGTGGAAGTTGGTTCTATTGATGTAATGCCTAGTTTTTGACAAGTGGTGGTTGTTAAGATATTGACTGCAGCTCCTAGATCAACTAAGGCATTTCAGAAGGTTTTTCCATTGATTTGTACTGTTACTATTGGATTTCCTGGGTCTTCATATTTAATGGGTGTTTCTTTTCCTGATAATAGATCAGATAGGGTACCAAATTCTTGGACTGTTGGGTTATTTGTTATTCTCCTCCTTGGCTTTTTTATACATAGATCTTTAATGGTCTTTGCATATATTGGGATGTCTTGGATGGCTTGGAGGAGTGGAATTTTTTGTACAGATTTTTAAGTTCTCACAGAATGTCAAAATCAGGATGTTGTAGAGATCGAGGTATAGTTAATCACTCTGGGAATGGAGGGGAAGATGTGATTACTTGATTATGAGTTTGTTGTCTGATCACATCCTCTTCTTGTAGTGGTTGTTCTATAGGTAACTGATTTTCAAATTGAGTGGTTTTATCTCCCTTTGTTTCAATGATGCACCCAGATCTTAATTGAATATCATTACACTCCCTTAGATCAGTTCCTATCTCTGGTGTTTCAATTATTTGAATAGATTGGACCGGTCTGTTATTCGGATTAGGGTTGGGTTGGGCTAGGAGTTGCGGTCTTAAATTAGACTGGGGGTTTTGTTGTAATGCTGGCAGTGTAGGTTGAGGGAGCGGAATGGTTCCTACTGGCTGATTCATCGGTCTTTGCCAGTTTGTTTGCCAGGCTTGACTCTGTGAAGTAGGAGGGGACCATTGTGCTGGATATACATTGTTTTTCCAATATGGTGGGGTATAGGAAAAATTTGGCCAATTGCATTGGTTTTCTTGATTCGGCCATGGTGATGATGAAGGAAATGGTTGTTGTGACCAATTTGAGAATGGAGGTTGATTTTGCCACATTGTATTATATTGTTGAGCATGATATTGTGGAGGCTGAAAAGAAGAAGCTGGGTCTGGGAACATACCTGATTATCACGGCTGCCATTAACGACGCTGATTGAGTAGGTACACCGGTTCTGGCTCTTCTTTTACTTCCTTGTATACTGCTTTCAATCCAGGAAGTGAGGGATAGCTCTCTGTAGAATGGTATTTTGTAAAAATGGCGCAAACTTGGAATGCATCTAATGGACACTCCTTGTGGATCTGTTTCTTTCTGCATCTGGAACAGAAGATTGCCAAATTTTGTTCTGCCTCTGCCTGCTTTTGTTTGGCCTGCAGAATATCAAGTTGTGTTGTCAGTGTCCCCAATATGTCAGTTTTAAAATTTTCTAATAAATTTCCAATTTCTACGCGAGTTACTCCCTCTTCAGAGATCTTGTTGTCTCTTGTAAACCTATCATGTTCTGCTAGTTTTAGTCTTGTGCTGCCTCTCGAGCTCCTGATACATAAATCAATAATGTCAGCAAAAGTTTCCTGATAAATATCTCCTTTTCCCATAATATTTAGTGTTTCAATCCATTGTTCCTTCATTCCCCTAATTAATGTTGTTTTTAATGCATTTTCAAGTAAGGGTAATGATGCATAAGGAGATCTCTGAAGATTATACTGGAAACGTTCAACATATTCTTATAATGTTTCATTCAGTCTAGCTACCATCTCAAATATTTCATCTTTTAACTCTTTAGACCTGCAATAATCTTAAAGCAGCCCCTTTTAATGTAGAGGTGAACAATTTCAGTTTCTGAGGATCGGTGGTATAGTCATATCCTCTACACAACACATCAAATTCAAATAGGAATGCATCCAGATCTTCTGATGTAAGGCCATGGAATGTAGGGATATGCTAGAGAGGGATTGCTTTCATAGATGCATTAGCTGCAGTATCCACAATGGGGTATTGCAGTGTATAGGTTTGGGTGTTTGGCTGGTTCTGGGCCATTTGTTCAAATATATGCCAATAACCTTCTGGGATATCTAGGAGGGTATTCCTAGGCTGAGGAGGAATGACTTTAACAGGAATGGCCTTAACAACACTTCCTTTATCTGGGATAAGAGAGTGCCTAATGTCTGGGGGGATTCTGGTTCTTGAGGTTCTTCAACTTCGTTATAAATGATTTTTCCAACACTTCCCTTATCTGGGCTACTTAATGGTTAAATTATCCCAAGAGGAGATCTTGGTTCTTCAGTTTCCCCAATTTCTCCTCTCCCTTCATAGAGGTTGCTAAGGTTCCCTTCTTGTAATGATTTTGGGCTAGAATTCTCAATTTCTTGAAAGTCTTGCTCTTCGGTGTGACTATGCACCTTAGCAAAGGCTACAGATGGTGATCCTGTGGCTTGAAGGGAACTAGTAGGTTGTCTAGAAGCAACTTTTCTAGGTCCTACTGAAGGCTGAGATTCTACCTTCTTAAGGATTTCGTCTATAAAGGTCGATTGGCCAAGGGTCACCGACCCCTTAGCTTTATCAGGCTTGGGTAGAGGTTTAGGATTCTTTTCAGGCTTTTTCTGCGTAGTCATGCACACAAATCAAATACTAATTTCTACCCAAAGAAAACAACAACAAATCTATAGGAAAGCGGGTAGGGGAGCAGGGCTATTACATGCTTCGTACGCAGGTTCTTACCTTCCATTTTTAAAACCCAGTTCTCTCCTAGCAGGTTCTTGCATCACTCTGGAAAGGAAACAAATGGCTACACTCTTCCCTGACAACGGTGCCAAAATGTCGAGCAGTAAAAAGGGTCTTTTTTACCTCTATTTACCCTACATTAATTGTCAATCTAGGAACGATTTGTTATTTCAAAGAGTGTACTCAGTTTGAGGCAGTCATTTTTCAGAGTAATGCTAGTAGTATAGTGCTCTCAATACAAGAGTAAACAGATGCTTGGAATGAAATCTATTTGCAAAAATAAACCTAAGACTCAAATCACGCATTCAAAAAGCTCCAACAATTTATCAGTCAAGGGTATAGTAACAATAACTCTTCCCTCTGTAAACTGATGCAATAAAAAAGGCACTCAAAGGAAGGATCATCAAACTGGGAACTAGATAGCGTATGTCGATGTTCACTACAATCTTATACCTTCTGCACACCAAAGTAATGATAATCTTCAATTGACAGGAAATAGAACAACAACTATCTCTATTTAACAAGATTGACCAACAAACCCTTAATCTATGGAAATGAATGCAGCAACAATTATAATCTACAGGAATTAAGTAACAACTTTCGAATTGAATAGCAAATAGAAATGGAACAACAAACTATTAGAAATAAAGCATGGAACAA
Source organism: Pinus tabuliformis (assembly GCA_031772625.1). Classification (NCBI taxonomy): domain Eukaryota; kingdom Viridiplantae; phylum Streptophyta; class Pinopsida; order Pinales; family Pinaceae; genus Pinus; species Pinus tabuliformis. Next base: position 57,902,706 of record CM062816.1, read on the forward strand.
CAACTCAAATTTGAATGTATAGCAACCCAAGTTAAACACGTGACACAGTTAAAATCAAAAGGAACAGTAATCTGAGCTCCGATAAAATACGCATGAATCACAGCTATAAATTAATAGCAATTATAACTAAACGACAGTTGTAACAGAACAACAATTCTGAATGAACAACAGTCACAATTTAAGAATAAATCATACAGTAGTACCGATTTAGGAACATACAGCGCAGTTGAACTGTAATCGAATGGCAATCTGTAAGGAACAACAGTGTTATATTAATTGTCAAAAGGAACAAAAACGTGGTACAACGTTAGAATGATAACATAGCATTCCTGTTGTAGATAACAATAGTATTTAACCAAGTATATATAACAGAGCTGATATGTAAAATAGTAAAGCACCTCAGATTACTGAATAGAGTAAATGAAAGAAATCAAACCACACATGAATCAGAAATATGATACAGGAGCGAGTGATCCACCAGGGCCGGGCCCTTAGCCTCCAGGGACACACCGCTTGAGATTACTCCAGAACAAAAGATGGAACAACAACCAAATTTATATTAAAATGTCAAAACAGAGTTACAGTGGATCGATCTTCAATGAGAATTGATGATCAAAGTTTTAAATACAAAGGAGAATTACATAAAAATAACAACCAGTCGTCGCCCGGGCTAGTAGTGCCGTCGCTTCTTATAACAGCCGAGCGACGATACCAACAATACAAAGGATTGTTAAGATAGTGATCCCTCAGGATCGAAGGATCCTGAGGGATTCACCAAGTTGTTAATTTTCAGTTATCCTTCTGTTCTTTTGCATCGATTGGAAATCTCCTTTTCCTTTTTCTGGCTGTTACACTCCAATTTGGATCACCTTGTTTGAATGCGGTTCCTTGCCGAAAGGACATTAGTTAACTCGGTCTCATTCTTTCTTTTGGGATGACGGTCTTTCGTTTTCTCCTTTTTCTGGATAGAAAAGGGTAATTATTAGTTATTTCATATTACATATAAATCTTCTAGATTCTATCATATTCTTATGTCATATGCCTAGCTCATGATGTGAAAAGGTTGTGAGTTTTGAAGAAAAGATAACAAAGTAAATGAAAATAACATACCTTCTCTAGTGCCCAACACTGGTTGTCCAAGGGCCTTTGGATTATAACTTACTCCTTGGCTGTGACTATGTTTATGTCATGGGAGCTCTCGTCTCTTCTCTCTTTTGTATCATATATTTCCCGCATGAAGGAATAATTGTGGCCATTGATCAAATTTCTTTTGTTGGTCCTAATTTGAATCCTGATCAAACATATTCCCTTAATGGTCCTTGTATGCAAATGGTGTCTTCCCCACCATAGGTGAATTATGTGGCCACATGTTCCATGTCCATGTCAACTGATGATCTAGTCAGTGATATAGTGCATCATGTACTGGGGCCATTGGAACTTGATCTTTCCATTAGATCCCTTGACAGGTATCCCTTCCAGAGTGTTATTCTCCCATCTGATGAGAACCTCTTGGAATCCATGGTCTCTTATGGGTCATGATCAAGGTTGCATGAGGATAGTTCTTTTACTATGTCAACCTCGTTAAAAAATGAAATAGGTTCCCATGAGGATAGTTCTTTTATTATGTCAACCTTATTAAAAAATGAAATATCTCCCCATGAGGATAGTTCTTTTACTTTGTCAACCTCGTTAAAAAATGAAATAGGCTCCCATGAGGATATTTCTTTTACTATGTCAACCTCATTAAAAAATGAAATAGGTGTCATGAGGATAGTTATTTTACTATGTCAACCTCATTAAAAAATGAAATAGGTACTCGTGAGGAGAGTTCTTTTACTTGTGTTAATCTCATTAAAAAATGAAACAAGTTGTTGGAGTAGAGTTCCTTTACTTGTGTCAAGCTCATTAAACAATGAAACAAGGTGTCATGAGCATGCTTCTTTTCTGGTGTGAAGCTCATTAAAAAATGAAACAAAACCCCTTCCATTTCGAGTCCTTGATTAGATCTTGTAAAATCCTGGTTGAGCCTTTTATTAGGTCTTGTAAGTGAACCTTCATTCCATCCACCTGTTAGTAACCAACAGTCTTCTTAGGTGAATGAAATGAAGCTTGGGGGGCATTTACCTAAAATTGAGTCATTATGTTGGGGGCATGCAAACTCATCACAAGGATAGTTTATCAGCGCTAGTCTAACAAGTGACTAGCACTGATCCAAGTGGATCTCTAGACACCAGTGGCATGGAAAAGGCTCAAAATTCGAAGTGGCGGGAAGTCGATTAACTTGACATCAGATCGAAGTGCTCGTCACCCTGTTTCCAACGGTGTGAATGACACTCCAATCCAAGTCCGGATGAGGAAGATAGAGGCAGTCAAAGTTTTGGTTGACTTTTGCTGACTGGGCAGGCTTAATGGAGACACAATTTGGAAGTTTTCCGGTGGACGTAATCCGACCAACTCCGGCCAGATTTCGAGCGAAATTGTCGCCTCGTTAAATCGTCTCTTTCCGTCCAAATTCCAAATTTTAAAAGAGGGCCATATTGTTATATAACTGAAAAAATTAATTAAAAAAATGGGGCGGGTGGCTATGACCCCGCCACCCTTGGTACCCACTGAACAACTTGTATGTGGGGTGGGCGATCATGACCCTGCCACCGTGGAACCACACAACAAACATATTAAAAATAGTGGGGGGTGTGGGCTGTCAACCTCGCCGCCCCTCCACCTTTCCAATGTAAACAGCGACGCCAATGAGAAATAGGGGGAGTGGGCCACCGAGACCAGAAGACCCACCCCCAAATAAACTATGCAAAAATATTACGTGGGTTAATTCGGGAGGGGCGAGATTTGATCCCCCGACCCCTCCTCAACGAATTCCTAAAGTTACCACTACTCCAAACTAACTCTTTGTTTAATCCGCCCACAATTTAATATTTAAACCTATTTGCTTAGTGCGCCAAGGGGGGAGGAGCGCGAACATAGTTCGAGGCAGACCAATTTTGCAGGTGGCGAAACCATGAGCAATGCAGAGAGGGGGGCAGAACCATGATTTGAGTAATTTCTCGAGGGGGCTAGATTTTCACTTTGTCAGATTTTGACAAATTTCTTATGGTTTCAACATTTCTCGACGCCACGAACTCAATGGTGTTGTTTGTTTCTCCAACAGAGTTCTGCATTTTTTAGCCATTTTCCAGAATGGAGGTATAAGACTCATTTTTGTAAATGATGATTGTACTCTTCTTTCTCATGCCACTTAATGAATGAAGGCCTCCCCATTGATTGAGCAAGGCTCAGAGACATAGTCCTAATCAGACAAACTCCGTTATCAAGACTCTTGTCTTCTTTCATGCTTTTATGTGTTTCTCCTCTTCTCTCATGTGCACATTAAATTTCTATGTTTCAGCTACAATTTATGCATGTAATTATTTAATACATCTATAAGCAAAACATCTTGGATCAAGTGGTATCAGAGCAGGTATTTGTAGATGTGAATTGCATGTTTGTATGCTAACAAGAAACAGAATCTGAAGAGGCGAAGGGAAACTAAAGTCTTTCGATCTCGAAGTGGGGCGTGTACATCGAAGGAAAAACATGGCAGATGAAGAGGCTCGTTATGAAGAGGAGCTCAATTTCCAAAAAACCTTCTATACAATGGCAGAAAACGTCGGTCAGTTGATTTCAAGGCTAGAGAAAGTAGAAGGGAAAAAGGTAGAAGAACAAGGTTTAGTGCATGGAAATGGTGAAGAAGAACCCCCTCCTTCTGCTTCCATGGGTGAAAGTTCTTCTTCCTCTAATCACCATCATCATAGAAATTCAAGGGATGCATCTAAGAAACCTTTCTTTAAATTAGATGTCAAATTTGATCTTCCCATGTTTAACGGTGAAAGTAATGCAAAAAAGCTTAATAACTGGATTAGGCAGATTGAAATCTACAGGAGGATTCAGAAGATCGAAGAGGATGAGGCAAAGATTCAGCGGGCTGTTGAGTCCCAAACTTGCATCTTCCCTATACACCTTTTTAGCCTTCTTTTCCAGTTATTTGAACCACCAAGCTATCAAATCATTGCATATTATATTAAAAAGAGCTTATAAAATGGTTTCCTAATTATGTCTTGTGACTGCTGTTTGATCTAGATTTTTGCTCAGTCAGCTGCAAAATCTTGTCAGTTTCCGCAGCTAGCTCAACTTTCCGTATCCTTTTTTTTTGAAGTCTATGTTACAGGTGTCTACTGGAGAATCTGGCCACATGGGCAAGCTGCAAATGATGTGGACATGGAACGTGTCCGGTTGGTTCAGCCGAATCACTCACAAAACGCCATGGTCAAGGACAGTCAAAGCGGTGGTCAACCTAAGAGTTTTGTGATGGCAGGACTCTATTTTTCACCATGTGAAGACTTGCGTGGAAAATTCCTCAATCTCAAGAGGTGTGCTAACACTTGTGGACTGTTCCGTGAACCAAATCTAACATCCTTCACTCCTTGGATTTAATTGTCACGGCTACCATATTGCTAGATCTCCGGATGTGGTTATTCACGTGTCTGTTTAGCAGCGCAGAATTTAGGAAGTAGTTGTACCTTCCTCAGTTATAAATCACGCGTTGTCATACGCATATTAGTTAGCTTTTGGATATGTAATTTTGACTGTTTTACGAGCCCACTGTGTCGTGCTCTATCTTTATATTATGACTGCATTTTAATATATGAGAAGATAGTGTTCTTAAGTTCAATTTGTGACTGATTGCTGATTGGCCGAGGTTGCAGAGGGCCCTTGTACACCAAGGTTCTATAATTACTGTATAGTTTCTTGCTTTCTTCCTTTATGTTACTGATGCCATAATCGTTTGCTTGTACATATTACACAATTTTTGGTATTCATAATAGTTGTTGTCCATAGTTTCTTTTATGCTTTCTAATGACTGTTAACTGATCAGTGTTTTTCTTTCAGGTTCTTATAGACAGCCCGGGCAATTGCACATAGCTTTTTAATGACTAATGACATGAAATCATCTTGTCCTTCTGCTGATTTATTTTCTGAGTTCTAATTCCAGCACTGTTTATTTCTTTCAGTTTTGTCTTGCTCATTTACTTTTATGCAATTTAGATATTAGATTACTCAATTTGTTTATGATTACCTCCTATAGCCAGAGCGAGTCGAATGGTGAGGGGTCAGAATATGAGTTGATGTAGTATGATTTAGTTTACTTTTCTGCAAGTTAGTGATTAGATTACTCATGTCATTTTCAGTTACCTCCTATAGCCAGAGCGAGTCGAATGGTGAGGGATTGAAGTATGAATGTGTAGTTTGATCTTAGTTTCATTTTATGCAATTTAGATATCAGATTACTCAATTTGTTTATGATTACCTCCTATAGCCAGAGCGAGTCAAATGGTGAGGGGTCAGAATATGAGTTGAAGTAGTATGATTTAGTTTACTTTGCTTACAGTTTTTGAATTGCTTTGAGTTCAGTTTTTTTCTCTTTTTATACAACAGCAAGGATACTGGGCTTCATTGTCACTAGCTCACTGTTTGGTACATTTTTATTTTCTCTTAGGAATTGATTTCATCACTGCAAGTTTTAAAACCTTTTTGAGAATTTTGAAGTTTGGAAATTATTTTAGAGGTCACCATTTCCTTGAACACTTATATCCATACTTGACTTTTGCCATCTCACATTAGGGAATCAACAAAAGATAAACCCAAAAACAAACCAAAAATAAAAAATGACAAAGAAGTAAGAAATCGGTTATCTTGCATATATAGTGCACTTCACTTCAGCAGTTTACGACTCCCGGATTGACAATTTATATAGCAATTTAGGACACACTAAATTGACCAAACACTGGCCTCTCTTCGTTTGAGTAGCACTACTCTCGTCTGGTGGGAGAGAAAATTGCGAAGCAGTAAGAGTGTAGGTAATCTTCTTTCCTCGTGACCAAGTTTCATTTTTGCATTAAAGGAACAATTTTATCCCTTGGGTTATAAGAAAAAAGCCTTAATGGATTGGAAATACTTAAGGCAAGGCAAAGGTTAGTATGTTCAAAGATTTATAGAGGAGTTTAGAAAACAAGTACTTAATTTGGGCTTTGCAATTGACTCACCTGAAGTGGTAACTAAGTATATTGGATCATTACATAGTTACATTAGACATTCATTATTGTTGTTTGAACCAACTACTATTGACTCAGCCAGTGTAAAGGCCATCCATCTTGAGAATAGGGGAAAAAATGAAAGAGATGATCATTTCAAGAAACCACCTTTCAAACCTCCAAATGGCAAACCCAAAGTGAAAGGAAAGGGAAAGGAAAAGAGGACGACATCAACCAAGAAAGATGAAGGAGAAAGGCCTTATTGCACTCATTGCAAAAAGGAAGGTCATGACTATGATCATTGTTGGAAACTGTACCCAGAAAAGAGACTAAAGAAGTATGGAGGAAAAGGCAAACAGAAGATAGTGGCAACTGTGCAGCAAGACCTTTGATCCGATTCTGGAGATGAAGCATTGATCACAACAGCAGGAGCAAAAGGTACTCTTACACCTCATGTTAATTCTGAATCACATGAAGGCACTAGTTCAATGGATGAGTCTCTTCCTAATGAACGAAAGAGAATTGAGCTATTTCATATTAGAGTTATCATAAATCATACAAAATTGGAAACTCTATTTGATACCAGATCCCAAGCAAATCTAATTTCAGAGTCCTTGGTAAAGAAGCTAGGCTTAGAAACCAAACCACATCCAAAACCTTACACACTTGGATGAATACATGATAAAGCAAAATTGAATGTAACTAAGCAGTGCAAGGTTAAATTTGTGATCGCTTCTAAGTTAGTGGATGAAGTGGAACTTGATGTGACACCATGGGATATCTGTGGCATGGTGTTAGGGAGTCCATATCTATATGATAGAAAAGCAATCTTCTTCCGTCATGAAAACAAATAACAAATCACAAAAGATGGGGTAAAATATATTGTAAGGGCTCATCAAACTAAAATCAATGCCAGCCTTCTAAGTGCATGGCAAATGAAGAGGTTGGTGAATTCCAGTAAGGGTTGCATGCTTATGGTTGTAAGGGGGAAAGATGCAGAATTATCCGATGCTTTCCAGGGTTGTGATCATGTGCGTAAAAGGCAATTATGTGAATTAATTTCTAACTACAATGAGATGTTTTAGGAACCAAGGGGATTAGCTCCGAAGAGGGAAATCCAACATGAGATCTATTTGCAGCATGATGCTCCTTTACCGAATATTGGCATATACAGGATGTCGACCATTGAGATGGAGGAGATCAAAAAGCGGGTGCAGGAACTATTGAACTAAGGGGTCATCAGACCAAACACTTCTCCATGTGGCTCACTAATTGTCTTGGTGCCAGAGAAAGAAGGCACATGGAGGATGTGCGTGGATTACAGAGCACTAAACAAAATCATGGTGAAAAATTGTTGCCCTCTTCCTTGCATTTATGATTTATTAGATCACTTAAAGAATGCTATCTATTTCACCAAATTGGATTTGTGTAGTGGTTATCACCAGGTCCGAATTGCAGAGCAGGATGTGTGGAAAATCGCCTTCAAGACCAAACATGGGTTGTGTTCAAATGGATGGTGATGCCATTTGGACTTTGCAACGCTCCAGCCACTTTCATGAGGGTCATGCATGATGTCTTTAGACCTTTCATTGACGAATTTTTTCTTGTATATCTGGATGATATTCTTGTCTTTAGTAAAAGTTGGAATGAACATGTATGCCATGTGAAGAAAGTGCTTGATGTATTGAAAAAAGAAAAACTCTATGTAAAATTGTTAAAGTGTGAGTTTGGGAAAACCTATTTGGTTTACCTAGGTCATATTGTTGGTCATGGTCAGCTATAAATTGATCCTTCTAAAGTTGAAGCAATTGTAAATTTTCCTAAGCCTACTAGTGTAACTGAGGTTCATAGCTTTTTGGGTGCAGTACAATATTGGAGGAGATTTATTGCCAATTTCTCTATTATTATAGCACCTTTACACATATTGACAAGTGTAAAGCAAGTCTTTCAATGGGGAGGAAAGAAACAGAAGACCTTTCAAACATTGAAAGAAAATATCAGCACTGCACTGGTCTTGGCCTTACCAAATCTCCAACAGCGATTTGAGATCGAGACAGATGCCGATGGATATGCCATGGGAGTTGTACTAATGCAGCAAAAGAAGTCGATATGTTACCATTCAGAGAAGTTCTCTCAGGCTATGATAAACTATCCCAATTATGACAAGGAGTTATATGCCTTGGTCCAGGGTGTGAAAAAGTGGAAACAATACCTGATCGGAAAGGAGACCATCATCCATATGGACCATCAGCCCTTGCAGTATCTTCAGTCACAAACCAAGTTGCCGCAATCTCGTCATTTCAGGTGGATGGGTTTTCTTCAGCAGTTTCATGTGGTAATAAAGTATAAGAAGGGAAATAGCAACAAAGTGGCCGATATGCTATCTCGCCCTCCTATTTCTGCTTCTGTTATTTTGCATAATCCTTCATTATCTTTTGAAAGTTATGTTGAACAATATGCTAACGATGATGACTTTAAGGAGATTTATGCAAAAATAACCCATGGTTCACAGGTGGAAAACTATCACTTGCAGGGGAAACTGTTGTATCACCTTGGAAAATTGTGCATACCCACAGAGGAAAGGGTACATGTAATCCTAGAGGCCCACACCTCCCCTGTGTCTGGTCGTTTTGGTGTTGAAAAAACTTTGTGTCATGTACAAAGATTTTGTTTTTGGCCTCATATGAAGAACATTGTGACTTGTTATGTAAAGGGATGTGTGATGTGTTTTGTTTCAAAGCCCTCTAATAGAAAACTCGGGCTCTACACACCACTCCCTATTCCGAGTCATCCATGGGAAAGTGTGTCGATGGATTTTGTAGGAGGTTTGCCTTTGTCTAGGAAAAATCACGACTATTTGTATGTTGTCGTTGACCGTTTTAGTATGATGTGTATTTTAATGCCTTGTAAAAAGCATATCACTGCAGAGCAGAATGCTTATCTTTTCTTTTAGCATGTTTGGGTCCATTTTGGGTTACCCAAATCAATTGGGTCAGATCAAGACTCTCACTTTCTTGGAGAGTTTTGGACTAGCTTGTGGAAGATGATGGACACCAAGTTGAAAAGAAGCACTACATTTCATCCATAGAAAGACGGATAGACATATTTTTTCAACCGCATCATGGTACACTTGTTGCGAGGCTATTGTGGGAAACACCCTAAGTTGTGGGATGAGCATCTTCCATATGTGCAACATTCATACAATCGAGCAATGCACTCATCTACACATCGTTCACCATTTGAGACATGTTTTGGATACCTACCCAAAGATCCTTTTGATATGGTATTTGGAAGGGAATATGACTTCAATGGACGTGATGATAGGGACAAAGCACAACGGTTCATTCAGCGGATCCAGTTGATTCACCAAGTAGTACATGAGTAGTTGGAGAAAATTCAGGCCTGGTACAAGGCTCGACATGAAAAACACCGAGTCGACCATCAATTCCAAGTGGGCAACAAAGTGTGGTTCCATATCAACAAGGAAAGGATTAAGGGAGAAGGGAAGAAGTTGTGACTAATTCAGTATGGTCCATTCACCATCTTGGAGAAGATTGGAAATAATGCCTTCTATCTCGATTTTTTGACATATATGCAAATTTACTCCATAATGAATGTGGAAAACTTAAAGCTGTATGAGCCACCATTGATTATGGACATCGAAGAGGTGGGAATAGTTCCTATAGTTGATGACTTTGAACCAGAGTATCTCGATGAGTTGTCTAAAGATATCATCCTTGACAGAAGAAATAGAACGTCACGACGGGGAGATGTGGAATACCTTCGAGTTGGTTTCAAAGGGATGCACCCTAGCAAGGCAAAATGGCTGGAAAAAGAAAGAGTGAGGGAACAATTCCCTCACTTTCCAATTGACTGATAAAGCTTTTGGCAGTCCAAAATCTCCTCAATGGGAAGGATTGATCCAGGTGGATCTCCAAACACCAGTGTCATGGAAAAGGATCAAAATTCAAAGTGGCAGAAAGTCGATTAACTTGACATCAGATTGAAGTGTTGTTGCCTTGTTTCCAACAGTGCGAACAACACTCCAATCTGAGTGCGGATGAGGAAGATAGAGGCAGTCAAAGTTTTGGTTGAGTTTTGCTGACTGGGCAAGCTTAATGGAGACACAATTTTGAAGTTTTCTGGGCAAAATTGTCGCCTCGTTAAATCGTCTCCTTCGGTCCAAATTTCGAATTTTTAAAAAGGGCCATATTGTTATATAACTGAAAAAATTAATAAAAAAAATGGGGCGGGCGGCCATGACCCCGCCGCCCTTGGAACTACCATATAGCAACATGTTTTAAATAGTGGGGTGGGCGGCCATGACCCCGCCGCCCTTGGTACCCACCGGACAACATGTATGTGGGGTGGGCGGCCATGACCCCGCCACCTCGGAACCACACAACAAACATATTAAAAATAGTGGGGGGTGCAGGCTGTCAACCCCGCCGCCCCTCCACCTTTCCAAAGTAAACAACGACGCCAGTGGGAAATGGTGGGAGTGGGCCACTAAGACCGGTAGACCTTCCCCCAGATAAACTATGCAAAAATATTACGTGGGTTAATTCAGGAGGAGCGGGATTTGATCTCCCGACCCCTCCTCAACAAATTCCTAAAGTTACCACTACGCCAAACTAACTCTCTGTTTAATTTGCCCACAATTTGATATTTAAACCTATTTTCTCAGTGTGCTAAGGGGGGAGGAGCACACACACAGTTTGAGGCAGACCAATTTTGCAGGTGGCAGAACCATGAGTAATGCAGAGAGGGGGGCAGAACCATGATCTGAGCAATTTCTCCAGGGGTCCAGATTTTCACTTTGTCATATTTCAACAAATTTTATATGGTTTCAACATTTCTCAACGCCACGAACTCAATGGTGTTGTCCGTTTCTCCAACGGAGTTCTACATTTTTCAGCCATTTTCCAAAATGGAGGTATGAGACTCCTTTTTGTAAATGATGATTGTACTCTTCTTTCTCATGCCACTTAATGAATGAAGACCTCCCCATTGATTGAGCATGGCCCGGAGACGTAGTCCAAGTTGGACGAACTCCATTGTTTAGTCTCTTGTGTTCTTTCATGCTTTTATGTGTCTCTCCTCTTCTCTCATTGTTATGAAACTAGCTCAAAAAAAAGATAGAATGGATAGATCAACGCCTTAAAATTCAGCCTCTTCGAGGGGGCAACCTCCTTTACATTACATAAATGAACAATTCTTCAATGATTAAAATGACAAAACCTCCTTTCTATATATAGGAGTCTAAGGAGTCACAATATAACCCACTCGACCTAACAATAATAATATAAAGCCACAAAAATAACAATAGAGGGATTCTATGGGGCACAATAATAACAATATGGGGACAATAGGGGCACAACAATATTAATAAGGGATACAACTACAATAGTAATGGGGTAATTACTAGTATTATAGGGACCTAACATGCCCCTCTCCTTCAAAAAAGTGTTGTCCTCAATGCTTGAGTAGTTCTGGATGCTTCTGTATAAAATTTTCATCCTCCCATGTGGAATATTCAGCAAATAAGTTCTTCCACTCGATAAGATACTCCGAAATTGATCGATTTCGTAGTTGTCAAGTTCCTATTTCTGTGACTGCTTCTGGTTCCAATTTTTCCTTCCTCGTCAAGTCATGGCAATATTGTTTGAACTGGGAGCTTGTCGCCTATAACCTTCTTTAAACATGAAACATGGAAAACTGGGTGCAACCGAGAAGTTGCAGGAAGCTCCAATTTGTAAGCCATTGTACCAATCTTTTGCAACACCTTGTATGGACCATAATACTTTGGTGATAATTTATTATCCTTCTTAGCTTACTTGAGGGACATTTTCTTATATGGTTGTAGCCATAGGAATACCCAATCACCTATATCAAAACTTATTTCTCTATGATGTTGATCTGCCTGTTATTTCATTCTATTCTGTGCCAACACGAGGTTATCCTTTAAGAGTTGGAGGACTTGTTGTTGATGTTCGATGTGATGTTCCATTGCTTGAACCTTAGAATTTTCTCTTACATATGATGTGATGGATGGTGGCTGATATCTATAAAGTGCCATAAATGGGGTCATTTTTGTTGTTATATGGAAGGAAGTGTTATACCACCATTCAACCAGAGGCAACCACTTGACCCATTGTGTCTGTTTATTAGATACAAAGCAACGAAGATATCCTTCCAAACATTTGTTTACTATCTCAGTTTTCCCATCAGATTGAGGATGATAAGATGAGCTATGAGCTAACTGAGTACTAAGACAAGAAAATAGTTCTGTCCAAAAATTTCCAGTGAAAATGGGATCTCTGTCACTTACAATAATCTTTGGGTTTCCATGTAGCTTTTGAATTGTTTCCATAAATGCAGTAGAAACTGTACTGGCTTTAAATGGATGTGATAATGCACAAAAGTGTGCATACTTGGTAAGTCTGTCAACTACCACCATGATGACACTCTTTCCCTAAGACTTGGGTAAACCTCTGATAAAATCCATTGAAACCTCCTCCCAACGTTGGTTTGGAATGGATAGAGGTTGTAATGGACTCGGTGTCTTAATTGTTTCAACTTTATTTTGTTGGAAAACCAAACATTCCGACACAAACTTTTGAATATCCTATTTAAGCCATCCCAAAAAAAATCCTTCTTAACCGTGTGGTAAGTTTTTAAAAATCCCGAGTGCCCTCCTAAGGGAGAAGTGTGCAATTCCATAAGAATCTTTTGTTTTAGTTGGGAATTCTTACAGAGGTATAAGTGATCTTTGTACCATAACGAATCATTTTTCCAGCTAAATGTATCAGATGTACTGGAATCTTGTTGTAACTTTCGAATAAGTGCCCACACTTCTTCATCATTCTTTCATTCCTCCCTTGCTTCGTTTATCCAATTTGGTTGGATAATAGAAATGGCGCACAACAATGCTTCCACATCCTCATCCTTTCTTGAGAGTGCATCTGCCACCACATTTTGCTTCCCTTTTTTGTAGATGATTTCAAAGTCATAACCCAACATCTTTGTGACCCACTTTTGTTGCTCTTCAGAGGATAATCTTTGTTCTAAAAAGTGTTTAAGGATATCATGATCCGTTTTTACTTTGAAGTGTCTTCCCATTAGGTAGGGTCGCCATTTCTTAAGTGCATGGAGTATTGCCAATATTTCCTTCTCATAAATAGCTTTGTGTAAAACATTTCCCTTGATTGGACGAATTTCAAAAGCAATGGTTCTTTCATCTTGCATTAAAACAACACCAATTCCATTTCCTGAAGCATCACATTCCACAATAAAGGTTTTTGTGAAGTTCGGTGTAGCTAAGACTGGTGCTTGGCACATTGCCTCTTTAAGATGTTCAAAGGCCTTTGTTGCTTCTGGAGTCCATGAAAATTCATCTTTCTTCAATAATGTTGTTAGAGGAGCTGCTATTCTCCCATAATTCTTAACAAACTTGCGATAATACCCTTTCAACCCGAGAAATCCTCGTAGATGCTTTATGGATGTGGGGATTTTCCATTCCTTAATGGCTTTAATTTTGCTAGGGTCTACCTTAACTCCTTCATGAGATACAATATGACCTAGATATTCCACCTCTTGTACTCCAAAGAAACATTTGGATCTTTTCACATATAATTGTTTCTCCTCCAATAGTTGTAGCACCCTGTCAACATGTTCAACATGATCCTTCCAAGACTTGCTGTAGATTAGTATATCATCAAAAAATACTAACACAAATTTTCTAAGGAAGGGTTTAAAAATGGAATTCATCAAACCTTGAAATGTAGAAGGTGCATTAGTAAGGCCAAAAGGCATGACCAAAAATTCATAATGACCCTCATGAGTTCTAAATGTTGTTTTCAGAATGTCTTCAGTCTTCATTCTGATTTGATGATATCCTGAACGAAGATCCAACTTGGTGAAGTAAATTGATCCATGAAATTCATCAATGACAGGAATGGGAAACTTATATTTAATAGTGAGCTTGTTGAGCTCCCTATAATCTGGACACATGCTCCATGATCCATCCTTCTTGTGCACCAATACTACTGGAGCAGAGAAAGAACTTTGACTAGGTTGAATTATACCAGCCTCTAGCATTTCTGCAACCATACGTTCAATTTCACTCTTTTGGGCATAGGGATATCTGTACGGCCTGATGTTTGGAGGAACACTTCCTGGAATCAGATGAATAGCATGATCATGATCACGAATAGGTGGGAGACCTTTGGGAGTCTCAAATACCTTGGAATGATTGTCCAAGACTTATTGGAGATCTGGAGAAATAGATGATTCCAATGTGGAAACATCTAGCGAACATAATTGTGCAATTACACCTCTTTGTTCCATTTTTAGAAGCTTTGTCATACCGTTAGAGCTGATTATCTTTCTAGGTTTCCCTGCAATACCCCTTAATTCAACTTCCTTTCCTTCCACAGAAAATTTCATGAAAAGTTCTTGAAAATTAAAAGCTATTGTACCCAAGGATTGTAGCCATTGGACTCCTAGTACAACATCAACACCTCCCATTGGAATGGAAAGCATTGGGCTATTCAATACATATTCTCCAATGGATAGCTTGATATTATGGCACTTTCCAGAGCAATTTATCGTTCCTCCATTTGCAACCATCACTTGACACTCTGGTGCTAGATATAGGAAGCAATTCAATTCTTTTGCTATATTACAATGAATAAAATTGTGGGTACTTCCTGAATCAATCAACACTATTACCTTTTTCTTCTTGATTTGTCCTTCTATCTTGATGGTTTGAGGAGTGGTAATTCCAGCCAATGCATTACAAGATATGGGCGGATTCATTTCTTCTTTATCTAGGCTTTGTTCCTGGAGTATATCCTCTTCTTTTGACCTTTCTTGCTCCTTTTCTTCTTCCTCTTCACAATCTAAGTAGAATAATTTCTTCTCAGCACACTTATGACCTTTAGTGTATTTGCTATCACAACTGTAACAAAGCCCTTTTTCTCTTTTTTCTTCCAATTGTTGTGGTGTCAACCTTATAGGTTGTGGAAGACTAAGGGCAACAACACTTCCATCTTTATAGTTGTGAGTGGTATGCTTCCTGGTTGCCATAATTTTGCTTTCCATTTTTCTTGCTAACCTGAATGCCTTCTCTAATGAATCAGGTTCCCAAAGGAGAACATCATGTTGGATATTATCCTTTAAAGTCCCTATGAACACATCAATCCTATGCTCCTCTGGAATATTTTTTACCCTTATGTTCAATTTTTGGAACTCCTCAATGTGCTCCATTATTGAACCCTTTTGTTTGAGACAAAAAAAGTGTTGCTTTTTGTATCCTCATAATGTGCTATCAATTCTTCCATAAAAATTGCCCAAGTGATAATTTGTTTATGAGAGCAAAGCCATTGATACCATACAAACTGATTTGGTTCCAAATATAAAGTTGCAATATGTACCTTTTGTGTGTTTTGCACATTATTGAGATCAAAAAATTGCTCCATTTGCAATATCCATGTTGCGGGATCCTTGCCATCAAACTTCCTTATATTGAATTTTGGAATATGGTGGGTCTTCAGTCCAACATTAGAGTCTATGAAATCATGATTAACATTTCTTTTGTTCTCATCATGAGTTTCCTTTACTACCCTTTCACCATTAGTAAGAGATTCTTGTAGAAACTTTGGCAAATCTGTCTTCAAATCTTCCATGCCTGTCTTCAAATCTATCTTCAAATTGTCCATCTTAGCTTCCATGCCATTCATCTTAGCTTCCATGCCCTTTATCTTAGATTCCACGCCACTTATCTTAGATTCTGTTAGCTTTTGTGAGAGTGACATTTGTTGCACTTGGTCTTGTAATTTTGATATATCATGTAGCATTTCTTCCTCTTCTTCATGAGTCATGCTAGGGCTTTCAGGTTGCTTATTAGGTGTTTGCATTTTATTTCCTCGAGGCATCAGTTACTGATAATAATGCTCTACTATTCCCTTTGAATTCTTCAAAATAATTTTTCAAACCAAGCTTAAGAAAAAATTTAAAAAAATCTACACACCTTTTTTCACTTTGTAGGAGCTCGATATTGCCTCTGATGTATCTCTGTAATTTCGGATCATCCATTTCTAAAACTACGATTTGCAATAGTCCTCTTTCCAATGCCACCAGTCTGATCCAAATTGGATTCTCCAAGGAAGAGTTATGCCAAATCTCCCACAGTGACTTGATTATAGACTAGTTCAGTAGTGTGAACTTGTATGATGTTCCACGAGTCACTGTTTCGACCTTTTTCTCTAAAAAACATATACAAGAAACTACATTCTGTCCTCTTTCTGTACCTTCTTGCGAAATTTCAATCTGATGCTCAGAGAGAAAGTTATGACGATTTTCCCCAGGTCACTTGTTTGGAATGTAATTCAAGAGTCTGCAAAAATACCAATTTCCTTAGATCATATCTTCGCAAATATAGTGCGAAAAGCTCTAAAATTCGGAGCCGAGGTTCAGTGCGATTTCTTCTTAAATGGGTTTTTTTTTTTAGCTTCTAAAATACTGCAGAACAAAAGTTATAGTGAAACTTCCATGATCACCTATTTGGAGCAGCGAAACCCTAGAATCCAAAGCTTTGATACCAAATGTTATGAAACCAACTCAAAAAAAGATAGAATGGATAGATCAACACCTTAAAATTAAGCCTCTTCGAGGGGGCAACCTCATTTACATTACATAAATGAACAATTCTTCGATGATTCAAATGACAAAACCTCCTTTCTATATATAGGAGTCTAAGGAGTCACAATATAACCCAACCGACCTAACAATAATAATATAAAGCCACAAAAATAACAATAGAGGGATTCTATGGGGCACAGTAATAACAATATGGGGACAATAGGGGCACAAAAATATTAATAAGGGATACAACTACAATAGTAATGGGGTAATCACTAGTATTATAGGGACCTAACACTCATGTGCACATTAAATTTCTATGTTTAAGCTACAATTTATGCATGTAATTCTTTAATACATCTATAAGCAAAAGATATTGGATCAAGCACTGGCAACACAACTTTTGATAGGAAAATCCGTATTGATTCTCTCAGGCAGTTTCTCCAAAAATGGAGTAGAAGCTTCTTTTACTAGAGGCCTCGAGAACGACGAGTTGGTAGTTGTTAGATGAAGATATGGTTGAGTAATACGATTTAGAGCCCTTGATCCTACCTTTAGTGATCTTACCTTTGGGATAAGAGCCTTCTTCCCCTTTTGGTGGATCTAATCTCCTCTCCATCACTATAAATCCATTCTTGACTATTGTCAATGGGTTGGTCACTACTGGTTGCCATTCTTCTGCTCAATTATGCTTAGATGTTGTCATTTTGGTGAGAGAGGAAAGGAGGGCTTGTTAAGTTTGGCTTGGACTTGGAACCATCTTGAAGGAGGCCTTCAACATCAAGGGATTGGTTTTATGCTTCCCTCTTTGATTTAATCATTAATACAAAGCATGTTTTACTTCCCATAAGTTTGTCTATGATAGTTTTCTTAGTACAATACTCCTTGATCTATTGTATAACATACATTGGAATGCATATTCTATGATCTCTCTTGTCATTGTCTTTGACATCTCTTGCAGGTATTCAGACGCAAGGAATAGTGGGGAGCGAGCCTTGGAGATAAGGGATTGGGATCATCATCAAAGGTCGAGCACATAGAAGAGAGGTAGGCCATCTCCCTTTCTCATTTGTCATTCTAATCTAGGTTAGGGAAGTTTGCATGTTTCATCAGGGTTGTTACTAGACCCAAAAATCCCTCTAGGGATCGCTTCTATTCGTAGAAGGGATTGCCTGGTTAATAGCAACTAGAGGATCTCAGTTGCATGGGAGGCTTGTCATGGGAGTGACTGGGGATCTAGTTCAGAAAAACATCAAGTTGTCTCAGGGGTTAGGCACTTGGAAGGGTTGGTTGTCTCACGAATGTTCTGTAGCTCCTGAGGAAGGTTATATTCATCTTGTCTTGTCAGTTCCACTTCCTTAACTATACATGGGGAGTTGAATAATATCATAGTAAATATTTGTCACATGTTTACCCTGGTGTACCGATTATCTTGGGTAAATATGGGAGGAGGGTGTTACAGAGTGGTATAAGAGCATAGGAACCCAAATGTAACCACAAACCATGTAGAAGCTAGAATCTAGCCCTTCCAGCTTCAGAGACGGCTCTCTTAGTCCAATTTTAGTCGATTAGATCTTAGGCTAGGTATGTTGTTAAGATGGATATAGATTTTAAAGGTTTGTTGGAAGGGGAGAAGATAGATCCATTGGGAAATGTGATCATATAAATTGATTGGGAAATATCCAGTGATAGGATGAAGAGAAAGAGGCATCTTCTACATGGGCAATGTAGGAAGTATTTTTTGATTTTTTAGTCAAATTCATTGTAGGAGGGGTGTAGAATATAGGTGGAAATGAAATAAATAGCATCAAACAATGGGAAGAATTCTTAATGCCATTCAAGAAAAAAACATGAATTGTTTACAAAACTAAATCAGAGCACTTTTAAAGCGAACTTTGAGACAAATATTTGTTTAGATAAATAGGAAGACACACATTCAAAGAATTATTGATAACATAAGATAAATTACAAAAAAAATAATCACATCTCCATAGAAACTGACACAGGAAACCCTGTAAAGTCAGACCTTTGTCTTTTCATTCACTGAAAAATATATCTGAAAAATGTAGTACATGACGTCAGTTCTTTTGAAACGTCACCAACCCTTTGCTTCATCGCAATTACAACATAAATAGATAAAAAAAAATCAGTTCCCACCTCTAGGTACCAAATTCCCTAAAGGGATTTATGATTCTACCTAATGTAACGAATATAGAAATGTTTTTCTTAAAATTAGGAACTGTTTGACCAAGGATTTTTAAAAAATATATATATATATATAAAATTTAAATCCTAAATATTGCTCCAAGGTCCTTAGATGCCTCATAACAATAATGAAGATCATAAAAATAAATTACATATCTTTTAGACATTAAATTCTCGGTCAACCCCGGATGCTGGTGGTTAGTAGCTTAATGGTTATGTCGAAGGAATATCACATGGGCAGGTGTCAGCCCCCATGCGCCATGAGTATTAATGCTGGTCAGGCGAGTTGGGCTCGCACAAGTTCATTTATGAAGACATTAACTTCGTCCATCCGTTGCAAGGTTAACAGTGCCATGGTGCTCCATAAGCGCACTGCTCCCGTGGCTTTGTTGCATTCCTCTGTAGCTCTTTGGATTGCAGAGCTATGCGTTTTTCTGAGTCTCTCTGCTAGCGAACAAGGGCACGTTATTGCGCCAAGTTCATATGATCCATCTGATGTTCTGTTGTTGTCTCGTTCAGAGCACTCTTCTATTTGCATTCACCCTCTGAACGCTGCAATGCCGCACGAAAGGCCCGGGTTATTGAGTAGACGAGGTGGCTCTGGCGGTCGAGCGGCCTCTCAGCGGTCTTCGGAAACTCTGGAACTTGGGCGGAGCAGTCCACCAGTCACAAGAGGCGGAAGAGGCAGGGGTCATAGAAGAATTGGGAGGGATGAATGTGAGCATGCTGCTCATCCCACTGTGCGCTATCGAATTCCATGCTCTCTCGCTAATTCCACTTTCATAGTCTCTGTCACCATAGAAAAATGTGAAGAGAGCAGGGAGCTGGGAGCCGCCCATCCTGAAGCACTTGCCGAACAGAGGAATGTGGAACCAGTGGATAATCTGCGCCCGATCATGGGGAGTGCTTCGATGCTGGACCTGGCTGTTCCTGCAGGCCCAAGTGCACCTATTCGTGGCGTTCCCATAGGCTCGGTGGCTCCACATTTGGACTCGGAGGAATCTCTTCAATATGGATGCAGAGTCGTCAAGGAGCCTTATACCACTGATGATGACTGATATAGCATGACTATGTTTTGTTTTCGCAGCTACGGTTTGTCCCAGGTCTTTGACTGTCAATGTGTCGTTTATACTTATCATGATTATGTATTGTTTCGTACAGTTACTGTTTGTCTCAGGTCTATGTCTGTCCATGTGTCGCTTACACTCAGCATTGTGGCATGTTTGTCCAATGTATTGTCTCCGCTTTGTTCAAATCTGTGTTGTGTCGAAGATGAAGTCAACTTACTGATGAAGGTTCACACTGTTTTGACCTCATGAGCTTTTTGTAATATGCCATTCACAGGGCAGAACTCTCAAGGCCATGGCCTTGCTGTAACTTTTTTGTATCAATAATAGAAGTAGCCAGATTGAGAAAAAAAAAAAAATTCTCGGTCAAAAGGCTAACTGTGTGGAAGCGCAGCGACGACGCTGCGCAACCTCCTAGTTCAGCAAAAACACAACATAGAAGCACAATGAATCGATGGTTGATGTAGCTATGGTCACTCCCTAAGTTTCTTGATGATTGGTACACGTGTGAAATGGTCTGGAAATCATCAACTTCCCCTCTAGAAACCTTCTTTCATCATGCAAAGCTCCCAACTTTCAAAATTCCACCTACAGCAAAAGCGTAGTGCTTGTGAAAGCATAGTGAAACCTGTCCTCCATGGGTTTTGACCAACACTGAGGTCTCTAAACAATATGTAAAACCTACTGATGATTTTAACATTCTTGATACCCCTTTTCAAACCTCCACTCACCAAAAAGATGACAAATTTCCTGATTTCCATCAAAACCCTAACCCTAATGCTTGGTCAAAATACAAAACTGATCTTCTCTTAAAACAAAGTTTCATGGTTTATTGAGTCTAGTTGATTTTACTCTCAAGAAAGCTTCAAACAGTACATGACCCCCTTATACAACCTCATTCAACCATCATTCTTAGACAAAAACCAAAAAGGCCAAAATTTCTTTGATTTACCTATTCGAGCATTCAAATTTTGGCTGCTT
Organism: Pinus tabuliformis; assembly: GCA_031772625.1. Taxonomy (NCBI): domain Eukaryota; kingdom Viridiplantae; phylum Streptophyta; class Pinopsida; order Pinales; family Pinaceae; genus Pinus; species Pinus tabuliformis. The sequence continues at coordinate 57,923,686 of CM062816.1, forward strand.
CAGCCAACAAATCTAGCTTACCTTTGCCATTCTCCTGTATCTCCTTCAAGTGTTGTTTGTCAGCCCTAAAATCCCTCCTCATGGTAAGGTTATTCCTACATATGTTTTTCAATTTCCTATGTAATGGGAGAGACCTCTTCAGCATATACTTAGCATTTTCCATTGTTGGCTCATACATGTTCAAAAGATCATACATCTTTTTCCTATCCCTTTCATCCTGATCCTTAAGTTCAGAAATTTCACTGTGGGATTTCTTCAACTGCATCCTCAACCTATTAAAAGTATGTTGCCCCTCATTTATTTCAACCTTCTCCTCTTTCTGTACTGACTTTTCCTCCTGTAGCTGCAATTTTCTTGTTGAGGACCTAGTCACTGGAACCTTTGTTTATGAAGCTTCTAACCTTTGAATGTCCTTTGTTGATAATTTATCCTTGCCTTTAGATTTAGTGACAGATGGTGCGACCTTTGTCACTGGTTCTTCTTCATTAGCCTTAGTTTTCCTTTCTAGAGCAACCTTCTTCAATTCCTTGTTATCATGCTACAATTGGGCAATGACCAAGTGTGCTTTCTTTAACTGTTCTTGCAATTCCAAAATCTCCTTGTCTTTATCACTTGGAACAATGTCCTCTGGTATAGCCTCTAAAGTTTTAGATGGTTTCTCAAGTGTTTGTTCCAAGGGCAGTTTCTTTGCAGTAGATCTAGTGAGTTGCAGTAGATCTAGTGAGGGGCCTTTTGGGAACCTTCACTACTTCAAGAGAAAAATGCAACTTTTTTCCCTTCTTCTTTTCTGATGAATGAACTGAAACTGAGGGCCTTTTGACTAAACTTTCAACTGGTGATTGTATATCTTTTTCCACTGATGATGGTGTATCCTTCCTACTCAGAGAACTAGTTGGTAAGTTAACTGTCAACTTTGAAGAATCTATAAATGATTGCCATCATTGATTTCTCCTATTTAGTTCCTCCAACACCAACAATTTAGTCAAAGAGAAGTGGAAAGACTAGGTTCCACTTGGCTTTGTTTTCCTTGCACTTTGTCTGCCATCTTGCTAAGGCTTTTAAACAAATAGAAGGGCAGATTCAAAGGACTCTTTCCTATGAAGTGCATCAAAAGCCTAAAATGATATTGATAGATCCTCCCAAATCTTCCCTCACAAGTAAAGTATCTCTGGATTGCCTTCAAAATCTTGTTGTAGGGCTCAAGCAAGTATTCTCTAGGTATAATGGATCCATACCCTTTGTTTCTATATTTTGGTTTCAAAAAATATTTATAATTGGATATGTTAGAGGCATTCTCTTGAACCATTTCTCTCCTTGTAGAGGAATCTTTGTGGCAACTGAGATAGTGACATCTGACACTAGAAAAGTGAGCCCTCCAACCTTAACATCTAATCCACTGAAGCTCAAGGAAAATTCTTTGGTGAGTTATACATTATACCCCTGGATCTTCTCACAAAATCTAATGCAACCAACTTGTTCAAAGGCAACTCTGATTGATGGGTTTGAGTTTATCAAAGTGAGGTCTTGAGGTTCAAATCTCACAATATCACCTCCCTTGTGCTTTTTCCTATCTGGGGTTGTCATGATTTTCACAACAAAGATGAATTCCAAGGTTCCTTGAATGCAACTTGGTGTATATCAATTAAGCATAAAAAATGAGGTAGCAGCGATGAAATGGAGCTTAGATTAAGGTTTTATGACAATTTAGAATGAAAACTCTACATGGAAAACTTAAACAACACAACTCATCTCCCAAACCCAAAACAAAAACTAGAGTTTTCTTGGTCACAATGGAAAAATTAAAAACACACGCGCAACACCAAAGCACAACACATGGGGGAAAACTGCTTCTTGAACTTTGAGGAAAGAAACAATCAAGTATGAAGTTTCAAATCACTTGAATGATATGTCAAGCTTCAATATCAAGGTGGAAAACAAATTGTGGGTGTTTGGTGGGGGTAAGAACATGAAAACGCAGCGCAAAGGCAAAGCATAGTGTATTCTCCAGGAAACATAGCAAGCTAAAAATTTATAAGTTTGCAGGGTTTCAATGCATTTCCTTAGCACATGGGAGTAATTTCAATGACATGCAAAACAAAGGCTTCAAGAAAACGAAGAATTAACACCTGGATAAGAAATTTGACCACTGACTTGGAAAACACAACACCTATCTTCGAGCGCGGTGCCTCCCCTGCTTCCTTTGCGCAACAAAGATTAAGTGACACTCAATGACCTCTTGATGGAAAAATGAATGGCTTTGTGGTGCTTTTGGAAGTTAACCAAGCATTTGAACTCCCAAGGTGGCTGAATTCGAATTTCAAGAATGATGATGACAATCTTTGAACCTCAATCATAAAACACAGCAACTGTCAGAAGCGCAGTGTTATCCTCCTAACTGTTGTACCAATGTGATGTCATGGAAAGTTGTGATTTGACATTCTAACTGACCCAAGTGACCCTACAAATCTGTGCCAATGATGATAAGACATGACACCATGACCTTACTCATGATTTTTTGGTGAAACATGACCCTAGACTCATTTAACTTGACCTCTTAGGATATTAATGACTATTTTCATGATCCTTCACACTCTTTGACATAATTACATTCAATAATGAAATTTTTATTCTATACTAAGACCAATAGCTTGATCTCTACAAGATCATAACAAGACCTATGTACATTTGCCAAAATAATTTGAAAGACAAAACTTGTTTTTTGACTACTATAATTATAGGATACTAACAATTTATATTGAGACTTGACCCTAGATCAAAACATATTTTTGAGAACAATAGTGTTATCATGCCAAGCGAGGAAGATAATCTAGGTGATGACAATGGAGAGTGATATGTACTTGTTTTATGTCAGCATTTATATTATTGTTGTATGTTTTTTTTCTTTATTTCACTAATTATATTATTTTTTTATTCGTCTTGTTGACATTTTATAATATAATTGGTAAGATTCACAAATGTTTTTACACATTTTTTTGTAGTGGAAACATTTTTACACTTAAAACTAAGTATTTTAAACTATGCACGATATCTATGATAATAAGGATTCAAGATCAGAGAAAAAAATAGTGAATTTAGAATTAACTTTGAAGATTTAGTCTCGATTTAGATACTTATTGGTTTATTAATCAGTTCACACATTTTTTCTTCTTGTTTAGTTCAAAATCAATAAGAGGCATTTGTTTGACTTTCAAATAGACTTGGTGATGCATTTTTCTTTCCTATTTAGATTATGTAAAATAAATATCTATTTTTATGTATTTATAAGTAAATTATTTAAAGTAGACATGTCTTTATAAGTTTGGTAATAATAAGTGATAAGGCTACATAATAAGGTGTTGCATGTGATATATTATTAAAATCTATCCTCCCAGAATGATCATTGAAGGTCATGAGCCCAAGCCATATACATCATTTCATTGAAAGTCACGAGCCTAAGCCATATACATCATGTCACCGGTTTGAAGGACATCAATTGTACGATACGACAGTGGCATGAAAGGCACGCCTGCAATTTTTCATGGTGTTTGGTATGTGACTTATAAGACCCATGAAACCCTAGTCTAATATATTTTCCCCATAACATTTCCTTCTAATTTCACTCTTATTTTACCATTTGAGTTATCGACAACGTTTAAGAAAGTATAAACTTTTCACAATTCCATTTATGAAATCCATGGCGGTTTGTAGTAGGGACCTCTGATATCCAGGTAAGACACCTAGAGTGTGTATTGTAGGAAAAAAATTATGTGTTCTCTGTTATGAAACCAGCTCAAGAAAAGATAGAAAAGATAGATCAACACCTTAGAATTCAGCCTCTTCGAGGGGGCAACCTCCTTTACATTACATAAATGAACAATTCTTGGATGATACAAATGAAAAGACCTCCTTTCTATATATAGAAGTCTAAGGGGTCATAACATAATCAGAGCCGATATAATAGTAATAATGTAAGGGCACAATAATAACAATAGTGGGCTTCTATGGGGCACAATAGTAACAATATGGGCACTACATGGGTACACCAATATAATAAGTGGGTAATAATAATAACAATAAGGGGTTACACTAGTAGTATAGGGGCCTAACATGCCCCTCTCCTTCAAAAAGCGTTGTCCTCAATGCTTGAGTAGTTCTTGATGCTTCTGTATAAAATTATTGTCCTCCCATGTGGAATATTCAGCGGGTAAGTTCTTCCACTTGATGAGATACTCTGAAATTGATCGATTTCATAGCTGTCGAGTTCTTGTTTCTGTGACTGCTCCTAGTTCCAATATGATTTTTCTTTCCTCTTCAATTTCTGGCAATATTGTTTGAATTGGGATCTTTTCCAACTTTTGAATAAGTGGTCGTACTTCTTTGTCCTTCTTCCATTCATCCCTTGCTTCGTTTATCCAATCTGGTTGGATAATATAAATAGCACAAAACAATGCTTCCACATCCTCATCCTTGAAGAGTCTTCCCATTCGGTAAGGTCGCCATTTTTTAAGTGCATGTAGTATTGCCAACATTTCCTTCTCATAAATAGATTTGCTTAAAAACTTTCCCTTGATTGGACGACTTTCAAAAGCAATGGGTCTTTCATCTTGCATTAGAACAACACCAATTCCATTTTCTGAAGCATCACATTCCACAATAAAGGTTTTTGTGAAGTCCGGTGTAGCTAAGACCGGTGCTTGGCACATTGCCTCTTTAAGATGTTCAAAGGCCTTTGTTTCTTTCGGAGTCCATGAAAATGAATCTCTCTTCAATAATGTTGTTAGAGGTGTTGCTATTCTCCCATAATCCTTAACAAACTTGCGATAATACCCTGTCAACCCAAGAAATCCTTGTAGATGCTTTATGGATGTGGGGATTTTCCATTCCTTAATGGCTTTAATTTTGCTAGGGTCTACCTTAACTCCTTCATGAGATACAATATGACCCAAATATTCCACCTCCTGGACTCCAAAGAAACATTTGGATCTTTTTGCATATAATTGTTTCTCCTCCAATAGTTGTAGCACCCTGTGAACATGTTCAACATGATCCTTCTAAGACTTGCTGTAGATTAGTATATCATCAAAAAATACTAACACAAATTTTCTAAGGAATGGTTTGAAAATTGAATTCATCAAACCTTGAAATGTTGAAGGTGCATTGGTAAGGCCAAAAGGCATGACTAAAAATTCATAATGACCCTCATGAGTTCTAAATGTCGTTTTCGGAATGTCTTCAATCTTCATTCTGATTTGATGATATCCCGAACGAAGATCCAACTTGGTGAAGTAAATTGATCCATGCAATTCATCTAGTAATTCATCAATGACAGGAATGGGGAACTTATCTTTAATAGTGAGCTTGTTGAGCTCCCTATAATCCGGACACATGCGCCATGATCCATCCTTCTTGTGCACCAATACTACTGGAGCTGAGAAAGAACTTTGACTCGGTTGAATTATACCAGCCTCTAGCATTTCTGCAACCATACGTTCAATTTCACTTTTTTGGACATAGGGATATCTGTACGGCCTGATGTTTGGAGGAACACTTCCTGGAATCAGATGAATAGCATGATCATGATCACGCATAGGTGGGAGACCTTTGGGAGTCTCAAATACCTTGGAATGATTGTCCAGGACTTTTTGGAGATTTGGAGAAATAGATGATTCCAATGTGGAAACATCTAGCGAACATAATTGTGCAATTACACCTCTTTGCTCCTTTTTTAGAAGCTTTGTCATGCCATTAGAGTTGATTATCTTTCCTGCTTTCCCTGCAATACCCCTTAATTCAACTTCCTTTCCTTCCGTATAAAATTTGATGAAAACTTCTTGAAAATAAAAGCTATTGTACCCAAGGATTGTAGCCATTGGACTCCTAGTACAACATCAACACCTCCCATTGGAATGGAAAGCATTGGGCTAGTCAATAAATATTCTCCCATGGATAGCTTGATATTATGGAACTTTCCAGAGCAATTTATTCTTCCTCCATTTGCAATCATCACTTGCCACTCTGGTGCTAGATATAGGAAGCAATTCAATTCTTTTGCTACCCTACAATGAATAAAATTGTGGGTGCTTCCTGAATCAATCAACACTATTACCTTTTTATTCTTGATTTGTCCTTCTATCTTGATGGTTTGAGGAGTGGTAATTCCCGCCAATGCATTACAAGATATGGTCGGATTTATTTGTTCTTCATCTAGGCTTTGTTCCTGGAGTATATCCTCTTCTTTTGACCTTTCTTGCTCCTTTTCTTCTTCCTCTTCACAATCTATGTAGAATAATTTCTTCTCAGCACACTTATGACCTTTTGTGTATTTGCTATCACAATTGTAACAAAGCCCTTTTGCTCTTTTTTCTTCCAATTGTTGTGGTGTCAACCTTGTAGGTTGTGGAATACTAGGGGCAAAAACACTTCCGTCTTTATAGTTGTGAATGGTATGCTTCCTAGTTGCCATAATTTTGCTTTCAATTTTTCTTGCTAACCTGAATGTCTTCTCTAATGAATCAGGTTCCCAAAGGCGAACATCATGTTGGATATTATCCTTTAAAGACCCTATGAACACATCAATCCTATGCTCCTTTGGAATATCTTTTACCCTTATGTTCAATTTTTGGAACTCCTCAATGTGCTCCATTATTGAACCCTTTTGTTTGAGACTTATCAATTGGCTAAAAAAAGTGTGGCTTTTTGTATCCTCATAATGTGCTATCAATTCTTCCGTAAAAATTGCCCAAGTGATAAATTGTTTACGAGAACAAAGCCATTGATACCATACAAACTGATTTGGTTCCAAATATACAGTTGCCATATGTACCTTTTGTGCGTTTTGCACATTATTGAGATTGAAGAATTGCTCCATCTGTAATATCCATGTGGCGGGATCCTTGCCATCAAACTTCCTCATATCGATTTTTGGAATATGGTGATTCTTCGATCCAACATTAGTGTCTATGGAATCATGATTAACATTTCTTTTGTTCTCATCATGAGTTTCCTTTACTACCTTTTCACCATTAGTAAGTATTTCTTGTAGAAAATTTATCAAATCTGTCTTCAAATCTGCCATGCCTGTCTTCAAATTTGTGTTTAAATCTATCTTCAAATTGTCCATCTTAGCTTCCATGCCATTCATCTTAGCTTCCACGCCATTTATCTTAGCTTCTGTTAACTTTTGTGAGCGTGACATTTGTTGCACTTGTTCTTGTAATTTTGATATATCATGTAGCATTTCTTCCTCTTCTTCATGAGTCATGCTAGAGCTTTCAGGTTCCTTACTAGGTGTTTGCATTTTCTTTCCTCAGGGCATCAGTTACCGATAATAATTCTCTACTATTCCCTTTGAATTCCTTCAAAATAAATTTTCAAACCAAGCTTAAGCAAAAATTTAAAAAAATCTACACACCTTTTTTCACTTTGTAGGAGCTTGATATTGCCTCTGATGTATCTCTATACATTCCAATCATTTAGTTCTGAATTTGTGACCTGTAGTAGCTCTCTGTGTCCTCTTTCCAACGCCACCAGTCTGATCCAAATTGGATTCTCCAAGAAAGAGTTATGCACAATCTCCCAAGATGACTTGATTATAGACCTTTCCAGAAGAGCGAACTTGTATGAAGTGCCACGTCTACAATTTTAAATCTTTGGTTCTAAAAAAGATATACAAAAAACTACAATCCGTCCTCTTTCTGTATCTTCTTACGAAATTTCAATCTGATTCCCAGAGAGAAGGTTATGACGATTTTCCCCAGGTAACCTATTTTGAATGTAATTCAGGAGTCTGCAAAAAGACCAACTTCCTCAGATCATATCTCCACAAATATCGCGCGAAAAGATATGAAATTCAGACCCAAGGTTCAACGCGATTTCTTCTCAAATGGGTTTTTTTTGTGACTTCTGAAACGTCACAGAAAAAAGTTATAGCGAAAATGCCACGATGACCTGTTTGGAGCAGCGAAAGCCTAGAATCCAAAGCTCTGATACCAAATGTTATCAAACTAGCTCAAGAAAAGATAGAAAAGATAGATCAATGCCTTAGAATTCAGCCTCTTCGAGGGGGAAACCTCCTTTACATTACATAAATGAACAATTCTTGGATGATACAAATGAAAAGACCTCCTTTCTATATAGGAGTCTAAAGAGTCATAACATAATCAGAGCCGAGATAACAATAATAATGTAAGGGCACAATAATAACAATAGTGGGCTTCTATGGGGCACAATAGTAACAATATGGGCACTAAATGGGTAATCAATATAATAAGTGGGTAATACTAATAACAATAAGGGGTTACACTAGTAGTATAGGGGCCTAACATTCTCCCTCTCTTTGGCCTCCCATGGTCGTACCAAATTGTATGGGTCTGCCATTTTCTCTTGCTCATGTTGCTGCTCCCTCTATTGACGTCTCTGCTACACGATTGACACATAAAATACATCAGATTCATACATAACATACATTTTTTTTATTAAATGAAAAATGTATTTATTAATATGGAAACATAACTTTTAATTTAAAAAAAAAAGTCATCGGTGCGCCATAAAAACAATCATCCACCATCTTTGATGCGCTATCAAACATAACTGCACCAACATCGGTGCCCACACACATATAATGCACCATTGTTGGTTCACAAATTTAAATTTTCATAGTACTGCATCACACTTACACCTATACGTTCACGTTATCGAAGACATCAAGCTATAACTATATTTTTAAATATTATTTTTATGGTGTGTTTGGTCAATATGATTGCTCTGGTGCATGCATAACATATCAAGTGCACAACATTTGTGATGGTGATTAAGAGGCATTTGTTTGACTTTCAAATAGACTTGGTGATCCATTTTTCTTTCCTATTTAGATTATGTACAATAAGTATCTATTTTTATGTATTTATAACTAAATTATTTAAAGTTGACATATCTTTATCATTGTGAACATGATGTAATATTAGCTAGGATAAATGTGAAAACATGAATTTTAGTGACTATCTCTGGATAAGTATGTGGAAAAAATATTTTTTTTCGAGTTGTTCACTAAGAAATAATCAAATATATTATTTGTCAAAAGTTTAAATTTAATATGATATCATTTTTGTATTATTTAACTGATATTTATTTCTAAAAAGAGTTAAAATTAAATCAGTACAATAGCAAATAAAGAACCAAAATATCACCAAAATGTTATATCTTTATTACTAGAAAAAAATACACTTGCCTCTTTAAGGAAGAACTTCCAATAGAGCAAATCCTCAACTACAAGTAACTTCACAAGCCTCATTTTACATTTATTGATACTCATCTTTAGAGAGAAGATTTCTAATTTAAATTGGTAAGAGTTTCTACAAATATTAAATTTAAATTTGTTGAAAATCTTATAACTTTAGTAATAAATTAAATTTTATAAAAATAGAATTTTTTAATTTATATTAAATCTAAATTATTTGTGCTATGAGACGCTCTACAGCCAAGTATGGGAGAGTATGTTACATTTAAAAATAGTAAAATAATAATTTAAATTAACAAATTAAAAATAGTAATAACAAAACAAACTAATTTTTGTCATAATTAGAATACTTTAATTTACACTTTAATCTTGTATAACTTTATATAAAGTAACGGAAAGTAAAACAAAAATAATTATGATTTATTATGAGGAAGAAATTTAATGAGTAAAAAAATATAATTTACTTTTTACTACAAGGAAGAAATGTAATTTTTTCACATGACAATAAATAACATTATTGCTATTACATTATATGTAATTCATTCTAGGTTCCATTTACATGTGATATTTAAAACAAAAATATATTTATAACAAAAATATTTTACTCTTAAGTAAAATATTTCAATGTCCATATTAAATAACATAATTTTATAGATACATATAGGACGTAAATATGAGGGGGCATATTTTAACATTTTAATGTGGAGAACGTGGATTATAAATAAAATATTTCAATATCAACTACATATATATTATACCATCCTAGATCCATCTTAACTCCGGATCCCTCTCAACGCTTGGTAGATCTAGAGTTAAGATGGATCTAGGTTAGTTATAAAAAATTGGCTTTAGTTTTTTAAATTTAACAATAGAATGAATTTTATAAACCAATATTGAATTAGTTAAATTGTATTTTTGAATAATTTATTATTAATAATAATATTTTATAGTAAAACTTGAATGAGTTACACATTTTTGTCTTATTAAGAACTAACTAAATTATTTTACCTTTAATTGTTTTTTCCTTGTGAGTATTGAAATATTTTACTAATTAAGTTAGATTGAATATCAATGAACTATCTAAGCAATAGAAAAATATTTATTGTAATTTTACAATCATAGTTTTGACCATACTAAACTTTGCAATTTATAAAAATATCTTTGCATTTTTTTAAAGTAAGTAATTTTGCATGCAATTTCATATATAAAAGTTTGATATAAGTTCACCAATACATAATTTATAATAAATATTATTTCATAAAAATAAACATCATGATGATAATCATCTAACAAACATAAACATCATTTAAGTTACACATTCGAATTCACTACCATAATCTAATTATATACACCTCTAGCACATATAAATGTCATTATCTAGCACACAAATCTAATAATTTATCATGGCATCGTCATCATGATCACATCTATCAAAACACAAACATTGTAATATAACATCATCACCACACACATCCTTAAATTAATATAAATCTCGTGTCAAATAACTGTTATCACATACACATATATCTGCAATAACATTAAATGAATATATCTAACATGACCTAACAATATACACATCAACACCAACATATAAATTAAGTAAATAAACATGAACAAAAAAAATGAACCATATATATATTAAAACAAGTCAAATAACTACATTAAATCAAATAAGAGCAATCAAATATCTGACAATAAAACACATGTAGTAGAGCCAGCTTGGTATGTAGTAGAAGATGATGAATGGTCAACTACACCCTCAACTTTTGTCGAACTCAACTGAGGTGGATAAGGAGGAGGTGGTTGGTCTACAGTAGAAGATGATAGATGGTAAACTACTATCTCAACACGGTCTATTGAACTCTGAGGTGGAGGAAAAGGTGGGTACTCTGCTCTGTCAGGAGAAACATAAGGCACATCCTCTATCTCTAGCATCTCAACAATAGGTGACTGATGAGGAGGTAAACTACCCTAATGTCCATGATCCGATGGGGTGGTACTACAAAAAACATAATGATCACCACCCTCATGATCATGATCATGATCATCACCCTCATCAACATCATCATCCCCCTATTACACAATATTTTATCACATTTCTTGTCCCATATCCTGAAGCGTCAAAATGACGAAATTTGTCAATGTATTCACCATGAAACATATACAGAAGCATCCCTAAAGAAGACAAGAAAATTTTCCCTAAGAACCTAGTTTTCAGGATCAATGCTTTTTGCACCACTGGTAACTTTTGGTAGTGGCTTCTTGCAACATACTAACCTAGCATCGTCAGCACGTCCTTTTATAGGAAAACCCACATTGAACCTCTTCTGGCAGGTTTTCCTAAAGTGGAGGAGAATATTCTCTTACTAGAAGCCTTGAGAATGACGAGTTGGTTACAGGTGAATAAGGATTAGAGCAAGATCTCCCATTCTTGGTCCTTGATCCTACTGGCATGGAGCTTCCCCTTGAGTTGTGGAACCTCTCCCTCCTTTTATGGCTCCTTAACTCCCTCTCCTTCCCTATAAATGAAATCCCTACTATCCACAACTGGTTGGCTATTACTTGTTTGTCCTCCTATGTTGAAACTATGCCTAAATATTGCCCATTTTGATAAGGATAAAGGAGTGCTTAAAGGTCTTGTCTAGGACTTGGAAACTCATACAAAGGAGGCTTCCAACATCAAGGCTTAAGTGGTTGTGTTACCTTACTTTCTATTAATAATACATTATGTGTTTTCTTTCCATAAGTGTGTAAATCAATACTCATTTAGTGTGATACTCCTTGATCTGTCACATAGTTTATGTTAGAATGAATTATGCTATGTATTCCTTTGTCATCTCTATTTGATCTTCCTTACATGTATTCATCCACAATAGTGTAGAGAGGATTCAACTTGGAAGCGAGAAGATCGAGAACGACATTAATGGGTGTTAGCATTAGAGTGAGGTATGTCATCTATCTTCCTTTGCATTTTCTAATATAAACTGGGAAAGTTTGCACATATTTGTCTAGTTTGTTGCTAGATCCTCCCATAGGACTAGAGGGATCATCATTGTCCATAGTGATGCAGGAGCATCTGGTTAACAGGGTGAAGTCAGAGAGAAGGCAGACATGGTTTCTGAAAAGGACAGGGGACGAGAAATAGCTCACAGAACGGGCAGCAAGTCTGTCTCGTTTTTATGATTTTTTTTTCCTTTTCTTTTCAGTAGTTTTATTATTATCTGTTGTTATTTTAGTTTCTGTTCAGAATGCCTAAAATATTGTAATATGTTCTAACTAGGAATAGTAATAGTAGTTAGAGTCATTAGCCACTTAACAATAATTTACTACTATAAAGAACAGACCAAGGAAAACAAGTTAACCATCAAGAAATGTCACATATGTAATAACTGTTGAACTGAAATTGAACAACTGCCAGCAGTTATCTAACTGCATAGAAACAATGTACAAGAACGCGAGCAAGCAAGCCCAAAGGGGTTCAGCAGCGGAGCAAACAAGAGAGTAATAGAAATAAAGTGACATTTCCTTCATTTTACAGTGCACAAAGAAATAATTCTCATATGCGTCCTCAGGAACAAAAGACTGTACATTAAAATGCTGTGTCAATAATTTATTTTTATTTTCATATACAAAAGTCCATTACAGTCCTTGACAGGCTACGAACTGGCAGAATAAGAAAGCAAGCACACGAGAGGTGGAACCGACCAGCACCCACTACGGGTTCATGCCAGACAAACACAGTTACCAGGTAAGCAAACAAAACCGACAGTGAACGAGTTCCCTTTCCGCTTAAATTTGCAACATTTAATCTCAGCATAAATATCCATAGAACAGTCCATCTCAGCATAACCTAACAGCGTTGCCGCAGTTACCAAACCCTACCTAATTTACGGGCCAAGGGTTTGACAAAACCTAGAAACCCCAGCCACGACTAAAGACCATACATCTTAGTAACTAGCAATCGGAGCCAATGACAAATGCAAGAACCTAATACAGACGAGAAATAAGAGAAAAACTACCCGGAGAGAGACCAAAACCGTCAAATTCCATTGCCAACGAACTAGTGGACGACCACACCTGTAAAAGAAACAAAGGGTGGGGAGTTAGTTTCCCAAACCCTTAAATGAAAGCTGGAGCTATAAAGATCGAGAAAAACAGAGAATAAAAAAGAAGGTGTCCATACCTGAAGGGTGAGCCGCGATAGCAAGCAAGAAAGCCTCGAACCAGAGAGCCCTGCTCACAGAGGGGCCGAGGTCATTAGAATCTGTACAAGTTGTGGTGAAGGAACTCCAACAGGGAACGGAATCATACCTTTTCAAATAGCCGAGAGCCGAAGAGGGAAGTCCCTAGAAATCCATCAACCTTGGAGACTGTCAAGCCAAGAGCGAACCCGAGCACCATTAAACCATAACAACCAAACAACTAAGGACTGTTAAGTAAGACAAGACCAGACAGTGCTAAGGCAAACGACAAACAGTGGAGAGTGCTTACAGCAGAGAGAATGAAAACAAGCATATAACGAACAGAGACAACTTACCAAGGAGATACCAGGTCGCCGGGCAAACAAACCGAAATAGGAGCGAACGAGCGCAGTCGAGCTCTAACCATACCACAACCGAACAGGCTGGAACCACATAGAGTTTCACCACAGGCCGAGCAACAACCAGCAAAAAAAAAATAACGCAGAGACTACCGAACCTACCACCGGGAGACAATAATAGACCCAAAGGCGCGAATAGGGTGAAAATCAAGGCGGGGATTTGCCAGGATCCCGAGGCGGACAGATGTCCACCAAATAGACTGTGTTAGTACATGCAAGTTGATTACATATCAAACCGAAATCAATTCCAATCAAACGTATACTGTCCAGTTCGTAAAGTAGAATCCACATCAGCTGAGGTGAGGCGGGACCACGTGGGTTGGCCCCATCAAGTGGTATCAGAGCAGCGTTTTGAGGAAATAGAAGAAGATGGAAGTACCAAGACGAGGACGTGGAAGAGGTGCACGTAGAGGAGCAGATGAAGGATTGAGAGAACAGATCAGAGTTCTTACAGCTCGTTTGGAAGCAGTGGAGGCGGGCAGGCGAAGAGACCCGGAACTTGGAGATGACAGTGAGGAGGAAGCAGTAACTGCTACAGACGGGTCAGACGAAGAAGCTCCGGAGTTGAGACTGCTGCGATCAGTTCTATTAGCCAGCAGCAAACCCAAAACGGAGATTTCCAACTACGATGGCAGTCTGTCCGCAGATGTCCTGTTGGACTGGATAAGCGAATTAGATAAGTATTTTGAAAATGAGGAAGTCAGTGAGGATAAAAGAGTTAGATTCGCTGCAACTAAATTAAAAGGGCACGCCCTCTTATGGTGGGACAGTGTCCAAGCGGACAGAAAGCGAATGAACAAATTGCCAATACGAAAATGGCCAAGGATGGTGGCAAAATTGAAGGGCAGATTCCTGCCGAAAGACCACCAGGTTGAACTATATCGGCGAGTATAGAATCTAAGGCAGAAGGGTATGACTGTCAAAGAGTACACAGAAGAGTTTTACCGAGTGAATTTACGTGCTGGTTATACGGACGATACTCCAGAAAAAACAGCGAGGTACGTGAATGGCTTGAGGATGGAAATATTGGATGAAATCAGTATTCTCTCTCCCCGGAATATTGAAGAAGCCTTCCAGAGTGCCGTAAAGGCTGAAGAGAAAATCAACAGAAAACAGAACAACAGGAGAGGGAGGGGGAATGACAGAGGATGAGGACAGTCCTACGGCAGAGGGAGAACTGCCGCGAACAGCGAGGAAGGCAGCAGTTCCAGAACTTCAGGGACAGTAGAGAAAGGAGAAAGCACCAGAGGAGGTCGGTCATATCAGTGAGGACGAGGAAATGGCCGCGGAAGAGGGACTAATGTCCAGTGCTACAGGTGCCATAAATGGGGGCACAGATCCTTCAAATGTCCAGAAGTTGAACATGCGGGCCAGAGGGGAACACTTGTTGCACAGCCTGAGGAAGCTGAAGCACAACCTCGGGAGGTGGAAGACATGGCAGAAATAGGGGAAGCTTTGATTTTAAATAAAGTATTGTTGAAACCAGCCAAGGAGGTGGCTGAACCAACCCAGCGGAAAGCACTGTTCCGGACAGTTTGTAAATCACATGGAAAGTGCTGCAAATTGATAATAGACAGCGAAAGTAAGAACAACTTGGTTGCCACCGAAATGGTGGAAAAGCTGGGACTGAAGCGGCTGAAGCACCCCACACCTTACAAGGTGTCGTGGCTACAGAAAGGCCACCAGCTATTAGTTGATGAACAATGCAAGGTAGAATTTCACATTGGCAAGTACCACGACACAGTGGTCTGCGATATTATGCCAATGGACGTGTGCCATATACTGCTTGGAAGACCATGGCAGTATGACCGGAAGGTGACACACAATGGGAAGACAAATTATTATAAATTTACAAAGGATGGGGTCAAACACACACTTGTACCCATCAAAGAGGAAGACACAGCAGAACTGAGAGGAACGAAGGCATTATTAATTGGAGGAAAACAGTTTGTGAAACAGGTTGAGGAAAATGAAGTTAATTATGCAGTTGTAAGGAGAATGAAGCCGGTGTTGCTGAACATAGAAAAATCAGAACTGCCTAAAGAAATTCAGGAGCTGTTGGAAGAATTCCAAGATATTGTGGTTGATGAGTTACCTGATAAATTGCCTCCCAAAAGGAGTATCAGCCATCACATTGATTTTATACCAGGAGCAAGCTTGCCAAATAAGGCAGCGTACAGGATGAGTACAAGGGACAATGAAGAGGTACGCAAACAAGTGCAGGAGTTGCTGGATAAGGGACTGATCAGAGAAAGCTTGAGCCCCTGTGCAGTACCAACAGTACTTGCACCTAAGAAGGGTGGAGAATGGCAAATGTGTACGGATTCACGGGCCATAAACAAAATCACGATTCGATACAGATTTCCCTTGCCCAGAATGGACAACATGATGGACTGTCTTAGTGGGGCAGCTTATTTTACAAAAATAGATCTGAAGAGTGGGTATCATCAGATCAAAATTAGGGAAGGAGATGAATGGAAAACAACCTTCAAGACCAATGAAGGGCTGTATGAATGGCTGGTCATGCCATTTGGGTTGAGTAATGCTCCTAGTACTTTTATGAGGCTGATGAATGAGATGTTAAAAGAATTTATTGGCAAGTTCGTGATAGTTTATCTGGACGATATTTTAATTTTCAGCAGAACGAAAAGAGAGCATCTTCAGCATATTCGAAAGGTGTTCGAGAAGTTGCAGCAGAGCAAGCTGTTAATAAATTTGAAGAAATGCACTTTCTTGCAGAAGGAGCTGGTCTATCTGGGATTTGTAGTTGCAGAGAACGAGTTGAAGATGGACCCAGAAAAGATTGCAGCAATCATAAGTTGGCCGTCGCCAAAGAGTTTGTTTGAGGTACGTAGTTTTCACGGTCTAGCAAGTTTTTATCGAAAATTTATTAAAAATTTCAGTGAAATCTGCACACCAATGTTAGAGACCATCAAAAAGGCTAGCCAAATTTTTTGTTGGACCAAGACGGCAGAAAACAGTTTCCAACTTTTGAAGCGGAAAATAACGGAGAGGCCGATCTTGAGGCTGCCCAATTTTAGTAAACCTTTTCAGGTTCGTTGTGATGCAAACGGGACAGCTATTGGCGCTGTGCTCAGTCAAGAGGACAAACCAGTGGCACTTTTTAGTGAAAAACTAAATGAGAGTCGGCAGAAGTATTCGTCATATGACAAGGAATTCTATGCAGTGGTCCAAGCTTTAAAACATTGGAGACACTACCTACTAGGTAATGAGTTGGTCTTGTTTTCCGATAATTCAGCATTACAATATGTAACGCAGCAGCACAAATTGAACCACAAGCATGCCAAGTGGGTGGAATACTTGCAGAGTTTTACTTTTGTGCTAAAACACATAAGTGGGCAAGCCAACAAAGTAGCAGATGCTTTAAGCCGAAGAGCCTTGCTCTTACAAGAAAGTGGCATACAGGTGATGGGATTCGAATATCTGAAGGACTTGTACCAGATGGACACGGATTTCAAGGAAGCTTTTGAAGCTTGCCAAAATCCCGTATTGAGGAACACCACCCCATGGCTAGATTATAATTTACAGGAAGGATTATTGTTTCGAGGAGGGCAGCTATGTATTCCGGACTGTTCGATGAGGGAAAATCTAGTAAGAGAAAAACATAGTGGTGGACTAGCGGGACATTTTGGCGTCAACAAAACTTTGGAGCAGCTCGGGCATTTTTATTATTGGCCTAAAATGAGCCGGGACGTGCAGAGATATGTAACCAGGTGTAAAGTCTGCCAACTGTCGAAAGGACACAGCCAAAATACTGGACTTTACACACCCCTACCTGTTCCAAGCAGGCCGTGGGATTCAGTCAGCATTGACTTTGTCCTAGGATTGCCTAGAACGCAGCGGGGATATGATTCAGTGATGGTGGTGGTAGACAGATTCTCGAAGATGGCTCATTTCATTCCTTGTCGGAAAACTAGTGACGCCACATACGTGGCACACCTGTTTTTCACAGAAGTTGTTAGATTACATGGCTTACCTAGAACTATTGTTTCAGACAGGGATGTGAAGTTCACAGGACATTTTTGGCACACCCTGTGGAAAAAGTTGGGCACGCAATTGAATTTCAGCTCTGCATATCATCCGCAGACTGATGGATAGACAGAGGTGGTGAACAGGAGCTTGGGAAACTTATTGTGAAGTTTGACTGGAGAAAATTCACGATTATGGGATCGAGCTCTTGCCCAGGCAGAATTCGCTTATAACGATTCGCCCAATCGTAGCACTGGATTTAGCCCATTTCAGATTTTGTATGGTATGCATCCTTGGGGAATACACGAACTGCGAGATTTGGGAAAGCTAGAACGGAGAAGTGCAGATGGGGAAGATTTTGCTGAAGCAATGAGCGAGCTTCATGAAAAAGTCAAATTGAGATTGCAGGACAGCACACAAAAATACAAACAGCACGCAGACACAAAGCAACGAGAGGTGCATTTTGATGTTGGGGATGAGGTCCTTGCGCACCTGCGCCGGGAATGGTTTCCTAAAGGCACCTATAACAAGTTGAAATACAAGAAAATCGGTCCATGCAAGATTTTGCGAAAGTTTTCAGCCAACGCTTATGAAATCCAGCTGCCACCTGACATAGGCATATCACCTATATTCAACGTGGTAGACCTGTTCCCATATCACGCCTAGGCGGAAGATGATATTATGGTACAGCCAGAACGGGACACCCAGTTAGAGAGCAGTCCTTGGAAGAAGCAGTTACCTTCGGCCTGGACCCATGAAATTGAAGGCATCCTCAGCACCCAGGTAGCCAAGAAAACGCGCAGAAAGGAATATTTGCGTTACCTCGTCAAGTGGAGAGACCGTCCAATGGAGGACAGCTCGTGGCTCGACGTGGCGCAGATTCAGAAGGCTGGTTATTCGGTGGAGGAGCTCATGGAACGGAGCCATGAGTTCTCTTTTACCCCGAAAGCCTGATGCAGGAGCATCTGGTTAACAGGGTGAAGTCAGAGAGAAGGCAGACATGGTTTCTGAAAAGGACAGGGGACGAGAAATAGCTCACAGAACGGGCAGCAAGTCTGTCTCGTTTTAATGATTTTTTTTTCCTTTTCTTTTCAGTAGTTTTATTATTATATGTTGTTATTTTAGTTTCTGTTCAGAATGCCTAAAATATTGTAATATGTTCTAACTAGGAATAGTAATAGTAGTTAGAGTCATTAGCCACTTAACAATAATTTACTACTATAAAGAACAGACCAAGGAAAACAAGTTAACCATCAAGAAATGTCACATATGTAATAACTGTTGAACTGAAATTGAACAACTGCCAGCAGTTATCTAACTGCATAGAAACAATGTACAAGAACGCGAGCAAGCAAGCCCAGAGGGGTTCAGCAGCGGAGCAAACAAGAGAGTAATAGAAATAAAGTGACATTTCCTTCATTTTACAGTGCGCAAAGAAATAATTCTCATATGCGTCCTCAGGAACAAAAGACTGTACATTAAAATGCTGTGTCAATAATTTATTTTTATTTTCATATACAAAAGTCCATTACAGTCCTTGACAGGCTACGAACTGGCAGAATAAGAAAGCAAGCACACGAGAGGTGGAACCGACCAGCACCCACTACGGGTTCATGCCAGACAAACATAGTTACCAGGTAAGCAAACAAAACCGACAGTGAACGAGTTCCCTTTCCGCTTAAATTTGCAACATTTAATCTCAGCTTAAATATCCATAGAACAGTCCATCTCAGCATAACCTAACAGCGTTGCCGCAGTTACCAAACCCTACCTAATTTACGGCCAAGGGTTTGACAAAACCTAGAAACCCCAGCCACGACTAAAGACCATACATCTCAGTAACTAGCAACCGGAGCCAATGACAAATACAAGAACCTAATACAGACGAGAAATAAGAGCAAAACTACCCGGAGAGAGACCAGAACCGTCGAATGCCATTGCCAACGAACTAGTGGACGGCCACACCTGTAAAAGAAACGAAGGGTGGGGAGTTAGTTTCCCAAACCCTTAAATGAAAGCTGGAGCTATAAAGACCGAGAACAAAAACAGAGAATAAAAAAGAAGGTGACCATACCTGAAAGGTGAGCCGCGATAGCAAGCAAGAAAGCCTCGAACCAGAGAGCCCTGCTCACAGAGGGGCCGAGGTCATTAGAACCTGTACAAGTTGTGGTGAAGGAACTCCAGCAGGGAACGGAATCATACCTTTTCAAATAGCCGAGAGCCGAAGAGGGAAGTCCCCAGAAATCCATCAACCTTGGAGACTGTCAAGCCGAGAGCGAACCCGAGCACCATTAAACCATAACAACCAAACAACTATGGACTGTTAAGGAAGACAAGACCAGACAGTGCTAAGGCAAACGACAAACAGTGGAGAGCGCTTACAGCAGAGAGAGTGAAAACAAGCATATAACGAACAGAGACAACTTACCAAGGAGATACCAGGTCGCCGGGCAAACAAACCGAAACAGGAGCGAACGAGCGCAGTCGAGCTCTAACCATACCACAACAGAACAGGCCGGAACCGCATAGGGTTTCACCACAGGCCGAGCAACAACCAGCAAAAACAAAATAACGCAGAGACTACCGAACCAACCACCGGGAGACAATAATAGACCCAAAGGCGCGAATAGGATGAAAATCAAGGCGGGGATTTGCCAGGATCCCGAGGCGGACAGATGTCCACCAAATAGACTGTGTTAGTATATGCAAGTTGATTGCATATCAAACCGAAATTAATTCCAATCAAACGTATACTGTCCAGGTCGTAAAGTAGAATCCACATCAGCTGAGGTGAGGCGGGACCACGTGGGTTGGCCCCATCACATAGAAAGCATTGCCTTCACAAAAAAATGACAACTTCATTGGGGTGCCTATAGCACTTTCAACCTCCTTTTTCGGTTTTGTCTATTTGATTAGTTTGACTAACTTCTTAGTGATTTGTCTTCTAGATTCTGCATAGGTTTGCATTTTGAGTAGTCAGTCCTTTAGAGTGTTAAGTCTAGTTTTATTTTTCCAAGTCTTTTTCATCCAATGCATTTTATCCTAGAATAGTCGCATTGCTAGCATGGTTTTTCCAATAACAGTAGTGCTGAAAGCCCTGTCAACATGGGGTTTGATTGTTACAGTCGCGCTGATCCTTGAAACTTGAGAAATTCTAGGGTTTATGTCGGAAAGGTCTAGTGTGTCTTTACCTCCAAGGTATCCTCCTGCTCTGTATGCTTTGGATTTGTCAATATTTTGGCTGATTTCTTGTTGATTTTCAAAATCCATCCCATTGCTTTGAAGTAGTGGAAGTGAAGTCTGATTGAGTCCTTAGGGTTTTAGGTCAATTGGATTTACTTCTTGCTACTTGTTTGTGTGAAAGGAATACTGATTTTTCTATTGATTAAGAATTATTTGTTCTTTTGAAAATCATAAAGAAACAACATTTGCATTTGTTTTAGCTTTTATCTCAAGAGTTACTTTTCGAAATTTCATTAGGTTAAATTGCATTGAAAAGTCATTTTTTGGATTATAATTGAACATAGATCACATTGCTTAATTCTGAAAGCTAAAAGAAGTGCATTCTCATTCATTCAAAAATAAAAGTGAAAAGATTCATGTAGGTGCATTTGAATTGAATTTCATTTTACTTTGGTGAGTGCATTGAAAAGAAAAGTGAACAATTCATGTAGCTGCATGTTAACGAATTGAATCTCATTTTACTTTTGTTGGGTGCATTGAAATAGTGAAAGTGAAAGCTCTAGTTAGGAGAATTTGTTTCTTGCATACTTTATTGTTGTATCAGTGTGTGAACCTCTTCACCATGTTAGATAGCTTTCACTGAATTTGAAAGAATCATTTTTTCATGCTAGTTGCATCATAGGTGTTCAGGTGACATCAATATTTGAGCCTTAAAACCAAAACTTAATTAAATATCAACTTAAAATTTACCTCAATTAACCTAAGGAGAATTTGTCATTAACGAAAAACATTTAGAGGTCTAGGCTAGACACATGTTTCGACATCGTCAAATGGAGGAGTTGTCGTTATTTTCCAGTGTTGTGTCCCTGGGGTGAAATCGCGTTCCACGTACAAAAGTGTATAGGACTGTTCTCCAATACTTACAGGTATATCGGAAGCACTCCATGCATGAAAAGTATAAAGGAACCCTCTCATCGAACGGTTATGCATTAGACAACACTACTATGGACTGCACTCCCATATACCATCGCGCATATATTTGGAGCCCCCTATAGGTTGCTATCCAGCCATAGGTAACTGATTTTTTTGCCTTGTATACCATGATACACTGAACAAAACATTCAAGGAGATTGGTTGTCATATGTTAAGTACTTGTTTCTGCCAAGGTGTATATTTCAGTTCATGGTTGCTTGGTAAACCCTCGTGCCTAG
Organism: Pinus tabuliformis; assembly: GCA_031772625.1. Classification (NCBI taxonomy): domain Eukaryota; kingdom Viridiplantae; phylum Streptophyta; class Pinopsida; order Pinales; family Pinaceae; genus Pinus; species Pinus tabuliformis. The sequence goes on from CM062816.1 coordinate 57,945,905, forward strand.
TTTTACCCCTTTTTTATTTATTTCTTTTTTGATAATAAAATCAATCGACCACAACATCACCAATTACTTGTGAAACGAAAACCTCCTTTTGTACTAAAAAATTAATGGTTAATTGTAAAACTATATTTAAGACTAAATCATTCACCAACACACATTTCTCATTCATTTTCTGAAAAGACATTATGGAAAAACCACCAAGAGTCCCAAACGAGACCTTGGATATCTATGAAAATACTAATGCACCTAATTCCCCTAGAGTTGTAAGTTCTTATATTGTTGAGCCTGAATCCCTTGAAAACCAAGGAGTTGAACTTGGTCTTGTCCTAAGCATCCAACCCCTTGCTTCCCGACCACCTCCAAAGTCAGTAGGCTCATCCAAGGACTCTCCTCTGGCTAGTCCTCAACCTATTTAAAATTTCTTTATTTTTCCTCCTAATCTAATCTTTGAATCAGATTCTCCTATGTATTTATCGCCTCCACATATGTATAGTCCATTTGATACACCCAACGTACTTGTGAGTCCTTTTCCCTAAATGACTCAGGTTCCCAACCAAGAGTTTTTCCCAACCATGGTAACAGAAGTTGATAATCCACCTGTAGGGTCAACACCCCAAGGTATTCCAGTGGAAACTTCTGGAACTCACATTCCCAGTATGGAGATTAGTCCTTTTTCACTTCTTCCTCCTGAAGGATTTCCTTATGTTTTTGCTCCCTACATGACGACGAGGCCAAGAACACCTCACCTTGGTTCCATTGGGTTATAACTCTCTCGGTGATGCTTTTTGAGACAATTCTAGCACAACTTCACTCTTTCACAATCCCATTTGGTCCTCTGGTTTCACTCCTACTAAAAACTCGTTTGTCCCAAACATGTCGATAACTGCACAAACCCCTACCCAACCTACAATATTGGTAAGTGAAACACATGTTCCTCTTAATCTTTCTGCTCCTCCTACTGTAGCCACGGTAACTGCGGTCCCCAATGTGAGTGGAAAACATACAAATTCATTTGTTCCAATGTCTGGGGGGCAATTTCCTCCACCTTACATACCTCCTGCTTCTAGTGGAAGCTATCCACCCCCTCCTCCCATATTGGGGGCAAGTCAACCTATTGGTGTTATTTCTAACCCAGGTGGAACGCCAATTCCACCTGCATCAAAGAACATCATAGGGACCCCTTTACAAGGTCATCAAGTTCCTTTGACTCAACCTTCCTAACAACAGCCTTATACTCCTATAGGCTCTCAACATCTCCAAACTCCTTATCAGCAGGCAGGTCCTCAAATGCAGTATGGTCCTAAAATGCAATATGCTTATAAGACTAGTAATGCACCTCTACGGCCACATATCACAGCAGGGACCCTACCCACAACCATAGCTATAGGTTTCCTACCTGCAACCACAACCGCAGGTTTCATACCCGCAACCACAGCTGCATGTGTCTTACCCGCAGTTGCAGCCACATCCTACCAATCCCAATAAGGACCTTACCAACAACCATGCCAACAAGTTTCTATTCAACCCCAACAACGACTTTACTCACAACTGCAACAACAGATTTTCATCCAATCCAAACAGTGACCTTACCAACAGCCATTGCTACAGTTGCAATAGATTTTCTACCAATCCAAATAGTGACCTTACCAACAACCATTGCTACATTCGCAATAGATGCAACAGGGGCGTTACTAAAAGCAGTATGGTCATTTTGTTTTGCAAACTCCATATGTCCAATATGGTCACCAAACTCAGTATAGTCAACCTCTTTATGGTCAACCTCCTTAGAGTCAACCTCCATATGGTCAACCTCCTTATGGTCAACTTCCTTATGGAAAAAACCCACCACAGTGGGGGCAAACCCAAACTCAGCAAGGTTGGAATACTTAGTTTGGTACATACCAGAGACCCTATACCCCATACAATCTACAACTGCCATTTTTGGAAATGTTGGCATTACCGAATGTGTCAAGGCTTATGAACGACCTGATCCTTTACTCACTATATTGGCCTCTGAAAGCAACTTAAATACCTAGTGATTACCCCAAATTTGAAGGTAAATTTGGAGACGACCCCCAAGTGCACGTTATGACTTACCACCTTTGGTGTTCCTCTAACTCTTGGGTTGATGATTCTTTCTGATTACGTCTTTTCCATCACACTTTAACGGGCGTTTCCACTAAATGGTACATCGAGATCCCTCATGGTGCTTTCCAAGATTTCAATACTTTTTCCATGGATTTCCTCACCCATTTCCAATTGCCTATCCGGTATGAGACTGGAACCCATCTCTTAACGTCTTTGCAACAAACGACTTCTACTCACATCTCTGATCATATCCATGAATGGAGGCGTAGGCGTCATCTCATCAAATTCGATATCCCAGATCAAATTTTGATTGAATGGTTCACTAAATCATTCATCCCTCCTATTTCTAAAGACATAGCCATGGGTGGTTGTGTGACTGAGGAACAAGCCATCGCCCGTGCCCAGTATTTGGATTTGGTTTATTCACAATCTGGCACATTATATGAACTCTTACCTGGTGCCCAATGACCTTCGATTGGCCTTGCATCTTCCAAACCCATAGATTCACCACCTATTGATGGCATCATTGGATCTGTGGCTCAATGGTCTAGTAGTACTCTGGCTACTTCTTCGAAACCTAAATCTACTCCAGCCGCTGCAACTTCCAATACTATTGATAATCCTAAGAATCCTAGTAAAGCCTCAAAGGTAAATGTTGTCCTATCTACCACAGTAGATAAATCCTTGAAAGGAAAGAAGAAGGGTAAAGGAAAATGTAAACAAGGTACCCCTAAACAGGATTCCAAAAAACTGTTAGCTGATGACACACCCAAATGAAATCCTAAATATCATTTCCTTATTTGTGATGAACATAATTACACTAAGGATTTCCCCCAACATGCTGAAGTAAGTCATCTTCTAAAAGTCACTACAGGGATGCTAGAAATGCTGAAGGAACCTTTCACATCTTAGCAGACTAACCCCACGTTCAAACCTATGGAAGCTCTCAAGTGTTCATGATTGGCTTAGATCAGTTTTTTGTAGCCATGAGGTCAAAAGATTATATGCCTCCTGATAAACCTGTGGTGGATAAAGATACCACTGATGTACCCTCTTCCACCACTTTACCTAGTTTTGGTCCTATCGATATTGGTAAACCAAGCACCGATTCCATAATCTGACCACCCCCTAAAGGTGTTCTTCAGAAATCTTCCTATAATCTAAATGCACGAGCTTCCCAACACTACATTATTGTAGAAGACTTGGCTCAAGCACCCTCACTGATGTTAGACTTGGAAGTCCTTTAGATGTGTCCATCACAATGAAAGGCTATGCTATCCTCTATTGGAGGAATTGATCCCGCAGATTCCAGTTTGATTACTTTTGATCTTGAAAACCCTGTTCCTTTTGGCTTCCGCAGTTGCATCTACAACTCATGATCAATTGAGATTTTTTCTAGACTCGTATCTAAAAACTCCTTAGCTTGGTTCTTCTGATTCTGAAGATCCTTTGAATGAGACATTCCTTACTGACGAAAGCATCGCTGAAGTCTTGTCTCTTGAAGAAACCCCTTGGAATGATATTCATCATCGTTCCTCTTTTCTTCCTAGCCTTGGATCAATTCCTACTTGTCTAGGTACTTTACTTCCCCTAAAATGACTACTCTGTTTTAGACACTTATCTTGGTTCATGAGGTGTTTTTTGAAGGTAATTTAGGGAACACTTTAGCAACCATGCCCATTGACATCTCGGTTAAACTTGGGATTGTCGATAACATTCACATAGGGGCTTCTTGTTCTCCTGATGAGATTAAAGATTACACAACCCTATTCAAAGAATTCCGTGATGTCTTCGCCTGGTCTTACGAAGAGATGCTTGGCATCAATCCTACTATTTTGGTGCATGATATCCCCACATATATGGATCTGAAACCTGTATGACAACGTCTTCATCTAGTGCCCCCAAGGAAGGCAGCTGCCATTAAGGGTGAAGTTGAAAAACTTCTCAAAGTTGGATTTATTTACCCTATACCACTCAGAGATTGGGTTTTCAATATCGTTCTGGTAACTAAAAAACAGGAAACCGTACGAGTATATGTTTACGATTGAGATATTAATCAAGCCTATCCTAAGGATAATTACCCTACTCCCTTTATCGACCAGATTATTGACAAATGTGTGGGGAGTGAAATTTTCTCCTTTATGGATGGATTCTCTAGATATAATCAGATTAATATCCTTCCTGCTGATCAACACAAGACTTCCTTTATCTATCCTTGGGGGAATTTCACCTACAAAAAGCTTCCAGTGGGCCATATATTATTCTTTCCATGATGTCAAAAATATTGTTCAGCCATATCTTGACAATTTACCCGTGCATTTGCTTAAATATCAAGACCATCTAGCTCACCTTCTGGTGATTTTTCTTCACTGTCGACACTACAATATCTGATTGAATCCTCATAAGTGTGTTTTTTGCATTGAATCTAGTTGTCTCTTAGGATTCGTAGTCTCCAAAGAAGGCATCTGCATTGATCCTCTCAAGGTGGAGGCCATTGTCAATTTTCCACCTCCATCTTCCTTACATCAACTTCAGAGTTTGCAAGGAAAGGAAAACTTTCTTCGTTGTTTCGTCCCAAATTATGCCAAGATTGCCAAGGGTTTTACTCACCTTCTGAAGAAAGGAGTCCCATTCATTTGGGATGACATTGCTCAGAAGTCCTTTGATGCTTTAAAGGCCACACTCATTAGTGCACCTTTGTTGCATCCTCCGAATTACCATCGTGATTATCTCTTGTACTTGGCCGCCATTAACAATACCATTGGTATGGTGTTGGTTCAAGATGATGAGGATGGAAATGAACATGTTATATACTGCTTGATTCATAACCTTTTTTATGCTGAGACTTGATATGCTTATGTAGAAAAGTTGACATCGGTAGCAGTTCATGTTGTCCTACATTTTCGTCAATATATTAGCTTATGCAAAACTGTAGTGATACATGATTGCAATCCCATGACCTATATTTTGTCTCGTCAGTTTCTTGGGAGAAAATACTCCAATTGGATTGTCACCCTGCAGGATTTTGACTTAGTTTTCACTAAAGCTAAGTCAAATAAATTACCTTTTTTACTGAATTAATTTGTGACCTTCCCTCTGCAAACATGACTGCTTTATCTAATGAGATGATTCCTGATGAATCTCTCTTCCTTATTAACACCCACGATCCATGGTATGGAGATATCATCATATATCTCCAAATTCATACCTTTCGATCAAAGTTATCTCACTCTGAGTGGCACCAAATCTGGTACTAGTCCCAACCCTATCGCATTATTGGGGATACCTTATACTGCCTTGGTGTGGATTCAGTACTTGGATGATGTTTGACACATGAGGAAGCTGAGAAAGCCTTGAATGACTGCCACTCTAGAGCCTGTGGCAGTCATATGTTAGGATATGCCACTGCTCAAAATATCCTATGTGTTGGTTATTTTTGGCCCTCTATTTTCAAAGATTTCATTCTTGCAGTCCAAAAGTGTCATGCTTACCATATCTACAACTGGAAACAATTAACTCCACCTTCTCCTTTACACCTAGTTATCACCATTGGCCCATTTTCTAAATGGGGCATTGATTTTATGACTTGTAACCCTCACTTGCTTGGGTGGCATGGATACATCATCGTAGCTATAGATTATTTAAAAAAATGGGCTGAGGCAATGCTTGCCTACAACGCTGACAGTGAAACTGCAGCTTTGTTTCTATTCAACCATGTCATCTTGGTTTGGTGTACTGCAAGCCATAGTCACCAACCATGGCTCTCATATTCGAAATCACATGATGAAAAAACTCACTTCTTAGTTGGGCTTACGTCACAATAGCTCGACTCTATATTATCCACATGCCAATGGCCAAGTTGAAGTTGTTAACAAATTTTTGGTTACAATGCTTCAACGAACCATTGGGATGCACAAAAAGAACTGACATCTCATGCTTTTTTGACATTATGGGAATATCAAACCACAGCCAAAATAATGACTGGATTTAGACCTTTTCAATTGGTTTATGGTCTGGAATCCACCCTACCTATTGAATGCAAAATCCCATCTTTAAAACTAGTTGTTGAATTACTCCCTGGTACTTCACCTGAGGAAGAATGGTTACTTTATTTAAAACATCTTGACGAGACTCGTCAAATTGCCACATTGGTAACTGAGTCTCAGAAAAAAATGATTTAAAATTCAGTATGACAAAACTGTGACCCCTTGTGCATATGCAGAAGGTGACTTAGTCCTATTATATGATCAAGCTAATGACAAATTAGGGATCGAGAAGTTCGAACCTATGTGGCATGGACCATATATCATTAAAAATGTATTACAAAAGGCTGCATATGAGTTAGTTGACTATGATGGAAATCAAGTGTCGGAGCTTTGTAATGGGCTCTACCTCAAAAATGTTATGCCTAGATTTTGCATAGATACTTTATACATTAGCATGTATTTCATTAGTGTGCAATTTCTAGTGTGAATGTTTGCATTTTTCCAACATGTTTTCCCTGCTTACCGCGTGTTCCACTTGGTTTGCAGATGTCAACAAACCTTCTTCCTCATGATGGTTTTGCTGACGTCGCTTGTCGTAGTACACAAAATATCTCTTCCAGGGCATATATCTAGGTCATACAACTAACAATATTATCGAAAATAGTTCAGTTAACGAACTATTATTGGAAGCTATTGCTCTTGGTATTAGGGCATTAGTTGTTAAACTTGACTCACAACTCATTGTATTATAGTTAAATGGGCATTATTCCATCAGAAACCCTAATATTTTAAGGATGTACTTACATGTTCATCTCTTGGAAAGAAATTTTGATTACATTACCTATCAACATATTCCAAGATATCTAAATACATTAACAGACACATTGGAAAATCATGTTTTAGATAGACATTTGTGACGCATGTAAAAAGAAAACCATCACATAGTAGGAACAATAGATACAACAGGTAAAACATGTATGTATATATATATATATATATATATATATATATATATATATATATATATATATATATATATATATCTATATATATATATATATATATATATATATATATATATAGGGTTTCCAAAATGTTTGTTACATCAAAAAATCAAAATTTGTGTTCTGAGACACATGGCTTCTCGAGCCTACATAAGTGCAGAAAATGAAAACTAGAGATATGGCTATCTGCTGACATGGTGCTCATGGTAGCACAAAACAACTTTGATAACTCGGTTCAATAACCGATGTAGTCTGGCTGATACCCCTATGGTATGCCTTTGATATCACAGTGGCACCTCATCAATAGTCGCATACTCTGGAATGCCTCTTGTCAAGGCTTCCAGGTTGTGTTCCACCTCTACTATGGGATCAACTCCCTCCTCATAGGGTGCATCCTCAATCTGTCGTGCCACCCTCCTAGCTATCAGAGAAACCCCTGGAGGTCTCTCTGGTCCAACATCTGCAAAAATCATAAGTCTAAATCTCAGTTCACATAAAACAAAAACATCAAAAAACTTAAAAAAAATTAAAAAATAGTTTTTTACCTGAATCAATCCACTGTGTGCCAGGTGGAAGTGGGAGGTCAGGATCTCCCCAAAAATCTATATCGGCATAAGCCCAATCATCTACCATGATGAGTTGTTTTTGCATCCATCCAAATAACGTTGGGGGAAAAAGATCTGTTGACTAGCTCCATGCCGAGGCATCAACTTACGCCACCTCAACAGTCATGTATCCCTGGGTCCTGGAGCCTCTACCTCTACCCACTGATACCTGAATAATGGTACATGATCTAGGGAGAACATCACCAATATAAACCGATAGCCAAATTGTTTCAATCTTCTCATCTTGCATTTAGTGAGTTGGTCTTTCATGTTGACCAACAACCCTTCACACCAATTAAATACTGTGGGAATAAGACAATCTATTGCATATTGGAAGTGAGACTTGGTTGCTTCGTGCAGGGCCTGAGCTCCAGCTATTCAAGCCATGGTATGAAGAATCGTTCTCAATGGGATATTTGTGATATTTTTTATATCTATTTTCCCACTCTTTGTTTTTCAAGAGCCTGGGCAATGTCTCACTATCAACATATATGTACTCTCTCCCCCGTATGAGAACCAAAAACTAAATTTGTTGTCCCCTTCTGGACAAACCTGTGATGAAATAGATGTCTGCAATATCTATCTCAATTTCTTGGTCTCCTATGATAAACAGTTGGCAGTCTACATCCCACCATCCAACCAAATGTTGCAGTAGTTCCATCTGGGTCCTAATCCCAGGGATATGGAAGAATTTGAGTAGTCCACATGCCCAAAGAGCCTCTATGCAATTTGGATCTTGGGCTTCTTCATGGTATTTTGCTTCATGACCTCTTTCCTTCCATTCAATCACCATTTTTTCAGTAAATAACCTATGAAACATCCATAAATAGAGTTTTTATTAGCTTCTATGGAAGAAAATATTAAAAAACATCATTAATATTGGATAACTTTTGAAACATTTTATGTCACTGCACCAGTGCGACTGTTTACAATTTTTTTCGTGATTCTAGCATGAGGGCACCATTGAGCTTAGGGAGAGCAGCATGGGTATGATGGGTAAAACCCACGTTGATCACCCTCGAAAGAAAAAAATAAAAATAAAAACTTGATCCCTCCTTACCACCTACTCTATGGATGAAATCACTTAAAAACACAATAAAAATGCAAAGGAAGGACAAATCTCTTACCTACAACAAATGGATTTTTAAATGGTGTCATGGATTGGTCGTACTCCTTGCGTGAAGATCAAGGAAATTTGGGGTAAGAAGTCTCTCCAAATTACCAAATGTTAAATGGTACATTTGTTTTTACTTTTTAAGTGTATTTAAGTTTTTTGAAATATCTTTACCATTTGAGGCACATTTTTTCTTATATTTTAATATTTTTCTTGAAACGGGTAACATGTGTTCACTTGTGTAGCGACAGGTCATGGATAAATGGTGACAGTGATTGATTTTGACTGAACTAGTGAGTTTTATTTTATCACTTTTTTGGACTCGTAAAAAAAAATGAAAAAGGAACCCCCTTGGAGTCATCTTTCATCTCTTTTTTTACTCTCGAAATATGAAAAGATTGTCAAGTACTTGTCATTTTGAACTCGTTAAAGTAAATGAAATGACGTCTATGCAATATAAGTTTAACCCTTTTCCAGACTGAGATAGACTATTGTACGAAAAAGGAATACTTTGGTCACACGTGGCTAAGAGGTTCTCTTGAATATTGTTTTCTAACTATTTGGATTCGAGAGACAATCTACGAAAAGGGGCCTTTGGAGTTTCCTTTTTCCCCCTTTTTCAAACTCTCTAAACATGAAAAAGATATTGATTTACCCGTCCATCGGACCTGTAAAACTTAAACAACCCAAGACTTGTCACCATGACGAGATCGAGTTACTCCTTCCTATGGCTTGTTAAACTTATTAGGATGGATTCATCCAAAGGATGAACTTATATGATGAGCATATGATATCCTCTTCAAGCTTGGAAAAGAAATAATGCGGTACTAAGGAACTAAATAGTTCCTGTATTTTGTATAACGACAGCATGTCACTCTTGAACATGACACTTATCTGCTGCTTGTGTAGACTTGGTTATCCTCACTTCATCACTTGCCTTCATGGGTTTTGGGAATCCATTTGCCTCTCATCTAATTATATCCTCTTGTCATCATGACCTTTGATCCTATATTGAGTTACATAATGCCAAACTTTGGAGTTGTGTCGTCGATATGTTAAAGAGAATTCCCATATGAAATTTTAAACTCTTGTACCCTATTTGACTTTTTTACAACAATCCTGAATTACTCTTACCTACTCTGCTACATCTTTCTGTTTCGTGTCGATGATGTGGGAAACATTATGGCCTTCCTTCGACGGATCACTTCTTATTGACTTTAGCTTGTTATCCAGGAAATGATCTAGAAACTCCCTTTCAGTACCTTGGAGCTTGAATGCCTCAATGGTAGGTTCTTCGCATTCGACGATAGGTTCACACCACTTGCCTTTGATTGAATGATTCTGCTGATGTCCAACTTCATATTCATTGTTCACAATAATGGATTGTGCTAGTGTACCTTGAGAACCATTGTCATTTTTAGTGGTTTCTCTCATACTTGTTAATGGTTTCCATAATTGACCGGTAATTAGGTGGTTTTCTGCCATGTTTGACTCTGACACGTCTATTCACATGGTAGGATTCGTACTTTAGTTGGATCGAGACAGAGATGAAGACCTTGGGTTTCATCTAATAAATCCAGGTTGCATGGAGTTATTATCTATTCATGATTGTACACATGATTCCTTCTATACAGATGGTTGTGTCCATGTCATGGGTCCATACATATGATCCCTTCTATTTGGATGGCTTCATCCATGCCGTGGATCCATACACATGATCCCTTCTATTCGGTGGTTGCATCCATGTCATGGATTCATGTATGGTTAGATGCTTATTAAAATATGTATTATTAGGCATATTTACATCAGAGATGTCAGATATATTGTATCATGCTTGATTTGTAGGTCTCCTAACAGTGTTTCTTCGGGTCCTTTCCTTGACTTGTAAAGCATTTCAACCATCACTCCCTGTTCTGCCTTCATGCTTTAAGGGGCATCTGTTACCCAATGTTTTGTCACACTTCCCATCCCGTATCCTAAAGCATCAAATTTACATTTTTTTAGTGTATTCAACATGAAACATATGCAAAAGCATCCCTGAAGAAGAGAATAATGGTTTCCCTGAGAGAGTTCTGAAGAAGTTTTCCTAGGAACCTATTTTTTACCATCAACGCTTTTTGCACCACTGGTGACCTATTTTGGTGGCTTGTTACAACATATTTACCTAGTGCTATCAGTGCAACTTTTTATAGGAAAACCCATGCTGAACCTCTTCTGGCAATTTTTCCTAAATTGGAGGAGAAGCTTCTCTTACTAGAAGCCTTGAGAACGGTGAGTTGGTTACAGGTGAATAAATATTAGAGCAAGATATCCCATTATTGGTCCTTGATCCTACTCTCATGGATCTTCCTCTTGAGTTTTGGAACCTCTCCCTCCTTTTATGGATCCTTAACTCCCTCTCCTATAAATGAAATCCCTACTATCCACAACTGGTTGGCTATTACTTGGTTTCCCTCCTATGCTGAAACTATGCCTAAATGCTTCCCATTTTTCTAAGGATAAAGGAGTGCTTGAAGGTCTTGGCTAGGACTTGGAAACTCATCCAAAGGAGGCTTCTAACATCAAGGCTTAAGTGGTTGTATGCTTCCCTTACTTTCTATTAATAATACATTATGTGTTTTCTTTCCATAAGTGTGTAAATCATTACTCATTTAGTGTGATACTCCTTGATATGTCACATAGTTTATGTTAGAATGAATTATGCTATGTATGCCTTTGTCGTCTTTGTTTGATATTCCTTATAGGTATTCATCCACAATGGTGTAGAGAGGATTGAACTTGGAAGCGATAAGATCGAGAACGACATCAACGAGTGTTAGCATCAAAGTGAGGTAGGTCATCTATCTTCCTTTGTATTTTTTGATATAAACTAGGAAAGTTTGCACATATTTGTCTAGTTTATTGCTATATCCTCCCATAGGACTAGAGGGATCATTTTTGTATACGGAAAGGATTGCCTACAAAAAATAATGGCGACTTCACTGTGGAGCCTATATCCCTTTCAACCTCCTTTTTGTGTTTGGTCTATTTGATTAGTTTGGCACACCACTTAGTGATTTTTCTTTTAGATTCTGTATGGGTCTGCATTTTGAGTAGTTAGTCCTTTAGAGTGTTAATTCTGGACTTCTCTTTGAAATTATTTTTATTTTTCCAAGTATTTCTCATCCAACGCATTTTATCCTAGAAAAGTTTCATTAACAGCGTGGTTTTTCAATAACAATAGTGTTGAAAGCCCTGTCAACACGGGTTTTGACTGTCACAGTGGCGCTGATACCTGAAACTTGAGAAATTTTAGGGTTTCTGTCAAAAAGGTCTAGTGTGTCTTGACCTCTGAGGTATCATCCTGCTCTGTGTGCTTTGGATTTTTCAATATTTTGGTTGATTTCTTGTTAATTTGCAAAATCCATCCCATTGCTTTTAAGTAGTGGAAGTGAAGTCTGGTTGAGTCCTTAGGGTTTTAGGTCAATTGGATTTACTGCTTGCTGCTTGTTTGTGTGAAAGGAGTACTGATTTTTCTGTTGATTAAGAATTATTTTTTCTTTTGGAAATCATAAATAAACAACATTTGCATTTGTTTTAGCTTTTATCTCAAGAGTTACTTTTCGGAATTGCATTAGGTTAAATTGCATTGAAAAGTCATTTTTTGGATTATAATTGAGCATAGATCACATTGCTTGATTCTGAAAGCTGAAAGAAGTGAATTCTCATTCATTCAAAAATAAGAGTGAAAATATTCATGTAGGTGCATTTGAATTGAATTTCATTTTACTTCGATGAGTGCATTGAAAATAAAAGTGCTCAATTCATGTAGTTGCATGTTAACGAATTAAATCTCATTTTACTTTTGTTGGGTGCATTAAAATAGTGAAAGTGAAAGCTCTAGTTAGGATAATTTTTTTGTTGCATACTTTATTGTTGTATCAGTGTGTGAACCTCTTCCCTATGTTAGATAACTTTCATTGAATTGAAAATAATCATTTTTTCATGCTAGTTGCATCATAGGTGTTTAGGTGACATCGATCTTTAAGCCTTAAAACCGAAACTTAATTAAAGATCAACTTTAAATTTACCTCAATTAACCTAAGGAGAATTTGTCATTAATGAAAAAAATTTAGAGGTCTAGGCTAGAGACATGTTCTGGCGTCATTAAATGTAGGAGCTTTCGTTATTTTCCATCGTTGTATCACATGGGTTAAATTTTGTTCTACGTATGGAAGTGCATAGGACAGTTCTCGAGTACTTTCGAGTATATCGGAAGCGCTCCGTGCATGACAAGTATAAAGGAATGCTCTCATCGAATGGTTACACATTACACAACACTACTATAGACTGCACTCCCACGTACCATCGCGTATATATTGGGAGCCCCCTATAGGTTGCTATCCAGCCACAGGCAACCGAGTATGTCGCCTTGTATACCATGATACACCAAACACATCATTCGGGGAGATTAGTTGTCGTATGTTAAGTCCTCGGTTCTGCCAAGGTGTATATTGTAGTTCATTGTTATGCAACCAGCTCACAAAATATAAGAAGATTTAGATCAACGAATTCAAAATAAGCCTTTTCGAGGGGGCAACCTCCTTTACATTACACCAATTAATGATTCTTGGATGATTCAAATGACAAAACCTCCTTTCTATATATAGGAGTCTAAGGGGTCACAATATAATTAGATCCGACATTACAATAATAATGTAAGGGCACAACAATAATAATATTGGGCTTCTATGTGGCACAATAATAACAATATGGGGACAACATGGGGCACAAAAATAACAATAAAGGGTTACAATGACAATAATAATGGGGGAATCACTAGTATTATAGGGACCTAGCATGCCCCTCTCCTTCAAAAATTTTTTGTTCTCAATGCTTGAGTAGTTCTAGATGATTTTGTATAAAATTCTTGTCCTCCCATGTGGAATATTCAGTGGGTAAGTTCTTCCACTTGATGAGATACTCTGAAGTTGATCAATTTCATAGCTGTCAAGTTCTTGTTTCTAAGATTACTTCAGGTACCATTATGATTTTTCCTTCCTCGTCAAGTTTTGGCAATATTGTTTGAATTGGGATCTTGTCACCTATAACCTTCTTTAAGCATGAAACATGGAAAACTGGGTGCACTTGGGAAGATGTAGGAAGCTCCAATTTGTATGCCATAATACCAATCTTTTGCAACACCTTATATGGACCATAATAGTTTGGTGATAATTTATTATCCTTCTTATCTTGCTTTAGGGGCATTTGTTTGTATAGTTGTAGTCGTAGAAATACCCAATCACCTACATCAAAACTTTTTTTTCTGTGATGTTGATCTTCCTTTTGTTTCATTCTATTCTTCGCCAAAGTGATGTTATCCTTTAAGAGTTGGAGAACTTGTTGTTGATGCTCAATGTGATCTTCCACTACTTGAACCTTAGAATTTTCTCTTAAAGATGTTGTGATATACGATGGATGATATCCATAAAGTCCCTTAAATGGGGTCATTTTTGTTGTAGTATGGAAGGAAGTGTTATACCAACATTCAGCCAGAGGTGACCACTTGACCCATTATGTTTGTTTATCTGATACAAAGCAACGAAGATATCCTTCCAAACATTTGTTCACTATCTCAGTTTTCTCATCAGATTGATGATGATAAGATGAGCTATCAACTAACTAAGTACCCAGACAAGAAAACAATTCAGCCCAAAAATTTCCAGTGAAAATGGGATCTCTGTCACTTACAATAATCTTTGGGTTTCCATGTAACTTTTGAATTGTTTCCATAAATTCAGTAGCAGCTGTACTGGATTTAAATGGATGAGGTAATGCAAAAAAGAGTGCATACTTTGTAAGTCTATCAACTACCACCATGATGACACCCATTCCTTCAAACATGCGTAAACCTATTATCAAATCCATTTAAACCTCCTCCCAATGTTGACTTGGAATGGATAAAGGTTGTAACACACCTAGGGTCTTAATTATCTCAAATTTATTTTGTTGGCAAGCCAACATTCCACCACAAACTTTCGAATATCAGATTTAAGGCCATCCCAAAAAAATTCCTTCTTAACCCTATGGTAAGTTTTTAAAAATCCTAAGTGCCCTCTTGAGGGAGAGGTGTGCAATTCCAGAAGAATATTTTGTTTGAGTTGGGAATTCTTACAGAGGTATATTTTCTAGCTAGATGTATCACATGTACTGGGATATTGCTGCAACTTTTGAATGTGTGCCCACACTTCTTCGTCATTCTTCTATTCCTCCCTTGCTTCATTTATTCAATCTGGTTGGATGATAGAAATGGCACAAAGTAATGCTTTCACCTCCTCATCCTTTCTTGAGAGTGCATCTGCAACAACATTTTGCTTCCTTTTTTTGTAGATGATTTCAAAGTCATAACCCAACATCTTTGTGACCCATTTTTTCTTCTCTTCTGAAGATAATCTTTGTTCTAAAAAAGTGTTTAAGCCTATCATGATCTGTGTTTACCTTGAAGTGTCTTCCCATTAGGTAAGGTCACCATTTCTTAAGTGCATGTAGTATTGCCAACATTTCCTTCTCATAAATAGCTTTGTGTAGATACTTTCCTTTGATTGGACGATTTTAAAAAACAATGGGTCTTCCTTCTTGCATTAAAACAACACCAATTCCATTTCCTAAGGCATCACATTCCACAATAATAGTTTTTGTGAATTCTAGCGTAACTAAGGCCAGTGCTTGGCACATTGCCTCTTTAAGATGTTCAAAGGCCTTCATTGCTTTTGCAGTCCAAGAAAATGCATCTTTCTTTAGTAATGTTGTTAGAGGTGCTGCTATTTTCCCATCATTCTTAACAAACTTGTGATAATACCCTCTCAACCTAAGAAATCCTCGCAGATGCTTTATGGATGTGGGGATTTTCCATTTCTTAATGGCTTTAATTTTTCTAGGGTCTACCTTAACACCTTCATGAGATACAATATGACCCAGATATTCCACCTCCTGTACTCCAAAGAAGCATTTGGAGGTTTTTGCATATAATTGTTTCTCCTCCAATAGTTTGAGCACCCTATCAACATGTTGAACATGATCCTTCCAAGACTTGTTGTTGATTAGTATATCATCAAAAACTACTAACACAAATTTTCTAAGAAATGGTTTGAAAATGGAATTCATCAAACCTTGAAATGTAGAAGGTGCATTGGTAAGGCCAAAAGGCATGACCAAAAATTCATAAGACCCTCATGAGTTCTAAATGATGTTTTCGGAATGTCTACAACCTTCATTCTGATTTGATGATATCCTGAATGAAGATCCAACTTGGTGAAGTAAATTTATCCATGTAATTCATCCAATAATTCATCAATGACGGGAATGGGAAATTTATCTTTAATAGTGAGCTTGTTGATCTCTCTATAATCTGGACACATGCACCGTGATCCATCCTTCTTGTGCACCAATACTACTGGAGGAGAGAAATAACTTTGACTAGGTTGAATTATACCAGCCTCTAACATTTTTGTAACCATATGTTCAATTTCACTCTTTTGGGAATAGGGATATTTGTAAAGCCTGATGTTTGGAGGAACACTTCTTGGATTCAAATGAATAGCATGATCATGATCACGAATAGGTGGGAGGCCTTTCAGAGTCTCAAACACCTTGGAATGATTGTCCAAGACTTTTTGGAGATCTAGAGAAATAGATTATTTCAATGTGGGAACCTCCAGTGAACATAATTTTGCAATTACACCTCGCTGTTCTTTCTTTAGAAGTTTTTTCATGCCGTTAGAGCTGATTATCTTTCTTGGTTTTCTTGCAATACCCATTAATTAAACTCCTTTCCTTCCGGAAAAAAAAATTCAAGAAAAGTTATTGAAAATAAAAATCTATCATACCCAAATATTGTAGCCATTGGACTCCTAGTACAACGTCAACACCACCCATTGGAATAGAAAGCATTAGACTATTCAATACATATTCTCCCATGGATAGCTTGATATTATGGTAGATTCCAGAGCAATTTGTGGTTCCTCCATTTGCAACCATCACTTGACACTTTGGTGCTAGATATAGGAAGAAATTCAATTCCTTGGTTATCTTACACTGAATAAAATTATGGGTGCTACCCGAATCAATGAACATTATTACCTTTTTGTTTTTGATATGTCCTTCTATATTGAGAGTTTGAGGAGTGGTAATTCTTGCCAATGCATTACAAGATATGGTCAGATTCATTTTTTCTTTCTCTAGGGTTGATTCCTGCTGTATATCTTCTTCCTTCGACGTTTCTTGTTCCTTTTCTTCTTCCTCTTCACAATCTATGTAAAATAATTTCTTCTCAACACACTTATGACCTTTAGTGTATTTTATATCACAACTATAACAAATTCCTTTTTCTATTTTTTCTTCCAATTTTTGTGGTGTCAACCTTGTAGGTTGTGGAAGGCTAGGGGAATCAACACTTCCATCTTTATAGTTGTGAGTGGTAGGCTTCCTTGTTGCCATAATTTTTCTTTCAATTTTTCTTGCCAACCTGAATTCCTTCTCCAATGAATCAGGTTCCCAAAGGTGAACCTCATGTTGGATGTTATCCTTTAAAGTTCCTATGAACACATTAATCATATGCTCCTCTAAAATATCATTTACCCTTATATTCAATTTTTGGAAGTCCTCAATGTGCTCCACCATTGAACCCTTTTTTTGAGATCTATCAATTCGCTAAAGAAGGTGTTTCTCTTTGTATCCTCATAATTTGTTTACGAGAGCAAAGCCATCGATACCATACAAACTGATTGGGTTCCAAATATAAAGTTGCAATGCTTACCTTTTGTGTGTTTTTCAAATTATGTAGATCAAAATATTGTTCCATCTGTAGTATCCATGTTATGGGTCCTTGCCATCAAAATTCCTCATATCGATATTTGGAAAGTGGTAGGTCTTCGTTCCAACATTAGAGTCTATGAAATCATGATTAACATTTCTTTTGTTCTCATCATGAGTTTCCTCTATTACCTTTTCGCTATTAGGAAGTATTTCTTGTAGCAACTTTTATTTCTTCAAATATTCAATGTTGTCTTTCTTCAAATCATGATTAACATTTCTTTTGTTCTCATCATGAGTTTCCTCTACTACCTTTTCGCCATTAGGAAGCCTTTCTTGTAGAAACTTTGTCAAACCATCCTTCCAACCTTCCATGTCTTTCTTCAAATCTTCAATGTTGCCTTTCAATTTTGCTTCTATACCATTGATGTCATTCTTCAAACCATCCATCTTAGCTTCTGTTACTTTTTGTGAGAATGAAATTTGTTGCACTTGGTCTTGTAATTTTGATATATCATGTTGCATTTCTTCCTCTTCTTCATGTGTCATAGTAGAGCTTTCGGGTTGCTTACTATGTGTTTCCATTTTCTTTCTTTGGGGCATCAACTAATGATAATTTTCTTCACTATGACCTTTTAATCACTTCAAACTATTTTTTCAAACAAAACTTATGTAAAATTTAAAAAAGACTACACACCTTTTTTTCTTTGTAGGAGCTCGATATTGAATCTATTGTATCTCTGTAATTTCGGATTTCCAAGGTCTGAAAATTTGTTCTATGGTAGCCCTCTACATCCTCTTTCCAACTCCACAAGTCTGATCAAGATTGGATTTTCCAAGAAGGAGTTATGCCCAACTTCCCATAATGATCAGATTATAGACTAGTTCAGTAGAGTGAACTTGTACGAAGTGACACATATCACTATTTCGACCTTGGGCCCTAAAAACGATATTCGACAAACTACAATCCATCCTCTTTCTATCACTTGTTACGAAATTTTAATCCAATTCTCAGAGAGAAAGTTATGATTATTTTCCCAAGGTCACCTGTTTGAGATGGAATTCAAGATCCTGCAAAAACCTTGTTTGAAGTAGCGAAACCCTAGAATCCAAAGCTCTGATTCCAAATGTTATGGAACCAACTCACAAAATAGAAGAAGAGATAGATCAACGACTTCAAAACAAGCCTTTTTGAGGGGGAAACCTCCTTTACATTACACAAATTAATAGTTCTTTGATGATTCAAATGACAAAACCTCCTTTCTATATATAGGAGTCTAAGGGGTCCCAATATAATCAAAGTCAACATAACAATAAAAATGTAAGGGCACAACGATAACAATATTGGGCTTCTATGGGGCATAATAATAATAATATGGGGACAACAATAACAATAAGGGGATACAATGACAATAATAATGGGGGAATCACTAGTATTATAGGGACCTAACATTCATGGTTTCTTGGTAAACCCTCATGCCTAGTTTTACCCCTTTTTTATTTATTTCTTTTTTGATAATAAAATCAATCGAACATGGAATCACTAATCACCCGTGAAACGAAAACCTCCTTTTGTCCTCAAACATTAATGGTTAATTGTAAAATTGGATTTAAGCCCAAATAATTCACCAACACACATTTCAAATTCATTTTCTGAAAAGACACCGTGGCAGAACCACCAAGAATTTGAAACAAGACCCCAAATATCTATGGAAATACTAATGAGCCAGATTCACCTAGAGTTGTTATTTCTAATATTGTTGAGAATGAATCCCTTGAAAACCAAGGGTTTGAACTTGGTCTTGTCCTAAGAATCCAACCCCTTGCTTCTTGACCACCTCCAGAGTTGGTAGGCTCATCCCAGGACTCTCCTCCGGCTAGTCCTTAACCTATTTTAGATTTCTTTCTTTTTCCTCCTAATCCACTCTTTGAATCAAATTCTCCTGTGTATTTATCACCTCCACATCCATATAGTCTGTTTGATACTCCCAACGTACCTCTGATTCCTTCTCCTAGAACGACTCGGGTTCCCAACTGAGAGTTGTTCCCAATCATGGCAACAAAAGGTGATAATCCACCTGTAGGGTCAACACCCCAAGGTATTCCAATGGAAACTTCTGGAACTCACATTCCCAATACGGAGATTGATCCTTTGTCACTTCTTCCTCCTGAAGGCTTTCCTTATGTTTCTACTCCCTACATGATGATGGGGCCAAGTACACCTCCTACTTATAGTACACCCTTGGTTCCACCGGTTATAACTCTCTCGACGATGCTTTTTTAGACAATTCTGGTGCAACTTCACTGTTTCACAATCCCATTTGGTCCTCTAGTGTCACTCCTACTACCATCTCGTTTGTCCCAAACATGTTGGTAACTGCACAAACCCCTACCCAACCTATAATGTTGGTAAGTGAAACACATGTTCCTCTTAATCTTTATGCTCCTCCTACTGTAGCCACGGTAACTGCGGTCCCCAATGTGAGTGGAACACATACCAATTCATCTATTCCACTATCTGGGAGGCAATTTCCTCCACCCTACATATCTCATGCTTCTAGTGGAAGCTATCCACCCCCTACTCCCATATCAGGAGAAAGTCAACCTATTTTTGTTGTTTCTAACCTAGGTGGAATGCAATTCCATTTGTATCAGGTAACATCATAGGGACCCCTTTACAAGGTCACCAAGTTCCTTTGACTCAACCTTCCTACCAATAGCCTTATACTCCTATAGGATCTCAACAACTCCAAACTCCTTATCAAAATGTAGGTCCTTAAATGCAGTATGGTCTTCAAATGCAATATGGTCCTCAAATGCAATATGGTCTTCAAATGTAATATGCGTATGGGACTGGTAATCTTCCTTTGCGGCCACAGATTCCTATTCAACCATAGTAGGGACCCTACCCATAGCCACAACTCCAAGTTTCCTACCCGTAGCCACAGCCGCAGGTTTCCTACCCGCAGTCATAGCCACAAGTGTCTCACCTATAGTCACAGCTGCAGGTTTCCTACCAATCCCAATAGGGACCTTACCAACAACCATGGAAACAATTTCCTATTCAACCCTAGCAGGGACCTTACTCATAGCTGCAAAAACATATTTCCTACCAATCCCAATAGGGACCTTACCAACAACCATTGCCACAGTTGCAGTAGATGCAATAGGGGCCTTGCTAACAACAGTATGGTCAGTTTGCTTTGCAAACTCCATATGTCTAATAGACTCAGTATAGTCAACCTCTTTATGGTCAACCTCCTTATAATCAACCTCCATATGGTAAAACTCCATATGGTCAACCTCCATATGGTCAACCTCCTTATGGTCAACCTCCTTATGGACAAAACCCACCACAGTGGGGGCAGACCCAAACTCAGCAAGGTTGGAATACTCATTTTGGTACATACTAGAGACCCTATACCCCATACAATCCACAACTGCCATTTTTGGCAACATTGGAATTACTAGATGTGTCAAGGCTTACGAATGACCCGATACTTCACTCACTATATTGGCCTCCGATACCAACTAAAATACCTAGTGATTGCCCCAAATTCGAAGGTAAATCTAGAGAAGACCCCCAAGCGCATGTTATGACTTACCACCTTTGGTGTTCCTCTAACTCTTGGGTTGACGATTCTATCTGATTACATCTTTTCCAACGCACTTTAACGAGCGTTTCTACTAACTGGTACATAGATCTCCCTCGTGGTGCTTTCCAAGATTTCAATACTTTGGACATGGCGTTCCTCAACCATTTCCAATTTCTTATCTGGTATGTGACTGGAACCCATCGCATAACATCTTTTCAAAAAACAACTTCTACTCACATCTTTGATCATATCCATGAATAGAGGCGTAGGCATCGTCTCATCAAATTTGATATCCTGAATCAACTTTTGACTGAATGGTTCACTAAATCATTTATCCCTCCTATTGCTAAAGACATAGCCATGGGTGGTTGTGTGACTGAGGAACAAGCCATTGCCTGTGCCCAGTATTTGGATTTGGTTTATTCACAATCTAGCACATTATATGAACTCTTACCTGGTGCCCAACGACCTTCGACTAGCCCTGCATCTTCCAAACCCACAGATTCACCACCTATCGATGGCATCATTAGATTTGTGGCTTAGTGGTCTAGTAGTACTTCGGCTACTTCTTCGAAACCTAAATCTACTCCAACCACTGCAACTTCCAATACTGTTGATAATCCTAAGAATCTTGGTAAATCATCAAATTTAAATGTTTTCCAATCTACCACAACAGATAAATCCTCGAAAGGCAAGAAGAAGGGTAAAGGAAAAGCTAAACAAGATACCCCTAAACAAGATTCCCAAAAAATTTCAGCTAATGACACACCCAAATGAAAGTCTAAATATCCTTGTCTTATTTGTGATGAAGATCATTACACTAAGGATTGTCCCCGATGTGCCGAAGTAAGTCATCTTCTGAAAGGCACTATAGGGATGCCAATTGTGCTGAAGGAACCTTTCCCATCTCAGTAGATGCAATTGGTAGACCAACCCCATGCTCAAACCTCTGGAAGCTCTCAAGTGTTCATGAGTGGCTCAGAACAGATTTTCGTAGCCATGAGGTCAAAAGATTATCCACCTCCTGAGAAACCTATGGTGGAGAAATATACCACTGATGTACCCTCTTCCTCCACTTTACCCAGTTTTGATCCTCTCCATATTGAGAAACCTAGCACCGATTCCATAATCTAACCACCCCTTAAAGGTGTTCTTCGGAAATCATCCTATAATCTGAATGTGCAAGCTTCCCAACACTACAATATTGTAGAAGACTTGGCTCAAGCACCCTCAACAATGTCAGCCTTGGAAGTCCTTCAGACGTGTCCATCACAATGGAAGGCTTTGCTATCCGCTATTGGAGGAATTGATCCCGCAGATTCCAGTTTGATTACTTTTGATCTTGAAAACCATGTTCCTCGCTTGCCACCTCAACTTGCTTTTCTCATACAAGTTGTTGTTATGGGCAAGACTATCCACCGAACTATTGTTGATGAAGGAGCCTCCACATGCATCATGTCCATATCATGTTGGAAATCCATTGGTTCCCCTCCTCTCAACTAGTCTCTGAACACTTTAGAAGCTTTCGATGGTCAAGGTTTCCACCCATATGGTATTCTCAACTCCTTACCCATTCAGTTGGAAGGAAAGACGGTCAATTTAGAAGTCAAGGTTGTTGATGCTAATCTCAATTACAACCTTCTACTTGGTCAAAGTTGGACTCATGCAATGTTTTGTGTGGTTTCTTCCCTTTTCCGTGTGCTTCGTTTTCCCCACCAAGGGAAAATTGTCACAGTTGATCAATTGGATTTATTTTCCTCTAACTCTTCAACAGGTAATGTGCCTTATGTTGGGAAATCAAAATTTCCTTATGAAAGTGTTGGCGTAGGTATTTTCAAGGACCTTTCCTTAATGGGAACTTTTTCCCTTCCTCCTCCCTCCAATGTTGCCTCAATTAACATGATCTCATCTAATTATGATCCATGGATCATCCCTAGTCCTGACCAGATCAATAATTTTGGCGACACCATGTCGCTTAGCCCAGTTGAGAAAGCTTATCAAAGTGTTCTTTTGGCTTCTGCGATTGCATCTACAACTCATGATTGATTGAGATTTTCTCTAGAATCATATCTACAAACTCCTTGGCTTGGTTCTTTTGATTCCAATTATTCGTTGAATGACATGTTCCTTACTGACGAAAGTTTCATTGAAGTCTTGTCTCTTCAAGAAACCCCTTGGAATGATATTCATCATCATTCCTCTTTTCTTCCTAGCCTTGGATCAATTCCTACCTGTCTAAGTACTTTACTTTCCCCTGAAACAACTACTCTGTTTTAGACACCTATCTTGGTTCAGGAGGTGTTGTCTGAAGGCAATTTGGGGAAAATTTTGGTAACCATTCCCATCGAAATCTCGGTTAAACCTGGGATTTTCGAGAACATTCACATAGGGGATTCTTGTTTTCTTAATGAGATTAAAGTCTACACAACCCTGTTCAAATAATTTCATGATGTCTTCGTCTGGTCTTACGAAGAGATGCCTAGCATCGATCCCAATATTGTGGTGCATGAGATCCCCACCTATCTAGATGTGAAACCTGTACAACAACGTCTTCGTCCGGTGCACCCAAGGAAGGCATCTTCCATTAGGGGTGAGGTTGAAAAACTTCTCAAAGTTGGCTTTATTTACCCTATACCACTGACAAATTTGTTACACAGTATTTTTTCACACCTCCTCTTAAGTTCCTGTTCAATATCCCGAAGTGCCAAAATGTTGACATTGTGAAGTATATCCATCATGATACAAAGACAAAAGCATCCCTCAAAAACCAAAGGAAAACTGCCCTGAGTAAATTTTGAAGAAGGTTAGAAAAAGCCCTAATTTTTAGGGCTAGTGCTCTTTACTCCACTACCTTCCTATGTTGATGGTAGGTTGCATTGTTTTACCCTAGCACTATCAGCACGGGTTTTGATATGAAAATCCGCGTTGAACCTCTTCTGGCAGGTTTTCCCAAAATGGGGGAGAAGCTTCATATGCTAGAAACTTCGAGAACAACGAGTTGGATATTGGTTGTTGTAGATATGGTTGAGCTCTCCCATTTGGAGCTCTTGATCTTATCATTATGGGCCTTCCCCTTGAGATGTGGACCTTCCTCCCTCTTTTTTGGATCCCAGCTCCCTCTCCCTTCCTATAAATCAAATCCCTTCCATCCCAAATGGTTGGTCATTGATTGCTTTCATACCTATACTAAGATTATGCCCAAATGCTACCCATTCTATCTTGGAGAAAGAGTGCCTGAAAAGTATTTGCTTGGACTTGGGCATCCACCAAAAGGAGGTTTCCAACATCAAGGCATAGGTTGCATGTTTTGTCTGATTATCTTATTTGATTAGCCAATTCTTGTATCTTGATATTGCAAGTGTTTGGAGTGAAATTGGATTGATTCTACTATTTTTAGGTCATTTGATTGTCACTTGCTGCTTGTAAATGTCACTGAGTTTGTAGTTTGTTGATTGATTATATCTAGTTATCTATTAAAATCATTCAAAACGTGAATTTGCATTAGTTTTGGCTCGTATTTTACAAAGTTTCTTTTCGATTGCATTAGGTCATCTTCCACTTGAAAAATCATCTTTTTTATTTATCGAACATAGATTATGTTGTTTGGTGCATTATTTATTCATTCAAAAGAGAAAAGTGAAAGACATTTTCATTTAATTTCTTTTGGATTTGAGTTGGTGTTTCTTTGATTGGTGCATTAGAAGCATTAGAAGCATTAGAAGCATTTGAATCAAAATATCATTTTTTTCTTTAATTGAAGCTTTGATTTCACTATAGCATCCAAAAATCAAAGAGAACATCATTTATATAAAGTGCATCTTAGTGAAGTAAACATCATTTTGCTTTCGATAGATTGCATATAAGATAGTGAAGATTGTTTTTTCTTTTGCATATTTCATTTGGAAAGAAAAGTTAGTGGAGGCATGTTCTTTGATGCATTCTCTTGTTTGATGCATTAATTGATTGAATTCTCTTCCCTTGTTAGTTAGCTTTCATTGAAGTGAAAAGTTTCCTTTTCTCATATAGTTTCATTTTAGGATTCAGGTGACATTGTTTGAGCCAAAAAATTGAAACATAATTCAAGAACAATGTTAAAATTTACTCAATTAACCTAAGGAGCATTTGGAACTTAACGCAAACATTTAGAGGTCTAGGCTAGAGATGTGTTCTGACATCTATAAACCTACTAGCTGTCGTTAACTGCCTGCATTGTATCCTGAGGCTAAAATCTCGTTCCATGTACGGAAGTATATAGGATCGTTCTCCAATACTCTCGAGTATATCAGAGGTGCTCCATGTATGGCAATTATATGGGAACGCTCTCATTGAATGGTTATGCATTAGATAGCGCTAACACAGACTTGTGCTCCCCGTACCATCGTGTATATATTGGGAGACCCCACTAGGTTGTTATCCTTTAGCCACATGTAACTGAGTCATCTGCCTTGTAGACATGATACATCGAACACATCATTTGGGGAAATTGGTCGTCGCACGTTAAGTCCTTGGTTTTGGCTAAGGTGTATATAATGGTTCACGGATACTTGGTAAACCCTCTTGCCTAGCTTACCCCTATTTTATTTTGTTTTGTTAATTTCTAAAATCAATTAATTGACCACGGAACAACATCCTTCCTGTGGAAATACTCCTTAGTAGATCTTAGGTTGATATTGATGGCAACATTTCATGAATATACTAGTCAAGGAAACCCCTCTTATGGGAATCCTAGTCCTTTTCATTATTTTGGAAATAATGGTGCTCCCTATGTGGCAACATTGTCCTTTCCTGGATTGACCATTGGTTTGCCAGTTTGGTTATTTTCGGCCTCGATGATTTTGAGTGTCCAAACTGCTTTTCAACCGAGTTTTCCTCCACCTGAACAACATCAACCTCATGTTGATCCTAAATTTGACCCCTCGCCTTCTTCGCTTATTTCTTCACCCCATTCTGCCTCTTTTCCTGGTGAAATTATATATTCTAGTAACTAGGAAGCTAAGAAGAAGAAGAAGAAGAGGACAAAGAATAATAAGCAAAATAAACAATGGGAAAACCAAACAACCATTACTACGGATGCAACTGATGTAGAAAAATCTTCCAATCACCCCTAGAAAGTAAAATTCCCTTGCATTTTATGTAAGGGTGACCACCTTCTTAGAAATTGTCCTGGTATTCCCAAATTCTTAGAAGTGTCATCCATAGTTTCACATCGACCTTTGTCATCAACCTCTGGAGTTCATTCTGGTGACAAACCCTCAACCAGTAACAATAAAACTCATGGGAAAAAGGGAAAAGTCAAATTTTCCTGTAATTTGTGTGAAGGTAATCATCCCATTCACCTTTTTCCTCTTATGGATGAAGCTTCCAAAGAGTTGGAAATCCTTAATGCTTCCCAACCTCATTTTCCAGTTGGTTATCGAAAGCTTTCCCCTGATCCTCCA
This sequence comes from Pinus tabuliformis, assembly GCA_031772625.1. Classification (NCBI taxonomy): domain Eukaryota; kingdom Viridiplantae; phylum Streptophyta; class Pinopsida; order Pinales; family Pinaceae; genus Pinus; species Pinus tabuliformis. Next base: position 57,972,523 of record CM062816.1, read on the forward strand.
CGAGTTGATCCAGTGATTGATCAAAATTCATTTTTGGTCAACCCCGCTCTCTCTAAAAGTGAGTCTCATGAGTCTGTTCTCGACCAATCATTGGTTGAGAAAATGGTAATCTTGGCTCCACCTTCAATTAATCATACCTTTCTGGTAGAGAGTGAACCTCGTACTGCTTAGGTTCTTCTGGTTTCTTCAATTTCAAATGAACTGGAGGGAAATCATCCCATTCCTGAGGTGCATGAGTGCAGTTATCCTGTTCCCATAAAGCAATAGGGAAGCTCTCTCGTTCCTATGACACCCTCTCCGAGTAGTTTGGTCACTTCTTTTGATTGGATTCGACTAGTAGGATATCGGCTTCTGTCTTATGTGCCTTTCTAGATTACTGTACAGGCTTACAATATGGTCGTACCTAGCATAGTCATAGATGAGGGTGCATATGTTAGCATTTTGTCCTGAACTTCTTGTCAAGATTTAGGTTCTCCTCAGCTTATCCCTATCACCCATGATCTGTTAGCTTTTAACAGAGGAACCAGTCAACCATTAGGGATCCTTTCTAAGTTACCTATTACTTTGGGGGAACGATTGTTTATATAGACGTGATGGTTGTCCAGGGCCCTTTAGATTTCAATCTACTCCTTGGTCATGACTATGTTTATGTCATGGGTGCTGTTGTCTCTTCTCTCTTTCATGTGATTTGTTTCCTGCATGAAGGAAGAATTGTGATCATTGATCAGCTTACATTCGTTGGTCTTGAATCAACCCCCAATAAACCATAATCCCTAAATGGTTCTTATATGCAAGTAGTATCAACCCTGCCACAAGTTACTTATGTGGCCACCTGTTCCATTCCCACATCTACTAATGATCTAGTAGGTGATGTAGTACATCATGTACTGAGGGAATTGGAGCCCAATTTTTCATTTGGATCCCTGGACATGTATCCCTTCCACAGTGTTGTTCTCCCATCCGATGAGAACCTCTTGGAAGCCATGGTCTCTTATAGTCCATGATCTATGTTGCTATGAGGATAGTTCTTTTACTATGTCAACCTCGTTAAAAAATGAAATAGGTCCCATTAGGATAGTTCTTTTACTATGTCAACCTCATTAAAAAATTAAATACGTCCCTATGAGCATGGTTCGTTTACTTGTGTCAAGATCAGTAAAAAATTAAACAAGATGTGACAAGCATGGTTATTTTCCTGTGTCAAGCTCGTTAAAAAATGAAACAAATCCTCTTCCAATTCGAGTCTTTGATTAGATCTCGTAAAACCCCAGTCCAGTCTTTCACTTGATCTCATAAGTAAACCTTCATTCCATCCACCTGTTAGTAATGAGTAGTCTACTTAGGTGAATGAAATGAATCTTTGGGGGCATGTACCTTGAATTGAGTCTCTATGCTAGGGGCATGCAAACTTATCTCAAGCATAGTTTATCTTTGTTTCAAGCTTGTGTAAAAATGAAACCAAACCCAAGCATAGTTTGTTTCCATTTCAAGCTTGTGAAAAAATGAAACCATCTTCAAGTATACTCAAGCATAGTTTCCCATGTTTCAAGCTTGTGTAAAAATGAAACCATTCCCACTTTACATCTTGTGATTGCCATTTTTATCAGCCGATTTTTGCCAAATGAGCCTTGGTTTTTTCATTCCATCGCCACCATCTCTTTGGCCCATCGTACGCTTTCACTTGCTTGTTTTACCTTTCCCTGGGGAACATATGCAATGAGTGGTATTATTAGCAAAACTCTTGACTTTTACATGTTTTGAGCAGTTCCATCATGAGCGGAACTAGTTGTTATTATTTTATACCACTTGTTCTTCCAGGCGGAGTCATCTTTCAACTCTTTTCTGACTCTTGAAATATGAAAAGATTGTCGATCACTTGTCTTTTTGAACTCATAGAAGTAAATGAAAATACATTTACTCAGTATTAGTTTAACCTTTTCCAGACTGAGATAGACTAGCTACGAGAAAGGAATACCTTAGTCGAACATGGCTAAGAGGTTCTCTTGAATATTTTTTTCTACCTTTTCAGATTCGAGAGACTATTTACAAAAAGGGACCTTTGGAGTTTTCTTTTCTGCCTCTTTTTCAAACTCTCTAAACATGAAAAATATGTCAAGTTAACCCTCCGTCGGACTCATAAAACTTAAACGACGCAGGACTTGTCACTAAGATGAGACCGAGTTTCTCTTTCTTAGGACTCGTTAAAATTACTAGGATGGATTCATCCAAAGGATGAACTTACACAACAAGCATATGATATCCTCTTCAAGCTTGTGTAAACATAAGGAGGTACTCACTCAAAATAGTGGGGGAAAAATGAAAGCGAACATCTCTTGTGTTTTGTGTAAAGGCAGCATGTCGCTCTTGAACATGACACTTATATGTTGCTCGTGTCACGTTCGGGCTATCCTCACTACATTACTTTCCTTCGTGCATTTGGGAAATCCATTTTTGCCTCGCATCTGATTATACCTTGTCATCATAACATCTTATCTTATGTTGAGTCAAATGTTTGCAAACTCCAGAGTCGTGTCATCGATATGTTCAAGAGAATTCCAATCTACAATTCTTTACCTCATATACACTATTGGACTCTCTCTTCAACAATCCTGAATCAATACTAGCATTTTGAGATGTCCTATGTTTCGTGTTGATGACGTTGGAAAATTTATGGCCCTCCTTCAATAGATCACTTCCTTTCAACATCAGGTCATTATCCAGGAAGATGATTTAGAAACGCCCTTTCAGTACCTTGGAGCATGCATGCCTCAATGGAAATTTCTTCGCATTCGGTGACAGTTTACATCATTGGCCTTCGACCGAATGATTCTATGGGTGTTCAACTTCAGCTTCATTATTCACATTCATGGATTGTGTTGATTGTACCTTGAGAGTCATTGTCATTATTGGTGGTTTCTCCCATACCTGTTAACATTTCACATCATTAACCAGTAATCAGGTGGTTTTCTATCATATTTGACGTTTATACATCTATTCACATGTTAGAATTCGTACATTGATCGGGTCGAGATAAAGCGCAATACATTGGATTCTGTTTGAAAAAATCCAGGTTCCATGGAGTTATGAGTTATTCATGATTGTACACATGTTTTCCTCTGTACGGATGGTTGCGACCATGTCATGGGTCCATATATATGATCCTCTTTATTCGGATGGTTGTGACCATGTTGTGGATCCGTACACATGATCCCTTTTATTCAGATGGCTGTGTCCATACCATGGATTCATGTATCATTAGATACCTATTCATGTATCACTAGGCATGTTTATCAGAGATGTCAGATATGCATATGTATGTATGTATATGTATATATATATATATATATATATATATATATATATATATATATATATATATATATATATATATATATATATATATATATATATATATATATATATATATATATATATATATATATATAGATATATATATATATTATTTATTTGTAGGAGACATATATATATATATATATATATATATATATATATATATATATATATATATATATATATATATATATATATATATATATATATATATAGATATATATATATATTATTTATTTGTAGGTCTCCTAACGGTGTTGTTCTAGTCCTTGCCTTGGCTTGTAAAGCATCTCAGCCATCACTCCCTGTTCTTCCTTCATGCTTTAGGGGGCATCTGTTGCATAGTATTTTGTCACACCTCTTGTTCACTTCCTTTTCCATCTCTCGGAGTGCCAAAATGTTGACAACTGTGAAGTATATCCATCATGATACATAGACAAAAACATCCCTGAAAATCCAAAGGAAAACTACCCTAAGTCAATTTTGAAGAAGGTTAGCTAAAACCCTAATTTTTAGGGCCAGTGCTCTTTGCTCCATTTCCTGCTCATGTTGATGGAAGATTGAACTATTTAACCTAGCGCTGTTAGCATGGGTTTTCATATGAAAATCCACGTTGAACCTCTTCTGTTAGGTTTTCCCAAATTGGGGGAGAAGCTTCATATGTTAGAAACTTCGAGAACAACGAGCTGGATATTGGTTGTTGTAGATATGGTTGAGCTCTCCTATTTGGAGCTCTTGATCTTATCATTATGGGCCTTTCCCTTGAGATGTGGATCTAACATCCCTCTTTTGTGGATCCCTAACTCCCCCTCCCTTCCTATAAATCAACTCCCTTCCATCCCCAAATGGTTGGTCATTGATTGACCGCATTCCTATACTGATATTATGCCCAAATGTTGCCCATTCTAACTTGGAGAAGGAGTGATTGAAGACTATTTCTTGGACTTGGACATCCACCAAAAGGAGGCTTCCAACATCAAGGCATAGGTTGTATGCTTCCCTTTTTAGCTTATTAATATATGCATCTCATGTTCACTTTCCATAACTGTGTAAATGTTTATGCTTTTAGCTTAATACTCCTTTATCTATTAAGTATTTTATGTTTGATGTATGCCATATATGCTCTTGTACCTTTTATTTCTCTTTGATATTTCTTGTAGGTACTCAGACATGAAGAAAAAGTAAGGAGCGAGCCTAGAAGCAAAGGAATCAAAGTAATCTCCAAAGGATTGAGCGATTAGCATCAGAGCGAGGTAGGCCACTCTCTCTTTGAATTTGTTAAACATAAGCTAGGGAAGTGTTAGTTTGTTTAGTTTGTTTATAGACCCACTCATTGGGCTAGAGAGATCACCTTTGTATGCAAAGGGGATTTTCCTTCACAACAAGATTGGGTTTACAATATCGTTCCATAACTAAAAAAAAAGGAACCATATGAGTTTGTGTTGACTATCGAGATATTAATCGAGCCTATCCTAAGGATAATTACCCTACTCCCTTTATCAACCAGATTATCGACAAATGTGTGGGGAGTGAAATTTTCTCCTTTATGGATGGATTCTCTCGATATAATCATATTAATATCCTTCCTTATCAACAAAAGAATGCCTTTATCAGTCCTTAGGGTACTTTAGCCTACAAAAGGCTTCCTTTTGTTTCGAAAATTTCTAGTGCAACCTTCCAATGGGCCATGTATTATGCTTTCCACAATATTAAAAATATCGTTCAGCCATATCTTGATGATTTACTCACGCATTCGCTTAAATGTCAAGACCATCCAGCTCACCTTCGGGCAATTTTTCTTCACTGTCGACACTACAATATCTGGTTGAATCCTCATAAGTGTGTCTTTTGTGTTGAATATGGTCATCTCTTAGGCTTCATAGTCTCCAAAGAAGGCATCCACATTGATCCTCTCAAGGTGGAGGCCATTGTCAATTTTCCACCTCCATCTTCCTTACATCAACTTCAGAGTTTGCAGGGAAAGGCAAACTTTCTTCATCGTTTCATCCCAAATTATGTTGAGCTTGCCAAGGGTTTTACTCACCTTCTGAAGAAAGGAGTCCCATTCATTTGGGATGACATTGCTCAGAAGTCCTTTGATGCTTTAAATTTTCACCTCATTAGCACACCTTTGTTGCATCCTATGAATTACCATCGTGATTATCTCCTATACTTGGCCACTGCTAACAATACCATTGGTATGGTGTTGGTTCAGGATGATGATGACGGAAATGAGCATGTTATATACTACTTGAGTCGTAACCTTTTTATGCTGAGACTCGATATGCTCATGTAGAAAAGTTGGCATTGGCAATAGTTCATGTTGTCCAACGTTTTCGTCACTATATTCTCTTACGTAAAATTGTAGTGATATCTGATTGCAACCCCATGACCTATATTTTGTCTCATCAATTGCTTGGGGGAAAACACTCCAATGGATTGTCATCCTATAGGAGTTTGAATTAGAGTTCACTAAAGCTAAATCGAAGAAATCACTTGTTTTTTCTGAATTAATTTGTGACCCTTCCTCTGCAAACACAACTGTTGCATTTGATGAGTTGATTCCTGATGAATCTCCCTTCTTTATTAGCACCCACGATCCATGATATGGAGATATCATCATATATCTCCAAACTCAAGCCTTTCTATCAAATTTATGTCGCTTTGAGCGACACAGAATCCGGTACTAGTCCCACCCCTATCACATTATTGGGGATACCTTATACCGCCTTGGTGTGGATTCAGTCCTTCAACGGTGGACGACGCATGATGAAGTTGAGAAAGCCTTGAATGACTGCCACTCTAGAGCCTATGGTGGTCATATCTTAGGATATGCCACCACTCAAAAGATCCTTCATGCTAGTTATTTTTGGCCCTCTATTTTCAAAGATTACATTCTTGCAGTCCAAAAGTGTCATGCTTGCCAGATCTACAATTGGAAACAACAAACTCCACCTGCTCCTTTACACCTAGTTATCACCATTGGCCCATTTTCTAAATGGGGCATTGATTTTATGACTTGTAACCCTCACTCGACCAGGGGGCATGGATACATCATCGTAGTTGTAGATTATTTCACAAAATGGGCCGAGGTGATGCCTACCTACAATGCTGACGGTGAAATTGTGGCTTTGTTTCTATTCAACCATGTCATAGCTCAGTTCGGTGTACCACAAGCCATAGTCACCAACCATGGCTCCCATTTCTGAAATCACATGATGATAGAACTCACTGCTCAGTTAGGTGTACATCACGATAGGTCGAATTTGTATTACCCATAAGCCAATGGCCAAGATGAAGTTGTTAACAAAGTTTTGGTCAAAATGCTTCAACAAACCATTGGGATGCACAAAAAGAACTGGCATCTCATGCTTTTTTTGGCATTATGGGCATATCAAACCACTGCCAAAATGGTGACTAGATTCACACCTTTTCAATTGGTTTATGGTCTAGAAGCCACCCTACCTATCGAATGTGAAATCCCATCTTTAAAACTAGTTGTTGAATTAATCCCTGGTACTTCACCTAAGGAAGAACGGTTACTTTATTTAGAATGTCTTGATGAGACTTGTCGAATTTCCACATTGGTAACTAAGTCTAAAAAAAAACGAGTTAAATTTAGTATGAAAAAACTGTGACCCGTCGTGCATATGCAGAACGTGACAGTCCTATTATATGATAAAACTAATGAAAAATTAGGGGCTAGGAAGTTCGAATCTATGTGGCATGGACCCTATATCATTAAACATGTATTACAAAAGGGTGCATACGAGTTAGTTGACTATGATGGAAATTAGTTGTTTGAGCCCTGTAATGGGCTCTACCTCAAAAAATATTATGCCTAGATTTTGCATAGATACCTTGTACATTAGTGTGCGTTTCATTTGTGTCTACCTTTTTGTGTGAATGTTTGCATTTTTGCAAACATGTTTTCCTTGCTTACCGCGTGTTTTACTTGATTTGCAGATGTCGATGAACCTTCTTCCTCATGTTAGTTTCACTGATGGCACTTGTCATAGTACACATAATCTCTCTTTTGTTGTGTGGGAAGTCTATGCTCCCAATGGTGAGTTAGTGAGTTTACAGGGCATATGTATAGGTCGTACAACTAAAAATATTGCCGAATATAGTGTAGTTGTCAAACTATTATCAGAAGTTATTACTCCTGGTATTAGGGCATCCTTGATCTTCTGTGCCACACTCCTAGCTATCATAGAAACACCTAGAGGTCTCTTTGGTCCAAAATCTGCAAAAATCATAAGTCTCATTCTAAGTTCACGTAAAGCGAAAACATAAAAAAACTTGAAAACACTAAAAAAATAGCTTTTTACCTGAATCAGTCCACTGTGTGCCAAGTGGAAGTGGGAGGTCGGGATCTCCCTGGAAATCTATATCGGCATAAGCCCAATCATCTACCATGATGAGTTGTTTTCGCATCTATCCAAAGAACGCTGGGAGAAAAGACATATGTTGGCCACCTCTATGATGAGGCATCAGCTCACCCCACCTCAGTAGTCGTGGATCCCTGGGTCCTGGAGCCTCTACCTCTACCCACTGATACCTGAATAATGGTACACGTTCTAGGAAGAACATCACCAAGATTGACCCATAGCCAAATTGTTTCAATCTTCATGTCTTGCATTTAGTGAGTTGGTCTTTCATGTTGACCAACAACCCTTCGCACCAGTTAAATACTGTGGGACTAAGGCAGTCTATTACATATTGGAAGTGAGACTTGGTCGCTTCGTGTAGGGCCTGAGGTCCAGCTATTCGAGCCATGGTATGAAGAATCGTTCTCAATGGGAGATTTGTGATAGTTTTTATATTTATTTTCCCACTCTTTGTTTTTTGAGAGCCTGGGAAATGTCTCACTATCAACATATTTGTACTCTCTCCCCTAGTACGAGAACCAGACAGATGAATTCGTTGTCCCCTTCTGGACAAACCTGTGATGAAATAGATGTCTGCAATATCTATCTCGATTTCTTAGTCTCCTATGATAAACAGTTGGTGGTCTACATCCCACCATCCAACCAAATGTCGTAGTATTTCTAGCTGGGTCCTAATCCCAGGGATACAGAAGAATTTGAGTATTATGCATGCCCAAAGAGCCTCTATGCAATTTGGATCTTGGGTTGCTTCATGGTCTCTTTCCTTCCATTCAATCACCATTTTTCAGTGCATAACCTGTGAAACATCTATAAACAGAGTTTTTATTAGCTTCTTTGGAAGAAAATCTAAGAAAACCATCATTAATCTTGGAGATTAAAAAAAAACTTATGTCACGGTGCTAGCATGAATATTTTCAAATTTTTTCGTGCTTCCAGTGCGATTGTTTTCAAATTTTTCCGTGCTTCCAATGCGAGGCCACTGTTGAGCTTAAGGAGAGTAATGCAGGTCCACTGGGTAAAACCCTCGTTGATCACCCTCGACATAAAAAAAATTGAGCCCTCCTTACTACCTACTCTATGGATGAAATCACTTAAAAACATAATCAAAATGAAAAGGAAGTACATATCTCTTACTTGTGGCAAATGGATCGTTGAATGGTGTCCTAGATTAGTCGCAATCCTCACCTGAAGATCGAGGGATTTGGGGTAAAAATTCCTCTCCAAATTACCAAATGTCAAATGGTAAATTTGTTTTTACTTTTTGAGTTTATATAAGTTTTTTGAAATATCTTTACCATTTAGGGCACATTTTTTCTTATATTTTAATATTTTTCTCGAAACAGGTAACGTTTTTTCACTTGTGCAATGACAGGTCATGGATAAATGGTGACAGTGATTGATTTTGACTGAACTAGTGAGTTTTATTTTATCACTTTTTCGGACTCATAAAAAATAAATGAAAAAGGAACCCCCCTGGAGTCATCTTTCAGCTCTTTTCTAACTCTCGAAATATGAAAAGATTGTCAAGTACTTGTCATTTCGAACTCGTTAAAGTAAATGAAATGATGTCTACTCAATATAAGTTTAACCCTTTTCCAGACTGAGATAGACTATTGTATGAAAAAGGAATACCTTGGTCACATGTAGCTAAGTGATTCTCTTGAATATTGTTTTCATTCGAGAGACAATCTACAAAAAGGGACCTCTGGAGTTTCCTTTTTGCCTCTTTTTCAAACTCTCTAAACATAAAAAAGATGTTGATTTACCCCTCCGTCGGACTTGTAAAACTTAAACAACGCAGGACTTGTCACCATAACGAGACTCAGTTACTCCTTCGTATGGCTCGTTAAACTTACTAGGATGGATTCATCCGAAGGATGAACTTATACAACAAGCATATGATATCCTCTTCAAGCATGCAAAAAAAACTAATGAGGTAATAAGGAAGTAAACATGTCCTATATTTTGTATAACGACATCATGTCACTCTTGAACATGACACTTATCTATTGCTCGTGTCAGGTATGGGTTATCCTCACTTCATCATTCACCTTCCTAGGCTTTGTGAATACATTTGCCTCTCATCCTATTATATCCTCTTGTCATCATGACCTCTGATCCTATGTTGAGTCAAATTCTACCAAACCTCGGAGTCATGTCACCAATATGTTCAAGAGAAGTCCCATATGTGATTTTAACCACTTGTACCATGTTTGACCTTTTTGCTACAATCCTAAATCACTCTTACCTACTTTGCTACATATTTTTGTTTCGTGTCAATGATGTGGGAAAAATTATGGCCCTCCTTTGACAGATCACTTCCTGTTGACTTGAGCTCATTATCCAGGAAGATGATCGAGAAAATCCCTTTCAGTACCTTAGATCTTACATGCCCCAATGGTATGTTCTTTGCATTCAACGATAGGTTCACATCACTAACCTTCAATTGAATGATTTTGTGGGTGTTCAACTTTAGCCTCATTGTTCACACTCATGCATTATGCTGGTGTACCTTAAGAACCATTGTAATTATTGGTGGTTTCCATCATTGACTAGTAATCAGGTGGTTTTATGCCATGTTCGACTTCGACATGTCTATTCACATGGTAGGATTCATACTTTAGTTGGATCGAGACAGGGATGAAGATCATGGGTTTCGTCTAATAAATCCAGGCTGCGTGGAGTTAGTATCTATTCATGATTGTACACATGATGCCTTCTATATTGATGGTTGCATCCATACATATGATCCCTTCTATTCGAATGGTTGTGTTATCACAAAATCTAACCCTGATAGGATACTGATCAAGTAGACTCTGAGTAACTCTTTCAAACCAATCTTTTGGTTGAGGCTTAGCCTCCTCAACCTGAGAGGGCTCTCTCAATAGGTTTAAGATTTTTGATTAATGATTAGATGGCTAACTCTAGGAACAAAATGGACAAATGTATAACTGGTTGACTAGTTGAATCAAGGATTAGAAAAAATCTATTGGGCTATGGAATCAAGATAGTCTTCAACAAAACAACATGATCAACAAAACATGGAAGTCAAGGCACTTAGAGTTTAGGTTTATAAATAAAACAGTAACACAATGAATCAACACGGTTTACAAGCATGTGAAGGAAGTTAGAGCATTTTCCAATGAATTCTAAGTAACACAAGCTCATACCACTGAAAATAAGTAATTGAAAAAGTCCATAAGAACATCAAACACATAAACTCCTTGTGAATGTTGAGTAGTCAAACTGATCTTTGTATTAAGTTTGAAAAACCACAGTTTCTTACAATAACACAACATTCTTTTGCTAATGAAATTACCAACCCCGAGGAATTCGATTCTCATGCTTTATGTAGAGTTTTTACAACCTTGGATACTATGATCCATATTTAGGGGAATTCAAATTCCTAACATTGACACCTATCTATTCATAAAACAAACTACTTAATTACAACTTGACAACTAGCTATCTTTAAGAGTCCTAATACAAATAGGAGTGAAACTCCTAAAACATGCTTTCAACCACCTTATCTATGACTTAAATACATTCTTTAATCAACTTCCAATCCATGTCTTTGAGCTTGATGATGTCCCCAGTATTGTTGCAAACCCTGTTGAGTCATGACCTAATTGTCCTGAAAACAAGGAGACAAAGTTCCTCCTTTTAAGGCCCTTAATCCTTTATGCTTATCTTCGAGCAGTTTTGCTGGTGTACATGTAGCATGTATTAATAATCCATTAAAACTTCATTTTCCACCTGTGCAAAAAGGGAACCTTGAACATATGGAAAAGAGGATGGAAACATGACTATGCTATGAAAATAGTCTGTCTTCGTAGCACAATTTTTATATCACTTATGGAATACTTCTTGGAAATTTGCTTTCTGCATCATTGCCATCTGAAACTTCATATATGATCCCATGTCTACCAACAATCTCAAAGCTTGGAATTTATCAGACCTTACCTCTGAAATGCATCTATAAAGTGCTAAATGGTCACCTTCAACAATTTCGTAGCGCGCTACGAAACTACTGTGTATGCTCTTTTTCAACACAACCTTCAAAAATCTATAGTTTGGGAGTTTTCAAAATTCCATGAAGACTGATATGATCAACCAAAAATCAAAACAACTTACCCTTATAAGATGTTGTTCTTCACAACTGTCCTTCTTTTTATATGCCAAAACTATTTTAAGATATATCCTTCACGGCCCTTTTTCATCACCCTGTTTCATCATTGTTGTAGCCCTTTTTTTAGATTTTGTTAACTGTATTTCACGGTCTTCAATCTATATCTTCAATCTCCTATTAGTAGCTCTCAGCTGAGTATTAATCCTCCTTACAAATCTAGCTTCTGTGATTGTAGGAACAATCCAGGTAAAGTACTGAGTTTCACTGTTGACTATTTCTGGTTTGGAAACTTTTTCAACTTCCTAGAGGGCCTTTATCCTTTTGAAATTTGTCCTTTCAGTAGCATGACTTCTTTCTCTCACTCTTAGTCTAGTAATTTCATTATTAGCAGCTCTTAACCTTTCTTCCATTTCTTCATAACTAGCTTTTTCTGTTTGAGTGGAAAAAACTCTGTTTTTGTCAGCTTCAGGTCTTGGAGATGGAAAGTCTATCAACTCTTCTTGAACAACAAAGACTTTTTCTGTTTTCCGTAACTCAATATTGGACTCTTGCATCTTTTTGGATTTCCTGGTTAAGGGATTTCTGGGTTTGAAAACAAACGCTGTAACATCATCCTCAAATTCCAATTTCTTGGAGGATTTCATTTTCTTCGACTTTCTTTGATCAAATTCTATGACATCTGCCTGCACCAAAGGGGATTTTGCAATATCAATGGCTTTTAAAATATCATCTAAATCACCCTTCAAGCTTGAACCTTCTCCCGAGATCATTGATTTACCTTTCTCCTTTGCAATTTGACTTCTAGTCAATCTCCTTTGAACTGGTTTGTTAGTTGACTATTCTTGTGTCATTCCTTTAACCTCAGATATCTTTTCCTTTGTAGATTTAGGAGTTTCAAGAATAACCACTGGTGTTTTGCTTACTTTCTCTTTGACCTGCTTCCTAGGTTTCAACTTAACAAATCTTTTTGCCCTGGACATTACAGACTTGCTGGTTTCTACAGATGGAGTTTCTTTAATGCTAGGGATAATGTCTACACCTTGATTTTCTGCTCCAAAGTCACATAAAAAAAAAACGAAGACCATTCTTTTTTGATCCTTTTGAGTTCATGTAGAACTATCAGTTTAATTAGACCATGATGAAATAGGGAAGTTTCACATCCTTGAGATTTCAACTGTACTTTATCTGCCATCTTAGCTACACTTCGATATAAGAAGTAAGGCAAATCTAAAGAAATCATATGAGTAAAATGTAACAGGAGTTTAAAATGATATGAATAAACCTTTTTATATCTGCCTTCACACGTAAAATAACGTTGAATGTTGAAGAGCAAGTTCACATAGCTATCCTTTATGTAGTTTCTGGGAACTGCCTTGGTTAAGTCTGTTTATACAAACTCTGGCTTTTGAAACACCTTACATGGTTTCATGTCGAATCTAAAGTTTTTGAACCATATATCTTGCCCCCTAGGAATCTCTGTCACCAAAGCTATGACCTTTGGAGAAATTTGCAAGTTCAAGATTCCGACCTTTGTGCTTGAGCCAGTGAAATGTAGTGCAAACTCCTTTGTCACCTGAGTATGTCCTCCCTGCAATTTTTTACAAAACTTCCAGCATCCTGCTTTCTTGAAGGCTTCTACAACTGATTTATCTCTGACTAAGACCTCGGTGCTTTCAGGCTCTGTCTTAAACAATGACCAGACCTATGACTTTTCTTCTCCTCTGTCATCTTTCCTTCTGAATTCCTGTAGCAAACTGGCCTCACTTGAAATTTTGTTGATTAGCCTTGGTTGCCTATGGTGGTCAGCCTTGCTTGAATTATGGATGAGAGAAACCTTCGTGAAAAATTACCAAAGCTTACCATTTGAAAAACAATTATGTTTGAGGGTTTGCATGCAAACTACAATGAGAGACTAGCTAGCCCTTTCAAATTTGAAATTACCTTTCATGATGAGCCCTAAATTTGAAATGATGAGTTTTGGATGGCGGCATGCTTAAGGACTGACTCCTAGCTGACACCTAATAATGAAAATTTTAATGGAATCTTAACGGATTGATGTTTGACAAGATTGTTCCACGAATCCGTGCTTTCGTAGCACACAGGGAAAGTGCTACGAAAAGAGCAACGTTTTTGTAGCGCAAAATAGACATTTTACACTGTCTGCGCTACGAAAACGTGGTTTCGGGGCTAATTCCAAAAATTTTCAAAATGGTTTAAGCTATGAGTTTCTAAAAAGAATGTAAGACTCATGAAACATGGAATAAGGTTGTTGGACTTTATTTGGATATGAAAAATGAGACCTTTGAGACTCCTAACCTATCACCTACCCCTTAAAACATAGGGTGACTTGACACTTATCTAAGACCATGACTAAGAACAATGTAAACCCTTATTTTGGTGATAACAGTGGCTCCACTTGGGATAGTGTACCCCTGTGGCACACTAAGAACTCGTAGCTCCAGTGCTATCCATTTTTTGGTAAAACAGAAATACTTTTATTTGATTTGACAAGCATCTTCTTCAAACTGTTGGGCCTTCAACTCGGGCTTAAGCTCTCTGTTTCAGCTTGTCATTATTAGCAATAAAAACTGACAAAGATGGAATATATACAATGTCATGAGTGATTGATAAAACTTCAACAAGTATAATGCTTTAGGAACCTGCCATTGACAGGCCCTCCAGCATATGATCCTCCATCAATTTCCTGCAATATATAAGTGTTGTTCCCATGAAAACCAGCAATCTTAAAAGGACCCTTCCATAAATTCTCAAACTTACCATGCTTGCCCTTTTCCTCAATTTTGGCCTCCCATTTCAGCACTTTGTCTTGTATTTGGAAACTGTCTTCTTTAATCTTCTTGTCAAATGTATTTTTAATTCTGTTTTGAGCATGCTGATGGTTGTCATAGACTTCATTCCTCTTTTCCTGCAAAGCTATCATCTAGTTTATCCTCCTCTTTATGGAATTTGGTTCTTCTTCAAGTCCTTGAATTAATTTCATGACCGGCACCCCCAGTGATGTCGGAAAAACAACTTCAACACCATAAACTGATTCATACGGTGAAGTCCCAATTGACCTCTTTGTACATATCCTATCTGTCCATAAGGCGTACTCCAGCTTTAAGTGCCAAGTTTTCTTGTTCTCCTACAATACCTTTTTGATGATTGTTACAATACTCTTATTTGATGATTCAACAAGACCATTTCCTTGCAGATAGTATGATGTAGAGTGTCCAAGAGTGATGTGATATTGATGACAGAAATTAATCATTTTATTAGACTTGAAAGATTGAGAATTATCTGTTATAATATTCATGCAGCAGCCAAATTGAGACAATATATTATTCTCTAGAAAAAAAATAATTACATAATCATTAGCTTGCCTTGTTGCGATCGCCTCTATCCATTTGGTGAAGTAGTCCATTGATGTGAGAATCCAGCGATGCTGTCCTGACGATGATGGATGTATTTCTCCAATAAAGTCTAACCCCCACTGCTGGAAAGGTGCTTCCACTTAGATAGGTACCAAAGGCAGAGGTACAAGTTTTCTTTCTCCTTTAAAAATTTGGCATTCATGACATGTAGCAACCCTTTTGTAAACGTCTTAAACATTGTTGGCCAAAAATATCCCGCTCTTAGAATCTTATTTGTTGTAGCTTTCCAATAATGGTGTCCTCCACAATCACCTTTATGGAATTCTTCAATGACTTTTTCAGCTTCCTCTTCAAGTAGACAATTAAACAAAATTCCTCTTGTATCTTTCCAAAATAGATTTCTGTCAAATATAAAATATCTCAAAGATTTCACCTTCACAAACCTTGTGTTGGTCACTTTAATTGCTTATTAATTTAAACAACTAGTGCTACATGAATTGTCAACCCAGGGAAGTCTGCTTATTTCAAAGGCAATCACACACTATATATGCTCAATCCCAAAAGAAATAAAAGGTTGTAGTATTAATTATTCTAATCACACCTTGCTTTAAACAACTGAAGTTCTACTTTGAGTTACAGCAAAAGAAATCTCTCTATTGCAGACAATGACCAAGGAAATCCTGAATTATAGTTAAAAAGAACAATCTAGGAAGGGAATCAATCCGCAAGGGGAAAGACTAGTTGTGCTCTAACAGAGAACAAGACCCTATTCCTCAAGGAGGAATCTTCAACACCTATTTCTGATTACTATGCTTCACAAACTCACTCTTGGAAAACCAATTAAAATAATCATTGATTACCTATGAACGAATTTATGGAAACAATGCAATGACCAAGCAGAAACAAAGTTTCAGCAGTAGACACAAAGTTTCAATAACGCATAAGTAAATTCAGCAAACAAGAATTAACAAGGCATGAATGTAAAAATAATACTTAACACACTACAGAATTTAAGGGGTGAATCTTGTGATGAAGGTGGGCCCTTTCCTTCTCACAAGATTCCCCAGACAATGGAACTTAAGAGAAAATGCTCAGAACAGTCTTTTATTCATCTGTCAAAGTATGATATTACAAAAATATTCAAGTTTCCTTTCTCCCAGCTAGACCTTCCCATAATCTCTCTATCCTTCTAATGTTGATGTCTCCTCTTTTTAAAGAGGAGACATCAATTACAATTAATTACATTGTAAATCCTATTTTGACCTGATATGCTAAAATAGGATAACCGATTCTTCCATTAACAAAAAACTGTTAGAATGGTTGTGACAATGCCTAACTTTGGAATACATTTGTTATGGCCCATGTAACAGCTCCTTCGATGATCCCTTTCTGTTGCTGCTAAATCTAAAAATGCAAATCACGGTTTGTTTCAGCAACGTGATTTGTGCATTGTTCTAACTATTTCAGCAATGTAGTCTAAAATGACAAAACTGTTTTAGCAACGTAGACCGCAATGATATCTGCAGTATTCAAAACTGTTTCAGCACTATCCGATCAACGATTAACTATGAAAGAATTGTAAAATTACATTTAAAGTAAATCAAACATATAATAATGAGAAGACATGTTATATACCTTGGAAAATAGATTAAAGTAATAACATGGGCTTTAATTATGGTTTGAAAGAGGATGGAAGATAACAAAATATGTGAGCAAAAAGGGACAATATAGAGTCCTAACATCCCCCCCAACTGAAAGGGTTGCATGTCCTCATGCAACTTTTACTCTGAATCCGAGTCGGGGTACTGGGCTTTGGAGTGCAAATTACTTAGGCAGTAACTGTAAAAGGTATTGTCAGCTAAGTCTCTGAACCTGTGGACATTTTGTATCTTCTACCATGCTACTGCTTCTTCCTTCTTACTTAACCTGTGATGTGCCTTATATTCCTGTGCTGGCATCCATAAAAGTGGAAAATGAAAATGATATCCTATCCATTTTTCAGCAGATTGCTAAACACATCTGATATAGTCAGGTACCCTTGAGATTGTTGTTTCAAGATTAGTGGGACTAAAAGGGTTATACTCCGGCCTCTCCTTAGAGGATTGCTACAAGAATAAGTTGTTTTCTTTTAAGGCAGCAACTTGCTTAGTTTTAACAAAATGTTGGCAGTCTTGTAGCACTGTTTCTTGTAGCTGCCTAATGTGCTCACCCATCCCTGGTTCTTTCAAGAATTGAGAATATTCCCAAATGAACATGGCCAGATTTTGTGGCTCTAATTGAATCCACAAGAGTTTTTTGTCCTCGTTGTGGTTTGTTGCAAGGAAGGTAATCTGCCATGTAATTTGATTGGCCAGGAAAGAGACAAATGCCCTGATCTGAACATCACCAACCAAAGGGTTAAGATTGATCTTCCTATCTTCAGGGATAGCCTCATTGTGTAGATACAATTCACAGAGCAAATGTTGATCAATGATAGATGATTTTGTGAAAGTTTCCACAAACTGCTCAGGTGTAGATACTTCATGAGGTTTCCCATTTTTGATTGCTTTTATTTGGAAGAATGCTAGGCGTTCTGAAAGAAAAAGCGAGTAGTTGGAAGATGGTTTCATGGCAGCTAGTAACTTTTGAACAAGATAAAATATAAGAGACAGTTTATTCCTTTAGTTCTTTATTCTCTCTCCTCTGTGCATGAAACTGCTGGAGTATTTGCTCTAAGGCTTCCCAATTTGAGTATATGTGATTTTGCCATAGTGATTTATGCTCTTGCAAGATCTTATCTTGTGATGCAACATATGCTTTCTTCCATTTATCAATTTGTTTTTCAGTACTGGGAGTCTGAGTAAAGACAGTTTTTGCAGGTCGAGGTTCAGTTTGGGTAAAAATTGTTTTTGTAGGTTGTAGTACCTAATCTTTAGCTTTAATTGGCACAGTAGGCCGAGGTATTTTTGGTTTGTCCTCCTTTTCGAAAGTTTTCAAAGGTCCTATTGGTTCTTGTGCAGCAGTAAGGCATTCCTCTTTAATTTTTGAAGGTCCTACTGGTTCTTGTGTAACAGTAGGGCGTTCCTCTTTGATTTTTGAAGGCCCTACTGGTTCTTGTGTAACAGTAGGGCGTTCCTGTTTGATTGCAGAAGAGCTGGGTGTAGGGGAGGCTCTAGGCAATGGAATTTCAACTACTTTATACCCTGCTTGATGATAAATATTACCGCATTGGCTACACATATATTCCTTGTACTGATCTGTCTCTGCACTTTTCTTGATCGTGGATGCTGCATGGGCTAGAGTGTACAAATTAAGCTGTCTGTCATAGGCTTCCCTTTCCATTACTAATTCCTGCTTATAGGCTTCAAGTTCTAACTTTAAAAACTTGTTTTCCTATAAAAGGGAAGCCAGGGTGATTGGGCTTTGTGTATCAGTCACGGTCTCAACAGCTGGTTCTTGTGTGGCAGCTGCTGAATGAGTAGCATCCTGAGTATCCAGATTCTGTGTATCAGCAGTTGGTTCTTGTGTGACAGCTGCTGAATGAGTAGCTGGTTCTTGTGTGGCAGCTACGTCATGTACAACATTGTGAGCATCCAGGTTTTGTATATCAGTAGCTAGTTCTTGTGGGGCAACTACTGAATGGGTAGCTGGTTCTTGTGTGGCAGCTACCTGTTGTGCAACATCCTGAGCATCTAGGTTTTGTATATTAGCAGCTAGTTCTTGTGGGGCAGCTACTGAATGGGTAGCTGGTTCTTGTGTGGCAGCTACCTGTTGTGCAACATCCTAGGCATCTAGATTTTGTGAATCAACAGCTGGTTCTTGTGTGGCAACTGTTGAATGAGTAGCTGGTTCTTGTGTTTCAGCTACTTGCTCTGAAAGAAATGATGTCGTAAAACCCTGGGCATTTGGTTCTTGTGTTTCAGTGCTCGAGGGTGAGACAGGTAAAGATTAAGGGTCTTGGGATTGTGGTGGGGTATGGGGTTTTAGACGAATTGGTGGGGAATTCAGGGTGGTGGCAACAATTTCTGCTTCAGTTGACGCCCTCATTCATCTTCGGGGTAAAAAGGCAGGGAGAGTAGTAGTTTTCCTTTTACGAGTGTGTTTCTTTTGAGGGAGAGGGCTATTAGAAATGGTAGCTTCTTTGGTTGAGGCCCTAGTTCACCTTTTTGGTAGGAAAGTGGTCTTACTCTACCTTTTTCTTTTTAGCATAGCAATGGGAAGGTTATCTTCAGAATCATCACTAGGAATATGAACAGTAGGATTAGATGATTCTGCTAAATTTTGGGATGGAGTTGATGCGGTGGGAGGGTTAATTGGATTAACTTATTCTGTTGGTGGGATTTATGGGGGATCAGGAATGTTATCAGGTTGCTGCTCATGGGGATTTTCAGGAACTTCTTGAGGATTTTCAGCAGCCTGCTGAGGAATTTTAGTAGCTTGCTGAGGGTCTAGGGGTGGATTATTAAGAGGGAAAGCTTGATGAGCAAAACCCATCTGAATTAGTAGCTAGAAAAGATGGTCATGGGCGAGGGAAAGGAGTGGGAATTTTACCTGTCTACAGTAATGCGACATATTCTTCAGACACCCAAATAAATAATACGGAATATTCAATAGTCTACCATGTCTCAAATGATTTAACAAGACAAAGTCATGCTGATAGACTACCTGGTAGCGACCTTCACAGGTGAGATAATGCTTGACGAATTCCGCAACCGTCGGCCATGGAGGTGGTAATGAGTGAAGTCGGGCACCCCGACCTTTTGGCTCAACCTGTTCTCCTGGCAAGAGAAAATCCATTTGTGCATTCAGAATGATATGCTTACGGCTAAACCAACAAATGCCAGTGATCGACAGGCCTAAAACCTATGCTATGTCATGCTCTATAACCAGAATTCGAACTCCCTAAACAATAGAATAGCCATCACGTAAATTACGTGCAAATTCAAGGACTTGTTGTGCATCAAATCCCTAAAGCCTTTGAAAATAATCTACCAGCCTGCCCTTTGAAAAATCTGATATACTTCTGGATGTAATTCAAGTAGAGCTATCGATCCGGATTCATGTCGAATAGCAGGTCCTCCCATAGTTAACCAGCTTCAGTAAAATGCACAGTCAAAAACTGAATTACCACTCTTCAGATAGAGTAACTTTTGCAAATGGGAACATGGAGTAACAGTGTAGAGGCGAGGTGATAAGAAATGATTTGTGGGTAAAAATAATGACAGTAATTGGCTTGCTGTGAAATGATGGTGTATAATTTCAGTATCTCCCCTCCCTAACTATGGCTAAAATGATGGGTCTAAATGTACGAGGATCGTGGTAATTATGACATAATATTCTCATTTAACTACAGTTTAATCGTATTCACACATAATATTTACATACCTCATGTTTACCTTTAATCCATATTTCGAAAAATATAATACTCGTTGCCAATAGATCATCAATAATCATGGAAGAAATTGTTGGAGTATGAGGATAATTCTGCTATAGGTCTGTACAATTAGGGGAGAAGGCAGTGAAGGGATGGAATTAGCATCAGAAGTGATTTTTATGACGAAAAGTGCTGTGTGATTATGTCTTTTGAAACAGTGTTTCAGCAATGGGAAAGATGAGTGAAGGATGGTGTTTCAGCAATGGAAGATGGGTAAAGGATGGTGTTTCAGCAATAGGAAATGGATGAAGAATGGTGTTTCAGCAACGGAAGATAAAGGAATGTTGTTGAAAGGTACTATTTGAAGATGTTGCTGAAAAACGATGGGAACATGAGAAATGATGGAAATGTTACTGAAAGATGGGGAAATGAATTATGGATGGATTGAAATAGATGACAGAGCTTAAAAATGAAGCTTGGATCTGCTTATAGTAGGATCGTCATTTTCAATCAGCCTTTCCTAAATCTGGAATTCACAAAATAATCAATTGTAACATGCCAGCCCTTGACAGGGATTATTAGTTAAGAAATCTAATCTAATACTAAAAATACAATGTAGAAATTAATGGCAATGAGGGGCAGCAGGCTCCCCCAAGAAAAGATAATGTGAATCTGCCATGCAAGTGGCCTCAAAATCCTCTTTGGATATGGGTCGCTGGTACAGATGGAGCCGATGACCATTTACCAATAATGGTGTCTTAGAATCATCAATTTTTAGGAGCCTTATTGTTCCATTGGGAAAAACAGTGTCTATTTCGTAAGGTCCCAACCATCTTGTACGCAGTTTCCCTTGAAATTTTTCAAACTGAGAATCATACAATAAAGCCCAATTACCTTTTTGGAATTGCTTATGCTTGATGGTTTTGTCATGCCACCTTGTCCTTTGTTTCTGGATCATAGTTGTTTGATGAACGACATCTAATCTCTTTTCATCCAATTCCTGAAGCTGCTGCAACCTGGCTGTCTGTGCATCAATCAAATCAAGGTTAACAACTAAAGCAGTTCTTAAGGTTTTAATTTCAAATTCCACAGGAAAAACAACACTTTTACCATAAACCAATTCATAGGGAGAAAATCTTGTAGTATTCTTCCAGGTAGTTCTGTAAGCCCATAGTGCTTCAAGGAGCCTTTTAGACCAATCCTTCCTATTTTCCTTCACTGTTTTTGTTAGAATGGCTTCTATGACTTTATTTATACTCTCCACCTACCCATTGGCTTGGCGGTCGTATGGTGTATGCATTCTATGATGAATATGATATTTTTGAAGGGTGGCTTTAAAACCATGAGAATTGAAAGGAGTTCCTCCATCTGTAACTAGCTCTCTAGGTACTCCAAATCTAACAAATATTTCTTCAAATAGAAAAGCTAAAATAGATTCTTCATTAGCTCTAATAAGTTCTTTAGCCTCCACCCATTTAGTCATATAATCTGTACAAACTAATATGTAAACTCTTTTATTGGATGGAGGATTAATGGGTCCTACAAAGTCTAGAGCCCATCTTTCAAAGGGTTCAAGTACTACCTGGGGATTCAATAGCATTTCATCTCTATGATTCGGTTGACCCATTCTCTGATAGCTGTCACAGGCCCGAACATATTTCTTTGCATCCTTGAAGAGTGAGGGCTAATAATAGCCCATTCTGAGAATTTTATGTGCCATTCTCTTATCAACAAAATTCCCCCCACAAGGGACATCATGACAAGCTTTCAATATATCATAAACCTCATCTTCTCTAATGCATCTCTGGATTTCATGATCAAGTCCTATGTAGAAAAGACACCTACTTATCCAGCTATATCGAGCACTTTGTTGAATGATCTTTCTTTTCTCTCGATGTGATAGGTGTGATGGTAACTTTCTTGCAACCAAATAATTGGCAATGTCTGCATACCAAGGTGAGTGAGCAGATACTACAAATAAATATTCATCAGGGAAGGAATCATCTACTGGAGTATTATCATCAAGTTTTAACCTAGAAAGGAAATCAACAACTACATTTTCTTTACCTGGTCAATCTACAATTGTAATGTCAAACTCTTGTCATAATAATAACCACCTGGTAACTCGGGAATTTGTGACAGATTTGTTCATTAAATACTTAATAGCCGAGTGATCAATATGAACAAAAGTAGAGTAACCAGTAATGTAATTTCGAAACTTATTAATAGCATAAATGACCGCTAAAGTTTTTTTTCGGTAACTATATAATTAAGCTCAACAGGAGTCATATTCCTACTAATGAAATAGATAGCATAAGGAAGATGGTTTTCCTCTTGTCCCAAGACAGCTCCAATTGCAGTATCTGAAGCATCAGAGGATATATTAAAGGGAAGCGCCCAATCAGGCCCCCTTAAAATAGGAGTTGTAGATAACTGATGCTTGAGTTCATCAAATGCTTTCTGGAAAAGATCAATCCACTTGAATTCAAAATTTTTCATAAGTAACACAAACAAAGGAGAAGCTATTTTAGAATTTTTTTTGATAAATCTTCTATAGTATCCTGCATGTCTTAAAAAGCTTCTTACATCAGTTTGTGTTCTAGGAATAGGAAGGTTCTGAATTACTTGTATTTTGGATGGATTTACCTGAATTCCTTGAAATGAAATAAAATGTCCAAGTACAATTCCTGCATTCATCATCATATGACATTTTCCAGTGCTTAGGGAAAGGTGAGCTTGTACACAATGTTTAAGTACTTTTTCAAGGTTTTTTAACGCGTCTTCAAAAGATACACCATAAGGGGTGAAATCATCCATAAATATCTCCATAAATTCATTTAGAATATCAGAAAAGATTCCTATCACTGCTCTTTGAAAAGTTGCTGGAGCATTACATAGTCCAAATGGGAGAACTCTATAGGCAAAATTTCCCTAGGGACTAGTAAAAGTGGTCTTATCCTGGTCTTGGGTGCAATTTTGATTTTATTATACCCACTAAAACCATCTAAGAAGGAGAATAATTTCTTCCCTGACGAACTATCTAACACCTGATCAATGAATGGCAAGGGAAAGTGATCCTTTTGAGTGGCTTTGTTTAAGGCTCTATAATCTACACACACCCTCCATTTCCCATTTTTCTTAGGTACTATTACCAATGGAGAAACCCATTCACTGTCAGATATGGGATATATAAACCCTACATTAAGCAATTTTTGAAGTTCTTCTTTGACAATTTCCCTTAAATTGGGATTCATTCGTCACTGGGGTTGACAGATTGGTTGGCAACCTTCCTTGATATAGATGCGATGAGTACATAATTCAGGAGAGATTCCCTTCATGTCTGTATAATCCCATGCAAATGCTTCCTTATTTTCACGAAGTAGCTTCATTAATTACTATGTTTCAGCATATATCAAGTTGGGGTTTATGTTCAATGTTTTGCTAGGTTCGATTTCTACTGTTATGCTTTTAGAGGAGACGGTGGTTGATGTTTGAGGTAGATCTTCTGATTTAAACTTTTCTTGTGTATCAAATTTCAAAATGGCAGTCAATTGATTGTGTGTTCTAGCAGTGACCGAGGAAGGTTCACAAATAAAATTATTAATTACTTCATCCTTAGTGGTATCTTTAAGGCTTAAAGCTTGTCTGATAGTCAAAATAGGTTGAGTAGCATCATCATCATAGTCCAACCATACAGAATTATCATTATTAATCATAGGTGTGGCATGAGGGTAGAGGGTAAGCTACTTGGTTTCACACCCATTAGAAATTGTCATTGAACCAGATCTACAGCTGATAAAGGCATCAGCTGTGGCCAACCAGGGCCTTCCCAGAATTAGAGGGTGTCCCCCCAACTTTGTTTTAGTCTGTAATACCACAAAGTCAGCTGGGTAATTCCAGGACTCAACTGAGATGATTAGGTCTTCAATGACTCCTTCTGGTTTGATTGTAGAACGGTCAGCTAATTCTAGAATGGTTGGTGTCTCTCTGATCACATTCTTCAGCTGTAACAGTTGTGAAGTTTCCAGAGTCATAATATTTATAGCAGCACCTAAATCTACCAGAACTCGTGAAATGATAGTTTTTCCAATCTGAACTATAACAGTAGGATGTCCAGGGTCACCATATTTAACAGGAGGAGCTTTTTCGGACATTAAGGCTGATAGATCACCCATAACATGAATTGTAAGGGGATCTTTAGCTTTCCTACCAGGTTTCTTGATACAAATATCTCTCATCGTTCTGGCATAGATTGGTACATCTCTTAATGCTTGTAAAAGTGGAATTTTAACATAAATATTCTTGGATTCCCCCAGAATATTAAAATCAGGTGGCTCAGGCATTTTAGTCAAAGCTAAACGCTCAAGGAATGGTGGCTCTGTTGTTTCAGCACCCTTATTAGAGGGTGGTTGTTCCTCCTTACGAGAATTATTTTTCTCAATCTCTTATTTATCAGAATCAGAAGAGGTAATATCATCAATAATAGGTTCAACTATTTTCCCAAATCGTAAGTGGATATCATTACATTGTTCAGGGAAAATAGAAAGTGTAGGCTGGTTCTGAAAATCAATAACTTGCACAGCTTTATTATTGGGGTTAGGGTTTGGTTGTACAAGTAGCTGGGGTCTCATTGTTTGATTATTTGGTGGAGCACCTGATGGTAGAGGGAGTGATTACTAAAACTGAGGAAATTGGTTTCGAAACGGGAGTTATCGACCCCTCCAATTTGGATTCCACTGATTAAAATAAGATTGTTGTTGTGGAGGCCAAGAAGTCCACATTTCTGGATCTACAAAGGGAGGGTTTGGTTGTTGCATGGGTGGGTAATTCATTTGATTGAAGGGCCTGTATTGCATCTGGTTAAAGGGAGGGTAATGTGCTTGATTAAAAGAAGGATGATTGTTCCAATGATTAGAGAATGGCATATTAGAGTTCATACCTTGTCCTCATGGTTGCCATTGCCTTCTCTATGTCAGCAGATAAATTGCTTCAGCTTCTTCTTCGGTTGGTTGCAATGCTGCTTTTATTCCTGGTAAAGAAGGGCATTGTTGTGTTTCATGATCCCTCTCACAAATGGTACAAATTGGCACTTTGTCTAATGGGCATTCCCTTAGTGGATGTTTTTCTCTGCATTTAGAACAAAAGATAGCCAAAGCAGCTTCTGCTTCCGCTTGTTTCTTCTTAACCTGCAAGGTGTCAATCTGTGAAGCAAAAGAACTTAACATTTCAGTTTTAAATTCCTCAAGTAAATTACCTATTTCAGCTCTTGTTGCTCCTCCACTGGCTGATTTCTGAACTCTTGAATATGTGTTATCCTTACTATTTGATCTGTTCCTTGCAGCTCCTCTTGAAAATCTTTTGTAGAGGTTAACAATTTCATCATATGATTCTTTAGATATGTCCCCTTTACCAAGCATATTTAACATGTCTAGACAATCATCCCTTACCCCTTTCAATAATATTGTTTTAAGAATATCTTTACTTACATCGGGATGATTGGATCTTTGCAGGTTATATTGCAGCCTTTCCACAAAGTCCTCCAGATTCTCGTCCTCCTTTTGCACCATCTTAAATAATTCTTCCCTTTTTTCTCTCATTCGACAGTAGTCCTGATATTTGAGCAGAAACTTTTGTTTCATCTGTTCCCATGTTGTGATTACATGGCCTCCCAGACTCATGAACCATCTTAGTGCATTTCCTTTTAGTGTTGCTGGAAACAACTTCAATTTTTGAGCATTAGTAACATAATCATAACTTCTGCATAATATATCAAACTCAAAAAGAAACTCATCAGGATCTTCAGAAGATAAACCATGGAATTTAGGTAAGGCCGAAAGTGGGATATTCTTCATAGGAGTTGCTCCTCTCGGCAAATCACCAATATCAAATCCCAAGGTAGAGAGAGAATTCTCATCTCTTCCTTCAGGTTCTACCTATCCTCCACCATAGAATCCGTCATTGTTCTCTTCCATTGGTTGTTCTCCTAGTGCACTTTCTCTGTCTTCAATGTTTTCTGTTGGCTCCTCAACATCTTCAATTGGTTCCTCAATGTCTTCAATTGGTTCCTCAAAGTCCTCTACTGGTTCTTCAATTTCTTCTACTATTTCCCCAACTTTTTCAGGGCCCACAACTTCCTCTGTTTTGTAGTTTGTTTGGACGGAGAGCTGAGGCTTGGGCTTCTGAGAGCTTAGCCTCTGAGAAGTTTCAGCCTTTAATATGATATCATTAATAAAGGTCTTTCTTCCTCCTCCTTTGCCCTTGCCACCTATATGGTTAGTTTTCTTACGTCCTCTCATGCATTCTACATATCTAAAAGAAAAAAATTAATGCTTTTGAAATCTACAATTGCCTTCCCCAGCAACGGCGCCAAAATGTTGGTCACTTTAATTGCTTATTAATTTAAACAACCAGTGCTACATGAATTGTCAATCCATGGAAGTCTGCTTATTTCAAAGGCAATCACACACTATATATGCTCAATCCCAAAAGCAATAAAAAGTTGGAGTATTAATTATTTTAATCACACCTTTCTTTAAACAACTGAAGTTCTACTTTGAGTTACAATAAAAGCAATCTCTCTATTGCAGACAATGACCAAGGAAATCCTGAATTACAGTTAAAAAGAACAATCTAGGAAGGGAATCAATATGCAAGGGGAAAGACTAGTTGTGCTCTAACAGAGAACAGGACCCTACTCCTCAAGCAGGAATCTTCAGCACCTATTTCTAATTACTATGCTTCACAAACTCACCCTTGGAAAACCAATTAAAATAATCACTGATTACCTATGAATGAATTTATGGAAACAATGCAATATCCAAGTAGAAATAGAGTTTCAGCAGTAGACACAAAGTTTCAATAACACATAAGTAAATTTAGCAAACAGGGATTAACAAGGCATGAATGTAAAAAATAATACTTAAAACACTACAGAATTTAAGGCGTGAATCTTGTGATGAAGGTGGGCCCTTTCCTTCTCACAAGATTCCCCAGACAATGGAACTTAAGAGAAAATGCTCAGAACAGTCTTTTATTCATCTGTCAAAGTATGATATTACAAAAAGATTCAAGTTTCCTTGCTCCCAGCTAGACCTTCCCATAATCTCTCTATCCTTCTAATGTTGATGTCTCCTCTTTTTAAAGAGGAGACATCAATTACAATTAATTACATTGTAAATCCTATTTTGACCTGATATGCTAAAATAGGATAACCGATTCTTCCATTAACAAAATACTGTTACAGTGGTTGTGACAATGCCTAACTTTGGAATACACCTATTATGGCCCATGTAACAGCTCCTTCGATGATCCCTTTCTATTGCTTCTAAATCTAAAAATGCAAAAAAACGGGTTGTTTCAGCAACATGATTTGTGCATTTTTCTAACTGTTTCAGCAACGTAGTCCAAAATGACAAAACTGTTTCAGCAACGTAGACCGCAATGATATCTGTAGTCTTCAAAATTGTTTCAACACTATCCGATCAGCGATAACTATGAAAGAAATGTAAAATTACATGTAAAATAAATCAAACATATAGTAATGAGAAGACATGTTATATACCTTGGAAAATATATTAAAGTAATAACATGGGCTTTAATTATGGTTTGAAAGAGGATGGAAGATAGCATAATATGTGAGAAAAAAGGGACAATATATAGTCCTAACACCTTACTTTGGATTTTTTCAGATCAACGAGATCTTTGTGATGTTGTAAAACAAATACCACATCTTTATACCAATCTGAAACAAGGTATTTCTCATCAATTTGAATCAATTCTTCCTCATCATTAGAAATTTCTGATATTTCTGCATTCAAATTTATATCGAGACAATCCAAGTTTGACTGAGTCATTAACTTTGCCAACCCTTGTCCCTTCACCAATTTAGTTGGTTTGATGTCTATATCATATTCCAACAATTTTGCGATCCATTTTCCCCTTTTACCATTAGGATATGGCTGAGTTAGAATGTCTTTCACCATAGTACCTAGAACATATGTCATAATGTGAGAAGGCAGAAAGTAAATTCTAAAATCTTTAATAGCTTTCACCAAAGCATAGGCTTGTTTTTCTAGAATATTATACTTCAGCGCAGCATTAGCTAATGTTCTACTAAAGAAAGAGATAGGTTGTTCAATACCTTGCTTTCCCTTTTGAAGTAACACTCCAACAATTGTATTTTCAGAAGCAAATGTAAAAATAAAAAATTCTTTTGTGAAATCTGGACTGATGAGTACTACTGCTTGTGTGAGTGCCTTTTTAATTTGCTCAAAATAATTCTTTTCTTCAGTTGTCCATTTAATATCAACTCCTTTCTTTAACATCCTTGTTATATCTTTAACAATCTCAGCAAATGTTATAGACATTTTTGTGCCTTACAGCTCTAAGCATGAAATGTCCATAAACCAAGGGATCCTAAGTCCCTAAAAGTGTTGTTCTAACTCCTAAAGGAACAAGGTCAACAAAATACAGCTTCTCCCAGAATCAGGATCATTTCAGCTGCTCCACTAGCCACGTGCGTTGCATAGCACCTAAGTCTGTTAGGATATTCCGACACATAGGAAATAGTTAAGTTCAACTTGGTCTAGTATAGAGTTAGGTAAAGTGTGTTTCTTTACCGTTGTACATTTTGTAACTTACAATCCGATGGTCACGATATGTAGTGATCCGACGGTTCACTCTCTCCTCGGTATTACCAACACTTGATCCGTGGCTTGACACCCGATTGGTCCATGAGTTCTATTTAAAGCACATGGAGGGTCATTGTTCGGGTAATCCGTGCATGAGAGAAGCTTATGTAAATTTTCATTCTTTGATTAATAAATTGCCTGTAGTAGCCACGTTGGCGCAGGCCGTGGACTGTTTCCCTCTTTGAGGGTTTTAACCACGTCAAAAATACTGGTGTATTGATCTGTGATTTGGTTGTGATGGGTGTCCTTTTGGTGTTCTTTCTGAGGAACTTACCCTGTAAATTCCTACATGGTATTAGAGCTATTTGAGGGCCGCGTCCGTTGGTGATCCAAATCTGAAGTCGGTAGAACTGCATCCGACTGCCGTTTCCTAGATCTGCTGTTTCTGACTGCTTTCGGGCCGAGAGGACTGCTCTGTTGTGTTCAGAGCATCTGTTCCAGTGAAGAACCCCTTTTGTTTCACGCGAAAAGTTTTCCGGTAGCCCTAGCTGCGTCATTTTTAAGATCTAGAGGTATACAGTCTTTATTTGCAGTTTACTGTTATTTTCTCTTTGCTTATTTCGGTTTCGGTTTATTTAGCTTTTTTTTCTAACCGAATCTATACCTTTCATTTCTGCGTATGCTCTTTGCCCTGCGACTCTGTGCGATCTGGGCAAATCAGAAACAGAAAGGAAGGATTTTTCTCATGCGTATGCTCTTTTCCCTGCGCCTTAGGGTGATCTCGGAAAATCAGAAACATTGAGAAAAATATTTAGTTTCCGGCCAAAGCTAACTTTGAGCCGCAAGGTTCATTTTTGAAAATATCTAGTTTTTTGGCTAAAGCTAACTTCGAGCCATAAGGTTCGTTTTCTTTGCATGTCCGTGTTGGGTTTTTTGTTTTGTGTTTTGTAGGGAAAAAAAGCTTTCTCCTTGCTGCCTTGTTCTTTCCTTTGTTGCCTCTTTAAAATGGGAAGTCCATCAGATGGATGTTAAATCTACCTTCTTGCATGGGGAGTTGCATGAAGAAATCTATATGGAACAACCCATTGGCTTCATCCAAACAGACTCCAGCCTTGTATGTCGACTTAAGAAATCTCTTTATGGTCTCAAGCAAGCTCCTCGGGCTTGGTATGCCAAAATGGATAGCTTTCTTTTAGAATCTGGCTTTTCTAGGTGTTATTCTGACAATACTGTCTACACCAAGAAAGTGGGAAACTCTCTTATAATCCTTGTTCTTTATGTTGATGATCTTATTCTTACTGGTAGTGATCCCAACCTTATAAACCATGTGAAGTCCAGCCTTAAAAAGAAATTTGAAATGACAGACTTAGGACACTTACACTATTTTCTCGGTCTTCAAGTCTTGCAATCCAAGGAGGGTATTTCCCTTTCCCAGTCCAAGTATGCTTGTGATATTCTTCGTTATTTTCACATGGAAGACTGTAAGCCAGCCCCTTCTCCCTTTCAGTCTGGAGTCAAACTTTCAGTCTCTTGTACTTCTCCTGAAGTTGATGTTACCTTATACCGTCAACTTGTAGGAAAACTCTTGTATTTAACCCATACTCGTCTTGACCTTTCCTTTGCTGTTGGCCTTGTTGCTCGTTTTATGCAAAACCCCCGTGAAAGTCATTGGAAAGCAGCTAAAAGAATACTTCGTTATGTTCGAGGTACAGTACAGTTTGGGATTCATTACAGTGCCAAAGCAGCTCCTATATTAGTTGGTTTCACTGATTCTGATTGGGCTGGTGACCCTGATGATCGGAAGTCTACTGCCGGTTATGTCTTCACTCTTGGTTCAGGACCTATTACATGGGCTTGTAAGAAACAGGCTGCCATTTCTCTTTCGTCAGCAGAAGCATAGTATCGTGGTGTCGTGGAAGCTAGTAAGGAAGCCTTGTGGCTTCGTCAGATCCTATCAGAGTTTGGCTTTGAGCAGCAGCATCCAACCACACTTTGGTGTGATAATCAAAGTACCATTCAGCTATGCAAAGATCCAGTCCAGCATCAGCGCAGCAAACACATTGAACTACACATGCACTTCATCAGAAAGCTCATTCATGACCATGTTCTTGAAGTGCAATATTGTTCAACAGATGATCAGGTTGCAGACATATTCACAAAGGCTCTCACAGAGGCGAAGTTCACTAAACTTCGATATATGCTTGGAGTTCAGGAAGTTGTCACTAAGGGGGGATAGGCTCTAGTGCCTCCTTCCTTCTCCTATTGCGTCATATTTGTAAATCCTTCAATCCTATCCCAAGTTGTTCTTAAGGGGGGATGTTAGGATATTCCGACACATAGGAAATAGTTAAGTTCAACTTGGTCTAGTATAGAGTTAGGTATAGAGTTAGGTAAAGTGTGTTTCTTTACTGTTGTACATTTTGTAACTTACAATCCGACGGTCATGATATGTAGTGATCCGACGGTTCACTCTCTCCTCGGTATTACCGACACTTGATCCGTGGCTTGACACCCGATTGGTCCATGATTTCTATTTAAAGCGCATGGAGGGTCATTGTTCGGGTAATCCGTGCATGAGAGAAGCTTATGTAAATTTTCATTCTTTGATTAATAAATTGCCTGTAGTAGCCACGTTGGCGCAGGCCGTGGATTGTTTCCCTCTTTGAGGGTTTTAACCACGTCAAAAATACTGGTGTATTGATCTGTGATCTGGTTGTGCAGTGTCCTTTTGGTGTTCTTTCTGAGGAACTTACCCTGTAAATTCCTACAAAGTCCACTAGCTAGGTGCGTTGCAACGCACCTAAATGCACTACCAGGGTGCGTTGAGCGGGAAATGACAAGTGGCAGAGTCATTCCACGAGGTGGAGAGACAATGGAAGCTTCCAGAATCTTCTCCAATGACACTTGCCTCACTGAATTCGACCAAGGATGAGTAAGAGGCTCTCAGTCTCCAAGTGGAAGCAAGAACTGACAGAGAGAAGCCACTAATCAATTCATGAGCTGACTCATCCTCCTTGCATACATCTATATATGGATCCCTCATCCCAGAGATCCAGAGGCTGGAATATTGCACATTGTAAGGAATTGCTGTTGGTTTTGAGATACATATCAGAGAATTGGGTGATCTATGCTTTGTTGGGGTTGAAGAAGGGACTTCTTTGCTGGGAGGTTGATGTTGGGTCAGGAATCATCGGTTGTAACTCCTCCTTGATCTTCTTGTATATCAATAAAAATATTTGAGTTTCTTCTCCATGCTTGTGTTTCATTGATGCTTGTTACATTTGTATGGTTAACTTAAATCTGATCCTAAGTTATTTATGAATATAAACCCATGTCTTTGTATAGTTTCTTTCTTTTGTGATCTTACAGGAACTTGGTGAAGATGGGAAAGTGAGAGAGTAGGTAGCTGGAAGCTGTCAAAGAGGAGAGAGATTGGATCAAAGGACTAGCGCAAGACATAGGTTGGTTCATCCTATTCCTCTTTGTTTATAGTTCATAAAGAAGAATACAAAAGTAGTTTTCTCTGTTTGTTTCTAAGGTCGCTGTCACACCTTAGTGGGATAGAGCATATCTAGATAGACACTTTTCCCGATAACAAAATGGCGACTCCGCTGGGGATCGAACCCAGAATCTCTGGGGATCGTGTCTAGTTAGTTTGTTTGTGTTTCTCTTGTTGTTTGTTTCATAAACTTAGAAGTAGCAATCGAACTGCATTTGCCATTAACAAATGCAAAGTAGACATCTGCTGCTTCAATTAATTCATTGGATCTGTTTATGACTTGAACAGCTGATTCATAGACCAATTGATTGCCCTTGTGATAGCTCTTAGAACCCCCCTTAGATCTACCTCTGATTGTGAATTACTGATTGCTTTTACTCGGCCAAAAACCATAGATTAAACTGCAAACCGTGACCCAGAACCTCGATAGAATTCTCATTTCTACCCCAGCGCAGGCTCTGTGAAGAGGTTCTGCATTTCAACGCACTTCCCAAGAGGGCTACCTGCGCTGCAATGCAGTTTCTCTGTGTAACAGGTGCACTGATCAGCCTAGCCTTGTGCAGCTGAGGTTCTTTGCTTCATTTTTCCAGTTTTGTCTATATTTTTTGCAACCTGTGATCAGTATTTCACTGTTTCAAACCCCTTTTCCTTACTAATATTCCGCCTCAGTTGTACAAAAGAAACTGTAGATGTTTTTTATGTGTTTGTTACGTCGTTTACAGTTTTCATTTGCAAAAGTAGAATAGTCGTACTGTCGTCCTTTGATTTAGATCTGTCGCAAGTGTCGATTTTGATCGTAGGAGAAAGTTTATTTGCTGTTGATAGTCGATTATGCTTTTACTTTTGCCTTTGGTTTGAATTTGTCGCTTTCTAGTGTCGAAACGAGTATTTATTTCAAAATCATAAAGTGTCGTAATCATCTCTACCTTTTGATTTCGAAAAGAGGCTTGTTTGTGTTTGTCATTTGAAAGCAAATTCAGATTTGTACGTCAACTTTCTTTTTAGGCATCAATATTAAGAAAGTGAAAAACAAAACACATGCATGTGCATTTGCATATTGGCAGTCTGTTTGGCTTGATTTAGGAAAAGTGCATTTACAGTGTGCTCTTTGCTCTTTGCGAAAAGATTGTGTCTTTCTTTTCCCCTAGTAGCTAGGATTTTCATTGCTGAAAAGAGATAAAAGTTTGTTTATCATATTTAGATTGCATTTTAGGAATTACATCTACATCTCGTGGTGATTCCAAAAGGCAAACTTCATAAGAAAGATCAACTTAAAATAAACTCAATGAACTTAACAACGCTTTGGAACTTAATGCACAACATTTAGAGGTCTAGGCTAGAGACGTATTCCGGCGTCGTAAAGCCTGGTAACTGTTGTCCTCACTGATGGTTGGGTGATTCCTCCACTTTGAGACGATAAGTGCCAGTACGGACTTGAGCTCCCACGTACCGTCGAGTATATATTGGGAGACCCCTATAGGCTTAAAACCTTTATCCATAGGAAGCCGTGTCGGCCGCCCTACTGATCGCAATGCACCGAACACAACATTCGGGAAGATTGACTGTCGTACCGTAAAAAGTATTCTGCAGTTTTGCGATTGGTTTGGTACTCCCTCTACCTAGACCTCCAGAGTAGTCCCTTTCATTCCTTTTCAGACTCCTTAACGGAAAAGGTCCATCTGAGCACTTGTCACTTCAAGCTCATTAAAAATCGAAGGAGACCAGAGTCATCTTTTGTTTTTTCTCGACTCTTAAAAACTGAAAAAACAAGTTATGTCAAAAGCGTCTAAAATTCATTTAACTCGGAAACATACCTTCCCTTTTATTTTAGTTGATTGAGTAATCCGCAATCGTGGAAGAAAGTCAATTGAAACCCCGTCGTTCGCGGAGGCTTACGAGTCAACCGTCTTTGTATCCGGAATCGAAAGCAGTATGGACAAAGCGAACTCGTTTAACCGGTTCCAAGTCTCCTATCAAAGTTAGAACAAGTGTTCCAACGACATCAGAGACTCCGGTTACTCCAAACATTTCTGGAATCCCTGCCTCAACAGAAGAAATTCAACAGCCACAGAAGGACAGTGGTACTGATCCTAGTTTGAGAATAAACACTTGTGTTACTGAACCAGTTCCATCTATAACCAGTTCAGAGAGCCTTACTCTTCAAACATCTGTCACTGCTTCTTCGGCACCTGAAATATTTTACGGACCTGACGGTCTTCCCCTTCCACCTGGTCTGATTGCAATAGAAGAAATTGTAGAAGATCCTCAAACAAGTACTCCAATGCACTTTGGAGTCGGAATCACTTTATATCCTTCGACATCAGAAGTTAGTCCAACACCAGCGGAAGTTCCTGTAGAATCGCTAGGTAATCTTTTGGATAGACTGCAAATGTCTGAACAACCGTGAACATCTAGGACTGTGTCTTCTGACACAGCGACGGCAGAGCTACCTGCTGTCACTCCGACAATGTTCGCTGGCATACCATCTGTCCCGACTAGCTCACAACCGCTAGAAGGAGCCCACCCAGGGGCTATTTCGACAGTCTGGTCCGTTCCTGTTTGTTCATCCGGAATAATATCCGGAAACTCTTATGTTGAGTCTCAATTTGGGCAGTCCGGTCCACAAGGGCAAAC
Source organism: Pinus tabuliformis (assembly GCA_031772625.1). Lineage (NCBI taxonomy): Eukaryota > Viridiplantae > Streptophyta > Pinopsida > Pinales > Pinaceae > Pinus > Pinus tabuliformis. The sequence goes on from CM062816.1 coordinate 58,007,884, forward strand.
AATTCCCTTGAGTTCTGGATTACCACCGTATGGGGGGCAATATGCCCTTTCACTATCCCCTCCGGGAGGATATCCATACGGGAGTTCACAACAGCATTCAGGTTATACTGGAATTACCTCAAGTGGTTGGGTACCTATACTACCTCAACAACCAAGAGTTGTGTATTCGATGCAACAATGCGTACCTATGTCGAACATCCCGACTACGCCAGCTATTGTGACGGTGTCGCAAGTTCAAGCGCTGCCTATTGTATGCCAACCTCAGGTTTCTCAAGTTGTAATGCAACAGCCCCTTGACCCTGCGACTCAACCACAATCGCCGACTAGTGGGTCGACACAGGTCCAGACGGGTACAATTACCCCTCACCTTGGTCAAACGGTTAGTATCGGGCAATAGCACATGGCTTCACAACCGTGGCTGGTGCAATACCAACAACCACAATTCTAACAAGTATACCAAGGTGCTGAGCGGTAGATCTTTGCGAACAGTGGACAGCCGTATATTCAAAACGGTCAAAATCAACCATTTTATAATGGTCAAATCCACCAACCATACCAAACATACCAGCATCAAATGCATTATGCCGGTATGCAAAGACCGACTGCTCAGGCGATTCCATCGTATCCTGGGTATGCTTCACCTAACCTGAATCAACAGTTACCATTTGTGGCAACTTTAGAGTTACCTGATTTAAACCGGTTAACAAACGATCCAATTGCTTACGCCCCTTGGTGGCCAGCGATTCCGCATAAACTTCCATTAGATATTCCTAAATTTAATGGAAATCCGGGTGAAGATCCATCGAATCACGTGATGACCTTTCATCTATGGTGTTCATCAAACACCCTAAATGATGATTCGATAAGACTTCGCCTCTTTCAGAGCACGTTAACGGGTCCAACGGAAAAATGGTACATTGAATTGCCTAGAGCTTCGTTCGACAACTTCAGTACCTTAGCCACAACCTTTTTAACCCATTTTCAATTACCAATAAGGTATGAAACGGGAACAGAACTGCTTACCAACTTCAAACAGACAACGGCCACTCACATATCTGATCATATACATGAGTGGCGACGTCGTTGTAGGATGGTAAAAACGTACGTTCCCGATCAGCTATTAGCTGAATGGTTTATCAAGTCATTACTACCTTCCATCACGGAAGATGTGGCAAAGGGGGGAGTCGTAACGGAAGAGCAAGTGATCGCTCGTGCACAATATCTGGACTTAATTTACACTCAATCCGGCACACTCTACGACAAAATACCTGACGCCCCTAGACCGAAATTCTCAATTCCTCCTCCTCCTAAATCGAACAATGACTCTCATGCCGGCGATGGCGTGATTGGCAGGACAGACACGAAATCGACAAAGTCTACATCAAAGAAGGCCCGTAAGATTTCAGGTCAAAATGCAAAAGACGAACTTCTTGCTTCAGAAGTAAATGCCGTATCGACAGATAAGGGCAAAGAAACCAAACAACCAGGAAGCAAGAAGAAAGGCAAAGGGAAGAAGAAGAAACATGATGAATCATCACCTGAAAAATCTTCTTCAAACCCTCCTGGAAATAGGAAACCAAAAACTCCACGCTATATATGCGATGAGGATCACTGGACCTCCGAATGTCCGCACAGAGCTGAGCTTAAGAAATTCTTTAAGAATTCAAAAACCTCAGCAGTGTTAATTGATCCGTTTCCAAATCCAGGAACAAATCTGGTTGAAAGTGGAAATGCTTCCCCGTCTCAAGTGCTAATGTTATCGATTTCAAAATAGCAGAATGATGCTTTTATTTCGACAAGGAACAAAGATTACAGGAATCCACAGCTGTCGAACAACAAGGATAAAGATCAACCAAGTAGTTCGACAACAACTTCGACAGAAGTTGTACCACCGACCATCCCTGAATTGACGATAAAACCGCCGAAGGGAGTAGTACACAAGTCGACATTTAATCCCCGTGCTAGAGCGGCACAGCATTATAACATAGTGGAAGATTTGGCCCAATCGCCATCCGCTATGTCGACTCTTGAAGTACTACAAAATTGCCCATCCCAAAGGCAAGCTTTATTATCGGCCATTGGTGGGATTGATCCAAAGGATTCCAATCTTGTATCCTTCGACCACAAAGGGTACAATCCTCAGTTACCAGCGCAATTAGCTTTCCTTGTTCAAGTGAAATCCCTCAACAAAACTATTCACTGAACGATTATTGATGAGGGGGCATCTACATGTATTATGTCGATGAGTTGCTGGAAAACTTTAGGATCTCCAACCTTGTCGCGGTTTGCGACGACATTAAAAGCATTCGACGGAAGGACATATACCCCATACGGTATCCTAAATAACTTGAAAGTTGAACTAGGAGGGAAAACAGTAGAAATAGATGTTGAAGTCATCGATGGGAATCTTGATTACAACATCCTATTGGGACGACCATGGATATATGCCATGGCAGCAGTTGTGTCGACCTATTTTAGAAAGATTGCATTTCCCTTCCAAGGAGGGATTACAATCGTCGATTAGCAAAACTTCCTCCCCAATGGTTCTCAGGTTACAGGAAGCATTCCCATGATCCATGGAAGCCCCCATTCGCTTCAGAATATCGGAGTAGGCCTACTAAAAGATCCTATACTAATGGGAACTTTCGCTCTTCCACCTCCAATCAATCTGGCGGAAGTAGCATCAATAGGAACCTGCAACATGATATCTTCCACAAAGATCTCAGAAAATGATATCAACATGGATCATGCAATGGTTTTTCCCCCGAGCCCAATGGAAATATTATAGCAATCAATGTTTCTGGCATGGGAGGCAAACCCAAATCAACGCTCATCAAGCGTTTGGATAGATAGGTCTAGAGAATATGGTACTCCTTCAGATCCTTGGTCGCAAGTGCATGGCACGGATGAAGGAATTCTCCAAGCTATGGTAATTGAAGGAGCACCATGGAATGATTCCCACCATCGTTCTCTTCTTCCGGATTATGAAGAAGATACTCAAAATGACCTTTACCATCCTTCAGTAGTTGATTTTCGTTCAAATACTGTACATACGGTGGATTCCGAGCGAAACTTGTCCAACATTGAAGAGACTATAGCCATAAATATCTTGACCAAAACAGATGTTGTAGAGAATATTTATGTCGGCAAATGTTGTTCTCCTTCAGAACTGGAAATATATAACGCTCTTTTTCGCGAATTCAGAGATGTCTTTGCTTGGTCATACAGTGAAATGCCAGGCATCGACTCGAGTATTAATGAACACGAAATTAAGATGTATCCAGATGTCAAACCAGTACGATAGCGGCTAAGGCAGGTGCACCCCAAGAAAGTCGCTGCCATTAAGGCAGAAGTTGAAAAACTTCTCCATGCTGGTTTTATCTACCCGGTTCCGCTAACCGATTGGGTATCGAATATTGTCCCTGTTATGAAAAAACAAGGGACAATTAGAGTGTGAGTCGATTATATGGATGTAAATCAAGCTTGTCCAAAAGACAACTACCCTACACCCTTCATTGACCAGATAATTGATGAATGCGCCGGATGTGAAATCTTTTCATTGATGGATGGATTCTCCGGGTATAATCAAATAAATATCCGCCCACAGGACCAGTCAAAGACTGCATTCATTTGTCCGTGGGGCACATTCGCATATCGAAAAATACCCTTTGGTTTAAAGAACGCAGGGGCGACATTTCAGAGGGCAATGAATTATGCCTTCCATGACATCAAAAACATCGTTCAACCATACCTCGACGACCTTCCGGCTCATTCGCAAAAGTCGACTGATCATCCGCAGCATTTAAGAGCGATATTTCTACATTGCCGACACTACAAGATATGACTCAATCCGCACAAATGTGTATTTTGCGTTAGTTCTGGTCGTTTACTTGGCTTTGTAGTCTCCAAGGATGGGATTCGTCTTGACTTGTGTAAGGTCCAGGCAATCATAAATTTGCCTCCACCTTCGAATTTGCTTCAGATTCAGAAACTCTAAGGGAAAGCAAACTTTCTGAGGAGGTTCATTCCGAATTACGCTGAACTTGCTAAAAGTTATACTCGTCTCTTGAAAAAGGAGGTACCCTTTGTCTAGGATCAGGTCGCACAAGATTCCTTTGATGCTTTAAAAGATTCCCTAATGAAAGCATCATTAATGTACGCCCCTGATTATCAAAGAGATTTTAACCTGTATCTGGCTGCAATAGATACGACCATTGCAATGGTTTTAGTTCAAGAAGTCGATGGAATTGAACATCCTATATATTATTTAAGTAAGAACTTAAATGATACAGAAAGCAAATATTCTTATGTTGAAAAGCTAGCGCTTGCAGCTGTTCAAGCGATACAAAGATTTCGACACTATGTCCTCTTTCGAAAGACTACCATTCTGTCAGATTGCAACCCCATGACTTATATATTGTCGCGACAATTGCTGGGGGGCAAATATTCAAAATGGATAGCAATCCTTCAAGAGTTTGATCTGGAATTTGTAAAATCCAAGTCAAAGAAAGCTCTAGTTTTCGCAGGATTATTATGCGATCTCCCATCGTCGTCCAACGATGAAACATCCGAAGAATCAATCGTGGATGAAAGTTTATTTCTGATATCTAAAAGCAATGAGTGGTATGGGGATATAATCATTTATCTCCAAACCCAAAAATTTAGGCCAAACACCACCCACTCTGAACAAAAACGTATTAGATACCAAGCAAAAGACTACATGATCGTTGGTGATACACTTTACCGTCGTGGTATTGATACGGTTCTGAGAAGGTGCCTCACCCATGAGGAGGCCGAAAAAGTCATGAATGAGTGTCATTCAGGCGCGTGTGGGGGGCATCAATCTAGATACGCTACAACACAAAGATACTTCTGGCCAACAATGTTCAAAGATTGCATAACCGCAGTCAGAAGTTGCCATGCTTGTCAATTTTTTTATAGCAAAACCGGAAGACCACCCGCACCTCTACAGCCAATAGTTGCTATTGGGCCATTTGCCAAATGGGGAATCGATTTCATGACATGTAACCCCACCTCGACCGGGGGGCATGGGTATATCATAGTCGCAGTTGACTATTTTACCAAATGGGCCGAGGCGATGCCTACATTAGATAATACTGGTGAAACAGCTGCCCTCTTCTTTTTCAATCATGTAGTCGCCAGATTCGGCGTACCACAGGCTATAGTCACAGATCATGGATCACATTTTCGCAATCACATGATGGTTGAATTAGCTGCCAAACTAGGGTTGTCTCACGACAGCTCTACTCCATATTATCCGCAGGCCAACGGACAAGTTGAAGCGATCAACAAGGTCCTGAAACGCATGCTGCAAAGGATGATTAGAGTTCACAAAAGAAGATGGCACCTAATCTTGTACTCAGCTTTGTGGGCTTACCGAACATCGGTAAGGAATGCAACCAGATTCACACCCTTCCAACTGGTATATGGCCTGGAAGCAGTCTTACCAGTCCAGTGTGAAATCTCGTCTCTCAAACTCGCAATTGATCTCCTCCCCGGAACTTCAGAAGAAGAGGCTCGTTTCTTGGAATTAATCCAATTGGATGAAACCCGTCGTGACGCCGCTTTGGCTAACGAAGCCCATAAGAAACGATTCAAGGTGCAGTTCGACAAAAATCTCAAACCCCGTGTCTTCTCAGAAGGTGACTTGGTCTTGCTTTACGACCAAGAATCCGATAAATTGGGAGCAGGAAAATTTAAGTCTTTATGGATGGGCCCCTATATTGTTAAGCGGGTGTTAGCAAAGGGAGCCTATGAGTTAATGGATTATGACGAAATTCCACTGGCGCAACCTCGTAATGGGTTGTACCTCAAGCGTTACTACGCGTAGTAGTAACCAGTATGCTTTTGTAATATTTTTGTTTTCGCTAAAGTGTTTGTTTTGGTCGAGTAATCCACCTTTTTACATTTATTGCAGATGTCAAACCCATTGGAGCCATGTGTTGGATATGCCAACGGAGCGAGTCGTAGTTCGCGGAACCTGTCCTCCGCAGCCTGGGCCATTTTTGACCCAAGCGGCGAGTTAGTAAGTTTCAGAGGTGTATGTATTGGTCGATCAACGAACAATATTGCTGAGTATAGCGCGTTGATAGAACTTCTCTCTGATGCCATCACTCATGGTATACGCCGACTAATTGTCAGGCTAGACTCATAGCTCATAATACTACAACTCAATGGTATATATTCCGTCTGAAACCCAGCTATTTATCGCATGTTCTTAAGGGTTAAGATTTTGGAAAGACAATTTGATCTTATTCAATACCAACATATTTCCAGAAACTTAAACACATTAACCGATTCATTAGCAAACTATGTGTTAGATAGACATTTGCAACATTTATAAAAAGAAACACATCATCAATGTTTTACATGTGGATCATATAACTCAACCAGAATAAAACTCCGAAAATCAAAAATATATATAGCTGTTTATGGTTTACATATAATGTTCTGTAACCAAGACAAAATCAGTCACGCGACCCAAAAACTCAAAATGCTAGGGGGCACCCTAGTCTAATGATGCTCTTGATAGCAAGTCATAGCCTGTGCGATCATGCGTAGGAGACGAGTCCATCGTCTGGGCACACCAGTAGTATGCCGCTGTAACCGCAAAGGTAGCTCGTCAGTCCTCACATCTGGTATACCAAGAGTGAGACCCTCAACCTACTCCTGCAAAGTTGTAAGAGTCTCGGCCACATCGAGGTCGCAAAGAATAGCCCTTCTGGTGGCCTCTCCTGCTGGGGCAACAGCTGGTACTCTCAGGCGAACTACTGGACGAATAGGACCAACATCTGCATGTGCACATGAGTTTGATCAGAGTCTTGATAGAATAAAGCACAAGGACATTATAAACAAATACAGTAAACAACAATATGGTTAGAGATTTTACCAATAGCACCCCACTGCTCGCCATCCGGCAGTATTAAATCTGGATCACCCCGGAAGTCCATGCCAGCATATGGATAATCGGCATAAACCATCTCCTGACGATCAAACCACCTGAAGAAGGTATCAGAAAATGAAATCTAAGATTGGCCAGCATGCCTAGACATATGGTCAACCCATCTCTGCATACGTGGTTCAGTAGGAGAAGGTAAATCGAGTGCAATGTACTGCGGCTGCATCAGTGGTATCTTCTCTAGGGCAAAGGCGGTCAAAATAGAACCATACCCAAAGTTCTTCAACCTCCCATTCTTTATCTTGGTCAACTGTTCTTTCATCACAAGAAGTACTACGTCGCACCAGTTGAACACCTTCGGTTGGAGGCATTCCAAGGCATGTTGCATATAGGATCTGTTGGCTACATGAAGAGATGCACTACCGACCATCCTACCAAAAGTAAACAGGATAGTCCTAAGGGACCTGTCAGTGACATCACAGATGATGATCTTGCCGTCTTTACTCGGCTGAGATCCTTCTCTATAATACTGGCAGACATAATCTCTCACAGAGTCACCTCCTCGATCCGAACCTGACAAAGAGATGGGGGCACCCCGCCTCAACAAGCCAGCATTCAACGCAGGTTTCGATGCACTGAGGGTGCGTTGATGGCAGAACGAATCCCTCAAACCCCAGGGGCTTAGAAAAGCAGGGAATAAGGCTCAAAATGCAAAATGGAAACCATGAAATGAAAGAGCTCAGGTTTAGCTCCTACCTGGTCCAGACGGCGCCGAGAATCATCCACAGAATCTCCCGAAATCAACTGATGAAAATCGAGGGGGAAAGCACCTCCAAAGCTCCAACAAACCAAGTTCAAATGAAATGGTAAAATGAGAGGTAAAAAACACTTTTTGTTTACTTTTACGTAGTTCAAAGTAAAATATTAGTGTTTTAATCTCGTTTTCAAGCAAATATTGTTCATTTCTAACTAGTTTGATGAAGCAGTTGAAAATACAGTACGATCTTTGGAAGGACAAAGCTATTTATGGTAAAAATCAAAACAAGACCATCTGATCGAGCAGTTTTAGCACATAGTTCAAGCTCGTTAAAAAATGAACATAAGACCTGAGAAAATGTTTCCACCCGCGTTTAAGCTCATTAAAAAATGAACTATTCCCTGGTAAATAACCACTGTGAATGTAGCATTTTAGCCATTAAAGCCTTGGTCGTGTTTGCACCATCACCTCCACTTTTTCATTGGTCGATCATTCACCTCCATTTGATTGTTTACCCATTTTGAGGAACAGCTGCAAAGAGTGATTTCACTAGCCATCCTTGTGACACTGTCGTGATTGGAAAATTCCAAACCTTACCTGGAATCAGCTGCTATCCATTTTATCACTCGTTCCTAAAAAGACGAGTCTTCTTTAAGCTCTTTTCAACTGACTCGTGAAATATGAAAAGATTGCCGAGTTTTGGCCTTCCAGCTCGTTAAAACGACAGGAAGTGCTATCCCTCCTCTAGATTTTAATCTTTTTGGACCTGAGGGATTATTGCACAAAAAGATCGAGCGCTTGTTTTGTTCGGCTCGTTAAAGCTAATCGAAAATTCATCCCTTCTATATTGTTTTATACTTTTTCAAACTTAAGGGATTAGATGACGAAAAAGGAACTTTGGAGTTCTCTTTACGTACCTTTTCAGACTCTCTAAAAATGAAAAGGACCGAGTTACCTTTGTCGTTAGACTCGTTAAAAAGCATTAATAGTGACAAACGTGTCTTTAGACGAGAACGAGTTTCACTATCACTAGGCTCGTTAAAACATAGCGATGGGTTTGCCGGAAGGGAAAATTATAGAACAAGCATATGTTATCCTCCTCAAGCTTGACAAAAATAAAGAGGTACTGGTCAGCAATGACTTGGGAAAAATTGGGAAGAAAACTCAAAGAATCTTTATTGGTAGCAAGTCGCTCTTGAACGTGACACTTCCACTCCGTGCCCGAGTCAGGTTGGGTTGTTCCATTCATCGGTCACATCGCCATGGTCTCACCATACCATCCACATTTGGGGTTAATGCTACCAATCCATCACATAAGTGTCGCCGACATGTTCAAGAGAAGTCATCCAGAAAGGCCACCTGTGTCCCGCCCACTACCATACATTATACTCCATTCTTTCATGACCGCCACCCTGAACCATATATCATCAGATCGTTTTCACCTCCATCAAAATCATTTGCTCCGTTCCATGTCATTGATGTGGGATTCATTAAGGCCCTCCTATGACGGATCACTTCTTGTCGACATCAGATCATTATCCAAGAAGTTGATCTAGGAACACCCCATTCAGTACTTTGAAGCTTGCATGCCTCAATGGCAAGTTTCTCACTTCCGGCGACAGGTATACATCAATGACCTTCGACCGAAAGATTTTGCGTGGTGTTCGACGCCAAGTCCTTTACTCACACCACGTGAATTGTACTGCAGTACCTTGAGGGTCATTATCATTATCGGTGATTCCTCTCGCGCTTGTTAACAGTTTACATCATTGACTGGTAATCAAGCGATGTCTTTCC